>CM077162.1:122303981-123503981 GCA_039583875.1 Platanthera guangdongensis | reverse complement strand
CTGGTTGCTGCTCTTCTGTTCAGCAGGAAAGAGATAGCTGTAGAAGAGGACTTTTTCATCCTACAGCAATTGTACTGGACTGAAATCTGCTCAGTCCAACAAGATAGACTCAGAGATTTATATCTGAGTCAGTTGTTTATTTTTCTTAAATCATTCTGTACTCTTTTCTTGTTGGATTCAGTTTATCTAAATCTGAGTGTAGGTCACTTTATTCCAGATGTAGGTGACTAATCAGTCACTGAGGTAGGTGCCCTATTGGGGTGTTGAGGTAGGATTAAAGTGTGGATCTGAGCTATATGACTTTATTGCCTGAGGTAGGAGAGTGTTGCTCTCTGAGGTAGGATCCAAGTGTGGATCTGAGGTAGGGCTGTCCTCCCAGACTGAGTGTAGGGCCTTGTGCCTGAGGTAGGTGACTAGAGAGTCACTGAGCTATAGGTGACAAGTGTGCCACTAAGTTATAGGACTTGGAGGAGGCTGATCTATAGGTACCTAGTTGGGGTACTAAGTTGTAGGAGTGTTGCAGCAATCTGAGAGTAGGTCTGTGTGCCTGAAGCTGTTGGGCTGAAGAGCCTGAGTTGTAGGCCTTAGAACTAAGGCTGAGGTAGGTGATAAGTGGATCACTGAGCTGTAGGAGTCCTGCAGGGCTCTCAAGTAGGAACCCTTGTGATTTTGAGTTGGATTCTGTGAAGAATCTGTGCAATAGGCCGAGGGTCTGCGGTGTAAGCTATGATGAGCATTTTGGTGGAGTTTGTGCCCAGTCCAACAAATCAATTGGATAGGTGGGAGGGAAATTGGATATACCCAATTGAGGAACCACTATAAATCCTTGTGTTTGTTATGTGCTTCTTTTCTATTTTAATTACAGGTGCTAAGGACAAGCTATAGATAGTATAGGTTGATTTGAAAAAACAAAAGAATTAAGAAAACTTCAAAGACCTATTCACCCCACCCTAGGCAATTAGCTAACCTTGAGTTAAAAATAACTTTCACTCGCCCAACCCTCCTATTTACTCATTACGGGAGCGGGTCGGGTCCTCGCTGATTGTGAGTAGTAGGTCACCCGCTTGCCATGCGGGCGCGGGTGGGCGCAATTCACTGTGGTATGGTTTTTGTGGCGCGGTTGCGAGCGAGGAAGTTGAAACATCAGGATGCGTTTTGCTCTCCGCACTTTTCCCGTCGGCGGAAGATTTTCCCGCCATTTTCTTTCTATAAATAGGCCTTGCCAGCCTTTGCTCACCCACCACATTTAAGATTTTTCCTTCTCCCTTGCTTCCTGCGACCATTGACTCGCCTGCTTCGTGCGAGAACCTCTTCGACCCGCTTAACAAGCTTCCTCCGAGATGGGTTGTGGCAGCGGTGATGCGGACGGGCGAGGCAAGTGTGCCTGGACCTATTCTGAGCACGACTTACCTCATGCCATCCTCTCTGAAGGTCAGTTCTTCAATTCCATTGGCGACTACATACCGCAAGGCTTTGTGGTGAGGCAGCTTGGGGAGGGAGAGAAGATCAATGACCTCTCGAGGTTAGAGCTCGCCATCCCCATGGAGCATTTTGAGGTGGGTCTCCGGCTTTCCCTATGGCCGGAGGTCCACAAAGTTTTGAAATACTATGGGGTCGTCTCCGGACAGATGACCCCCAACTCCATCGTAGTGTTGATTGGGTTCACGTACTTCCTGCGGGAACAGCTGATCAAGTTTAAACTTGCAGTCTTCAGCAAGTTGTTCTCCTTCCGGGCGAACAAGGTTAGGAGTGCTTACTTCTCTAATGGACACGTCAAAGTGAGGGAGACCATCAATAAGAGCCATGATTGGCTAAAGAAATTCGTGTTCGTCAAGTGGGACACAACATCGTCCCCTTCTTGCCGGTCCAGCTTAGCGATGCGAGCTACTGCCCCCTAACCCGAGGGGCCATGAAGTAGAGCTATACGGGTTCTTTGCCGGGAAGAACTTTGAAGTCACCTTCCTGTACTGGAATCAGGATAACCTCGCCCCCGTCCTGCGCGGGGGAGGTAAGCTACTCGTGCTTCTCTTTTCTATTCCATTTTTTTCCTGCTTTAATTTTCCTTTTCTGGAGGCAAGCGAGACATCCCCGTGCAACCTCATTATGAGAGTGCACGACTCACTTTCAGCGAGCTCGCGAGTGCAGAGGTCAGAGCCGCCGCGCGCCACGAGCCCCAAATATATCTCCTCATTATGAGTATACTCCTCTGAAGATGCCTAGCTGCAAATTACTTCAACCGCCGCCGCCGCCCAAGATAACGATGAACCGCGAACGGCGCGCCTCCCGCAGCTCGGGAGAAAGGCAAGGCCCCAGCAGGCCTACCAGCTAGGGTTCCCGTCCCTGCGATAAGCTCGACCAACGGCTCCCCCGGAGGGGCGGCCGATACCTCCAGGCCACAGGGTTAAGAGCAGTCTGCCCCAAAGCCGGTGCCAAGGGAGCACCGTAACTTTGGCCTTGGAGAGTAGTGCCTAGATCACCTCAGCATCCCCGTCTTCCTGTGGGATAAGGAATCGAATAGGGCCATCATCTCCACCCTGCAGCCAAGCTGGTTAGATCAAGATACCATCAACGAGGAGGACTATAATTTCTCATTTGGCCTTTACTCGCGGGAGGTTGCCGCCATATACGACGAGGAGGCCACGCGTGTGTTGATTCATGAGAGCGCGGGTGCCTAGAACCGTAGCCTGGAGCTGTCCCACATGGTCAGCCGGCATTGCACCCAGATGGAGAAGAATGCCCCCTCCCTCAAGAGGCTGGTGGATGATAAGGAGGAGGACCGCCGTCTCGCCCAGGAGGAGGCGGAGCGACAGAAAGAGAGGGAGGATGCAGCCCATGCTGCCATCGCCATTTTGGAGAAGAAAAAGGAGGTGCTACAGGCGCGGGTGCGAGAGACGGAGGCCGCGGTAACTATCTCACCGCCCACCAGCAGCGGCTGTCAGCTCGTACATTATACCGAGTACGAGCTGGAGGAGATGATTTAGAAGAACCCTGCCTGCACGGTGAAATGTACCCTCCAAACATTACGGCTGGCTGACCTCATTAAGAGAGAGGGCGCGGCCTTTCTACGAGCGACGTGGTACCGACGCTATTCTTGTCAGTACCTAAGCCAGGAGATAAGTCCTTCCAGACCCTCTAAGACTTGCAGCCCGAGAGCTCGCCTCGCTGAATCTCCGTGCCTCGCCTCTTACCTTCATATATATGTTTCTTTTTTGTGATGTATATGCGGGTTGAGTTCCAAACTTGTAGTTTTACCAATCAATGAACTCTTTTGTGCACACCTCTCATGTATATGTATGTTATTGTTGCTTGTAATGTCGCTTGTGCATAGTGAATTCTCTTTTCTCTTTTGTATTCATGACTTGTTTTGATCCTCCAGCTCATAGTTCCTTATTCCACATCCTGTCAACGAGATCGCGCATCCCCCAAGGACTTAGCTTAGGAAGCGTAGGTGGCTAAGTTAGCCGACCCGCGAGTGGCAACCCGCCTCCTTAGTCCAGATTCTCCATGATTCTTACACGCCAGAGGAGGCGAGCCGACTCAGCTCGCACCCAAGCTATCGGTTTTCGTACAAGCGGACACTCATGCAACACGGCCTGGGTTCTCGCCGCCTTGGTCATTTCTTAGTACCGGGATCTGCTCGGGGTCCAGGTTGACAACATCGAATGACATCGAGCCCTGCCAGCTAGGTAAGAGCTTGGCAGCAGAATCTGCTCGGGGTCTGAGTTAACAGTATCGAATTACATCAAACCCCACCGGCTAGGTAAGAGCCTGACAGCGGGATCTTGTTCGGGTCAAAGTAGATACCATTGAGTGATATCCAGCCCTACCAGGTAGGTGAGAGTCTGGCAACAGGATCTGCTCAGGGTGCGGGTTGACACCATTGTGTGACATCCATCCATGCCAGCTAGGTGAGAGCCTTGTAGGGGGCTCTGTACGGGGTCTGGGTAGACACAATCGAGTGACATCCACCCCTTCCATCTAGGTGAGAGCCTGGTAGTGGGATCTTCTAGCGGTCCGAGTTGACAACATCGACTGACATCCAGCCCTACTAGCTAGGTGAGAGCCTGGCAGGCGGATCTCCTCGGGGTCCGGGTTGACACCATTGAGTGACATCCAGCCCTGCCAGCTAGGTAATAGCCTAGCATCGGGATCTGCTCGGGGTCCGGGTTGATACCATCAAGTGACATCCTGCCCTGCCAGCTAGGTGAGAGCCTGATAGAGGGATCTGCTCGGGGTCCGGGTTGACACCATCGAGTGATATCCAACCCTGCCAGCTAGGTGAGAGCCTGGTATTGGGATCTGCTCGAGGTCAGGGTTGACACCATCAGGTGACATCCATTCCTGCCAGCTAGGTGAGAGCCTGGCAGCGGGATCTGCTCGGGGTCCGAGTTGACACCATCGAGTGACATCCAACCCTGCCAGCTAGGTGAGAGCCTGATAGTGGGATCTTTTCGGGATCTGCTAAGTGGAATCTCCAACTACTCAAATGAATCATTGCAAGCGACTTGGCATACGAAGAAGCTTTAGGAAAAAAAAAGACCACTTACATATCTTATGGGTAAAAGTGCTTCAAGTCATCACCACTCCAGGTGAGACTCAGGGACTAGCCCTCCATATTGCGGAGGCAATACCCTCCTGATTTCAGTGCTTCCTTCACAATATATAGACCCTCCCAGTTGGGGTTAAGCTTTCCAACAGCTGCTGATCTTCCTACCGCATCCACCTTCTTCAAGACTAAGTCCCCTTTCGCGAATTGTTTGACCCTGATGTTCTTGCCAATGTACTTAGCCATTCTTCTCTTCACTTCTTCCTGTCGGATGGAGGAGAGGTCACACAGCTCCTCCATCATGTCAATGGAGAACCGTAGTTCCTCCTCATTTTTCAGCCTTCCAATATTTTCTTCCTTCCTCTACTACGACCACCCGAGGCGTCGGGACCTCGAACTCTACTGGGAGTACTGTCTCATGATGGAGACGTTGCTGATACGGCTGCCATTGATCCGCGTCTGAGAGAGTTCGTCGATTGGGACGATCGCTGGCGCAAGCTCGAGGATGGTATCGACGTCCTCCGCCATTATATAAAAATATGTAATTATAAATTAAAATAATTATAATTATATATTTTTAATAATTTTATTATTTTAGCAATTTTATTTTAAGTATTTATTTCATGTTTTAATTTTCATTTCATGTGTAATGATGGGTGCTTATAACCATAATGAGTTATTTTAATTATTTCATTTCATGTGCTATAATGGTTGCATATAACCATCATATTTTCAATTTTGAATTTTGAATTTTGAATTTTGAATGAAGGGAGATGGAGTGGTGGAAACATATATATAGGCCATGATATTTGTCATATTGAATTAGTGAATGAATGAAAAGAAACCCAATTATAAATTGAGAATTCACCTCCTCCTCTCCTCCTTGGCCGCCAACTTCCCCTCTCCCCCTCTTTTTGGATTTCGGCCACAACTCCTCTCCTTATCCTCCTTCCTCCTTTCTCTACCCTAATCCTTTCTCCTCTCCACTACGAGCAACAAATCAAATAACTCATCTCCTTCAAGAAATTCGGCCAAGGCAAGAAGAACTCCCCTGGTGGATCAACTTCGACGTGAAGCGACGAAGGCGGACGAGTTTCTCTCCAACCGGCGTGACTCCGGCGGAGCCGTTGAAGAACGATCCAAGTAGAGAAATTGGAATAAACCATTCTGATAGGGTAACGAATCCTTTCTACCTATTGTGTGTTTCACTTCCTATATTAATTGTTGTGGTGGTAGATTCTTGGCGTTGAATTTTGAATTGTTAATTGATCGTGGTTTCTTTGATTGGTTTTGTGTTTGTCTTGATTGAATTCTTTTTCGAAAAGGTTTGGCGAACCTTCGTTTTCTTTTATTGGGAGAGATCTACCTTTTTCAAATCGCATTTATTTGGTAGATCTCTTTTCGTACAACACCGCTCGTTCAGACCGGGTGGGTCCTTTTAGACGGAAAGAATATTGGTCTATAGCCTTTGTTCGATCCTAAGCGGTTTGACTACCCGTACGTTAGCATATAATTTGTAAAATTAATTAACGTGGTGATGTATAGGAAGATTGTGCGAGTATAGGATTGGTTTAAGGAGAGGCTATCGTGTTCGTCCGTAGATATCTTCGGTGTCAAACGTGCAAGCCTGCATCAATTTGGTATCAGAGCCAAATTGCGCTAATATCTTAATTAGTATCATCCTAGAAAAAAAATTTACTTACAACGCCGACACACATTTGAACGTTTCATTGCACAACATAAAAATCAATTTTTAAATTTTTGGTCTGCAAATAGCGGCCTAAAATTTTCAATTCTTCTCAAAATTCAAAATCATAAAATTCTGGAATTTTCCCATCATTTTATTAGAAAGCAAATCAAAAAAATAATTTGTTTTTATTAAGCCATTATTTTTATTAAATCATTACAAAATTTTAATTTTGGTCTGCCAATAGCGGCCTATATTTTTATTTTTCCAGCAAACAAAATCAGAATTTTTTTTTTAATAATCTTCAATTTATTTCCTGTAAGAAAACAAGAAAAAAAATTATTTTTACCCAAGTTACTAAGTGGGAACAATTTCATCTTTGAAAATTAAACAGGTCAGGTTCATTTCTCATTGCATGTGTAGCAGTTCCGGTTGAGTTTTCTTTCCGGTTCTCACTAATATGGCATATGACGTGTATGCTACCCGGCAAGACTATTGATATGCTAAGGATATGGCTAAACACACCCCTAGGGCACAACACAGTTATCCTACTTATGACGGTTAAGGATGTCCCCAAATTTTTAGAGACTGGCTTAAGGGATTAGAGCATTATTTTAATGGCCACTTATGGGATGACCACAAAAAAGTTAACTTTGCCCGAGAGCATCTAGTAGGTCAAGCTCAGTTGTTTTGGTTAATCGAAGAGCATCGTGTTGGTAGTTATCGTTACGCATGGCCGCACATCCTTAGCCCACTCTCGGATCAATTTGATCACCCCTACCTTCGACCTGCTAATACTAAGCCTATGACTCAGTATAGTTATGACACTAGATCCATACCAGATTTTAAGAATGACTATAAACCAAACGTCCAGACCAAGCAACAGATAACTGAAGATTTGACTAACCTTAAATAAGGGAACATGTCGGTCTCGGATTATATGCGTCTTTTTAAAGATATGATGGTTAGAAGTGGTGTGAAGGAGTCGCCAGAGATCACCCTCTCTAGGTTTCGTAAGGGGTTAAACCTCTATATCCAGGGTAAATTACTACGCTATTGGCACACCGATCTAGACTCCACTTTTACCAGGACATTAGAAATTGAGAAGCACCACCTTCCTAGGAGTAAAGCTCACTCGTGCCAGACTGAAAGGCCGTATTAGGACCACCACCCACCTTTAGGGAAACCATTCCTAATAGGTCATTTGTTGTGGACTCGATATATGTTACCACTAGGGTTATGCCTCTGTTAACCTCGACATCTAAGCCCCTAGAGATAGTGACTAGTACTTCTGAGGATTCCAAAGTGGATTTAGAATCTCTGGATGATGAACTTGACAAGCTAGGTGAGAGTATCCCTTCACGTATGATAGTGCCCGACGAGTCTGATGATTCTGAAAGTGAGGGAATCCCTAGTGATTTAGAAGACTATGTATGAGATGATTACATTCCGATCTGTGAGAGTATTCCATTGCCTATTACTTGCCCTACTAACATTGTGTCAGTTCACCCTAGTATTGAGTGCCCTCTCCATGAGACGATCCCCATCGTGTTATAGCCTACGATCGCACCCACTGAGGTTATATTTGAGTTATCTGAGGAGCCTTTGAGTGAGGATTTTTCCATTGTCATTGACGACCCTGACTTAGTGGATGTTCCAACCGATTGGGAAGACTCACCTTATCTTAGACGGTTATGTTTGGATGATTTTAGAGCTGCGAACCCGAACGATCGTTATTTGATGATATCACCATTGTCCGAAATTCCATATGAATTAAATTTTCCGCCGGGTTTGATTTTTCCCATTTCTGAGACCTTTACTGGTTTTGAATTAAATGACTTGTCTAGTGTGTTGGAAGCAATTGCAAGCGATGAAGTGGTATTTTTGAATGATTCTTTGGTTTTACCCCCAGATGAGAGTTCATTGAAGTTATCTCCGATCGGTTAAAGTTATTCTGATTTGGATTTTATCCCTGGTTTGATTTTACCGGCCCTTCCTCATATCGATGAGCCCACATTAGTTGACGATTTAGAACGTTGCATCAGTAGTCCTAGACTGAGTTGTTGTGACACGCCCACTCTTTTAGTTCCTACCTTGGCATTGTCTCCGCACTTAGATAATAGTATGTTGAGCGCGCTAGTTTTTGTCTGTTCACCATACCACGTAGATCTGACTATGCATCACATTTGGCTATTCATTTCTATGCGTGTCTAGCTATGGTTCTATCCTCGTCCGTTTCTGATTCTTTGGTTATTTTGCCTCTGGATGTGGTGTCTCCTTCATAACCTATATCCCACACCCGGTCGCACGTATTTATCCACCGCCATTTGATGACCTATTTTCCCACGCGTTAGTAACCAAGGTTAGGCCCCATAAGTTGTATCGCTCGCACCTCTTGTCATATCCGGTAGTGTCCAACTCTTTTAGTATTTATGATGAGCGGTTTCCCTTGGCATATCTTCATGCCAAGCGTGAAAATATTAATTTTAATTTGAAGCCTTTGAAAATAATCTTTGATTATAAAGCTCCCGTCCCCCCGGACTTAACCTCTTTACCCTCCGTATTTCGGTTAAGTCATGTAGCCCACAGTTTCACTCCTCACGATAGTATGATACTTAGGTGCACTTTAAGGGAATTAATCACTCAAGTTGCATCTTATTTTTTACTTGCTAGTTTATCGCCGAAACTCGCACCAGATTATGCTCATCATGATCACATTTTATATCAGCACATTAGTGAAGCGCTAACCACATCATATAAATCTTATCAATTTCATGCTAGCTTATATAAAAGAGCGTCTCCCTATATGATTGGCGATTTTGTTTTGGTGCGTCTCGTCCCTAAACGGTTGTCTTCGGGAGCTATAGAAAGTTGGCGAGTTGGCGAACTGCACCTTTTTCGGATATTAATGAAATTAGGAGAATACGCGTATCAGTTGAAGTTATCCACTGATTGGGGTATTAGCCCTATTTTAAATGTTTCTAATTTAACGCCATATGTTTCTCCACCACTTGAATTATCTGCCTATCCATTGGGGTCCACTTTGTTTTCTTATGATTTGGGTTGTGACCTTGTGCCTGGATCGCTATCTTCATCGATCTTCACTGGAGGTATGTTGGTTGTTGATGTAGAAACTTGTTTTCCTTTATTGCCTAATTCTTTTCCAAGGTTCCCCAGGACCATCTCTTTGCATGACAGGATACTCCAGGTTGCAGTGCTCTCCTTTACATGTGGTGATGTTTGCCACTACTTGATTCGATGACATGATCGACCGGCCTTCGATGACTCTTGGTTTCTTAGATCAGAGGTGGCTCATTTGGATGTCGCTCTCCCGTGCTGGTGCATTCAGACCAACTCACCGATGATGAGTACTTTTGAGCGGGGGAGGATTGACGGAGACGTTGGTGACACGGCCGCCATTGATCCGCGTCTGAGAGAGTTCGTCGATTCGGACGATCGCTGCTGCAAGCTCGAGGATGGTATCGACGTCCTCCGCCATTATATAAAAATATATAATTATAAATTAAAATAATTATAATTATATATTTTTTAATAATTTTATTATCTTAGCAATTTTATTTTAAGTATTTATTTCATATTTTAATTTTCATTTCATGTGTAATGATTGGTGCTTATAACCATCATGTGTTGTTTTAATTATTTCATTTCATGTGCTATGATGGGTGCATATAACCATCATATTTTCAATTTTGAATTTTGAATTTTGAATTTTGAACAAAGGGAGATGGAGTGGTGTAAGCCTATATATAGGCCATGATATTTGTCATATTGAATTAGTGAATTAATGAAAAGAAACCTAATTCTAAATTGAGAATTCTCCTCCTCCTCTCCTCCTTGGCCTCCAACTCCCCCTCTCCCCCTCTTTGTGGATTACGTCCACAACTCCTCCCCATTTCCTCCTTCCTCTTTTCTCTACCCTAATCCTTTCTCCTCTCCACTACGAGCAACAAATCAAAGAACTCCTCCACTTGAAGAAATTCGACAAAGGCAAGAAGAACTCCCCTAGTGGATCAACTCCGTCATGAAGCGACGAAGGAGGACGAGTTTCTCTCCAACCGGCGTGACTCCGGCGGAGCCGTTGAAGAACGATCCAAGTAGAAAAATCAGAATCGTCCATTCTGATAGGGTAACGAATTCTTTCTAACTAATGTGTGTTTCACTTCCTAGATTAATTATTGTTGTGGTATGTTAACCACAAAATCCGAAACACGTCCAAGGTCCCAGATCGGCAAAGCGTCGACATTCAACAAGTCCCAAGGTTAATCCCCTTCGGCGGCGGACTCGGTACTTAGTCCGCCCAGCTCGGTATGCCCCATATGATCAGCTCCCGAGATAGCTCTTCAGGCGGACTCAAAGATAAGTCCGCCCAGGCCACCGTCCTGCAGCGGGCTCGTGCCTAGCAGCAGTAGATGGAAGCTCCAGCCCTCGAGCCCAGTCCACCCCTTTTGCACGGACTGGTGTGTTCTTTCTTTTTTCCGTCCCGTCACCGTTGCCCGGTTCTCCTGTACCCCAGGCAGCCGGTTATTTTAGCCCTGCCCGTTTCGTCAGGCCCTCATCCTATAAATAGGGGGAGGTGGTGCACCCAAAGCACGCTGACTCGAGTCTAGAAGCCCATTTAGTGAAAGCTGCGGACTCAGATCTCGTACTTTGCAGTCTCGAATCTATCTTGATTACCTTTTTTCCTTGGTCCATTAGTAAATGGTTGCTTGCAGTTTCCTTCTCTGTTTTTCCCTTTTTACTGGAATTTGAGGGCGCATTTTCTGCATTAACATCAACACGCGGCCTTTAAATCAAAGCTATCGTTGAAACTCGCTGATGGCCCGACCAACGCATACGAAAAGCATGAAGCCGAACTAGTAATCCAGCTAGGCAAGTATACCTATCGAACTGTAGTAAGGGGCACAAGTGACGTATTTAAATCCGGGAACTGTTGAGTAAGCTTACTCACACGAAATTTATTATTCTATCGACGGAAATCTTAGGGTTTAAAAGAAAGCTAAGCGTACTAAAGGAAGAGATATTTCATAAGGAAGAGAGCTACTTGCATAAAGAGAAAAAAAGAGCTATTTGCATGAAGAGATAAAGAGAGCTAAAAGAGCGATTACACTAAAGCTTAGAAACGATGAGAAGAAAAATGCACTCGATCAAGAATCACCTTAGCAACAGTCGATTAGAAAAATACAATAAATAAACCTAAGCTAATTAGGGTAAAGGTCCTTGACCGTGGAGGTTCCATAAATATTGACACGCTTCTCTCGAAGGTCGTGCCCAACAGAGTTTAGGAAGGTCCGACCGACTTTCGCCTAAATCGGAGGCCTAAAAATCGCTTTACGCGGTGAACCACACTATTGGATTTTACTCCAATCCAGGAGATTTGGACGTCTGCCTCTCTCGAGGGTGCGAACAACTCCCTTTACTCTTGATTGCTCACTTCAAACCATCGGCCTCTTGGCTAGCCAGGAATGAAAGCAAAGGTGGAAAGTATATATCGATGATATACCTCCAACCCGTGATAAATCAAGAGTAATTCAATGCTAAACCCTAAAAAGAAAAGGTAAGATTCAAAGCATCATAACCTAATCACTCGAACCTTGGATCATCATGATCGAGTACAAGGAGGATTAGTTAATCATGGTGAGGTGGAGGAGGGGGGATGAGTAGTAAAGCATAAAGAAACAAAGTAGTAAAGAGAAGAAAACAAGAGCACTTCTATTAAAATTAAAGCGAGCTTACAACATGAAAATGAACAAGATTACAAGTGCATGGAATTGAAAATCCTATTCTGGCCCTAACATTAGCAACTAAAGCATAATAAAATCATATTCTAGCCCTACAATAGCAACTAAAGCATTAACAAAAGCTATTACAAAAGCTTAACTAAACTAGGATTAAGAAAAATACATAGTAAGAGAGAGAGAAAGAGGGGAAAAGCATAAAAAGGAACACTAAACAAAGGGGAAGAACCTCCCCCTCTTAGCCAAAAGATGATCCTGAACCCTAGGAGAAGTGCTTAATTTATAGATTTTTTTCGGGATGGGTCACGGCCCCTGACACGCCCTGGACGGGCGTGTACCTGGGGCGTGAAACAATCGGTGCGACTTTTCGGACTGAAATTAACTGCTGGAGTTGACGTGCGTGGTTATTGAAGTACACGCTCATATGTCACGCCCGGGTCAGGCATGACCCGGGGGCATGACAAATTCGGTGCGACGGTTGAGCGGGAAAAAACAGCGCATTGCGGCGATTCCTCGGAACCTGGGGACACGCCTCTACTCCACGCCAGTGTCGGATGTGACATGGGCGTGATAGAAGGCATGTACACTAAGTTTCCACGGAATGCAGTTTCGAACCAATTGCTTCATTCCTCTGGGTTACACGCCCGGGTAGGGCGTGACCTTGGAGCGTGTCACAGTAAAATTCGTCTTAAAGCCGTGAAAACCTGCAAAAAGCAGAAAAACGCATTAGCGACAAAAATATATACAAAGGGGAATCAAAATAAGCACTTTACAAGACATGATTTGCTTTAAAACCCTGAAAAATATTCTAATAAAATTGACTGCAAACTGTACTATCAAATTCCCCCAAGCTTAAGTTTTTCTTGTCCCCAAGAAAAGATATAAAAACTAGCTAATCATAAAAGTGACTAATTCAAAAAGTTTTAATCATGTTTACACAAGTACTATGCGAAATTCCAGGTAGGGAGAATGTAAAACGTAAATCTAAACAATTATTTTTGTATGGTTTAACTTTTATAAACTTTACTTGATGAAAATAAATCATCCAGAATTTTGACGAAATTTTTTAAATAGATCTAAGCAAGGCAACGAAAATGAAAAGAACGCATTGAGTTGTTACTAGATCCAAGCAACGCATTATAATTATATCAATTAAATAAAAAAAATCTATGTTTAAATCCAAAACTAAAACTGATTTTCTTTTCTTCTTTTCGTAGTTGTTAAATAAGATTTTAAAAAGTCGTGGATCAAACGGACTTAATAGGACCGAAACATTTGGTTTAGGATCATGAATAAGAGTGAAATTCAAAGATAAACATGGAGGATTAAAATCACACTAAAACAAAACAAAGAGTTTTAAAAATTTTCATTTTAAACAAATATATATATATATATATATATATATATATATATATATTCTTTCTTTTTCTTCTTTATTATTATTTATTTTTTTATTCATTTTTTTTCTTTTTACAAAACAAAGGCCATAAATATTTTTATTTTCAATTGGCCAAATAAAATCAAACATTTCTTTTGAGTACACTTTTTTCAACAATTTCTCCAAAGATAACACAAAATTTCCTATCATCATTATGAAAATATTTGAATGAAACTCAAAAAAAAGGTGTGACATAACATAACATTAGCACAGTACCAACCTAAAGATCTACATGATGACATGCGTACACAAATGTATTTAAAATAAAAAAGGAATGAAAATTCATGCATTCTTAAGTTTATGAACATGAGTCCATAGGATGACGATATATCATCATAAGTTGAAGCATTACATCATTACAAGAATCTCAGAGCAAGTTAGCAGCATGATCAAGTATTTAAACATGTAAGGTCTGAACTAAGTTGTGTAGTTCTAGTGGTTAAGATAGGTTTTGATTGGTTGTTTGTTGTATTCTTAGGATGTCGCCTAAGCGTATTACGATGAGGTCAACTCACCAGTCTGAGGGCGAGTCATCTGGTATGTAGAGTGAGGTTGTGATTGAGGGACTGCAGCAGAGCAATGAGGCTTTGTCAATGCAGATGGTGAAGATGCAATCGCCAATCCAGGCACTCTTGACTGTTGTTTCATGGCAGCAGCCGAGAGTGCAGGACCCTATTGTGGGTCAAGCCATTCTCATTCCTCCTGCTCCTTTGGTGCCTCTAGTTCTACTACCATCAGTGATGAATTTTATATCGTATTTTCAGTGACTAGGACCTCCTCCCTTTGATGGTAAAGCTTAATTCATGGTGTTGGATGATTGGATTATCGTAATCGAGGAGATGTTCTCGTATTCAGGATTCTCTATGGAGCATAGAGTGATGGTCATCGCTTACCATCTTAAGGGTCTTTCCAAGAGCTGGAGGTTGAGAGAAAAGGAGAACCTCACAGATGGATGCTCGTGGGAATCATTCAAGGAGTTATTGCTGGAGAAATTTCTACCGCCGGTCGAGCGAGACCGCTTGATGAACAACTTTCTGCATTTGAAGCAAAGATAACTCACGGTCAGTGATAATTAGGCAGAGTTCAACAAGTTGAGCCGATTTTCCCCGAATTTGGTTGCTTCTGAAGATAGCAGAGTCAAGCGATTTCTGGGTGGTCATAGAAGTGACATCCAGCAGCTGGCTAGTGCTTATAGATCTGAGAATAATGTTGAGGCAGTAGAAGCTTATCTTAAAGTCGAAGCCATCGATAATGTCAAGAATCAAGGCATGCAAATGAGAAAGGATAAGAAAAGTTTAGATGATGGTAAGAGCTCTCGGGAATTTGGTTTAGATTTAAAGAAAAGAAGCTAGGAGCTGTGCAGTTTTGGTGGTCGGTCGGGCCATCTGTTAGATAAGTGTTTCGATATATTAGGAGCTCAAAAGCAGCAATAAGTGCATGTAATTCAGAGCAATCCCAAAGGAGATCTAGTGCGTGCTTCATGAAAGAGGTAGGGGCACGATGCTGGCTATTGTTCGGGTAAGGATAAGGATTGTTTCCAGTGTGGACAGAAAGGGCATTTTAAGTGACACCCGCGGTCTCAGCCCCCAATGAATCCAGTTCCACTTCAAGCATTGACGTCTCCACAGAATTTGGATAAAGGGAAGGGCAAGTTAAATGTGGTGACTTAGGAAGAAGCGCAGACGTCCACCCAAGTGATCTCATGTTAGATTTTAATCTAGTTTCTAGCTTTCAGCTTTAGTTTCGATGTTTGTTCATCTAGTTACGTATGCAACTTTATAGGGAAATTTAAGGTAAAGAACTATTGGTCATGTGTTATTTTCAATTCTAGTGCTACCCACTCGTTCGTGACTAAGACTTTCGTAGAGCGTCATCATCTGACTCTCGATCTAGTTAGCAATTCATTTCGCATTAAGTTTCCTTCTGGTGATTCGGTGGTGTCGGACCAAGGTATCCAGAGTTGTTTGATCGTTCTAGGTGATTTCCTAACTTTTGTTGATTTGAAGGTGTTAGACCTGGAGGACTTTGATGTGATCTTGGGCATGGACTGGTTGTCCGGATATGATATGGTTATCCAATGCAAGGTATGTGCTCAAAGATATTTTAATTCTGGTTATTTTGCATATTTAGTTTCTGTTTTGGAAATCATTAGTAGATTGCCTAGTGTCGAGGATGTTCCTGTAGTGTGAGAGTTTCTTGATGTCTTCCCAGATAGTCTTCCTGGTCTTTTGTCTGAGAGAGATGTGGAGTTTGTTATAGATTTGGAGACCGGTACTCGCCCTATTGCTAAGGCACCGTACCGTATGGCCCCACGTGAGCTGGAAGTGTTGCATACCCAGCTAGATGAGTTGGTGCAATGTGGATTCATTTGGCCAAGTTCTTCGCCTTGGGGGTGCTCCCATGTTATTTGTTAAGAAGAAGGATTGATCTATGTTGTTTTGCGTGAATTATAGGGAACTGCATAAGGTAACTATCAAGAACAAGTATCCCTTGCCGCGTATAAGTGATTTGATTGATCAGTTGCGTGGTAGTATAGTGTTTTTGAAAATTGACCTTCATTCACTCAACCATCAGTTGAGAATCCATGAGTCAGATGTTCTACGGACTGCTTTTCATTCCCGGCAAGAACATTTTGAGTTCTTGGTAATGTCCTTTGGATTGACGTATGCACCCTCTGCCTTCATGGACATGATGAATAGAGTGTTCAAAGATTTTCTAGATCGTTTTGTGATCATGTTTATTGATGATGTACTGGTTTATTCCTGGAGTGCCGAGGAGCATGCCCAACACTTGCGGTTAGTTCCATCTGCTTTGAGAGAGAATAAGTTGTATGCAAAGTTGAATAAGTGCGAGTTTTGGCTACCTCAGGTTTCCTTTTGGGTCATGTTGTGAATAAGGATGAAATTTCTATTTACCCTGAAAATATAGCTATCGTAATGGATTGGAAAAGACGTACCACACCCAAAGAGATAAGATGCTTCCTAGGGTTGGCAGGATATTATAAAAGGTTTGTGGAAGGATTCTCTACGTTATTTGCGCCACTGACTAAGCTTACGTAGAGGAACGCAATATTTGTTTGGTGTGACAAGTATGATGAAGCTTTTTAGGAATTGAAAAAGAGATTGTGCACTGCTCCGGTGTTGACGTTGCCTACCGAAGGATTGGAGTATGTTGTTTATGTGGATGCATCACACGTCGGGCTTGGAAGTCTGTTGAAGCAAGGAGGCAAGGTAATTGCGTATGGGTCGAGGCAATTAAAGATACATGAAAGGAATTATCCTACTCATAATTTGGTGTTTGCTGCCGTGATTTATGCCTTGAAGTTGTGCAGACATTTGTTGTATTGCGCATTTTGTAAGATTTACACAGAGCATAAGAGTTTGAAGTACGTCTTCACTCAAAATGAATTAAATTTGTGCCAGCGTAGAAGGTTAGAATATGTCACGGATTACGATGTCGAGATCTAATATCATCTGAGCAAAGTTAATGTGGTATTCGATGCCTTGAGTAGAAAGACCGAACAAATCTTTGGGCTTTCGGTGGAATCCTTGGTGGAAGAGTTTCTGTTAATGGTTATCTCGGTCGAAAGTAGCGACTCACCAGAAGCTTGGGAGTAGCAGAGCCTTCATAGATTACTCTAACGAGGCTACATCAAAATGACGATCATGATTTGCAACAACTTTGTAGTAAAACTGAGAAAGTGGAATTACCAAACTTTTTAATTGATGATGCGGGTACTTTGAAGTACCACGCTAGATATTGTATCCCCGCTATTGAGGATATTCGAGCTAAGTTGTGCAGTGAGGTGCATGTTTCTCGTGTTACCTACTACCCCAGTTCTGCTAAGATGTATAGAGATCTGAAGCAAATTGTTTGGTGGTATGGAATGAAGAATGATGTAGCCTAGTTTGTGTCTGAGTGTTTTACTTGCAAGTGAGTTAAAGCAGATCATAGAAGGCCTGATAGGAGAGTATATCTATGCACTTTATTACTGGTTTACCAAGATCTCCCCAAGGACATGATTCAGAGTGGGTCATGGTTGATAGATTGATGAAGTGTGCTCACTTCATGCTGTTCAAGATTGATTACTCCATGAAGTAAATAGTAGAGTTATATTTGGTTGAGGTCATCAGACTAGTTGGAGTACCTGTAAGTATCGTGTCAGATTTAGATTCCAGGTTTATGTCTCTTTTTTGGAAGGGTTTACAGGAAGGGTTGGGTACCGACCTCAGATATTCAACCGCTTATCATCCACAGGTAAATGGTCAGACGGAGAGAGTAAATCAGATTGTGTAAGATATGGTAAGATGTTACATCTTAGACCACGGGGGAGCATGGGACGAGTGGCTGATATTGATGGAATTCACATAAAATAACAGTTATCAGGAGAGCTTGCAGATGACTTCGTTTGAGGCTTTGTATGGGAGACATTGCAGAACTCCCTTGTTTTGGGCCGAAGTTGGTGAAGGACCGTTGTTGGGTCTGGAAGCCTTAGAAAAAATGAATACTTCTGTGACGCATATTCGAGAGAAGCTTCGAATAGCTCAGGAGTGTTATGAGAAGAACGCTAATTGGAGAAGATTTGATCTGGAATTTACAGTTGGGGACATGGTTTTTCTCAAGGTTTCTCTGATGGCAGCCGTTAAGAGTATTGGAAAGAACCACAAGTTGGATCCCAGGCATGTGGGACCTTTCTTGGTTGTTGAACGCTTCGGAGTGTCAGCTTATAGGCTGGATTTGCCCGAAAATTCCCTGCTGTGCACAATAAGTTTCATGTGAACCTGTTGAGGAAATGTGTGCTTATTGCGTGGCATGTTCTCTACTCAGTGCCCCAGTTGTAGCCTAATCTTTCTTATGTTAGTTGCCTATTCGTATTCTGGATACTCAAGATCGGGTGTTGCAAAGGAAGACAATATCCATGGTCAAAGATTTGTGGCTAAACCAAGACGTGGAAAGCGCGACTTGGGAGTTGGAGTCAGCTATGAGGGAGGCTCATCCTCATCTGTTCTCCTAGTTTATTTTGTTAAGTGTTTCTATTCAATAACATTGGTTACTTTCCTTCATTAGTGGATTCAGTTGTGCATCAAGTTTCGGGATGAAACTTTCTTTTAGGGGGAGTGGCTGTAACACCCCTGATTTTTTTCGATGTTTATTTTAATTCCTTTAGTGACATATTTTTGACATTAGGGCGTTACATTGATGTGTAGTTGACTGTTATCGTTGCTTGAGTGTGACTTTTGCTCATTTGGTATCTAAGGTTTGTCTTAGAATATTAGCATGGCTAAATTCTAGTGTGTTTTTGAGATTTCCATCACAAGCTGGGTTTGTTTTGGAACTCGATGGAGCCTTTTTGGTATATTTGTTGTTTTAACTTTGGGTGTTTTTTACCTGAGTTTGTTTTGTAGGATTTTTATTTCCACTTCGCTGTGGGATTCGTAGCATCGAAATTAAGGTTCGTTGCGAATTTCGTGGAAATCCGAGATGATTTGAATTTTCGGTCATTTGGACTTTTAGTGTAATAATAATATATTATATTATTTATGTATTATAAGTAACCTTTACGATTTATATGGAACCCTATTCATCGTCTTCTTCACTAGCTGTCAGACTGATTCACGGAAAAGGGAGATCGACGAACATCACGAAGCTTTCAGCCGTCGACTGTAGATTTTCTGGGGCTCAGATTCATTGTCGGAGAGTAGATTAGGAAAGCTCTCGACAAGATCTATGTTTGTACGATGAGTTTTTCATGTTTCCTTGATTTTTGTGCTTTAGGGAATTCGTTTTTGTTGCTTATTGTGAGACCCAATTTTTTTATTTTTCAAACCCCGAGGTCTTATACCCAGAACCGCCGTTTTGCGGTGGCCCCCACACTCGAGAAGGCCGCCACCACAAAACGCCGATTTTGTCATCCTTTTCGATCATCAAAGAGAGAGTAGGAATCATAAACTGAATTATAATTGAGTCCACAAACATCATATGAAAATGATAAACCACAACAATCCATAAATATAGAAAAGAGAGAGAGTACTGAAATAAGACAGTACAAGAAAATATAAACGAGCTTAAGCCCGGTACATCAGATCCTTACTACAATCTCTCACGGAAGCTATAAAAAAGAACTAATCACTCACGGAGCTGGTCACTGGTGCTCTGGTATTAGACTGGCCCTCCTCCATGCGCACCATACTCCGTTGGTGCTGGTCCCTGTGCTGCTGGTCCCTGAGCTGCTGGTCCCTGTCTCCCATCTAGAGCCCCTGTAATGTTGTGGTCCGAAAACCATTAGTCATAAAGACTAAGTCCTATCATCCCCTACCCCTCCACCATGGCTCCTAGGCACCGAGCGGGGAGGAGGAAATGGAAGCTACAAAGTTGGAGAGTAAGCAAAGCAGGTGACAGTGGAACTAATCTAGTAGTTATTTATACTGTATAAACAGCTAAGGAAGAAAGGTACAAACTAGCAGTTCTACAATAGTAAGCAGTAAAGTGAACAAGTAGAATAAGCACCATATGTAAGAAAGACAAGGTAAGAAGTAAGTAACCTTAACTTATATGAATGCCCATAAAAACGTATAAGTTAAGGGGTCTTCTGCAAGGCTTCCATCGTATAAAAAGTCTCATACCAATTTATATATTGGGGTGAAGGTTTTATGCAAGTTTGAGTGTAGTGATATGCTATGCCATGATTCATGTAAGTGCAACTCACGCAAACGACTCTACGCGCATAGACCTTTAGTTCCCCCTATTTGGGCAGCTAGCTTCACTCCCAGGAACCTCTGTAGTGGCAAACGGAGACAGTGGGTCGAGCCCCCACTCCTAGGCGGGTATCCACACTACCAGGCCTAGCCCTTATGTACACCTCTGGAAGGACACATCCTAGAGTCTCCGCGTACTAATGTTGGCCATATACACCAGAATTTCTTTGGCTAAGTGTCCCACACTACCGAGTCAACGTACCGACATCAGTGTGAATGACCGTCCAATACCGAAGACCCACCACCTTATTCGTATCCAAATCCTTCCGAGCCACCGGCTCCCTGGACCATCCCGTCCGATACATCTACCTTCTGAACATATTGTTCGGATGGCTAATCAAACTAACCTAACCAACCTCCCGAGCTACCGGGCTGTGTGAATGTGATACCCTAGTTATACTAGTTGCTCTTGAAGTTTATTATACCTAATGTTTAGGTTAGCCCAGGACTGCTCAAGGTATTTCCCGTGAAGGGCTCTCGAGGGCACTAGGAACTATGATGGTTGTTGAAGTCCATCGTTCCCTTTCGCAAGGCACTTACTATTATTGGTTGTTACCCAAATCCCAATCCCTTTAATGTTGTACTGGATCTAACCCTAGTGTATTTGACTCTTTCTCTCCCACGAGGAAGACAATGTTTCGTCGACTCCGAGCACCTCTTAACACTAATCAAACCTCCCACTCCTCATCACGACTCCAGATGATAATCTCTTTTCACTTTCCAAATCACTTCACTAATATCCCAACTCCCTAGGTTCATTTTGCGCCATATAATGATTTCTATAGTTTTTACTAAACGCAGACCATCCTAAGCTATATGATTTATACAATGAAAGGTACTCAAAATTATCATCCAAAATCCCTATAATTTTTATTGGAGGTCTATCATGGCATGATTAGCCTAAATCCAGAAGTTTATAATTTTCCTAATTTACTTGATATTTATTTAATTTTCAAAGAGATCCAAATGCCTTAGTTTGTACATGAAGTACTATTTTCAAGCATGCAAAATGTTCCACAAAAATATGATAAATAAAAGACAACTATTTATCAGTGAATTCAAGGTCTCCAATTTTCAGTAAGATTTAAACCTCTAAACATAATTTTTGAACATAACCTACATTAACCAAATTAAAGAGACAAGACTGTCAATATACTTCTAAAAATTTTGAGAAAATTCAAGGATGAATATAAAGACTTATAAACACTCCAGGTCAAGTTTCACAATCTATCCGTGAATAATGAACTCTATACTTGATTTTCTCATAATAATCCAAGTTAACAGGTTAATAAACTAAGTACAACAATTATTCATTTAAAAATTATAATAAAATTCTCATATGAGCATTTTGACCTAAAAACACTACTGATCAAGTTTCATAATTGTCCAATAAAAAGGGAGCTCTAAATCAATTATTGATCATATTCCCGTATTTAAACATTTGCGAAGTAAGTACTGGAAATTTACATCTGAAAATTACAACAAAATTCATGTACGATCATAATGGTCTAAAACATACTCTACCCCAATTTCATAATCATTTAATCGATATTAAGATCAAAATAAAAAAAACATAATTAATTAGGGCTAATACTGGTATTACAAAGGTGATATTAAAATTATTAATCTGAAATTTCCAATAAAATTATCCAAGGCTTATAATGATATTATGAATACACTACCCAAGTTTCACAAGTTTTCATGGAGTTCTGATTACCTACCCTTCAAATTTAAGGATTGTGACCTAAACTAGGGTTAGGGTTTTGAGGGGTTTATCCATCTCCAAATCCTCTAAGATTTTACCAGAGGACCTTAGTTACCATAGAGTCCTCTCTACTTAATTTCAAGTCCATACAGGGGCATTTGACCCCATGCCCTTCTCAAACCCCCAAAGTCCAAACTTAGGGTTTGAACTTGGGTCCTAGGGCTAATCTACTGTAATACACCACATCTCCCATGGGAGGGTGTCCAAGGTCATAACAAACCAGTGGACAAAGTTTCAGACTCTGTTGAGATGATTTGGCCACCCAAATCCACAAAGTGCACTTTTGACCTAAATACCCTTTTTAGGGCAAAACTAGGGTCTGCTCATTTCCCAACCAAATCAACTCAAAATGGGGTGACAATTTATACAGAACTCCTGATGACCCTAAGGACCACTCACCAAAATTTGGGAGGGTTTGGAGTTCATTAGGTCCCTAAATTAATTTACCCTAAAATATTTAAATGATTTCAAAAACTATAGACAAATTGTCCCCAAAAATTCTCATTTTTGTGCAGGACCTAGGTACAGATTAGGGTGACTCCCAGTCCAAATTTCAGGTCATTTGGACAAGGGATGAAGTGAGGGAACGCATTTTAACCTCTATCTACCCCTAAGTATAAACCCCACCAAAATGAGTGCCCTGGTCTAACCAGGAACCCAAATTGGTTCAAACCACTTTTAAAATAAAGTACAACTAGCGCTACAATTTGTATGTTGACCACTTTTTCAGATATTTCCTCTAGGTATTTTTAATAATTAAAAACATTAAATATAAACACTGTGGCAGAATGTTAAAGATGAAATTAATTAAATTCCTAAAATCTAAATCGACGGCGCACGAATCCTAAAGCAACATCCAACGGCATCTGGTCATCTTCAAGCTCCAGCCGACGGTTAGGATTGACCCGTCCAGGAGATACTTCCAGCTGCCACCGCTGGCCATCCGGCCACCTCCCTGGCCGGCCACCGCCACCACCACCTATGTTGAGGTGGTGTCTATCGCCAGGATGCGGCAGATCTGCAATAGGGGCCTATTCCGACAAACCTGACAAGTTCATTTTCACAGAAAAATCATGGAGAAACTCTACCCAATCAGGTTCAATTGAGCCCGATTCTTATTCCTTATGAGTCCTATGATCTACCCATGGATGAAGGAGAAGGGGAGGACCTTGCTTGCGGCCTGGAGACGCGTCGATCGTCGGGATGCCATTGGTGGTGGAGGTGTCAACGGAGCTCTGCAATAACACAGTGAACTCGCTTGTCCCCTTCGGGTAAGGTGTGGAAAAGCTTGCCCTGGATCCAGGGCTGCTTTTAGGTGAGTAAAAAGGGGGAGGGGAGGGGCCAAGCTGGAAGTGGCCATTAATGTCCCCTTAATATAAATTTCGACCATGGTATGGGGGGGGTGAATCTAGGCTCAATCCAGCCACAAAACGGCTGGAAACTCCTCCTCTCCCTCAGAGGAGTTGAACCCGACCCTTAATGGGGGGGGGGGGTGGAGAAGGGCCTTCCTTCATGGCACCATTAATGGCCAAGAATTTCATTTCTCGGCTATGGTGGTTTTCCTCCCTGTTGGGTACATTGGAAAATGTGTACCAGATTTGGAGAAGCGTCACCTAACTCAATGATATTCATCAAGCTGTATTTGATGTGGTGTTGAGTTTCCATGTGCATGTTAAGGAAATGAAAGAAAATTTTGTAAGTACAAGTGTTGACACTTGAGAAGAATTGTGTCGACACATGGGAAAGGTTGTGTCGACACCAGGAGCCAGCTTGTGTCGACACACAGAACTTGTGTCTACACATAGAGATTCTGTCGATAAAGACTGTGTCGACACCAGGAGCCAGCTTGTGCCGACACACAGAACTCGTGTCAACACACAGAGATTCTGTTGACAAAGACTGTGTTGATACCCGGAGCCATCTTGTGTCGACACAAAGAACTTGTGTCGACACACAGAGATTCTGTCGACAAAGACTGTGTCGTCATCAGGAGCCAGTTTGTGTCGGCATACAGGACTTGTGTCGACACATAGAGATTCTGTCGACAACAACTGTGTCGACACACAGGACTTGTGTCGACACACAGAAAGCTCAGTCAACAACAATTGTGTCGATACACAGGACTTGTGTCGACACACAGCAGAATTTTTGTTGAAGTCAATTATGTCAAGATAGGAAGTGATTGTGTCGACACACAGTACTTGTGTCGATATATTCTGCAGAAGCTATGTCAAGAAGATAGAGAAGTGCTGTGTCAACAGTATGCAAGCAGTGTCGACATCACCATGGATTGTGTCGACACATGAACTATTTGTGTCGACACATTTACAGTATTGTCTCGACACTTTATTGTTGAGCTGAAGTTCATTGAAGTATCAAATATAATGACTGGAGACTTGACAGCTGTTATGATCAACACAGCTATTGTATCTGTTAGAGCTGTTAGAAGGTCGTTATGAACCGGATCAGCCGGTAACCTCAGATGAAGCCAATATAAAGATGTGTTCTGTCATCAGATAGAAGAAGTCCAGTGCTGGAAGAATCTAAGGAGAGGAAAAAACCAACAACAACAAGAGAAGTCTTCATCCAAAGAGGGCAGATCCTGAACAATCTGCAAGAATAAATCAGAACCACATATGGTTAAGAAGAAGCTGGATTGACGATCATCTCCAACTTCAAGAAGATCAACCTTACTTTGTTCAGATTCAAGAAGCTTTGAAGAAGCTAAGACGGGTTGACTCTAGAGTGGTCAGATCTATCAAGAACTGATCAATAAGACTTCACCCTTTCTCTCTCTATCTGGGTGAAGGAATTATTCTCTTTATTTTAACTTTTTGTAGGATCTTTTACAGATCTGAGTGTAGGAGGATTATTCCTCTGAATTTCAAGCCTAAATTTATAAAGGCTGAGGTAGGGCTGAGTGCCTGAGGTAGGAGATTAAGTTCCCTGAGTTGTAGGTCTGGGAAGAGGCTGAGGTAGGGCTTAATTGCATGAGCTGTAGGAGTGTGGACTCACTCTAAGGTAGGATTCTCTGGGAGGATCTGAGTTGTAGGATTTGCTGAAGTCTGAGATGTAGGGACCTTTCAAGCTTCTGAGTTGTAAGATCTGCGGATCTGAGAAGGAAGAAGGAAGTTATGCCGAATCTAGTACACTGCTAGATAGGAAAAGTGGGAAAGTGTATGTACCCATCACTTGGGGAACCACTATAAAACCGTGTGTCTTCTGTGTTGCTGTGTTGTTTATTCTGTTCTATGAACTGTGCTGTGCTGAATAATCTGTGATCTAACAGTAAAAAGATTATCTGCCTTAAGAAAAAGAATTGAACCTATTCACCCCCCTAGGTGTTTAGGACATCTTGAAACCAATTCTTTCAAGTGGTATCAGAGTCAGGTTACTCAAGATTTGACTTAACAGTCTGAGTTGATCTAAAAGGCAGTTAACATTTAGACACAATCGGTTCAGGAAAAAATCACATGAAACTTGGATCCATGAAATTACCTATCTGTAGGAAAGAAATTTTTGGTATTTGGAAAGAGAGAGTCAGGTTATTTATGGAAGCATCTGACCGAAGAATCTATATTACAGTTAAAGAAGGGACATTCATTCCTATGAAAATCTCAGTTCTTGATGCAAATCCCAGGACTCCAAAAGATTATTCTGAAATGACAAATAATGAGATCATCTTGTCTACTATGGATAAGATAGCACAAAATATAATAGTTAGTGCTATAGATGACTCAACATTCCAAAAATTGATTCACTGCAAAACCTCCAAGGAGATGTGGGACACTTTGATTGTCTACATGGAGGGATCAGAAGAAGTGAGAGAGGACAGGAAGTCTATGCTTAATCAGGAATATGAAAGTTTTAGATAAGCCAAAACAGACAGCATAACTGAGTGTTATAAGAAGTTTTTCAGAATAGTCAATGAGCTAATGTCATATGGAAGGGTTTTTAGCACATATGAGCTCAATGATAAGTTTCTTAGATCTCTAACCAAGTACTGGGATACTAAAATATGTGCCATCAGAGAGGTGGCCAGGCTTGCAGATACACCTCCACCAACTCTATTTGGAAAACTATTATCCTATGAGATACAGCTCACTGCTAGAAAAGAGGATGAGAAAAGCAATAAGTCTGAATATAGAGTGAAGTCAGTTGCCTTCAAGGTTAAATCCACAAAGAAGGATAGGAGGATGTCTCCATCTCCTCCTAAGAAAGCCGCTGAAGTCATCTCAGAAGATTCTGACAATCACACATCAGACAGCCTTAATTCTGATGAAGACTTTGCTGCTTTCACAAGGCAATTTCAAAAATTCTTAAAGAAAAAACAGTGGAGATCCGAGCCATCCTCCTCACAGTCCAAGGATGATTATTATCAAAAAAGGAAATCTTCAAGAAAGGACAGGTATGATACTAAACCTAGTAAAATACCTTCTACTAAGATTGTTTGTTATTGTTGCAACAGGCTTGGACATGTAGTTGCTGACTGTCCTAAGAAAAGAAAGGAGTCAAATGACAAGAAGAAACTGCAAAACAAGGGCAAGAAGGAGAGATCCTTTGTTGAAAAGAAGGAGAAAAGCTGGACTGATTCCTCATCATCAGATTCTGAAGCTGAGACTGAAGTTGAAGCCTACATTGGACTGTTTACAACTGAAGAGGATTCAGAGGACACAGAATTCTTGCAAATGCTGGATTCTATCAACGGGATTGATCTTCATTGCAAAGGGCTGATGGCTATATCTGAAGAAGATCAATGCCCGGATCAGCCTGGTCCCAGTAAGGTAAACAACCTTTCATCAGTTTCTGACAATTATACTGGATCAGAATCAGAAGCATCTTCATCAAGAGATGTGGATGGTTCAAAATCTAAATGGGATGTTTATCAACTTATTGATGAATATGGTGATCTGTTGGATGCAATTAAGAGAAGCAGAAACCTTGTCAAAAACCAGGCTAAGGAAATTGTTGCAATTAAGTTGTCTGCATCTGATTCAGAAAAATTACTGGATCAGAAGATGAATGAAGTTGTCAAGCTGAAGAATATAACTTTTATTCAGATGGGAACAATTACATTCAAAAATGATCAGATCAGGGGTCTGGAAGTCATACTACAAAGAGAAAAGGAACTTGTGGCTAAATTCTCAAGGCCAAAGTATGTCTTACCATTGATTGATGACTTCATTCACCAAAAGCATAAGACAGGTCTAGGTTTTAAGAGAAGAACTAGTGCAGCAAATTCTAAAAGAAAAGACAAAGCTCCAGTTCAGCCACAAGCCTTCAAACCCCCTATTATTTTTAGGAAAGTGGTGCAGCCTATTAACAGGTTTGAACATGACATTACACATGGTCAATGTAAGGCTGGTATTCTAAATGACAAGGGTGCAACTGTCAATAGGGCAGCCTATGTACACACTCACCATGTTCTCCAGGAATCATTGGTATTTGATGCACTAGCCCCAGCACTAAACAAAAGGACAACTGATAGCAAGGTTGTTAAGACTGTATCTAAAAGAAGATACAATAGATATGAGTGCTGGTGCTGTGGCAAGGTTGGGCATTATTCCATAGATTGTTGGCACAACACCAGTGTTAGGAAAAATGTCAGCTTACCTGTTCGAATGACTGTGGGGAAATCAGTCAAGTTTCACACTAACCTGAACCTAAAACCCAATACTTATTGGGGTTCTAAGGTTAAGTAATTATATTTGATGCAGGTGAGTCCAAGTGGACAAACCCCAATATGGTACTTGGACAGTGGTTGTTCCAGGAACATGACTGGAACAAGAAGGATGTTGAAGGATTACACTCCAATAGTGAATGGACCCAAAGTGATCTTTGGTGGATCTAAAAAGGGGATCATCAAAAGGTTTGGTAACATTTCTAATGGCTCAACTACTATCACCCAAGTGACTTATATGAAAGGTTTGAAACACAACCTAATAAACATAGGCCAACTGAGTGACCTTGGTCATGATACTTCGTTTATTAAGAATGGGTGTTAGATTAGAAGGATAAGTGATCAAGAGGTCATCTTGTCAGGTTATAGAAAGGGGAATGTCTACTGTCTCAGTTTTGATTGTGAGAATAAGAACTCTCCTATATGTTTAGTTGCAGATGAGAAAGCATCTGAATGTGTCAAATGGTACAAAAGGCTAGCTCATCTTAACTATAAGACTATAGGCCAAATCTATAGCATGGAGTCAGTGAGGAATGGTCCTCAGTTCAAGTGCATAAAAGAGGATGTATGTTCAGCTTGCCAAAAGGGCAACAGACAAAGACCTCTTTTCATGTACATGATACCAAAGATTCTGTGAGGTGTTTGTACCTCCTGCATATGGATCTATTTGGTCCTATGCCAGTTTATAGTCTAGGTAGGAAAGTCTATACACTTGTAGTTGTGGATGACTATTCTAGATTTACTTGGGTTTTCTTCCTGAGGCAGAAATCTAAAACCCCTACTGTTTTCCTCAATTTTGTTAGGCAAATTCAAAATGAACTTAACAGTTTAGTGGTCAAAATCAGAAGTGACCATGGGACTGAATTTCAGCATGAATGTATGACAAGATTTTGTGAATAACTAGGGATTCATCAAGAGTTCTCATCTAGAACTCCTCAGCAAAATGGTATTGCTGAAAAAAAAAGAATAGGACTCTTATTTAGGCTTGTAGAACACTACTAAGTGACACTTCTCTCCCAGAATATTTCTAGGCTGAGGCAGTAAACACTGCATATCATGTTCTCAATAGAGCATCCATCACTAAAAGTCATAAAAAGACACCCTATGAGATTATGAAAGGCAGAAAACCAAACATATCCTATTTTAGGATCTTTGGTAGCATGTGTTATGTACTTCATAATGGCAAGTCTTATTTAACTAAGTTTGCTGCCAATCCCAAGAAAGGATATTTTTTGGGTACAGCAATAATAGTAGAGCTTACAGGGTCTATAACCTGACTACTCAAGTTGTAGAAGAATATGTTCATATAGTCTTTGATGAAACTGAACTAATCAACTGTGAGCAGTCTAGTGTATCTTGTAGCTCTACAGGTTTGAAAGAAAAGTTGGACAAGCTTACCATTAATGAAGACCAACCTGTAAGGCAGGATGAAGAAATTGGTGGGTGTCATCCAGGGGGAGTACAAGACCCTCTAGTTGTTGAAGAGGACAATGAAGTACATCATGTTGAAGAGATTGGAGAAAATCTAGGTGTAGATGGATTGCCTCCAGTAACAAGACATCCAAAGGATCATCCAGCACACCAAATTATTGGTGATCCAAGAGATGGTGTCGAGACAAGGAGCAAGAACATGAACACAGTTCTTGGCTCAAGTTTTCTGCCCTAGATGGAACCCAAGAAATTTGAAGAAGCCATGCAAGACCTAAACTGTATTGATGCCATACAGGAGGAGCTAAATCAATTCAGAAGGTGTAAAGTCTAGGAGCTAGTTCCTAAACCAAAGGATCATAATGTCATAGGGACTAAGTTGATCTATAGGAACAAGCTAGATGAAAATGACATCATAGTCAAAAACAAAGTAAGACTGGTAGCTAAAGGCAACAAGTAGGAAGAGGGAATAGACTTTGATCAGACATTTGCTTCAGTGGCAAGGTTGCAAGCAATAAGGCTATTCCTTGCCTATGAAGCATACCAAGGGATCAAGGTATTCCAAATGGATGTCAAGCCATCATTTTTAAATTGTGACTTAAAAGAGGAAGTCTATGTTGAACAACCCTAAGGTTTTGTAGATTCTCTCTATCCTAATTATGTTTATAGGCTTAAGAAAGTACTATATGGTTTTAAAAAAGCCCCCAGGGCTTGGTATGAAACCCTGTCAACATTCCTCATTGAGAACAAATTCTCAAGGGGGAAAATAGACAAAACTCTATTCCTTAGGGAATCAAAAGGCAAGATGATCCTAGTTCAGATATATGTTGATGACATTATCTTTGGATCAACAGAAAACAACCTTTGTAGAAATTTTGCCAAACTTATGCAAGGGAAGTTTGAGATGAGCGGTATGAGTGAGCTTAAATTCTTCTTGGGACTCCAAGTTAGACAGACTGATGATGGCTTGTCCATATCCTAGTCTAAGTTCACCAAGGAGTTGATTAAGAAGTATGGCATGGAGTCAGCCTCCACCATGAGAACTCCAATGGGGTCAAGTTTGCCTATAGACAAAGGTGATGCAGGGAAAGTTGTAGATGAGTCTTTGTATAGAGGGATAATTGGCTCCCTTTTATACTTAATTGCTAGTAGACCAGACATCATGTATGCTACATGTGTCTATGCTAGGTATCAAGCCTGCCCTAAAGAGTCTCATTATACTGCAGTTAAAAGAATTTGAGATATCTTAACGAAACACCAAATCTTGCCCTTTGGTACCCTAGGAATAGAGATTTTCTACTAACAGGGTATTCAGATGCAGACTTTGTAGGATGCAAAGAAGACGGGAAAAGTACTACTGGCATATGTCAGTTTTTAGGTGGAAGATTTGTATCTTGGAGCATTAAAAAGCAGACAAGTGTGGCTATTTCCACAGCTGAGTATGAATATGTTGCTGCAGGTAGCCGTTGTGCTCAACAATTATGGATTCAACATCAACTTGAAGATTATGGAATCCAGGTAAGTAGAACACCATTATTTTGTGATTCTACTAGTGTCATTTCTATTGCTAGAAATCCTGTTTCACATAGCAGAACTAAGCACATAGATATAATATTTCATTTCCTTAGAGATCATGTTGAAAAGGAAGATATCAGTTTAGAATTTGTCAATACTAATTTTCAAATTGCTAACATGTTCACCAAACCATTGAATGAAACTAAATTCAATTATTTTAAAATTGAAATAGGCATGCTGAACATAGAATAAGAATGGCAAATTTGACTAAGTAAATGTATGTCGACACTTAAAGACAAAGGTGTCGACACTTAGAAGATGGTGTCGACACAAAATAAAATTTTTTCGACGCATCCAGAAGATTGTGTCGACATTCAGAATTTGGTGTCAACACATATCCATCCTGACACTTAAATATTGGTGTCGACACATACAGTCGTCTGTGTCGACACGCAGAGTTTAGTGTAAGCTCTTAAGATTATTTGTGTCGACACATCGCAGTTGGTGTCGACACATAGTATAGTAATTCTCTGTCAAGACTTTAGTAGTCTGTGTCGACACAATCCCAACAGTGTCAACACAATAGGTTCTTTCAACCCACCTGTTGACCTTCCTTGTTTAGAAACATATAAATAGGTGAAAGTAAAACCCTGTCGACTACGCTCTCAACATTCTCGAGACCTAATCCTTTGTGTCGATAGACCATCTCTCTTCTTCTATCTCTCTCATCCCTCATGGCTCCAAAGCTGGAAGACAACATCAACGAATACTATGAACTAGTTCGTGATGCATTTGCTAGTGAATCTAGAGACATCAAAGCCGTGATTACCCTAATCACAGAAAATGGCTTAGAATACTTGGTCTCAGAACCTACCAAGATTTGGAAGAAGGAGCTTCTTGAATTCTGCACAGCAATAGCACTGGATTCAACAGGCCTGAAAATTAAGACATCCGTTCAAGGAATCAAGGTCAAACTCACCATGAAGAGTTTGAGGAAGACACTACACTTACCAAGGGTTCAAGAAGACGATGAAATAGTCTCTTCCATGACCAGAGAAGCTCTCCAATGGTGTGGACTGGATCCCACCACCAAGATTGGATCTTCTATGCTCAGAAAGGGAATGAACTACAATGGAAAATTTCTTTCTGAAAATATAGGCAAAGTAATTCTGTGCAAACATGAGGACATGAAAGGATATCTTCCTACATATTCAATCTAATGACCAGAGTCATCTTCAAGGTCAAAACCAACTGGTCTGCTGTGATCTTGAAAAAGATCAAATAAAGTTTAAAGAAACCTAATCTAGGCAGAATTCTAAGTCTATATCTGGCTGAGAATATTCCTAAAGTAATGAATCATATTGCAGGATCTAAGAAAAATCATATGAGAAGAAACCAACCCACAAGAATGACCAAGAATGTTTCTACACCACAGAAACAAACAAAACAGATACAGCCAAAGAAGAAACCAACCCACAAGACAGCTGAATCTTCCAGTGATTCAGAAGAAGAGGTGGTCTTTAGCTCAGATGAGGACAGACCAGAGGCTGCTAGAAAATCACCTGCTCAAGAGACTACAGATGATGGTCAGGTGCAGGGGGAGCAGATTCCAGAAAGCAACATCCACCTGGATCAGGTACAGGAAGAGCCTCATCAAGGGGGAGCCAATGAGCTTTCTCCGGCTTCAACTCCACAAGAGCAATTACCTTCAGGAGTTGCTCATGAGAAAGAGCAAGCTGTATTAGAGAGTGAAACAACCACTCAAACTATCCTTCAGGTAATACATAATATTAATCAAGCTACACTAGATACTGAGCCAGATAAACTAATTGTGCATCTGCCTGATGTTGAACAGACTAACCAAGATAATGTCCCAGCACAAGACATTAAAATGGAGGACACATCTGCATTTGGTGACAATGCATCTACTGCACAAAAGCAAGATATTCCTCCTGTTCAAATGTAGCAAGAGTTCACTCTAGAAGAATTATTTCCTGACATACAAGAAGTAAGGACTGAGGGAGAGCTGCCAAGGACTAATGGGGAGCTGCTAAGCACTGAGAAGAATCAGCCAATCATTGACCCTACTCCAAAAGACACTGTGGACATAGCAAGTTCCTCAGAAACTTTAGAAGACGAAGCAGCCTCTAGGGCTAAAAAGAGAAAGCTTGTGGAACTCTGGAAGAAGAGCTCTGACTATAAGAAAGCCTTGCAAGCTGTTCCACAAACTCCAACACCTGCAATAGAATTCAGTTCCCTTCTACTGCAACTGCAAGTTAAGATAGATAAGCAAAGAGGAGCTCTTGAGAAATATGTAGATGAAAGTCATAAGGAACTCCAATTTACTTTGGATCAAGATATCAAATCTATCAGATTTGAAGTAAATAAGCATAAAAAAGAGATGACTGATTGCTTCCATAAGGGAGGTAATGTTGTAGTTTATTTAGCCAAACAACAAGTGGAAGCCAAAACATAGATAGATGATATAGCAATCAAACAAGGCTATGTTTTGGAAAATCAAATAAGAATGAATGACAATCTTACTGAATCTCATAATGTGATTGTCACAGAACTTAAGAATACAACAACTACTTTAACTACAAACATTGCTGAAGACAAGACTGAGTTTGATACACTTCTCAAAGAAAAATTCACTGATATTAGCACTGCTATTCAAGACTCTCAAAAGGTAATTTCTGATCAGCTGCTAAAGTTCAGAGCATTCTACAAGGAAGGAACAAATTATCTAGCTAATCAGATAAGGTTCCAAAAGGATGATCTAAGAGACCATGTTGAAAGAGAAGTCATAAAGGGGGAGAGATTATTAGTCAATGTAAGCTCTGAACATGCTAAATGGATAACTAATACTATCAGATCCACTCTTGCATATCCACCCCTGTGTGATGATGATAACACAGCTGAGTCAGGCATTCAAACTGCTTACAATGAAGGGGCTCAGCAGGAAGTGGCTCAAATCATTTGTCCACCTGCTGAATTTGAAGGAATTCAAGCTATTGTTCAACAAATGTACAGTCCTCCAAAGGAGGTTCAGAATGTGGTTATTGAGAAAGTTGAGATGTCTGAAGCAGCCTTGAAAAGAGAGCAAGAAGCTCAACTTTCTAAGAAAAGGTTTAGAGAGCAGGCTGAACTAAAATCTGATTTTGAGAAATGGAGTCCCACTTCCAGGAATATAATTCTCACTTCCTGGCAGGCAGTTAAAAACAACCTACATGATAGGGGCAAGTGGTACTCAAAGCAAGAATGGAGTAAGTATCAGAAGAGGCAAGATGCCATATTTCAGTTTAAAAGGGATCTCAAAGTTGTAAAGCTACCTGCTACTACTGTGGAGCCAAGCAAATACTTTCCTAAGCCTTATCATTATTTTGAAAGGCAAAAGGTTAAGGCTGAATAACTCAAGAAGAAGGATCTTAAAGGAAATAAGCCATCTCAAGACACTGAAGCTAGTGTACAAGCAAGGATTCAGTCTGGCAAAGGCATTGTAATCAAGGAGCCTGATCAGCTCTAGAATAGATTGACTAGATTTGAGAACTTTGTAATCTTTAATTTTAAAATCTATGTAATCTGTGTTCAGAAACTTTTTGTAGTTAAACAAAACATTGATTCATTTTCTCTATATGTTATCATATTTTGTGATGATATTATGCTGGTTTTGTTTATATATATTAACCTGTCTGAATAATGCTCTTATACATCATAATCTTTATTTTATTATAAAGTGATGTATATCATTGACTAAGGGTTATGACTTCTCCAAATAGGGGGAGATTGTTGGGTACATTGAAAAATGTGTACCAGATTTAGAGAAGCCTCACCTAACTCAATGATATTCAACAAGGTGTATTTAATGTGGTGTTGAGTTTCCATGTGCAGGTTAAGGAAATGAAAGAAAATTTTCTAAGTACAAGTGTCGATACTTGAGAAGAATTATGTCGACACATGGGAAAGGTTGTGTCGACACTAGGAGCCAGCTTGTATCGACACACAGAACTTGTGTCGACACACAGAGATTCTGTCTAAAAAGACTGTGTCGACACCAGGAGCCAGCTTATGTCGACACACAGAACTTCTGTCGACACACAGAGATTCTGTCGACAAAGTCTGTGTCGACACCAGGAGCCAACTTGTGTCGACACACAGAACTTGTGTCGACACACAGAGATTCTATCGACAAAGACTATGTCGACATCAGGAGCCAGTTTGTGTCGATACACAGGACTTGTGTCGACATACAGAGATTTTGTCGACAACAACTGTGTCGACACACAGGACTTGTGTCGACACACATAAAGCTCAGTCAAAAACAACTGTGTCGACATACAGGACTTGTGTCGACACACACCAGAATTTTTGTTGAAGTCAACTATGTTAAGACAAGAAGTGATTGTGTCGACACACAGGACTTGTGTCAACACATTCTGCAGGAGCTATGTCAAGAAGATAGAGAAGTGTTATGTCAACAGTATGCAAGCTGTGTCGACATCACCATGGATTGTGTCGACACATGAACTATTTGTGGTGACATATTTGCAGTATTGTCTCGACACTTTGCTGCTGAGCTGAAGTTCATTGAAGTATCAGATAAAATGACTGGAGACTTGACAACTGTCATGATCAACACAGCTGTTGTTTCTGTCAGAGCTGTCAGAAGGTCGTTATGAACCAGAATAGCCAGTAACCTTGGCTGAAACCTATATAAAGATGTGTTCTATCATCAGATAGAAGAAGTCCAGTGCTAGAAGAATCCAAGGAGAGGAAAAAGGCAACAACAAGGAGAGAAGTCTTCATCCAGAGAGGGCAGATCCTGAACAATCTGCAAGAAGAAATCAGAACCACATCTGATTAAGAAGAAGCTGGATTGAGGATCATCTCCAACTTCAAGAAGGTCAACCTTACTTTGTTTAGATTCAAGAAGGTTTGAACAAGCTAAGACAGGTTGATTCTAGAGTGGTCAGATCTATCAAGAACTGATCAAGAAGCCTTCACCCTTTCTCTCTTTATCTGGGTGAAGGAATTATTCTCTTTTTTTTTCAATTTTTGTAGGATCTTTTATAGATCTGAGTGTAGGAGGATTATTCCTCTGAGTTGTAAGCCTAAATTTATAAAGTCTGAGGTAGGGCTGAGTGCCTGAGGTAGGAGATTAAGTTCTCTGAGTTGTAGGCCTAGGAAGAGGCTGAGGTAGGGCTTAATTGCCTGAGCTGTAGGAGTGTGGACTCACTCTGAAGTAGGATTCTCTGGGAGGATCTGATTTGTAGGACTTGCTGAAGTCTGAGCTGTAGGGACCTTTCAAGGTTCTGAGTTGTAAGATCTATAGATCAGAGAAGGAAGAAGGAAGTTAGGCCGAATCTAGTACACTGCTAGATAGGCGAAGTGGGAAGTGGATGTACCCATCACTTGGGGAACCACTATAAAATTATGTGTCTTCTGTGTTGTTGTGTTGTTTATGCTTTATTGTGAAATGTGCTATGCTGAATAATCTGCGATCTAACAGTAAAAAGATTATCTGCCTTAAGAAAAAGAATTGAACCTATTCACTCCCCCCACCCCCCGTCTAGGTGTTTAGGACATCTTGAAACCAATTCTTTCACTCCCTTAGCCCTGAGCAGCCACCAGGATGACCCATGGCCTTCTCCATAATGAATGGGGGAATGAATCAAGCAATAAAAGGAATGGTCCTTGGCTTCCCGAAGCCATGAATGGACTAACTCCTTTTCTCTCTCCTCCATTAAAGAGAAATTCAAGCTTTCTCTCTACTGCCCCTCATGGCATGTTTTGTTCATGGCCCTAGCTTAAATATAGCCCACTAAGCTAATACAAAGTGGTTAGGAGGTGGTTTGCCCAAGTGGCTTGGGGCTTGAGCTTGAGTTAGCCTTTTGAGCTAAGTTTGACTTGACCTTAGCTTAGGGTTGACTTTGGTCAAATTGACCTTTTGTGTAACGCCCCTAAAATTGTATTGGAGTCCGTCGCATAAAAAGGGGTTTTTGGTGCCTGTATAGGGGTACACGGCCTAGGACACAGGCGTGTCCAAGGCCGTGTTTGGCTGGTGATTTTTGGCTGTTTTCATCCCGAGAAGGACACAGCCAGGAACACGGCTGGATGACACAAGCGTGTCATTGGACATGGGCGTGTGCCTACCCGTGTCAGTACCCGTGTTCAGTTGGGTCATGTCCGTTGCCGTGGCGGTTATGCGTGACATGCCACGGGACACGGGCGTGTGGAGAGATCAGACACGGGCATGTCAGGTTGGACATGGGCGTGTCTGAGCCCGTGTGTCTTTTCTGTGTTCGACGATCGTGCCTGGAACGAGGCACACGGCCTGGGACACGGCCGTGTGCCAAGCCGTGTTCGGCCGAGGTCTAGAGATTTTTGAGCGGATCTGAGCCGTTCGTTTTCTTTAATTAAGATCCAACGGCCCAGATGGTATCCTGCCTGTTAAGGCCGGGAATAGGGGAGTTAATCCTTCATTTCTCTCCAACCATTCTCTCTCTCAAGGAGTTGGAAAGAGGAGGAAGAAGGAAGGGATTCCGGCCGCTGGCGGAGCATCGGAGCACCGTTTCGAAATCTGAGAGCGGATCCGTCGAGGAAAGTTCGTTGCAAAGACTTCCATCCGTTTAGTTTTTCCATAGCACCAAAACGGACTACAAGGGTAACGATTCTCAACTTGAGCATGTGAAGCTCTTTCTTTCTGAATAGGGAATCCCGCTCCCGCGAGTGTGCGGTGAGTGCGTGGTGTTCCTTGTGGTTGATGTGAATAGTCCCCCTTGTGTTGCATATAAAGTCCGGAATCGTAAGTACGGTCATAGGCATTGTGTGTGAAGCCTACCCGGACGTGTACCGTCTGGATCGGTGATGTTGCATTTGATATGTTTTGCCGGAGAAGACTGTGTGCTTTTGGTTTTTCGAGTTTCTACGCGGTAGATTGCAACAGGGATCCTTGGAGGTTAGCTTCAAGGCGCACCCGGAAAACTGAGCGGAAACATGTTCTGCTAAGTTGGCGGTCTGGGAACCGGCCTTGAACATAACTAGGTTATGTGATTGTTTGGAAACTTTTGGGATCCGAGAGAAGCTTGGCCCGTGCGTAGGACTTAAATTGTATATGCGGCGTGAGAAACGGGCAAGTGGAATTGGACCTAGGCTATGTGGTTCGGTGCGAGAGACCCGAAGACGGGGACTGGCCGTTGGCATAGTCGAGAGCCTTAAACGGTGGTCAGAAAGGCTAAATGCTCACATGTTGTTGCCATACTGGGGGTGGTGGTGAAGACGCTGATTGGTCAGGATTCACCATTAATATACCCTGAGTGCACGGGGTGTTTGGTCGTGCGAGCCTACATCTGTGGCGTAGTATAATTACGCTTTATTATTTTATTGGACTAATGATATGCAGGGAAAGAGCACCGTTGTCCCGAGTTAGGGGCGGGTTCATTATAATTTTGTCGGATTTTAGCTGATCGTTGCTTTGTTTGCCACCGTGCGGTGGAATGTGCTTGCAGGTGCTGCGGAGCCGAGTACCAAATAGCGGGCTGGAGCCCATGTTGTTGTGCTGGCCCTAGAAGGCCGTAGAATAGTTGTTTTTACTTTTATCATGTGTGGCTGGCCTGCGAGCCGATGTATGTAAGACACTCTTTATTAAGTGAACTATTGTAAGGCCATAAGGCCATGTACCCGTTTCAGTGTATTTGGGGTTTCATGTCACAACACGCATTTTCTCAACAATTAAATCGTATCAAAGCAAGAGAAAACACGTGCCGTGATGCCATGTCGTGCAGGGGATAACTGTACACGTTCAGGCAAAACTCCAGACCTTAGATTTTTAAGGAAAATCATAGATTAAGATGAAAGAAAACCAGTTATATTTAATGGTCGTATCCCTCAGCACGGTGGATCAGCTAGTCCACAATTAAAAGTATATTTATACGCAGCAGAAAATACTTTCGTTAAATTAAGTTGACACCCTAAATGAGCATAAGTGTCCCCGAGGGACGACTCATGGTATGCACGACTCTAAGGTGAATATAGTATATATGAAAGATAGTCTTTTACGCTAAAGGAAAAATAGTGTCTTAGTTTTATAAATATAACATGCATGAGATACATATAGTAATGCTTTAGGGTTTAAAATACCTAACATTCAACCTAGCATAAATCCTTCCCAGAAGACAAGTAAACATCCATAAAAGGCAAAAATAGAAGTTTAAGTTCATACCCATCATCGCTAGAAGCCAGCAGTGGGAATCAACAACCTGACACGAACCCAATGGTGAGTATGCATGTCTATACAGAAAGGTAAAGAACTACCTCACAAAAATCGAGGATCAGCTAACTCAGCTACCCAAGAGGCCACAAGCAAGCCCCTCCAAAAGAACTAGCCACTGAACTGGCTACAACCTGGACCTGAGGCATTCAAGAAAAGAACACCTGAGCAAGAAAATAATCAAAAAGGTAAATAGAGCATTAGGTTTATGAGCAATTAAGAAGGGTTTACCAACCCGGCAACAAAAAACTGCTATAAGCATAAGAAAGGGCATGACAGTAAGAAAAGAGCACTGTCTAAAGCATAGCAAAGCACACTAAGTGCGAGCAATAAAAACAATATGTCCTACAAAAGATCCTGCAACAGCAACAAGACATATACATATATGCTAAAATAAAAAAAAAACCATAGAACAGGAAAGGAACTAACAGTCCTAACTTGTGGGTTAATGGCAGTGGTCAAAACATGGATCTAAATACATAACCAAAACCAGATCCAAAAAGGGCTAAGGGGTCAAACAGTGGCAGCTTTAGGGTCCCACACACGCCAACCCAAACCGGGGCAAAAGGCGGTGGCCACAGCTCTCCACATAAAACCACCCCTCCAGAGGCCACCAAAACTCCACCACCTGCAACAACCCAGGAGTCGGCATGCAAAAACTAGCCGAACACCCAATACCCCCCGAGGGAATAGGGAAAAGTCACACTAACAATCCTAAGGGAACACACGAACCCAAGACTGTTGAATTCTGTGAAGTGAAAGTGGGTGAATGGAAGGCATGGGAAACCTATCCGCGCGGACTACGCGGACTGGGTTGGCGGACTGCTAGGTCGGCAGGGATGTTGCAGGCGGTTTGGTCTGTGGCGGCCTGGGCGGTCTGTTCGCGCGGACTACGCGGACAGCAGCGGCGGTCTGACAGGCCAGTGTATGCTCAGCAGGCGGTTGACTCCCAGGAAGTAACCGGGCGGATAGAAATACTATCCGCGGAGTCCGGCATAAAGCGGACTGAAGAACTGGAGCTCGGCAGACCGGTTTGGCAGTTGCCTTGGTCTTGCTCTAGTGAAGCGGCAAGTGGAAGCCGCAGAGACCGTCGGTCAGCGCGGACAGAAACTGGAGGTCGCCCGGTATGGCGGGCAAGATCCAGTGTCCGCCAGTAAGTGCGGACTGGCCCTTGTGGCCAGCGGACTGGACTTGGTGTGATCTGAACCAAGTCAAGGATGGCTCAGTCCGGGGAGATCGCGCAGTGGAGCGCGGGCTGGTTTCTCAGTCCGCCAAGCGTAGTAGAAGTGCTGTCGCCTTGTTTGCTAGCTTGGGGAGATGCAGACTGGAGAATTGCTTGTGCAGGAGCGTGCGGACTGGAGCCAGAGTCCGCTGAGTCCGGTTTAGCCTTGTGATGAGGTTATGGACTCAGGAGTTGCGGACTGGAGTCTGCTGTTAGCGGACTGGAATAGCGTGTCCGCTAAGTCCGGAGGTGCCTTGGCAATGAGGCAATGGACTTGGGATATGCGGACGGTAGCCGGGTGTCCGCTGAGTCCAGCAGGAGCCTTGATGGCGAGGCTGCGGGCTCGGGTTTTGCGGGCTGATGCCTTGTCCGCAGAATGGCGAACATGGCTGTTGTGGAGTCTGGCTGTGGTGGTCCTGGCTTGGCCTCTGGCGGCAAGGCGGGCTGGATATTGGAGTCCGGCCTTGGAGAAGCTGGGGCGGACTGGCTATCTGCACAGGAGCGGCGAACTGGAATGTGTGTCCGCGGGCTGGCGGACACACTTGTTCTAGCTGCGGGATGTGGCGGTGATCCTATCGGCTAGGGCGGTGACCATACTCATCGTCGTGCCTATAAATAGGACCCATGTCACATCAGGAAAAAAAGAGAGAACCGAGACCGAAGTAAGTGAACAGTAATTGAGCTCGCGTAAGTTTCTGCGGTCTGGACTTTAGTGTCCGCGCGGATAGAGAGTTGACCTGGTTGTGCTGTGCAGGTTGTGCGGATAGCGCTGGAAAGTCAGGGACAGTGCGGACTTTGCGGTTAAGCAACAGGCGGTAAACAGCAGGTCGCGGATAGCGACCAGGCGGTCTTCTCTTTGGCGACTTGGTTCGGGGTTCAGGAAGTCGCCTGCTTCAGGCGGACTGTTCCATTCGGTGACGCAGCTTGTGCGGTCTGGCGGCGTGCAGATCGGCGGTGAAGAGCTAAGCATTGGAATAAGGGGTGAGTCCGCGCGTCTTGGGTTGCGGTCTGGCGACCTGGCGGACTGAGCGGACTCCACAGCAGTAGGTCGGCGGCTTGTTGATTGAGTCCGCGCGGCTTGTTTTTTGTTCTTGTCTTTGTAACTGTCTCTGCTCTCCCGGTGTTGGGTTTTGGTGAAGCATGTCTCGCCATGTATGTCTCGCCTTGTAAAGAAGTTTGCTCTTGATCAATAAAGAAGCTTTGCTGCATGTGTTGCTGGTTGTTACTGCTTTGTTGAGATAACCCCTGCTAACTCCACGATCCGGGAAAACTTTCAACATTATAAGTGGGCGTATTCTCCTTCGGTTTGTTGAGTTTTCAACAGGGTATCCAAGGGGGCGTCTGCGGTTTGTTGAATTTTAACATGGTATCAGAGGGAGGTTGTTGGAGTGGTCAAGCAGTGCTCAATGGAAGTAGTTGCTCGTATGTAGAGGAAACCAGTGGTAGAACCATGGCTGTGGAGGATGCAAGCTGTCTTGGAATTGATCTCCTTACAGAGACGAACTGTGAACGGTGGAAGTCCTGTATGAAGAGCTTTCTTCTTGGCGAGAACCTTTGAGAGGTTGTATGTGGAGCAGGAAGACAAGAGGATACTGCTGGCAATGCTGAGGCGATGAGAGCTTGGAAGGAGGCAAATGCGAAAGCGGAGTCTATTCTCAAGCAGGTGATCTCATCGGAGCTCTTGGACCACATCAGTGGATGTCGGTCAGCTGCGGAGGTCTGGACTTCCCTTGATGGGTTGTTCAGGAAGGAGGTGAAGGTTGTTGCTGAAGATGGTCCCTCTACTTCGTATCAGGAAGAAAGGAGTGTTTCTACTAGGCGTGATAGGAAGAGGAAGGAAGGACCAAGGTGCTATAAATGCAAGCAGCAAGGTCATCTTCGGAAGGAGTGCAAGGTTGTCTTGCTCTCGGCGAACGTTGCTCAGGTAGGGAGGAAGGAGAAGAACGTGGTTGGGATATCAACTAGTTCTGGAGTTGATCGGATGAATGCCAGTGATAGTGCAGCTATCTGGCATGAAAGACTGGGGCATGTAGGGATGTACAAGCTAAAAGCAATGACGGAAAGAAGACTCGTAAGAGGCTTGCCTAGATTGTCATCCTATGGTGATGGTCGGGGGTGTGCCGGATGTCAGGAAAGTGGAGCCTATCGCTTCATGGTTGACAAAGCACAATCTAGATGTAATGCACCATTGGCGGTTGTCCATTGTGCTCTGGTGGGACCGACCGTCACGGCCAGTCTTGGAGGCAGCAGGTTCATGCTGATATTGGTTGATGACTATTCTGGGTATACTTGGGTATACGTTATGAAGAAGAAGTCCAACATGGTACGCTTGTTTGTGGAGTTCAAGAAGCTTGTGGAAGGCCAGCTTGGCCGGAGGATCAAGGTGTTGAGGACATGTATCGGTGGTGAGTTTGGCTCAACTGAGTTCTCACGCTTTTGCAGGAAGCAAGGGATCCGGATGGAGCTTTCTTGTGGACATACTTCACAACAGGGTAGTATTGCAGCTCGGATGATCCGTTGGTTAACGGAGACCTGCAAGTGTTGGCTTCAGAGTAAAGGCGTTCCGAAGGCTCTTTGGGCGGAAGGAATATCCTGTGCTACTCATGTCATCAACCGGATGCCTCTTACTCCGATCATAGTGAAGACTGCTTATGAGCTGATGTTCGGAGTGAAGCCCTCAGTGAAGCACCTTCGGGTGTTTGGATCTACCTGCTATATACACTCTCCGGGTGCTCTCAAGACAAAGCTAGTCTTTGTTGGGTATGATGAGCAGAGAAAAAGATGGAGGTGTATGGATCCTGCGACGAAGAAACTCATAGTGTCGAGAGACATTGTTTTTGATGAGTTGACGCCATATTGGGGTAGCTCTTATGTGGAGCTAGAGATAAGCAGGTCAGATGGTGGGCTGAAGGAGGCGGCTGCTAAGGAAGTGGAGTTGCCTGAGTCACCAGGTGCTCCAGGTTGTTCTAGCTCCGGGGCAAAGGCGTCAGAGTTGGGAAGAAGGGGGAGCGATGCTCCAGGATCTTCTGGCTCGAAGGCGGAGGCTTCCGGTTCAGGAAGCAAGGGGAGCGATGTTCCAGGCAGTTCTTGTTTAAGAGGGGAGTCTTCTGGTTCAGGTAGCAGGGGGAGCGTTGCTCCAGATGCTTTTGGTTCCAGTAAGGAGGCATCTTGTTCAGGGAGCAAAGGGAGCATTGTTCCGGGTTTGCCCGGGAACGGAGCTGGTTCAATAGCAGCGGAGGTGGTTAGCCATGATCAGGTTCTTCGGAGATCGAAGAGGATCAGTAAGCCACCAGCTCGATATAGTGAAGGGAACATGGCGGACTTGGTTCCGTGTTTCCTTGTTAGCCCTCAGGTCGAGCAAGGTACTTCTGGCTGTGATGACCCCACTAGAATCAAGGAGGTGGTTGACACCAAGTCTGAAGAGGTGACTTCTCTCAGAGGCAACGAGGCTTGGACTTCAGTGTCCAAGGAAGTTGGTGATACTCCTGTGATGCAAGAGTGGAGGTTGAAGCTGAAGAAGGCAGAGGGAAGCATGACTCCTTTTTGGAGATGCTGGAGGGCTCCCTCATGGTCCATGATATGCGGGGCGAGGACTATGTCTTTGACATCTCTTCGTAGATGCTATCGGAAGGACCAGGTGCAAGGTTACGGGAGCTGCTGGAGTTATTCACCACTTTTCACTTCAAGGGGGAGTGTTGAATTTTGTGAAGTGAAAGTGGGTGAATGGAAGGCTTGGGAAACCTATCTGCGCGGACTACGCGGACTGGGTTGGCGGACTGCTAGGTCGGCAGGGATGTTGCAGGCGGTTTGCTCTGTGGCGGCCTATGCGGTCTGTTCGCGTGGACTACGCGGACAGCAGTGGCGGTCTGACAGGCCAGTGTATGCTCAGCAAGCGGTTGACTCCCAGGAAGTAACCGGGCGGATAGAAATTCTATCCGCGGAGTCCGGCATAAAGTGGACTGAAGAACTGGAGCTCGGCAGACCGGTTTGGCAGTTGCCTTGGTCTTGCTCTAGTGAAGCGGCAAGTGGAAGCCGCGGAGACCGCCGGTCAGCGCGGACAGAAACTGGAGGTCGCCCGGTATGGCGGGCTAGATCCAGTGTCCGCCAGTAAGTGCGGACTGGCCCTTGTGGCCAGCGGACTGGACTTGGTGTGATCTGAACCAAGTCCAGGATGGCTCAGTTCGGGGAGATCGCGCAGTGGAGCGCGGGCTGGTTTCTCAGTCCGCCAAGCGTAGTAGAAGTGCTGTCGCCTTGTTTGCTAGCTTGGGGAGATGCGGACTGGAGAATTGCTTGTGCAGGAGCGTGTGGACTGGAGCCAGAGTCCGCTGAGTCCGGTTTAGCCTTGTGACGAGGTTATGGACTCAGGAGTTGCGGACTGGAGTCTGTTGTTAGCGGACTGGATTGGCATGTCCGCTAAGTCCGGAGGTGCCTTGGCAATGAGGCAATGGACTTGGGATATGCGGACGGTAGCCGGGTGTCCGCTGAGTCCGGCAGGTGCCTTGATGGCGAGGCTACGGGCTCGGGTTTTGCGGGCTGATGCCTTGTCCGCAGAATGGCGGACACGGCTGTTGTGGAGTCCGGCTGTGGTGGTCCTGGCTTGCCCTCTGGCGGCAAGGCGGGCTGGATATTGGAGTCCGGCCTTGGAGAAGCTGGGGCGGACTGGCTATCTGCACAGGAGCGGCGAACTGGAATGTGTGTCCGCGGGCTGGCGGACACACTTGTTCTAGCTGCGGATGTGGCAGTGATCCTATTGGCTAGGGCGGTGACCATACTCATTGTCGTGCCTATAAATAGGACCCATGTCACATCAGGAAAAAAAAGAGAGAACCGAGACCGAAGTAAGTGAACAGTAATTGAGCTCGCGTAAGTTGCTGCGGTCTGGACTTTAGTGTCCGCGCGGATAGAGAGTTGACCCGGTTGTGTTGTGCAGGTTGTGCGGATAGCGCTGGAAAGTCAGGGACAGTGCGGACTCTGCGGTTAAGCAACAGGCGGTAAACAGCAGGTCGCGGATAGCGACCAGGCGGTCTTCTCTTTGGCGACTTGGTTCGGGGTTCAGGAAGTCGCCTGCTTCAGGCGGACTGTTCCATTCGGTGACGCAGCTTGTGCGGTCTGGCGGCGTGCAGATCGGCGGTGAAGAGCTAAGCATTGGAATAAGGGGTGAGTCCCCGCGGCTTGAGTTGCGGTCTGGCGACCTGGCGGACTGAGCGGACTCCATAGCAGTAGGTTGGCGGCTTGTTGATTGAGTCCGCGCGACTTGTTTTTTGTTCTTGTCTTTGTAACTGTCTCTGCTCTCCCGGTGTTGGGTTTTAGTGAAGCATGTCTCGCCATGTATGTCTCGCTTTGTAAAGAAGTTTGCTCTTGATCAATAAAGAAGCTTGTGCTGCATGTGTTGTTGGTTGTTACTGCTTTGTTGAGGTAACCCCTGCTAACTCCACGATCCGGGAAAACTTTCAACATTATAAGTGGGCGTATTCTCCTTCGGTTTGTTGAGTTTTCAACAGGGTATCCAAGGGGGCGTCTGCGGTTTGTTGAATTTTAACAAAGACAGAAACATCGATCCCGCTCGACGCGGCGTAGAGTAAGCTCCACTCACTTGATGCCAAAAATACTTAGCCGCAAAACCTACGCAGGATGACGGCGTTGAGTGAACTCGGCTCACCCAACGCTGTCAACGCTTTCTACTTAGGTTAAACGTAAATTTTAGTTAAAACCGCAGCCTAAACTCTCTCAACGCGCGGAAACAGAGAGTTGGAAATTTAATTCCAACCCTCCCTTTCATCCTATCTACTCGAGGCTACCTCAACTAAACCTAAACTACAACTAAACACAGCCTTACCCTAACTCTAGCTACCCATTGGACACCAAACCGAGACAAAAAGAGAGAAAACTTGATTTAAATCTAGAAAGTAAAGAAACAACCACTTGATTTAAGGCTTGATTTAACAACTCAACCTGCTGCTCTAACTTCTAGGGAGGAAAATAAAGAGAACAAAGCTATTACACAGGAAATGAAAACAGAGTAAGGGTTAGAAATAATTTGGCAAGGGCAAGGGAGCCACTTGCATGTACCTCTAGGAAAAACAACAACTATCTCCAAAGCTTGGCACCGGCGGCAAGATCGGCCACCTCAAAGACCAAAACTGAAGCTTTGAGGAAGAAGAAAAGAAATCAGAAATTCTTAACTCCTAGAATCAACCCTAAATCAAGAAAAACTTACATGGAAGGAAGGATCTAGACGTGAGCAAGCCAAATCCGCTAACGTGCAAGAAACTCGAGCTCTAACCCTCCCGCAATCGCCGGCCAAAACCCAACACCATCTCCTCCCAAAACCCTCCGCTGGAAGCTTCTCCAGGATCGGGAACGAAGAAAATGAGAAGGAAAAATGAATCACGGCATAAAAATGAAGTACTCAGGAAAAAAAGTACGGAACACGCCCCAGACACGCCCGTGACACGCCCGTGTCTGGTCTGACACGCTCGTGTCACGGGGCGTGTACTCACGCATCTACCTACCTACCCACTCGACGATCGTCGTTCTCAGCTCGACGAAACAGGGGACACGCCCTGTGATATGCCCGTGTCACAGGTCGTGTACCAACCTAACTAGCGCTTGAAAATCGTCGAGCGCAGATCGCCGACCAGGAGTCACGCCCTAAGTCACGCCCATGCAAGATCTGGCATGCCCGTGTCAGGGGGTCGTGAACTCACCCAAACGCCGCTCGACTATCGTCGAGCGCAGCTCGACGAACCGAAGGGGACACGCCCTGTGACACGCTCGTGTCACAGGCCGTGTTCCTACCAAAAACACCAGTCGACCAAATTTCATCGACCACACAACCGAGAGCTCTACGCGAGCTCGACACGCCCTAGGTCACGCCCGTGACCCAGGCCGTGTCACCCAAACAAACACAAAAAATAGCTAACTCCTTAGCTAAAAAAAAAGACAAGGCACCAGCCTAACAAGCTCGGCCACACCAGGCCATGCACAGCACAGCAAACATTACAACTAACATAACAAACCTCGAAACGATGCGAAAGCAAACGATCTCGGACTTGGACCAAAACTCGCACCGTAGCTAAAAACCCAAGCTACGAAAACAACTGTAAGGTCGAAAACAACATCCAACGATCGCACACTCGGGCTAACACCTCCCAAAGTCAAAACACAAGCATTCCCTAAGAGGCCCAACCGAGTCACCAAAACAGACTTCGGCTAGCTGGGGAATCTTGCTAACAGGCTACAACCAGGCTATACATGGAACCTAAAGAGCTAAGACCACGCTCTACAACGGCGAAAGGCCGGAAATGTGTCATCGTAATGCCAATCCAAGATCAAACAAAACACAGAAAAAACTGGGGGCGTTACAGCCACTCCCCCTAAAAGAAATTTTCGCCTCAAAACTTTACTCACAACACCCCTATCAAGACGGAGAGATAAATAGCCCAGAAGGGGCTATATAAACAGAAAAAAAAAAAACACAGAACCTGAGAATCCAAAATGCGGACAACCACCTCCACATAAGAAAGATTCGGCTCCAACTGAGGCACGGAATCCAAAACCTGCCTGTCATTCATCACACATTTCCACAGCTGACTGACGTGAAAAACATCATGCACGCCAGGGAAATTTGCGGGCAAAGCCAACCTATAAGCTGATAACCCAATCCGCTCAACAATCAGAAATGGCCCCACATACCTCGAGTCCAACTTCCTGTTCTTGCCGAACCGCTTGACTCCGATCAACGGGGAAACCGTTAAGAACACCGAGTCCCCCACAACAAATTCCAAGTCCGATCTACGCCGGTTGGCGTTGTTCTCATATCTCTCCTGAGCTATCCGAAGCTTTTCCCGAATAAGCTTCACCGCAGTTTCCATCTCCTCGAGTGCTTCTGGACCCAACAAAGGTCTCTCGCCAACCTCAGCCCAAAACAAGGGAGTCCTGCAGCGCCTCCCATACAAAGCTTCAAAAGGAGACATTTGCAAGCTTTCTTGATAACTGTTGTTATACGCAAATTCCATAAGCCGCAAGCGCCCGTCCCACGCTCCTCCGTGGTCCAGAATATAACATCGGATCATATCTTCCACAATCTGATTTACTCGCTCCGTCTGACCATTGGTTTGCGGATGATAAGCTGTGGAATACCTCAAATCTATTCCAAACCCCTCCTGAAGGCTCTTCCAAAAATGAGACGTGAACCTGGAGTCTCGATCTGATATGATACTTACGGGTACACTATGCAATCTGATAACCTCATCCAAATACAGCTCGATTATCTTCCTCATCGGATAATCGATCTTAAATGGTACGAAGTGAGCACTCTTCGTCAATCTGTCTACGATCACCCAAACAGAATCATGCCCCTTAGGAGATCTCGGTAAGCTTGTAATGAAATCCATCGAGATACTTTCCCACTTCCACGTCGGAATCTCCAAGGGAGTCAGCTTGCCACCAGACCTCCCATGGTCGGCTTTCACACGCCTGCAAGTGTGACACTCAGAAACAAATCTGGCTATGTCTCTCTTCATCCCATACGACCAGGCAATTTGCTTTAAATCATGATACATCTTGGAAGACCCTGGATGGTAGGCAACACTAGATCTATGGGCTTCTCTGCACACCATATCCCGGATGTCTCCAACAGCGGGGATGCAAAACCTGCCACAATACTTCAAGGTACCCGCATCATCTATAGAGAAATCTGGTAATTTACCTTTTTCAGATCGAAGATACAAATGCATAAGATCAGGATCATCCTTCTGATGAAGTTTCGTAAGCGCAATCCACGAAGGTTCTGCCACTGCCAAACTACTATGCGAATCGCAGCTTCCCACAGAAATGTCCATCAAAAGGAACTCTTCCACTAGACGCTCGGCGGAGAGATTGAAAATATTCCCTGACTTCCGACTCAGGGCGTCGGCCACCACATTAGCTTTGCCCGGATGGTACTGGATTTCAACATCATAGTCGGCCACATACTCCAACCATCACCGCTAGCGCAGATTCAATTCTTTTTGGGTGAAGACATACTTTAAAATCTTGTGATCAGTAAAAATCTTGCACTGCGCACCATACAGCAAATGCCTCCATAATTTCAGCGCATAGATCACAACTGCAAACTCCAGGTCATGCGTGGGGTAGTTCCTCTCTTGAGTCTTTAGCTGCCTCGGCCCGTACGCAATCACATTCCCGCCCTGCATCAAAACGCAGCCCAGTCCGACATGCGGCGCATCCACATATATATCATACTCACTACCTTCAGTAGGCAAAGACAAAATTAGAGCTGAACATAACCTTCTTTTTAGTTCCTCAAAAGCCTCCTCACACTTGCCATCCCATATGAAGGCTACATTCTTCTGCGTCAACCTGGTCAACGGTGCAGACAAGGTAGAGAATCCCTCTACAAATCTTCTATAATAGACAGCCAAGCCCAAGAAGCTTCTGATCTCTCTGGGAGTAACAGGTCTCGCCCATTCCATAACATCAGCGATCTTTTCTGGGTCCATCGATATCCCCTCCTTATTAACCACGTGGCCTAGAAAAGAAACTTGAGACAACCAAAATTCGCATTTGCTCAGCTTGGCGTATAGCTTATGGTCTCTCAGATTTGCCAAGACCAGCCGTAAATGTCGATCATGCTCCTCTGCCTCTTTAGAGTACACCAAAACATCATCTATAAAGACAATCACAAACTTATCTAGAAAGTCCTTGAAAACTCTGTTCATCAAATCCATAAAAGCTGAGGGTGCATTGGTCAAACCAAATGACTTAACCAAAAACTCAAAATGCCCATGACGAGAGCGAAACGCCGTCCGCGGAACATCTGACTCCCGAATCCTTAACTGGTGATAGCCCGAACGAAGATCAATCTTGGAAAACATGGCACTACCATGTAGTTGGTCAAATAATTCATCAATCTGAGGTAGAGGGTACCTGTTCTTAATAATAACCTTGTTCAGCTCTCTATAGTCGATACATAGCCTCATCGACCCATCTTTCTTTTTAACGAACAGCACTGGTGCACCCCAAGGAGAAGAACTCGGCATAATGAAACCTTTTGCCAACATCTCATCCAGCTGGATTCGTAACTCTTCCAACTCTTGCAGGGCCATCCGGTACGGCGACTTTGCAATAGGACGCGTGCCTGGCTCCAAATCTATAACAAACTCGACATCTCGATTGGGTGGAAGACCGGGAAGATCATCAGGAAACACATCAGAGAAGTCACACACCACAGGAATCTCCTCCAAACGCGTCACACTAACAACGGTCCCTACAAGAGAGACCACATAGGCAAAGCAGCCAGAATCAAGCAACTTCCGAGCACGCACCGCAGAAATGACTGGAGACTCCTGGAGAGAATACCAATAAACGCTCCCTGGCTGACCGTTGTCTTGGACGAAGTCCAAGCGCTTACCCTTGCACTGGATAACTGCATCGTACCTAGACAACTAGTCCATACCCAAGATAACATCGAAGTCCTCCAGGTCAATCACCTTCAGATCTGCCTTTGCTAGAAAATCTCCCAACAAAATCGGATAATCAAGGACACCCAGGTCCGTAACCACAGAGTCATCAGAGGGGAACTTAATGCAAAAGGCACCACCAACACGATCTAGGCCCAAACTAAACCGCTCCACGAAGGCTCTAGCCACAAACGAGTGGGTAGCGCCGGAATCGAAGAGAACGCGCACCCAGCGGTTCTTTACCTTAAATCGTCCTACAAATTGCACATGCATCTAAGGCAATAAACGCCAAAACGAAAACTACAACAAAAAAAGATCATGACAAAACGGCTGGGGAGGACTCGAACCTGAGATAACCTGGGTCGAAGTCTGCGCTTCGTCTGCGGAAAGCACCTTCAGCTTCACCTTTTCTTTATCCATTTGCTGAGACGGTGGCAAAGCCTGGAGCGGATCTGGCTGCAGAACAGGCTGGATCTGTGGGCACCTTGACTTGAGATGACCCTTCTGCCCACACTGAAAACAGACTTTATCTTTTAACCAACACCAGGCAACATCATATCCCTTCCTTCCACACAAGGCACACACCAAGTCTCCTCTGGGAGCACCCTGAATCGCATGCACCTGTTCCTTCTTCTGCGCTCCCAACCTTTTGAAACACCTCTCTAAGGGGTGGCCTGGCTGGCCACAAAATCTACAAAGCTCTCTGTTCTTCTTTCTCAAGACAGCATCAGGCTCCTGAGGGCTCTTCCCTCCACCGGACTTCCGCTTATCCTTCCGTATCTGCTGGCCTCTATTCTTGGCATTCTCAATGGCCTCGACCTTCAAGGCAGCTTCAACTATGCTGGCATAACTGACTGCTCCGTGGGCATTCGCTAACTGCTGAATGTCGCCTCTTAGTCCACCCAGAAACCGTTTAACTCGATCTGCTTCAACACTAACCAAACTAGGAGCAAAGCGACTCAACTTGTTAAACTCAATCTCATACTCACTAACCGTGAGTTTCCTCTGCTTCAAATGGAGGAAGTCATTCATTAGCCGGTCCCTCTCGATAGAAGGCAGAAACTTATTTAGCAGCATCACCTTAAATGACTCCCAAGTGCATCCTGCCACCAAGCTCTCTTTCTCCCTCAGCCACCAACTCTTTGCTAAGCCCTTGAGCTGGTAGGCAGCGAGCATCACTCTCTGATCGTACGCAATCCCAGAGTAAGAGAACATCTCTTCAATGGAAATCAGACAGACATCCAAAATCATGAAATCTGCTTGCCCATCATAAGTAAGGGGCCTAAGCCGCTGAAACTGGGATATGAACGCCATCTCCGGGGGCACCACAACCAAAGGCATGGGAGGAGCAGGAGGGGCAGGAACAGCTACCCCCTCAGCGGGGTCCTGAACTCTCGGAGTCTGTCCCGCCACCACTGCTACAAGAGATTGAATCTGAGCCTGCATATCCACTACCTTTCTTGATAATGCCTCATTACTCTGCCGCAGTCTTTCTATCAACGCCTCGCTCTGTGCTCCCGACGTCTCACACTCTGATTGGGGAGTCGATCTCGTCATAGGACGTCTCGCCATCCTATAATTGCACAAGCTTAGACAAAACTTAGCCCAACAGCTAGAACAAAACTACCCGGTACAGACAAACACACTTAAATATGAACTTCAACTGCAAAACTTGCTCTGGGATTTGTTTTTACCATGATGATGTTATGCTTAATCTAAGATGGTTCACCACCATCATACTAACTCATGTGCCTAAACCATGAATGCATGTATTTGTATTCTATTTGACTCAAAACCATGCGTGTACATATGACATCATGCAAATCTTTAGCTTGGCACGTTATGCTTATGAAATGTTATGATATGCATGATTTGCTATGCATTCTAATAAAAAGGCCTTAATGCATGTCATGGGCGGCGTACACATGAAAATGTTATGCATCTCATATTACATAACATTCCCATGCAACGAAAAAAGAAAACGTGCTAGCCTCATTCATGTGGTGAGGTTATGCATCCCATACTACATAACCCTCACATGTTGCCTCCTATGGTGGATCCATATACAAACACATATTATGCATCCCATACTACATAATATGCCATGTATACTTCTGTATGCTCATGAGTGTAGTGTTCGTGCTTTAGCCAAGATGTGCTGATGACATATCGGTGTGTGTATGGTATGACGCTAACTACTAATGCAAACAAGGAAAAAGTTGCCCGACCATTTGCCAAGCAACCTTGCTCTGATACCAACTGTCACAACCCACATTTTCTCAACAATTAAATCTCATCAGAGCAAGAGAAAACACGTGTCGTGATGCCACGTCGTGCAGGGGATAACTGCACATGTTCAGGCAAATCTCCAGACCTTAGATTTTTAAGGAATATCATAGATTAAGATGAAAGAAAACAAGTTATATTTAATGGTCGTATCCCTTGGCACGGTGGATCATCTAGTCGACAATTAAAAGTATATTTATGCGCAGCAGAAAATACTTTGGTTAAATTAAGTTGACACCCTAAATGAGCATAAGTGTCCCCAATGGACGACTCGTGGTATGCACGACTCTAAGGTGAATATAGTATATATGAAAGATAGTCTTTTACGCTAAAGGAAAAATAGCATCTTAGTTTTATAAATATGACGTGCATGAGATACATATAGTAATGTTTTAGGGTTTAAAATACCTAACATGCAACCTAGCATAAATCCTTCCCAGAAGACAAGTAAACATCCATAAAAGGAAAAAAATAGTAGTTTAAGTTCATACCAAGCATCGCTAGAAGCCACCAGTGGGCGTCAACAACATGACACGAACCTACTGGTGAGTATGCATGTCTATACAGAAAGGTAAAGAACTACCTCACAAAAATCGAGGATCAGCTAACTCAGCTACCCAAGAGGCCACAAGCAAGCCCCTCCAAAAGAACTAGCCGCTGAACTGGCTACAACCTGGACCTGAGCCATTCAAGAAAAGGACACCTCAGCAAGAAAATAATCAAAAAGGTAAATAGAGCGTTAGGTTTATGAGCAATTAAGAAGGGTTTACCAACCCGGCAACAAAAAATGCTATAAGCATAAGAAAGGTCATGACAGTAAGAAAAGAGCACTGCCTAAAGTACAGCAAAGCACACCAAGTGCGAGCAATAAAAGCAATATGCCCTACAAAAGAGCCTGCAACAGCAACAAGACATATACATATATGCCAAAAAAAACCATAGAATAGGAAAGGAGCTAACAGTCCTAACTTGTGGGTTAATGGCAGTGGTCAAAACATGGATCTGAATACATAACCAAAACCAGATCCAAAAAGGGCTAAGGGGTCAAACAGTGGCAGCTTTAGGGTCCCACAAACGCCAACCCAAACTGGGGCAAAAGGCAGTGGCCATAGCTCTCCACATAAAACCACCCCTCTAGAGGCCACCAAAACTCCACCACCTGCCACAACCCAGGAGTCGGCATGCAAAAACTAGCTGAACACCCAATACCCCCCCCCCCCTAGGGAATAGGGAAATGTCACACTAACAATCCTAAGGGAACACACGAACCCAAGACATAAACGTCGATCCCACTCGACGCAGCGTTGAGTAAGATCCACTCACTTGACGCTAAAAATACTTAGCCACAAAACCTACGCTGGATGACAGCGTTGAGTGAACTCGACTCACCAAACACTGTCAGCGCTTTCTACTTAGGGTAAACGTAAATTTTACTTAAAACCGCAGCCTAAACTCTCTCAACGTGCAGAAATAGAGAGTTGGAAATTTAATTCCAACCCTCCCTTCCATGATATCTACTCGGGGCTACCGCAACTAAACTTAAACTACAACTAAACGCAGCCTTACCCTAACTCTAGCTACCCATTGGACACTAAACCGAGACAAAAAGAGAGAAAGCTTGATTTAAATCTAGAAAGTAAAGAAACAGCCACTTGATTTAAAGCATGATTTAACAACTCAACCTGCTGCTCTAACTTCTAGGGAGGAAAATAAAGGGAACAAAGCTATTACACAGGAAATGAAAACAGAGTAAGGGTTAGAAATAATTTGGCAAGGGCAAGGGAGCCACTTGCCTCTACCTCCAGGAAAAACAACAACTATCTCCAAAGTTTGGCACCGGCGGCAAGATCGGCCACCTAAAAGATCAAAACTGAAGCTTTGAGGAAGAAGAAAAGAAATCAGAAATTCTTAACTCCTAGAATCAACCCTAAATCAAGAAAAACTTACATGGAAGGAAGGATCTAAACGAGAGCAAGCCAAATCCGCTAACGTGCGATAAAATCGAGCTCTAACCCTCCCGCAATTGCCGGCCAAAACCCAACACCATCTCCTCCCAAAACCCTCCGCTGGAAGCTTCTCCAGAATCGGGAACGAAGAAAATGAGGAGGAAAAATGAATCACGGCATAAAAATGAAGCACTCATGAAAGAAAGTACGGAACGCGCCCCAGACATGGCCGTGACACACCCGTGTCCGGTCTGACACGCCCGTGTCATGGGGTGTGTACTCACACATCTACCAACCTACCCACTCGACGATCGTCGATCACAGCTCGACGAAACAGGGGACACACCCTGTGACACGCCCGTGTCACAGGCCGTGTACCAACCTAACTAGCGCTCGACAATCGTCGAGCGCAGATCGCCGACCAGGAGTCACGCCCTAAGTCATGCCCATGTCAGATCTGGCACGCCCGTGTCAGGGGGTCGTGAACTCACCCAAACACCGCTCGACTATCGTCGAGCGCAGCTCGACGAACCGAAGGGGTCATGCCCGGTGACACGCCCGTGTCATAGGTCGTGTTCCTACCAAAAACACATGTCGACCAAATTTCGTCGACCACCCAACCGAGAGCTCTACGCGAGCTCGACACGCCCTGGGTCACGCCCGTAACCCAGGCCGTGTCACCCAAATATACACAAAAAATAGCTAACTCCTTAGCTAAAAAAAGACAAGGCACCAGCCTAACAAGCTCGGCCACACCAGACCATGTACAGCACAGCAAACATTACAGCTAACATAACAAACGTCGAAACGACGCGAAAGCAAACGATCTCGGACTTTGACCAAAACTCGCACCGTATCTAAACACCCAAGCTACAAAAATAACAGTGAGGTCGAAAACAACATCCGACAATCGCACACTCGGGCTAACACCTCCCGAAGCCAAAACACAAGCTTTCCCTAAGAGGCCCAACCGAGTCTCCAAATCAGACTCTAGCTAGCTGGGGAATCTTGCTAACAGGCTACAACTAGGCTATACAAGGAACCTAAAGAGCTAAGACCACGCTCTACAACGGCGAAAGGCCGGAAATGCGTCATCGTAACGCCAATCCAAAATCAAACAAAACACAGAAAAAACCGGGGGCGTTACATTTCATTCCTATGGTTGTGGTGGTGGACATTCATATTTATTGGATTTAAGTTTTGGGTTCTTTCAACTTTAAAAACTTCCGCTAGAATGCTCTGTGTAGGACGAGTAGTCTTAATTGGATAGTTTGTATATTCTTATGTAACACTTCCGACTGTCTGTGGTATATGGCGTCAGGTTCCAGCTGGACCTTCTGTTATATGTCATGCGACGGATGGGGGTGTTACAATTTGGTATCAGACTTCTGGTTACGGTCAGGCTTAAATGAATTCGTGGGCGAATTCTTTTAAGGAGTGGTGAGCACATGTGTGCGTCATCGTTATAACATCAAAAAGAACCCATGAATGTCCACTTAGGAATGGAAAATACACTTGTTTTGTGGAATCTGAGTGTTCCAATGATTGCTTTTAGCAATTTGTTTGTCGTCTAATCGTGTGTCTTTGCTTCTATAGGCAGCTAGGAGCGGTGCAGGTCATTCAGAGCGTCCGCAGTCGGCGGAAAGTAGTGCACCGAGAGACATGCCTACTACACCTCCTTCAGCAGAAACCATCAGGATGGTGGCTGAAGCCGTGTTTGCAATGATTAATGCCCAACCCGAAGGGCGAATGCACCACGCACCTCCTGCGAATGAGCAAGAACTGATTAGGGCGGCAGAGCCGAGAGTGGTGGAGCGCGCAGCAGTTGATCTGGTAGAGCCGAGGAGAGATACGAAGAAGAAACTAAAGCATTTAATGGGCTTTAATCCTCCGAGGTTCGATGGGATTGGAATGCCAGCTCAAGCTGAGGACTGGCTCTCTTTGATAAACAGGGTGTTGACAGCCACAATAACTGAGGAGTGGCAGAAGACCACCATAGCTACTTTTCTTTTGGTGGGTGAAGCGAGGCTGTGGTGGGATGAGTTGGAGTTTCATCTCTTAGTGGGTAGGCAGCTTGCTGATGTGCCTATGGAGGAATTTTCAAGATTGTTCCTAGCCAGATTTGTACCCTCTGCTCAGAAGTTGGAGATGGAGAATCAGTATCTTGGGTTGATTCAGGGATCCAGGAGCGTGGACGAGTATCTACATGAGTTCACATGGTTGGGTCGTTATGCCGGGGCTATGTTTACGGAAGAAGAGAGCAAGACCAACCGATTTTTTTGAGGGTCTTCGTGGTGACCTACAGTTACTCCTTGCCGGGCCTAAGGCGCAGGGCTTCCTAGCCTTGGTCAATTCGGCCCGATCATTGGAAAAGGTTGCGAAGAAAGTTCAAGAGAAGAAGGACGCAATAGAAAAGAAGTCTGAGTTCAAGGTGCCAAATAATAAGTCAAGTTTCTGCAGATGGAATAAGAAGCGGAGGACTTCGAACTCAGCCCCTTTGGCTGATGCATCAGGGGCAACTACAAGTCGAGTCCCAGGAGCTTGCTACAACTGCGGGAAGACAGGGCATTTTGCTCGTGAGTGTTGGAGCGGACGTTCAAAGTCCGAAAGAAAACCTGGAGCGACTTATGAGGAGAAAGGGAAGGCGGTGGAGTCAACCGCATCCCATCATGCTCCAGCCCAGCCTAAAGTCTATAACCTTGGTCTTCAACAGGCCATAAAGCAAGCAGACGTGGTGACAGGTATGAGTTAAATTGCAGTGGTTTAACTTTCATAGTTGTTACTTTCGTATTTGTTAGCTTATTATTGTTGGTGCTAGGCTTTGTGTTGATCTTTGAGTTTTCGGCGAGAACCCTGTTTGATACGGGAGCATCGCATTCCTTCTTGTCCGAAAAATTCATATCGCGCATCGGGGTTCCGTCTTCGATGGCAAAAGACAAGTTGGATGTGTTGTTGCCCAATGGGTGCTCAATGCGTGTGGATAGGGTCTGCATAGTGAAGGTTCGGATTGGAGACCAGGAGTATGATTTGCGGGCATCGCTTTTTCTGTTAGTGGAGTTCGACGTAATATTCGGTATGGATTGGCTCTCGGAGCAGGGTGCATGCATTGATTGCAACCGTAAGGAAGTTAAGTTGCGTCAAAACACTGATTGGGAGACGACTTTTGCGGGTATGAAGGGGTCAGGGAAAGTTTTGATATCAGCCCTTCAGGTGATCAAGGCAGTTCGGTCTGGGACAGAGTTGTTTGTCACATTAGTGCAGATTTCGACGCCTAAGCCAAGTCTTGACAGAATCCCAGTTGTGTCTGAGTATCCCGATGTGTTCCCAGATGATCTCCTAGGATCCCCTCCTCAGCGGGAGATAGACTTTACTATAGAGCTGGTACCGGGTGCCAAACCGGTGTCACGCTCTCCATATTGAATAGCGCCAAGAGAGATGGTGGAGTTGAAGATGCAACTACAAGAGTTGTTAGAGCAGGGTTATGTGCGTCCAAGTTCGTCGCCTTGGAGCGCAACAGTTCTCTTTGTTAAGAAGAAAGATGGGTGTTTGCGGCTTTGTATCGACTACCGGGAATTGAACAATCTTACGGAAAAGAATAAGTATCTGATTCCGAGGATTGACGATCTGTTTGATCAGTTGGTTGGGTTAACAGTATATTCGAAGTTAGATCTGAAATCCGGATACTACCAATTGAGGATAAGGGAGAGCGACATTCCAAAGACAGCATTCAGTACGCGGTTTGGGCATTACGAGTTCACGGTCATGCCGTTTGGGTTTACAAATGCGCCATCTGTGTTTATGGATCTGATGAACAAGACGTTCAGAGAGTACGTGGATCGTTTCATGATAGTATTCATCGATTATATCTTGGTGTACTCGCGGTGCGAGGAGGATCACTACAATCATCTACACATGATGTTGGAGACATTGAGGAGGAATCAGTTATATGCTAAGTTCTCCAACTGTGAATTCTGGTTATCCTCGATAACATTCCTTGGTCATGTTGTCAGTGGAGAAGGGATATCTGTGGATCCGGTGAAGATAGTAGCGATACGAGAGTGGTCTGCTTTGACTACAGTGGCAGAGGTCCGGAGTTTTCTGGGGCTTGCTGGCTACTACAGGCGCTTCGTAGAGAACTTCTCGCGGATAGCGCTACCACTCACGACGTTGACTAGGAAGGATCAGAAGTTTGTGTGGTCTCCGAAATGCAAACAGGCTTTTGAAGAGTTGAAGAGGCGGTTGACCACGACACCTATTTTATGTTCGCCAAGTGTAACCGAAGGGTTCGAGATCTATAGTGATGCTTCGGGCAGTGGTTTGGGATGTGTTCTGTTACAGCATGGGAGAGTGATAGCCTATGGTTCACGAAAATTGAAGGCTCACAAAAGAAATTATCCGGTCTATGACTTAGAGTTAGCGGCCGTGATATTTGCTCTGAAGCTTTGTAGGCACTACCTGTACTATGTAAAGGTCGACATTTACACCGATCATAAGAGCTTGAAGTACCTGTTGGACCAAAAAGATCTGAACATGAGGCAACAGAGGTGGATGAAGTTCTTAGGGGACTACACCTTCAAGATTCATTATGTGCCTGGGAAGGGAAATGCAGTGGCGGATGTGTTGAGACGTAAGATTCCCGCACAAGCCAACTGGATATCTGTACATGATGAGAGATTAGTCCATGAGTTGGAGGCTTTGGAGATATCTTGTGTCGACAAGCAGTGTAGTGCTGAGGCGAAACTATTTTGGACAGAGGTGCAGTGTGACCTAGCGGATAGAGTTCGGCGGGCTTTGGTTCAGGATAATAGCATGAAGCAGATCTTGGATGGATCATTGGATGAGTCAATTTCCCAGTTTGTTGTTGAGGATGGGTTGCTAAGGAAGGACGGTCGCCTATGCGTTCCTAGTGCGGATAATCTTCGGGAGGAGTTGATGTATGAGGCTCATCATACCAAGTACTCAATCCACCCGGGAAGCACGAAGATGTATAGAGACATGAAGAAATTATTCTGGTGGCTGGGTTTGAAGAAAGATGTAGCACTTTATGTGGCCAAGTGCCGTACTTGCGCATTGGTGAAGGCGGAATGCCAGAAGCCCGGAGATTTCTTGAAGCCCCTACCTATCCCAGAATGGAAATTCGATGACATATCTATGGATTTTGTACATGGTTTTCCGAAGTCACAGAAGGAAAACGACGCAATTTGGGTGGTCGTCGATAGATTGACAAAGGTGTCGCACTTTATTACGAACAGGAAGGAATATCCGGTGGAAAAGTTAGCCAAACTCTATGTGGAGAACATTATACGATTGCATGGTGTGCCCCGCAATATTGTTAGTGATCGAGATGGACGCTTCACGTCGAATGACTGGAGGTTGGTGCATAGTCTGTTGGATACTAAGCTAAAGTTCAGTACAGCCTTTCACCGGCAGACGGATGGCCAAACCGAGAGGGTCAACCGGATGATGGAAGACATGCTTCGCATGTGCGTCCTAGATTTTGGAAAGCAGTGGGAAGATCACCTGTACATAGTGGAGTTTGCGTAGAACAACAGCTTTCAGGCAAGTATTGGAATGGCGCCTTTCGAGGCCTTATACAGGAGGAATTGTCGTACACCGATGTCTTGGTTGGAGGCAGGCAAATCGAAGTTGTATAAACGTCAAGCAGTGGAAGATGCCACCTCAGTGATACGGACAATTCAAGAACGGTTAACGATCGCTCAGGATAGATAGTCAAAGTACTATAACGCCAAGCATAGGAATGTGGAGTTCAATGTTTGTGATTGGGTGTACTTAAAAATCAAACCGTTCAAGGGTGTATCGCGGGTTCGACGCTTGATGAAGCTGAGTCCGAGATACCTTGTACCATTCGAAATCCTGGAGCGTGTTGGTGAGGCGGCGTATAGATTGAAGCTGTTGGAGGAATTGAGTGGGCTACATGACGTGTTCCACGTGTCGGTATTACGTAAGGCAGTGCAAGAGCCTTTGCAGATCATTGTGGACAATCAAGTACCAGTTGATTATGAGTTGACAACAAGGGTCAAGCCAGTACGTATTGAAGATGTTGCAGTCAAACGACTCTGCAACAAGGGGGTCCGAATGGTTAAAGTCCATTGGGACAATTGCGGACGTGAGTAGCTTTCTTGGGAGCGAGAGAAAGCTATGTTGGAGGAATATCCCGAGTTATTCCACTCAGGTATCATTTAGATTCGTGTACCTTTACTTAATTTCGGGACGAAATTCCTTAAGTGGGGGAGATTTGTAACACCACGAAAATTGTATTGGAGTCCGTCGCATAAAAAGGGGTTTTTGGTACCTGTATAGGGGTACACGGCCTAGGACACGGGCGTGTCCAAGGCCGTGTCTGGCTGGTGATTTTTGGCCATTTTCATCCCGAGAAGGACACGGCCAGGAACACGGCTGGATGACATGGGCGTGTCATTGGACACGGGCGTGTGCCTACCCGTGTCAGTACCCGTGTTCAGTTGGGTCGTGTCCATTGTCGTGGCGGTTATGCGTGACACGCCCCAGGACACGGGTATGTCGAGAGATCCGACACGGGCGTGTCTGAGCCCGTGTGTCTTTTTTGTGTTCGACGATCATGCCTGGATCGAGGCACACGGCCTGGGACACGGCCGTATACCAAGCCGTGTTCGGCCCAGGTCTGGAGATTTTTGAGCGGATCTGAGCCGTTCGTTTTCTTTAATTAAGATCCAATGGCCCAGATGGTTTCCTGCCTGTTAAGGCCGGGAATAGGGGATTTAATCCTTCATTTCTCTCCAACCATTCTCTCTCTCAAGGAGTTGGAAAGAGGAGGAAGAAGGAAGGGATTCCGGTCGCCGGCGGAGCATCGGAGCACCGTTTTGAAATCTGAGAGCGGATCCGTAGAGGAAAGTTCGTTGCGAAGACTTCCATCCGTGTAGTTTTTCCATGGCGCCAAAACGGACTACAAGGGTAACGATTCTCAACTTGAGCATGTGAAGCTCTTTCTTTCTGCATAGGGAATCCCGCTCCCGTGAGTGTGCGGTGAGTGCGTGGTGTTCCTTGGGGTTGACGTGAATAGTCCCCCTTGTGTTGCATATAGAGTCCGGAATCGTAAGTACGGTCATAGGCATTGTGTGTGAAGCCTACCCGGACGTGTACCGTCTGGATCGGTGATGTTGCATTAGATATGTTTTGCCGGAGAATACTTCGTGCTTTGGGATTTTCGGGTTTCTACGCGGTAGATTGCAACAGGGATCCTTGGAGGTTAGCTTCAAGGCGCACCCGGAAAACTGAGCGGAAACGTGTTTTGCTAACTTGGAGGTCTGGGAACCGGCCTTGAACATAACTGGGTTATGTGATTGTTTGGAAAATTTTGGGATCCGAGAGAAGCTTGGCCCGCCCGTAGGAATTAAATTGTATATGCGGCGTAAGCAACGGGCAAGTGGAATTGGACCTAGGCTATGTGGTTCGGTGCGAGAGACCCGAAGATGGGGACTGGCCGTTGGCATAGTCGAGAGCCTTAGACGGTGGTCAGAAAGGCTAAATGCTCACATGTTGTTGCCATCCTGGGGGTGGTGGTGAAGACGCTGATTGGTCAGGATTCACCGTTAATGTGCCCTGAGTGCACGGGGTGTTTAGTCGTGCGACCTATATCTGTGGCGTAGTATAATTGCGCTTTATTATTTTATTGGACTAATGATATGCAGGGAAAGAGCACCGCCGTCCCGAGTTGGGGCGGGGTCGTTATAATTTGGTCGGCTTTTAGCTGACCGTTGCTTTGTTTGCCACCGTGCGGTGGAATGTGCTTGCAGGTGCGGTGGAGCCGAGTACCAAATACCGTGCTGGAGCCCATGTTGCTATGCTGGCCCTAGAAGGCCGTAGAATAGTTGTTTTTACTTTTATCATGTGTGGCCGGCCTGCGAGCCGATGTATGTAAGACACTCTTTATTAAGTGAACTATTGTAAGGGCACAAGGCCATGTACCCGTTTCAGTGTATTTGGGGTTTCATTCCTATGGTTGTGGTGGTGGACATTCATATTTATTGGATTTAAGTTTTGGGTTCTTTCAACTTTAAAAACTTCCGCTAGAATGCTCTGTGTAGGACGAGTAGTCTTAATTGGATAGTTTGTATATTCTTATGTAGCCCTTCCGACTGTCTGTGGTATATGGCGTCGGGTTTCAGCTGAACCTTCTATTATATGCCATGCGACGGATGGGGGTGTTACATTTTGTGTCACCATCAATGGGTCCTTGGTGACCCATTGGACTCACCTAAGGTCTAGGTAGGGTTGGGTAGGGTTGACTTGGCACCTTGGAGGTCATATGACCCTTAGTTAGAGAACTTTGACAACTTTGGGGCTAGAATTGACTTGTGTCAACTTAGCCACTGGGGTTGACCCCAATGGATCCTTGGTGACTCATTGACCTCACTTTAGTGTTAGGAGGGTATCAGTGGGGTCCACTTGGCTAAGGGAAGGTCAATTGACCCTAAGTAGGCTAGTTTGACCCATTTAGCGTTAGGGTTGACTTAGGTCAACTTAACCACTTTGATTGGCCACAGTGGGTCCTTAGTGTCCCTATGGACTACCCAAGGTGTTAGGGGTGTTGTGGTAGGGTCATGGTATCTAGTTGTATCCCTAAAGTCAAACCTTAGGTCTTAATGTTGAGGATGAGCTATAGGCAAACCAAGGTGATTTTTCACCTTGGGCATTGCCCACTTGGTTTAGAGTTCGTTTACCTTCATTTGATCTCGGGTTCATTCCTCTTTTTGTATTGGGAAACCTAGAAGTTAGATAATTTATTGACGAGGTATAATCACTATAATCAATAATTTGATTTGCCCACCAAAAAGCTTTCATGTGTTGTTTGTGCACTGAGAACACAACGAGCAGACAGGTGATATTAATCTCTGGTTGTTATGTTACAATGTTAATTCATTTAGGTTACCTTTATCTTATGTCGGACAAGTACTTAGGAGATAATATCATAATCAGTTAACTCGATTAATTGTTTTAACGCAACTTTTAGACCGAGGGTGTAGTGGAAAGAAAACTTAACCTTGTCGATAGTGTTATGGTACCTCTCAGTGAGCAATGGTTGGTCTGATGACTGCATGACAAATTTTGGGGGATGCCTTGGAATTTGTTAAGTTGGAGTCTTATTGATTATTGATCAAAGCGGTATGTTTATAAAAGCGTAATAATTATGGATAAATGGTTCAAAATCATAACGCTCATGGTGTTAGGTTTTTCGGCGTGGTTTGTTAGGTTAACAAACTCATCCAATTATATCATATATGTGAGGTGAAATTTTCGGACCATGTAAGGTGTGAATAGGTGATGAGTAGATTGTACTCAAGATAATTTATATGTACACTAAACCCATATAGAAGCCTTGTTGTCTTATCCACCTTGTTTGACTTGTTATCTTTAGTCGGATGTTGATATCCTCAAATTCAGCCTTCGTTCTCATGAATTCATAATAGTTGTGTCAATGCACTAGTCTGCGTATACAACTTGATTATGTTGTAAAATAAATAATATTATCGAGGAATTGTGTTGTATACTCATGGCTGGCATTGTATAAATTGGTGCAAGGCCTATTAATGACACTTGCAATAGGGATCTAGTGTTTTGAGATCCAGTCCTGCAAGGTGTAAATGAGATGTTGATTCGGTATTTATTTTGGTTCATGGAACCTGTACTACGATAGAGAGGTTGATAGCAGTAGTTTGATGCAATCACGGTTTTATAAATGAGTAGCATGCATGATGCCGTACACAATATGTCCTCGCGGAATACATTCTTGTAGGTTATGTAATTGAATTTAAATCATAACTTGTTGGATCCCTAGTTTGATTTGGGCTAGGTTCACTAAGTTAGGATCTTGTGACCCATCATGTATAACCAGGGTTATAGTTGTGTCCTAGAGTCTAGGCCAAGTCCTTAGGATCAACACTGCATGGACCAGCCAACATCAGACTGCTAGAGAGTTAAGACTTAGAGATTTTCCAAAGACTCGGTGAAATAAGTTCGATGTTCGTCAAACTCAGGTCGACGATAGTCGTTCTCAGCTCGACGATCTCAGAGAAAATTCTCTGAGCTGAGCTCGACGAACTTGGTTCTTTGGTCAATGATCTTTGGACTCTACCTTCAGCATTCTAAGTCCAGACTTTGTTCTCTAGACTCAGGTCGACGAACTTAGTTCTCTGCTCGATGATTTCTAGAATTTCTACTTCAACTTCTTGATTCCAGAAGTTTCTCAATTTTTCTAAGTCCAGAAGCATCTTCAGTCAATGAATTCAAGAATCTCAACTCGACAACCTTTGACCACTTTGGCTAGAGTTATCCAGCAGCAGTTAGTGGTCCTCAACTCGACAAAACCAATTCTCAGGTCGACGATTTATGGATACTTCACTTCAACACTTTCATTCCAGAAGCATCTGAAAATATTTTAAGTCCAGAAATACTTTGCTGAACTTCAGTCGACGAAACCAGGTATCAGCTCGACGAACTCCATACACAGAAAAGGCAAAGTTTTTAGAGAATGCAGCCCTGTTTTAGCTCGACGTTCTTGGAACTCAGCTCGACGAACAGAAGTCATCTGGTCGACAAACTCAGCAACTCGGCTCGACGAACTGTGAACTCAGCTCGATGATTTCTGTTATCTGTTCGATAAATCCAGACTTAGTTATTTCCTTCCCTCTGTCCCCTTCTTACTGCAATAATTCATGTGTAATTAATGCTCAAATATTCTCTAAATATAACCGTTAAAAGGAGCATTGATTATGGTCTTCTCCAGAAATATTGCTTGCCGTTTTTCCATGGGACAGTTGGGGAAATAATTCAATGCAGTTTATTCTCAAGCTGTCAGCATTGATTGCAGAGGATTTCAAATTTCGAAAGATAATTTTTGACAGGAAATATAAAAGAAATTTCCTCTCCATTCCTGTATAGAGAACACAGAGAAGATAAGAGAGAAAATAGACATACAGACAAAAAAAGACAGTCAGTCTGAATCAAGGAATTCTCTGCTCTTTTCTTTCACAGATCTCTGGTACAGAGAAGAAGCCCTAGACTAGAAGAACATCTGCTATCTGAAGAAGAAGAACAATCAATCAAAAATCAAGAGTCTTCATTCTTCAACTATCCAGGACACTTCAAAGGACAACATCAATTCCATCTGTCAAGAAGTTCCTGAAGATCTTTTCTTGTCAAGTCTTAAAGATTGAAGGCATATCACCCTGAAGCAAAGCTCCAGGTTTTCCTGAATCATTCTACATCTCAGGGGGATCTATTTGCTAACATCATATCCACTAAGTCTTCTCAGTTGTTTAGTGAGAAAGAGAAGACACAATCATCTCTCACCCCCCCTAGCCCCACTGTATAAAGGGTTCTTAACTCCCTTCAAAAGTTATTCATGGTTGCAAGTCACCTGACCAAAAGACTTGAGGTTTGGTTTTTGAGCACCTGATCAAAAGCTCATTGGTGTCAGGCACCTGATCAAAAATCTGAGTGGATTCCTACCAGGGTTGTAGAAGAGTGGTTGTACCCAGGTTGGGTAACCACTATAATTTCTTGTGTTGTCTGGTTGGCCTTTCTTCTGTTCTTGCTGTGCTTGTGCTAACTAGGTCTGTTGTGTGTTTGTGGTTATTTATTTGTTATTCTGCAGTTTTTATTTACAGCAAAAGCTTTAAAGTTTTCTAAGGATTTTATGATACTCTATTCACCCCCCCCCCCCTCTAGAGTATTTCAGATCTAACACATCACTTTCAATTGGTATCAGAGCAGGATTTTCTTGCTTGTACAAGCTAACCCATGAACCAAAGACCCTGAGTTAGATCTGTCTTTACATTCCTATTAGATTTATTCTCACACAGCATGGCGCAGAACAAAGATTATGCAAGCATCAGACCTCCAGTATGCAATCTGAATAAGTTTGTCATCTGGAAGGCAAGAATCAAATTGTACATGAACTCAATTGATGAGGATATCTTTAATTCTATCTTGACAGGTCCTCCTCAAGCCACTAACTCTACATCTACAGTAGCTTCAAGCACAAATGTAGTCCCACCACCTGAGTGGACTGAAGCCCAGAAGAAGGCTAAAATTGTTGATGCCAAGGCCATGAATATTATGGCCCAGACAATATCTGATGACATTTTTCAAAAGGTGGCTGAATGCACCTCAGCCAAAGCCATTTGGGACTCCCTAAATAAAATGGTGGCTGGATTAGCAGATGAAAGAAAGGACAGGAGATCCAATCTCATATCCCTATATGAGAATTTCAAGAAGGAGGAAGCTGAGACAGTAGCTGATATGTACAATAGGTTAAGCTCAATCATCAATGAGCTAAAAACCTTGGATAAGGAGATCACCCTCACAGAGGTGAATGATAAGATCCTTATGTGCTTCCAAAGCTTATGGGATTCAAGGATCTGGCCCATCAAGGAGGACAGAAGCCTAAATGAGATTTCCACTAAATCTCTTTTAGGAAAGATTAAGTCCTATGAACAGCTGGGCAAAGAACACCTCCTCCAGCAAGAAAAGAGCACAGTATTGCTTTCAAGGCTGCTGAGGAGACAGAGACTTCAACCACAAATAAAGAGCTGATGAGTCTTTTTGCCAAACGATTCTACAAAATGGCAAGGAAAGACTTCAGGAGAAAGTCATCAAGGCAGGATGACAAACCAAGGTATGATAAAACACCAACTAAAGAAGTGGTGTGTTTTGGTTGATGGAAACCTGGACACTTCATCTCTGAGTGTCCAGAGATTTAGAAGAAGGAGAAGAGAAGAGAGAAAGATACCATAAGACAGCACAACAGCAGGCCTTCCTCCAGCAAATATAAGAAGAAGGAGAAAGGCTTTGTGGCTGAAACCTGGAGTGTGACTGAGGATGAATCAACATCTTCCAACTCCAGTGAAGTTGAAGAAGAGGCAAGGGCCAAAGAAGTCTGCCTAATGGCCATTGATGCCTCCAGGAGCCATTCAGAAGAAGATTCAAACAATGAAACAGTTTCAGATTCTGAAACTGACAAGGTATTTTCTTCTTTTGATTACAGTTCTGATTCATTTAAATCTGAATTTAAAACAATGTGCATAGACTTAATTAACTCAGAAAAGGTAATTAAGACTCTTAAGGAAAAATTAGGAAACCTAGAGAATGTTAATTCAGAAAATAATAGGTTAAAGGATGAATTAACCTTATCTAATGAACAAATTATATTGTTAAAGACTGAGCTATGTGAGGCTAAACAACTTGAGGAATCTCTCAATGGGAGAAGCCTCAAGCTGATGGACATCACAAGCACTGTAAATGCCAGATTGAATGGCAAGCTAGGCTTGGGTGCTTCATCAAGTTTGCCCCCTATTCTAAAGAAGAACATTCTGACTACCCCCATTTATTTGTTTCAACTAAGTGGAAGGAAAAAATAAACCATAATCAAACCATAAAACAAATTCCAAAATCAAATGGTCAAAATAACAAAAATCAGAAAACCACAAGTAAAAACAAAGTTCAGCAGAATTCGTCGAACTCAGATCGACGAAATGTTTCCTGTTCGTCGAACCCAACTCGACGAATGTTGAACGCAAACTTTAGCTATAATTATTCATCTAACTGCGATCGACGAACTCTGTATGGTTCGTCGAGCAGAGGTCGACGAACGTGGGGCACAGAAAATGAACATGTTCATTCTTTAGGTAGAGATCAACGATCTCATCCCAATTCGTCGAACTCTAGTCGACGAACTCACAATAATTCATCGAAGCCAGAAAGACTTAACAAAAACTATAATTTTAGCAGCAACTCTAATAATTATAGGAAACCATTTAATCCTGTAGCTGATTGGGTAATACCACCTTGAAGATATCACTCACTAGGATATAAATCTCAACTTGAATATTCTGTTATATCCAGTTTCTCTTACCAGCAAAACAAAGGACCCAAGGTAACCTGGGTCAAGAACAACTAATTGTTTTTCATTACAGGTGAAGAGTTATCCAGTAAATAATCAAGCATGGTACCTGGACAGTGGATGCTCCAAACATATGACTGGAAGCAAGGACAACTTAACCAACTATAAGTCCAAGCTAGGACCAAAGGTTATCTTTGGTGATTCAAAATATGGCCAGTCTGAAGGTTTTGGAGATGTGAAGATTGGAGCAGTCACATTAAAAAAAAGTGACTTATGTTAGAGGACTCAAGCATAACCTCATCTCTATAAGACAGTTATGTGATGAAGGTTATCAGGTACACTTTAACTCAACTTCTTGCACTATTGCTAATAAAGAAAAACAAACTTTTTTAATTGGGAATAGACCATGTAACATATATTTTGTTGATTTTCTTTCTGCCAATTCTGATATCTGCTTACTTAATATAACTAGTAATCGGAATGATTTATGACATAAAAGGCTAGGTCATGTACACTTGAAAAACATTGCTAGGCTATCAAAAGACAATCTTGTAAGAGGTCTACCTTCTGCTCCCTTCAAGAAGAAAGGTCTCTGCAGGGCTTGTAAACTAGGCAAGCAAACTAAATCTGTTAATAAAAGTGATTCACCTAGGATATTGTACTTGCTACAAATGGATCTCTTTGGACCCATTGCTGTACAAATCCTTGGAGTGAAATCCTACACCTTAGTTATAGTGGATGACTTCTCAAGGTTCACTTGTGTGTCCTTTCTGAGATCTAAGTCAGATACCTTTAAAGTTCTTACAGATTTTCTCAGGACCATACAGATTGAGTTCTCTACTCATGTTGCATTGATCAGAAGTGGTCATGACACAGAGTTTGAGTCTCTTCTTATGCATGAGTTCTGTGAGAAGGAAGGTATCAGACATTGCTTCTCAGCTCCTAGAACTCCTCAACAAAATGGGGTAGCTGAAAGGAAAAATAGGACACTAATTGAAGCTACACGTACATTACTTGCAGATGCTTACATGCCACTATCCTTTTGGGCAGAGGTTGTAAACACTACAAATTATGTCCTAAATAAAAGCTTGATACATAAACTAAAGAATAGGACTACCTATGAATTACTTAAAGGGAAGAAACCTAAAATCAACTATTTTAAAGTATTTGGATGTATATGTTATATTCACAACGACAATAAAAGATATATTAGAAAGTTTGAGGCTAAGGCTGAAGAGAGAATCTTTCTAGGGTATTCCCAAGTAAGCAAAGCCTATAGGGTTTTTAATAAATCATCACTAAAAATTGAAGAATTTATTAATGTTACATGTGATGAAGCTAACATGTCTTGCAAGGAGAAAAAGATTTCTACCAAAAGAACTTTGCAGGTAACTCACTTGTGTGAGAATTTGGATGGACTAAACCTCACCCAAGAGGTTCCAACACATCATTCTCCACAAGTCATTGAAGAAAGTGAAGATGAAGGCACTGAAGGAATTGATCTTCCCCCAACAGCAAACATAATTCCACAAGAGGAATTATTTCCTAATGCTATTGCAGAACCAACTCCACCCACTAATCTTGTCACACTAAGGGATCACCACAGATCTCAAGTGACTAGAGACATATCAGCAGGTATACAGACAAGGCATCAACTCAACCAAGATTTAATGCATGCATGTTTTCTCTCTCAGGTTGAACCTCTATTCATCCATGATGCAGAGCAAGATCCCCACTGGATCATTGCAATGCAGGAGGAATTAAACCAATTTGAGAGATGTAGAGTTTGGGATTTGGTTCCAAGTCCCCAAAAATACCCAGTAATTGGAACCAAATGGATTTACAGAAATAAGTTGGATGCCCAAGGAGTGATTGTGAGAAACAAGGCTAGGCTTGTTGCTCAAGGATATAGGCAAGAGAAGGAATAGATTATGACCAAACCTTTGTACCTGTGGCAAGGTTAGAGGCAATCGGAATTTTCCTTATCTATGCAGCATACAAGAGATTCAAGGTCTATCAAATGGATGTGAAGAGTGCTTTTCTGAATGGAGTACTAAAAAAAGAGGTTTATGTTGAACAACCTCTAGGTTTTGTCTCTCCAACTCACCCTTACCATGTTTTTAAATTGCATAAAGACCTCTATGGTGTAAATCAAGCTCTAAGAGATTGGTATTAGACCTTAGCTAGTTTTTTGATAGAGCATAAGTTCATTAGAGGCATAGTAGATAAGACACTTTTCACTAGACATCATAAGGACCAAACATTGTTAGTACAAATATATGTGGATGACATTATATTTTGGTCTACTGATTCCAAATTATGCAAGAGGTTCTCTGACCTCGTGTATTCCAAATTTAAAATGAGTAGCATTGGTGAGCTCTCATACTTCCTTGGTCTCAAAGTGAAGCAGCTCCCTGATGGCATCTTCATCTCCCAAGCTAAGTATGCAAAAGGGCTTATCAAAAAGTTTGGGATGGCTGATGCCTCAGCAAAGAAAACACCTATGGCTACAAATACTATAATAGACTCTAATCCACATGGGAAACCTGTTGACCAGAAATTATATAGGGACATTGTTGGGTCCCTATTATACCTTACAGCTAGCAGACCTGATATCATGTTTGCCACATGCCTTTGTGCAAGGTTCCAAGTAAACCCGAAAGAATCTCATCTAATTTTCCTAAAAAGAATTTTGAGATATATAAAGAGTTGTCCAAGTCTAGGCCTATGGTATCCCACTGAATCAGAATTTGAGTTAACTGGATACTCAGATGCTGATTTTACTAAATGCAGGGTGGACAGGAAAAGTACTTTAGGAACCTGCCAGTTCCTGGGTATGAGATTAGTATCATGGTTTTATAAGAAATAGTCATCTGTGTCTACCTCAACTACTGAGGCAGAATATATTACAGTTGGCAGCTGTTGTTCCCAGATGTTGTGGATTCAGAATCAATTACAAGACTATGGTCTCAACTTAAATAATTCAACTCTACTATGTGATAACACAAGTGCTATAGCCATAGCACAAAATCCAGTCCATCACAGTAGGACTAAACATATAGACATTAAGCATCATTTCATAAGAGAGTGTGTAGACAAAAACAAAATTAAACTTGTCTATATCTACACTGATTTACTAAGAGCTGACATCTTCACCAAACCTCTGGATGAAAGAAACCATCTGTTCTTTATAAATCATCTTGGAATGATTAATGGAGAAGACTTAGTTTAGTTTCTATCTACACTTGATAAATTTTCCAGAGTTCGTCGAACAGAGCTCGACGAACTAGGAAAAGTTCGGGAGATATTCGTCGAATGGAGGTCGACGAACTCTCTGTGAGTGAAGTTATTTTCGTTGAACGGAGATCGACGAATCCACTTCAGAAAACTTTCGTCGAACACAGCTCGACGAAATGACTTCAAATCTTCAAACTGAGCTCGACGAATTATTCAACTCTAAACTATTTTGTCAAACCCAGATCGAAGAATGTTTTAATTTTTGTGGAACGGAGTTTGTCGATTCATATTCTGGAAAACCATATATTTAGGTTTTCTTCTACCCCCGTCCCGTGCTTTCTGTTTCTTTGCACTTGATCGTCGTTTTCTCTTGCAGGTGATCTCATGGTGATTCAAGCAGGAACCCTGGCTGCGATGAAGTTCGACACCGTCTTCGATGTTGACTTTGATTCTTTCCAGCATTCCGACCCATTTTTTCTGAATATTCTGAAACTTCTGGAAGAGCAGCATCTGAAGAATCTGATGACAACAAGGATCAAACTTTCTGGAACTAAGATTAGAGAATGGGTCTACACATCTTCAACCACAGAGGAGAATACCATGATTGGATCAATTGTGGGTAATACTGTTTCTCTATCTCCCACCGTATTAACTGAAATATTTGGATTGAATAATGGAGAAGATGATCTGGAAATGGATAATGAGGAATGTGCTATGATGTTGAGTTTGATGGGTTATACTGGAGATAACCCTAATAAATTATTAAAGAAACACTTATCTGCAGAATTCAAATTTCTGGCAGATATTGTCGGGAAAGTCTTGCTAGGCAAGCACACTGCACACGATTATATAACCAGGCATCAATTTCTGGTTATGTTTGCAGTGGTTAACAAGAAGCAAGTGGACTGTGCTCAGATCATCTTTGATCTAATAAAGAAAAAAATAACAAAAAAGAAGTTTATTTTGGAAGGATCTTGGGGATCTTTTTGAAGGAAAAAGCTGCTGAATCACTGGTCTCTCAGACCATATTCATCAATGCCAGTAAAAGGCTTACATGTGCCTTGTTTGGTAAGTGGGAGAGGACAATAACAAAGCCTTCTAAGGCCTCATCCTCTGCCACCAAAGCTTCTGAGAGCACAAGGGCTGTTACAGGCACTCCCCACCCTTTTGAAGAGATCATTCCACCATCACCATCTCTTCCGGCACTCCAAACCCAACAACCACACACCATAGTCCTCCCACCTAAACCTCAGACTCAACAACAACCCCAACAACAATCACAACCTCAACCATAACCATCTGTTCATGTTCTTACTCCAGCTACATCTCCTGTCATCTCTCCACCAATAGATCACACAAACATCCCTTCTTCCCCTATTCAGGAATATCATCAACCCTCCCTTTCTCCATCACCGCCTTCATGTCCTCTTCCACCACACTTGTCCTCCATACCATCCTTCAATCTACAGTCATCTCCTCCCAATACTCCTCCTCCAACTGAATCCATCCAGGATGTCCAAATGCAAGATGCTCCTCCTCCATCCTCACCAACATCTACCATCCCTCCAAATGTTTCCACCCAACTACCATCTAAAACACCAACTACAACTCCACCACTAGATCCATCCACCATCTCATCTGTCATTGCCCTCATCACACCCCTTCTCAAAACAATAATAGCAGAGGCCATTACACCTCTTGCTACTTCCATATCTACCCTATCTGCCCAGATATCTGCCCTCACTGCTGCCCCCTCTTCAGTCAGGGGCCTGGCTCCAGTTCACACTGAAACCAGGCAGGGGGAGATGCTTGATGAAGAAGCTGCAGCAGCTCCAGTAGTAGCAGCAGTTTCAATTTCAGTAACTTCAGCTCCAGCAAATGCAGAGGCAGCAATAGCAGAAGATACAGATTTTTTTGATTTCATTCATTTTATTGAGACTAACATGGATTTAGATGACTCAGTTACTGAAGAGATTCTTACTGCTGGTGAATTTATTTTAAATCCCACAGTAGATTTGGCACATTTGTTGAAAATTTTTAATACTGAATTTTTAAGCTTTCTTCCTGCAGATTATACAAAGCCATCTTTGGCTATTGTCCCCTATTCTTCACCAATTTGTCCAAAAGTTGCCAAGCAACTTAGGGACAGTATTGCTACTTCAGAGCCTGCAGTCATGTCATCCTCTCCAAAAGCTATTTCTGCTCCAAGCTTTGTGATGGATGACTCTCCAATGCCAGATCTTGATGCTCTGATCTTGGCTGACATTGAAGAAGAGAATAAGGTAGTTGCTGAAAGCACTATCACAGTTAGTTCTCTAGCTCCTTCTGCAGTTCCATCTATATTTGAGAATCCTATTATTTTTGCTGAGGCCCTGAAGGCTTTAAATGATCTATATAATAATCCTCAGGGATCTGATGATGATGAGGAGGAGGAGGATGAGGATTCTGATGAGGATCCAAAGAAGAAGAAAGTATCTAAGAAAAGGAAAGCTCCTCCTCTTGCTCCTAAACCAAATCCAGCCAATGACACTCCCTACTATATCCTTCAAAATATAACTCCATATAAAAGGATGTCATCTTGGATGTGGTTATCCAAGAATGAACAGAAAGAGAGAAAGAGAAGCAGAAGATACTCCCCTCCTCCAATTCAGAAATATAGTAGGGACCCCCCTCCTCCTCCAGCTGCTGGTGCTTTAGGCATAACTTCTCAAAGGACTACCCAATTTCAAACTTATCAAATACATCAGGGTAGGTCCTCATCTTCAGAAAGCAGCCATCAAAGACAGTATCCATCAGGCAAGCAGTACTAACCTCAACAATAGTAACAACATCAAAAACAAAAACAGCAACAATTCCCTGAATATCAACAAGCTGAAAGCCCCAACAGACCTCCTTCTCCTCTTGTACCCTTTGAAGATCCAAAAACAGGTACTTCAGTTAGGATGGCCAGGTTCCAAGAACTTGTTAGCCTATCTATGATCAATAAAGATAGAGCTGAAGTAAAGGATCCCTCAGAATATACAGCAATGTCAAAGTACAGGAAAGAAGAGCTTAAATGGTTTGAGAAAGCTAATAAGTTTTTCAATGTTGATGATTATATGAAATTGCACCCAGAAACAGTAGTCCCTAGAGCCATATCTTTGAAGATTATAGGGGCTACTGATATGACCATGACCAAAGTGCAAGCTTCAGATCCAAACATAGAAATTGTTTGTACTATGCCAGGAGACAAGAGCAAAGAAGAAAAGCCAAAAGAGAAGAAGCAAAAGAAATGAGTTTTGAACTGGTTAATTTCTATTATGTTTATAACTGCTTTTTTATTTCTGAACAAATCTTATCTGTATATATATATCTGCTGCATGTGTTCATTTTTCTCTGCCAGATATATGTTTTCCCTGCTTTGTTTATTTTCCATTTATTTTGAGTCTGTAATTAGTGACATCACCCAAAGAGGGAGAGATTGTTGGATCCCTAGTTTGATTTTGGCTAGGTTCACTAAGTTAGGATCTTGTGACCCATCATGTATAGTCAGGGTCATAGTTGTGTCCTAGAGTCTAGGACAAGTCCTTAGGATCAAAAATGCATTGTTAACCTTAGAATCCACAACAACCAGCAGATTAGACCCTTCTCCTCATCCGGCGAACTCGAATTTTTCAGTCCGCTCAGGTCGACTAGACCGTGCAGATCAGAATTTCCCCAGCAGTGGACTCCAGAGTTTGTCCACATAGGTCGGCCACCAGATTTCCAGCCAGCCTCATTTATCGGCGGACTCGTTCCTCCAGTCTGCCTAGTTCGTCCAGCCTTAGTTGATATTTTGGATCGTCCGCCAACACTTCAAGCAAATTCAAGAGTCAGTCCGCACAGGTCGTGTGCCTTCAGCCAGGATAGCACCCTATAGCTGTGGAAGCTCCAGCTCGCGAGCCCAGTCCGCCCCTCTTGCGCGAACTGCTTGTCTTTACTTTTTGATTCCCGTCACCGCTACCCGATTCTCCTGTACCTCGGGCAGCCGGTTATTTTAGCCCTGCCCATTTGGTCAAGCCCCCAAACCTATATGAAAGATATAGTACCTAAACACCTAGAGGGGGGTGAATAGGTGACCTAATCCTTTTTTAAACTTTAATGGCAGCAAACAGTTATATCACAGAATCTACTCTACTTTTGCACAACAATCACATAGCATACACAGCAAAGCACAACACATCATAGCAGACACAGAGTTTTATAGTGGTTCCCCAAGATTTGGGTACATCCACCTTCCCCCTTCGCCTATCTAGCAGTGTACTAGATTCGGCCAAACTTCTCCACTGTCTCAGAACCCAAACTGGTTCCTACACCTCAGGCCCAAAGCCCTACAACTCAGCTTTTTCACAAAGCCTACACTGAGCCACAAAGGCCTACACTCAGCAACCAAGGCCTACACTCAGCCAACAAGGCCTACACTCAGAGATTTCAATCTCCTACACTCAGGCTCTCAAGCCCTACCCTCAGCCTTTATAATTACAGGCTTACAATCACTCAGATCCAAAGGATCCTACAAGATAAAAATGTTTATACAAATATTAACTCAACAACTCAGAAACAAGAGAGGGGAGTTGTGAGTTTCTTGATGAGTTCTTGGAAGAACTCAGCTGGATTCAATCTGACTTAGCTTTCTTCAAAGCTTCTTGAAAGTAGAACTGAATAAGATTGATTCCTTCTGCAGTTGATCCTTCACCTCTGCTTCTTAAGATCCAGAATTAAAACTGAATCCTTCTTCTTAGCCTAGTTCCAATGGCTGATTTCTTGGATGGAGCCCTCTCTCTCCAACTTCTTAGATCTGCACTTGGACAGCTAGATCTTCTTGATTTGATACTTGATCAATAACTGAAACAACTCTGTGAACCACTTCTTTGAATTGCTTCAACAACCTCAACAACTACTTGAACAACCGTTTCTGTAAACTGTATGAGCCTATTTATAGGCCTTCTTCATGGTAACCGGCTGCTCCGGTCCATAACTGAATTCTGACATCTCTGACAGGTGATGTAGACCGGCTGAAACGGCAGCTGTCAAGTCATCCAGTCAGTTCTTGAAAGTTCTCTAACTGTCTGAAAGTGTCGAAACTTTCTGTCTTTAAGTGTCGACACTTATAAACCAAGTGTTGACACAAGTCTACAAGGTGTCGACACAACTCCTTGTGTTGTAGATTCTATGTCTCGACATAGTTTCTTCTGCATGTGTCGACACTGAAATTGAGTGTCGACATAAGTACTTGATCTTCTATCTTTTGCTGAATTCTTCTAAGTGTCGACACATCTCCTTTGTGTCGACACAACTTCTTGTGTTGAATCTGTTAAGTGTCGACACTGCTTCTTGGTGTCGACACATAGTCTTCAGTGTTGATACTTGCTGAGTGTCGACATAGCTCCTTGTGTCGACACTTTATTCTTCTGTTGAGACTTCAACTGAGTGTCGACACATTCCCTTAGTGTCGACACTTGTACATAGAATATTTTGTTGATCTTTTTGTTCTTTGCTAAGTGTCGACACAGCTCCGTGTGTCGACACTTTCTTCAAGTGTTGAGTCTTCAGCTGAGTGTCGACACATACTGTCTTGTGTCGACACTATCTTTAAGTGCTGACTCTTCTGTTGAGTGTCGACACATTATTCTGGGTGTCGACACTTATACTTAGTCTATGCTGACTTTTGCTGAGTGTCGACACAGCTTCAAGTGTCGACATTTTCTTGTGTAGACACAGTTCTTCTAGGTGTCGACACTGCTGTTAAGTGTCTACACAGCTTTACTGTACTTTCTTCATTGAGTGTCGACACAGCTCCTTGTGTCGACACTTTGTGTCTGGTGTCGACTCTGCATCCCAGGTGTCGACACAATGACTCCAAGTGTCGACACTGCTTGCCTGGGTGTCGACACAAGTCTTCTTAAGTGTCGACACTTTTCCTCTGGGTGTCGACACATGGACTTAGAAACTTTTTCAACATTTCCTGCAAATACTTAACCTGCACATGTAACTCAAAATTCATCAAATACATTTTGATGTATATCATTGAGTTGGGTGAGGCTTCTTAAAATCAGGTACATTTAAACCAATGTACCCAACAATCTCCCCCTATTTGGAGAAGTCATAACCCTTAGTCAATGATATACACCATTCATAATTAAATTACAAAATGATGTAAAGATAGGATTATGTAAACAGGAAAGTACATCACATGTATAAAACTAACATGCATATACAGATAGATTGCATCACAGAACAATTATGAAATAAATTTAACACAACAAATTTATCACACAAAATATTGTTCCAATACTTTGTCAAATTCTTTGTCAAAAGTTTACAGCATGAGTTATATCAAAAGAATACATGGTAACTTAAGAAATGTTCAAAGCTATTTCTGTTCTGGCTCCTTAATCACTATGCCTTTTCCAGCTTGAACTTTAGCTTGAATAGGAGCATCAGCAGCTTCAGCATCAGCAGGCTTCTTGCCTTTCAAGTCTTTCTTCTTATGCTCTTCTGCTTTGATCTTTTGTCTTTCAAAGTAATGGTATGGCTTTGGAAAGTACTTGCTAGGCTCCAGAGTAGTAGGAGGTAGCTTTCCCATCTTGGCCTTCCTTCTATACTGGACTATTGCCTCCTTCCTGATCTCATGTTTTCTCCATTCAGCTTCAGAAAACCATTTGTTCCTATCATGCACATTATCTTTGGCAGCTTTCCAGGCAGTTAAAATGATATTCCTTGAGGTAGGGCTCCACTGCTCAAAGTCTGGCCTTTGTTCAGCTTGTTCCCTAAACCTCTTCTTAGACAATCTTGTCTCTTCTTCTTTTTGTAGAGCTTCTTCTTCTTTCTGAAGAGCTGCTTGCATAGCTTCAGATATAGGTTGAACCACTTTCTCCAGAATGACATTAGACTTCCCTTCAGTTGGGCTATACATGTGATGAATATCAGCTTGCACCATTTCAAAATCTGGTGGAGGATAGATCACTTGAGCTACTTCTGGTTGCTCACCTCCAAGATATGCAGGCTGAATTCCAGATTCAGCAACATTGTCATCATCACAAAGTGGAGGATAGCCCAGTGTAGCTCTGATGGAATTAGATATCCATTTGGCATGATCAGAGCTAGCTTTGACTAAAACTCTCTCCCCCTATATGACTTCTCTAGCCATATGATCTCTGACATCATCCTTCTGGAATCTGATTTGATTATCCAAGTATCTGACTCCATCTTTAAAGAAAGGTTTGAGCTTTTTAAGTTATTCAGATATGGCCTTCTGGGAGTCTTGAATAGCAGTCTTAACAGCATTGATTTCTTCTTGAAATACCTTGTCAAATTCAGCTTTAACAACAGCAGTAGAGGTAGAAGGTCCAGCAGCCTGGTTCTTTACTTCTGTGACAATAGCATTATGGGAAGCAGTAAGATTATCATTCATCCTTATTTGATTTTCAAGAATATACCCTTGCTTCAATGCTATGTCATCTACTTGTGCTTTGATCTTTTCCTGGTGGGTTGCCAGGTACACCACTACATTTCCACCCTTGTTAAAGCAGTCTGTCATTTCCTTTTTGTTTAGGTTCATTTCAAACCTTATAGACTTGATGTCCTGGGCCAGATCAAACTGTAAGGATTTCTGCCCTTCATCCACATACTTATCTATTGTCTGCCTGTGCTCATCCAGTTTAATTTGCATGGCAACCATCAGTGCACTATAATCAACTGATGGTGCTTGCTGAACTATAGACTGTGGAACAACAGTCTGCAAAGCCTTCTTATAGCTTTGGCTTCTCCTCCTGAAAACTTGAAACTTCTTTTGCTTAGCCCTTGTAGCCTCCTCATTGTCAGATTCTGAGGAGCTATCAATTTCAACCCTCTCCTTAGGGCTTGGAGGCTTCTCAGTTTGCACATCTTGTGCCTTCTCAGTTTCTTGCCTCACAGGCACTTCATGAACTTGCACTTTCTCCCCCTCAAGTGGAGCATTCTCCTTCTCAGCAGCATCCTTGTCCATGTCAAAATCAGCTTGATCCAGATTTAGGAATAAATCTTCCATGGTGTATTCCTGAGGAGACTGTGCAGGAGAAATTCTAAGTTCTTCGACCACTGAATCAGGAACAACTTCTTGTACAACAGATATGTCTTTTATAACAGCATCTGGATCTTGACTATCCAGCTGAGTTTGCTGATGAACATCAGACAAATCAGCATCTTCTATAAGAAATTCTAAAGTATTTAGGTGAGTGAGTACCTCTAGTATGATGGTGGATACTTGTTCACTTTCTAGTGTAGTGGGTTTAGTTACAACTGGAATCTCCCCCTGGCTTTTCTCCTTGTGGATGGGGCTTGCTTGTGGTAGCTCCCCCTGGATCTCAGCACCAGCTTGAGGAGCAGGTGACTTCACTGCAGGCTCTTCTATATTCTCATCAGATGAGAAGATAACAGGCTCTTCACTTCCAGAACTGCTAGTGGACTCTTGTGCCACTGGAGCAGTCTTCCTTTTCTTCTTAGGTGGAATTTCTTTCTCAGGAACTAGTTTCTCAGGTGTTGGCATCTCCTTAGACAACACCCTGTCCCATCTTGAGAACAACCTTATGTCCATTTTCCTCATGTGATTAATTTTGCTTCCAGCAGATTGTTGCATTACCTCAGGTATGGTTCCAGCAAGATAAAGACTTAAGATTCTGCCCAGGTTGGGCTTCTTCAGACTTTCCTTAATCTTCTCAAATACTATAACTGACCAATCAGTTCTTAAAGTGAAAATAATCCTGGTCATTATATTGAACATAGAGGCAGACACTCTGTCATGCCCTCCTGACTTGCTGAGTAGTACTTTTCCAACAATCTCAGACATGAATTTGCCTTGGCTGTTCATGCCTTTTCTAAGAAATACTGATCCAAGCTTCATCTTAGGATCCAGTCCACATCAGGTTAAAGCTTCCCTGATCTTTGTGGCAATAATCTCATCTTCCTCTGGAATTCTTGGCAATTGAAGCACCTTCCTCAAGCTCTTTGGTGAAATCTTAACCTTTGTTCCATGAACTCTGGATTTGATCTTGTATCCAGATTCATCCACTTTGGCTCCATTGAGGAATTCAAGTACCTCTTTCTTCCATATCTTAGTAGGTTCAGAAACTAGATATTCTAACCCGGAATCGGCGACTAGGGTTATCACGTGCTTGATTTCTTGCTCAGCAACCTCAAAAGCGTCGCGCACCAGCTCGTATCCTTCGTTGACGTTCTCCTCTAGCTTAGGCGCCTTAGGGTTTGTAGAATTTGTCTTGAGAGAAGAGAGGTGTCGACACAGAAGTTTGGTCTCGAAACTTTGAAAGCGTGTCGACAAACAAAGACAAAATCCTATTTATACCTTTCTGATTTTGAAGATGAACAGGCGGGATAGCTAACTTAAAATGTGTCGACACTGGCAATAAGTGTCGACACTGACTTATAATGTCTCGACACACATGTGTCGACACAAGTTTAGTCAACAGATTTTATGTGTCGACACTTGTTTATGTGTCGACACAACTTAACTCGACACATAGTCGAGACTTTACTTAGAAAATTCTGAGTAAATACTAAGTGTCGACACCACTTTGGATGTGTCGACACCTACTTGGCATGTGTCGACACTAACATTCTGAAGTGTCGACACCAACTTCCTAGATATGTCGACACCTTTTTCCTGAAGTGTCGACACCACTATTCTGTGTCGACATAGACTTGTCTATGTGTCGACACCTTTTTACTTAGCCAATTTCAATTCTGTAAACTTACTCTAAGTTTATCATCCCTAGTTCAATTTTAAATCTATTGAACTTAGCTTCTTCTAGGGGCTTAGTAAACATATCAGCTATTTGATTATCAGTTTTAACATATTCTAATAAAAAATCTTCTCTTTCTACATGCTCCCTAAGAAAATGATATTTAATTTCAATATGTTTTGTTCTACTATGGGATACAGGATTATTAGCTATTGAAATAGAACTTGTAGAATCACAGAAGAGTGGAGTTCTACTTACCTGAAATCCATAGTCCTCTAGCTGATGTTGTATCCACAGAAGTTGAGCACAGCAACTTCCTGCAGCCACATACTCTGACTCTGCAGTGGAGATAGCCACACTGGTTTGCTTTTTGCTACTCCATGAAATTAGTCTCCCACCTAGGAATTGACAGATTCCAGTAGTGCTTTTTCTATCTTCTTTGCATCCTGCAAAGTCTGCATCTGAATAACCTGTTAGTTCAAAATCCCCATTCCTAGGGTACCAGAGGCCTAGATAGGGAGTGCCCTTTATATATCTCAAGATTCTTTTGACTGCTGTCAAATGAGACTCTTTAGGGCAGGCTTGATACCTTGCACAGACACATGTAGCATACATGATATCTGGTCTACTAGCAGTCAAGTATAATAGGGAGCCAACTATCCCTCTATACAAGATTTCATCTACAGGTTTCCCTGCATCATCCTTGCTAAGAGACATACTTGACCCCATAGGAGTCTTCATGGTACTAGATGAATCCATACCATACTTCCTTATGAGTTCTAGGGTGAACTTGGACTGACATATGGATAAACCACTCTCAGTCTGTTTAACTTGGAGACCCAAGAAAAACTTCAGCTCTCCCATACTACTCATCTCAAATTGACCTTGCATAAGTTTTGCAAACTTTTTGCAAAGGCTGCTTTCAGTAGACCCAAATATAATGTCATCTACATATATTTGGACTAGTATAACTTTGCCTCTAGATTCCCTAAGGAATAGAGTCTTATCTATTTTCCCCCTTGAGAACTTGTTCTCAATGAGGAAACTAGATAGGGTTTCATACCAAGCCCTAGGGGCTTGCTTTAACCCATATAAAGCTTTCCTAAGTCTATAGACATGATGAGGTAGAGTTGGATCAACAAAACCTGAAGGCTGATCCACATAGACTTCCTCTTTAAGATTACCATTCAGGAATGCTGACTTGACATCCATTTGGTAAACCTTGAATCCTTGATAGGTTGCATAGGCCAAGAACATCCTTATGGCTTCCAGTCTGGCTACTGGAGCAAAGGTTTGATCAAAATCAATACCTTCTTCTTGCCTATATCCTTTAGCAACCAATCTTGCTTTATTCTTAATGATGACCCCTTGTTCATCCATCTTATTCCTGTAGATCCACTTGGTTCCTATTATATTATGGTCTTTAGGTTTAGGAACAAGTTCCCAGACCTTGCACCACTTGAACTGATTAAGCTCTTCTTGTATTGCTTCAGTCCATTGTGGATCTTGTATTGCTTCTTCAAACTTTTTAGGTTCAACTTGAGATAGAAAACTGGAGTAGATTGCTGCATTCAGGTTTCTGCTCCTTGTTTGTACTCTTTGTCTTGGATCTCCAATAATCTGCTCTACTGGATGATCTCTAAGATGCCTGTTGGCTGGAGGCATCCTAACTTCTGGTTGAACCTCTTCAGCATCTCCATCATGTTGTACTCCTTGAACTTCTTCAGCAATTGGTACATGTAGTTCTCCCCCTGGACAACATCTACTGTCTTCTACTTGCTGTCTTGCAGCAGGTACTTCTTCTATTGTAAGCTTGTCCATCTTCTTTGTTAAACCTATGGGGCTGCATACACTACTAGACAACTCATTATTAATAAGTTTAGTCTCCTCAAAAACTACATGTACAGATTCTTCTACAACTTGTGTAGTCAAGTTGTAGACTCTATAAGCCTTACTGTTGTTGCTGTACCCAACAAAAATTCCCTCTTGGGACTTGGCAGCAAACTTAGTTAAGTAAGACTTCCCATTGTTAAGTATGAAGCATTTGCAACCAAAGATCCTGAAGTAGGATAGGTTTGGTTTCCTGCCTTTCACAACTTCATAGGGGGTCTTGTTGAGGCCTTTAGTGATGGTAGCCCTATTTATAACATGGCATGCAGTGTTAACTGCTTCAGCCCAGAAATACTCTGGTAGTGATGTATCACCTAATAGGGTCCTACCAGCCTCTATCAAGGTCCTATTCTTCCTCTCAGCAATGCCATTTTGCTGAGGTGTTCTAGGTGAAGAGAATTCTTGAAATATCCCAAAGTCTTCACATAGTTTTGTCATGCTATCAGACAGAAATTCAGTACCATGGTCACTTCTAATCTTGACCACTGTACTATTTAGTTCATTCTGAATTTGCTTGACAAAGCTATAGAAGACACTAGGTGTTTCAGATTTCTGTCTTAAGAAGAACACCCAGGAAAACCTTGAGTAGTCATCTACAACTACAAAGGTATAGACCTTCCTACCTAAGCTGTGAACTGGCATTGGACTAAAGAGATCCATATGCAAGAGGTATAAACACCTCACAGTATCTTTGTTTTCTATGCTTCTAACGGTGCATTTAGTCTGCTTGCCCTTTTGACAAGCTGAGCAAATACCATCTTTAACACACTTAACTTGAGGACCATTCCTCACTAACTCTTTGCTAAAGAGTTTGCTAATAGTCTTGTAGTTAAGATGGGCAAGCCTCTTGTGCCATTTGACACAATGAGAGACTGTCTCATCAGTTACAAGACACACTGGAGAACCATTGTTCTCAACCATAATGTCTAGGCAGTAGACATTCCTCTTCCTATAACCTGTCAAAATGATCTCTTGATCAGTTGACCTCTTGATATGACAACCATTTTTAACAAATGAGATGTCATACCCTACATCACTTAATTGACTTATACTTATTAGGTTGTGTTTCAACCCTTTAACATAAGCCACTTGAGTAATGGTAACCAAGTTGCTAGAAATGTTACCAAATCCTTTGATGATTCCTTTTTCAGAACCACCAAAGGTGACTTTTGGACTATCTTTTATTGGAATGTAGTCCCTTAGTAATCCTCTAGTTCCAGTCATATGTCTGGAACATCCACTGTCCAAGTACCATGTTGGGGTATGGCCACTTGGACTTACCTGCAAAACAGATTAATGAACCTTAGAACCCAAAGAATTCTTGGGTCCTTGGTACTTGTTAGTTTGCAACTTGACAAAACTACCTACTAGCTTTCCAACAGGTAATTTGCAACTCACTTTGGCACTAGCATTGTGCCAACAGTCCATTGCAAAGTGGCCAACCTTGCCACAGCACCAACATTCAAACTTATTGTACCTTTGCTTAGGTACTGTCTTTGTTGTCTTATCTATAGCAGACTTGTTGAATGTTGGGGCTTTGCCCTTAGACTTGGACTTGGACTGCTCAGTCCTTGCAGGTCTAATAAATCCTAGTCCATCCTTGCCTTTATGATGAACAAATTCATCAATTAAAGGTAGCACTGACTTAGGTTTAGAAAACCTAGCAACAAGCTCTCTCTCCTTCTGAAGATTAATCTCCAGACTCTTGATTTGATCATTCTTAAAGGTGATAGTCCCCATCTGAATCACTATTATGTGTTTCAGCCTGGCTATCTCATTAAGCTTTTGATCAAATTGCTTCTCAGAATCTGTTGCAGCAGCTTTTAGATCAGTAATTTCCTTTGCCTTACTTTTGGCTAGGGACTTGCTCTTCTTTTAAGCTTGCAACAACACTTTATATTCATCTAAAAGCTGATGAATATCATCCTCAGACTCAGATACATTCTCATCACTTGATGATGAAGAATCTGATTCTGTACTAGAACAAGAAACTGAACTTAAAGTTGAACTTTGTACCTTACTGGGTCCTGGCTGCTCCAGGATTTTGTCATGCTCTGTCAAAGCCATTAGCCCTTGGCATTGACTGTCTTCTTGTTCATAAATAGACTCCAGTATCTGCATGAATTCTTCTTCTTCTTCTTCAGCAAACAGCCCTATGTATGCCTCAGCATCAGACTCAGTTTCTGAAGAAGAGATATTTGATAGAGTCTTCTCTTTCTTGGCAACAAAAGACTTTCCTTTCTTGCCTTTGAAATGAGTCTTCTTCTTGTCACTAGACTCCTTTCTCTTTTCAGGACAATCTGCAATAACATGACCTTGTCTATTGCAGCAATAGCACACTATTTTAGACACATTTGCCTTGCTAGATTTAGTCCTCTTCCTATCCTTCTTTGAGGCCTTTTTATTCTGATATAGGTCTTCTTTTCCCTGTGAAGTAGAAGGCCTTGACCTCCACTGTTTCTTCTTCAAGAATTTCTGAAAATGTCTAGTGAAGGCAGCAAAGTCTTCATCACTTTCACTACTTTCAGATTTTGTGCTGACTAACTCATCTGACTCTGATTCAGTAACCTTTGGAGGTGGAGTTGGTGACTTATTCCTGTACTTTCTGGGGGCTTCTGTCTTGAAAGCTACAGTTCTTTCCTTGTGTTCAGTTCTTGTTGATTTCTCCTCCTCTTTCCTCACTGTCAATTGCATTTCATATGACAACAATTTGCCAAACAGTGTAGGTGGAGGAATTTTTCCCAACTTAGCCATTTCTCGAATGGCACAAATCTTTGTGTCCCAATCTTTAGTTAGGGACCTTAGGAACTTGTCATTTAGTTCATAATTGCTGAACTCTCTTCCATAAGACATGAGTTCATTCACTATTCTATAAAACTTCTTATAGCACTCAGTTATGATATCACCCTTTCCTTGTCTAAAACTTTCATACTCCTGATTTAGCAAGGATTTTCTATCTTGTCTAACTTCTTCAGAACCCTCCATATACACAATAAGAGTGTCCCAGATCTCTTTGGCTGTCTTACCGTGTATAAGATTCTGAAATGTTGCATCATCTATGGCACTCACTATAATATTTTGTGCCCTCTTGTCCATGGTGGCTAAGACAATCTCATCCTTAGTCATTTCAGAGAAATCCTTTGGGGTTCTCTGATTTGCATCTAGAACTGATATCTTCATGGGCACATAAGGCCCTTCCTTTACAGTGATGTAGATCCTAGGGTCTAAGGCTTCCATAAACAGCCTTACCCTTTCCTTCCAGATCCCAAATATCTCTTTCCTGCATAGAGGTAATTTCATGGATCCCAATTCCTTGTGATTCTCAGAGGAAACCATGGTTCTTGATTTTCTTGAATCTGTAATTTGTCTTAGACTGAATCTGCCAATCAGGATCTCCTTAGACTGTTAGTCCTTTTTAAGGAACCTGGCTCTGATACCACTTGAAAGATATAGTACCTAAACACCTAGAGGGGGGTGAATAGGTGACCTAATCCTTTTTTAAACTTTAATGGCAGCAAACAGTTATATCACAGAATCTACTCTACTTTTGCACATCAATCACACAGCATACACAGCAAAGCACAGCACAGCACAGTAGACACAGAGTTTTATAGTGGTTCCCCAAGATTTGGGTACATCCACTTTCCCCCTTCGCCTATCTAGCAGTGTACTAGATTCGGCCAAACTTCTCCACTGTCTCAGAACCCAAACTGGTTCCTACACCTCAGGCCCAAAGCCCTACAACTCAGCTTTTCCACAAAGCCTACACTCAGCAACAAAGGCCTACACTCAGCCACCAAGGCCTACACTCAGCCAACAAGGCCTACACTCAGAGATTTCAATCTCCTACACTCAGGCTCTCAAGCCCTACCCTCAGCCTTTATAATTACAGGCTTACAATCACTCAGATCCAAAGGATCCTACAAGATAAAAATGTTTATACAAATGTTAACTCAACAACTCAGAAACAAGAGAGGGGAGTTGTGAGTTTCTTGATGAGTTCTTGGAAGAACTCAGCTGGATTCAATCTGACTTAGCTTTCTTCAAAGCTTCTTGAAAGTAGAACTGAATAAGATTGATTCCTTCTGCAGTTGATCCTTGACCTCTGCTTCTTAAGATCCAGAATTAAAACTGAATCCTTCTTCTTAGCCTAGTTCCAATGGCTGATTTCTTGGATGGAGCCCTCTCTCTCCAACTTCTTAGATCTGCACTTGGACAGCTAGATCTTCTTGATTTGATACTTGATCAATAACTGAAACAACTCTGTGAACCACTTCTTTGAATTGCTTCAACAACCTCAACAACTACTTGAACAACCGTTTCTGTAAACTGTATGAGCCTATTTATAGGCCTTCTTCATGGTAACCGGCTGTTCCGGTCCATAACTGAATTCTGACATCTCTGACAGGTGCTGTAGACCGGGTGGAACGGCAGCTGTCAATTCATCCAGTCAGTTCTTGAAAGTTCTCTAACTGTCTGAAAGTGTCGAGACTTTCTGTCTTTAAGTGTCGACACTTATAGACCAAGTGTCGACACAAGTTGTGTAAGTGTCGACACAAGTATACAAGGTGTCGACACAACTCCTTGTGTTGTAGATTATATGTCTCGACACAGTTTCTTCTGCATGTGTCGACACTGAAATTGAGTGTCGACATAAGTACTTGATCTTCTATCTTTTGCTAAATTCTTCTAAGTGTCGACACATCTCCTTTGTGTCGACACAACTTCTTTTGTTGAATCTGTTAAGTGTCGACACTGCTTCTTGGTGTCGACACATAGTCTTCAGTGTTGATACTTGCTGAGTGTCGACACAGCTCCTTGTGTCGACACTTTATTCTTCTGTTGATACTTCAGCTGAGTGTCGACACATTCCCTTAGTGTCGACACTTGTACTTAGAATATTTTGTTGATCTTTTTGTTCTTTGCTAAGTGTCGACACAGCTCCATGTGTCGACACTTTCTTCAAGTGTTGAGTCTTCAGCTGAGTGTCGACACATACTGTCTTGTGTCGACACTATCTTTAAGTGCTGACTCTTCTATTGAGTGTCGACACATTGTTCTGGGTGTCGACACTTATACTTAGTCTCTGCTAACTTTTGCTGAGTGTCGACACAGCTCCAAGTGTCGACACTTTCTTGTGTAGACACAGTTCTTCTAGGTGTCGACACTGCTGTTAAGTGTCGACACACCTTTACTGTACTTTCTTCATTGAGTGTCGACACAGCTCCTTGTGTCGACACTTTGTGTCTGGTGTCGACTCTGCATCCCAGGTGTCGACACAATGACTCCAAGTGTCGACACTGCTTGCCTGGGTGTCGACACAAGTCTTCTTAAGTGTCGACACTTTTCCTCTGGGTGTCGACACATGGACTTAGAAACTTTTTCAACATTTCCTGCAAATACTTAACCTACACATGTAACTCAAAATTCATCAAATACATTTTGATGTATATCATTGAGTTGGGTGAGGCTTCTTCAAATCAGGTACATTTAAACCAATGTACCCAACACTATAAATAGGGGGAAGTGGTGCACCCAAAGCACGCTGACTCGAGTCCGGAGGCCCATTTAGTGAAAGCTGCGGACTCGGATCTCGGACTTTGCGGTCTCGAATCTTTCTTGATCACCCTTTTTCCTTGATCCATTAGTAAAAGGTTGCTTGCAGTTTCCTTCTCTCTTTTTCCCTTTTTTACCGGAATTTGAGGGCGCATTTTCTGCATCAACATAAACACGCGACCTTCAGATCCAAGCTATCATTGAAACTCACGGACCGAGATGTCAGATCGCCAATCATCTCATTACCATGCCCGTTCAGGTTGCTCGAGCACCTCCGATGACCTGCAGGACGCGCTCGACCGATGCCGGAGAGAGGCCGAACAGTCCCGGAGAGAGACCGACCAGCGCCTCGACGCAATCAGCCAGGCCCTAGTCGCACTTACTCAGCGACTCGATTAGCCTAGAGTGGCCTTCGCGGACTAGGTAGTCCGCCAAACCCCAGTCCGCCAAGCGTCTTCTGCGATGCCACTGCCAGCCAGCGTGCCCATCCAGCCTGCAGTTCCACCGAGGCTGCAGACCGATGAGCTCACTCCACTTATGGATTTTTTCCGCGTAGTAGCTAGAGGGACTCCAGCCCGCAGACTTAACTTTACTGAGGATAACCAGGTCGAGCGGCCTCCTGTGATTTTTGCTGTAGCTCAAGCCGAGGAGTCCCCTTTTGTTGATAAGATCCGTCAGGAGCAGGCTCCTAATAACTTCAGAGAAACTCGCATCCCATTTTACACTGGAGAAACAGATCTGGTCGCTCATCTTCAGGCCTTTGAAGATGCTGTAAAAATGAGGTGCTTGTTAGATGGTTTGAAGTGCAAGTTCTTAGTAACCACTTTTGACGACCAGGCTCGAGAATGGTTTCATGAACTATATCCCGGATCCATCGCCAGTTTTGTCGAGCTGCGCCAAGAGCTCCTGCTAAGGTTCGCCACTTCCAGGATGAGGAAGAGTGGACCAGCTGCCCTCTTCAAGATCCAGCAAGCAGACAATGAGTCGGTAGCATAGTTTGTGGATCGCTTCCAGAAGGAGAAACTGGGGGTCAAGAATGTGGATCCCGAGTTCTATAAGATCTCCCTAATCAACTGACTCAAGGAAGGGCCATTGAAGTTTAAAGCAACCACCAAAGATCCGGCCACCTTCAAGGATCTGATAGACTTAGCTAACACCTTCATTGAAGGAGAGAGTTTTAACCCTTCATATGTATCCAACTTAACGACAAAGGCCGAAAGGAGGGACACCACAAATTCCTCTACAAGTAATCGAACATCCAGACCCCCTTTAAAAGATTATCATCCTCCGGCACACCGAGGAAGAAATTTCCGGCACAAACGGCCTTATCAAAATCATCAACAGTTTCATGAGCAGAAACTAGCGCTGGCCGCTACCCCTGCTCCTGTGGCTCCTCGGATCCTGCCTATCCTTCAAATTCAGGACGACTCATTCTCAGATGATCAGGAAAGCCACAGTCCTATGGAAGATCTCACTGCTATGGGCCTAATAGTAGATGAAGTTCTCCAAATTCTGCAGAAAAAGACTGAGTTAAAGAAAGAATTCCAGAAGGCAGAAGGAAAGACTCGAAACTCGGCTCTTTTTTGTGCATTCCACAAGGAGAAATGGCACCCAACTGAGGATTGCAGAGCTCTCTGACATCTTGTGGAGCGACTACTTGCCGCAGGGAAAATGAAGGGTCTCGGAGTAAAAGAGGCCTCATCAAAGCCGTCCACCTCTAAAGGCAAGGAGGTGGTCGAAGTCTTTTGGGAGAATGAAGACATTGAGAGAGTGGGATACTATGGAAACATCAAGATTGGAGAAAATGTCAATGCAGACGACGTAGGCATCCTCGGTGATCTCTTTTGCATCCACGGAGGAGCGGGTGCAGAATCAAGAAGCAAGTCTTCTTTGGCAAAGATCTCACGGCATGAAGTAGCTATGAATTCCATATCTCCACCGATGGAAATCGTTACTTTTGGTCCAAACGATCTCCCGAAGACGGCCAACCCGTTCAACGACACGGTTGTAATCAGAGCAATCATTGAGAACTACACAGTTCCGAGAATTTTGGTTGACACCGGAAGTTCGGTCAATCTTATATTAAAAAGTGCTTATGAGGCCCTAAGGTCTGGAAAGACTTTGCTCTCCACCGAAGGGGCACTGTATGGCTTCGAGGGCGAGAAGAAGGAAGTTGAAGGAAGCATTACACTCTCAATAATGCTCGGGGGTGACAAAGCTTACCACATGAAAGAATTAGATTGAAGATGTCCTAAACACCTAGAGGGGGTTGAATAGGTTCAATTCTTTTTCTAACTTAGGCAGACAAATCTATTTAGTTTAGCAATTTATTCAGCAGAAATCACAGCACAGCATTCAGATACACACAACATTCCACAGAATGCACACCAGATTTATAGTGGTTCCCTAAATGATTGGTACATCCACTTTCCCCCTTCGCCTATCTAGCAGTGTACTAGATTCAGCCTAACTTCCTTCTTTCTTCTCAGATTCGCATATCTTACAGCTCAGAACCAAGAATGGTTCCTACAACTCAGAGTGAATCCACACTCCTACAACTCAGGCACAAGCCCTACCTCAGCCTCTTTCACAGTCCTACAACTCAGAGTGAAATGCCACTCCTACATCTCAGGCAAAAGCCCTACCTCAGCCTCTTTCATAGGCCTACAACTCAGGGAACAGATTCCCCTACCTAAGGCACTCAGCCCTACCTCAGCCTTTATAATTTAGGCTTACAACTCAGAGAAGTAAATCTCCTACACTCAGATCTATTACAGATGCTACAAAAGTTATTGATGAAAAGATAATAATATCTTCAACCAGATGGAGAGAGAATTGGTTGAAGGCTTCTTGACCAGTTCTTGATAGAACTGATTACTTAAGGATCAACCTGTCTTAGCTTCTTCAAAGCTTCTTGAATCTGAACAAAGTAAGGTTGATCTTCTTGGTGTTGTAGTTGATCTTCAATCAACTTCCTTCTTATTCAAAAATTAATCTTAATTCTTCGTCAGAATTGATCTGAATTCTTCTGGCAGACTGTTCAGGATCTGCCTTCACTGGATGAGGACTTCTCTCCTTCTTGTTTTTCTCTCTTTACAATCTGTTGACTGTTTCTTCTTTCTCTTCTTCTGAATTCTCAATCCTTCAGAGATTATTATTTATTCACTGATCGTGTTCACGATCACTTCTTCACAATAGATAAATCAATTCCCAATTATTGAGGGAGCATATATATATATAGGCTTCATCCATGGTTACCGGCTGTTTCGGTTCCAAACGGTCTTCTGACACCTCTGACAGATGTGACAGCAATGTCAGTAATGACAGCTGTCAAGTATCCAGTTGTATTACTTCAACCTTTATTGGAATTTGACTCAATAGCAGAGAATGTTGAGTGAATACTTCACATATGTTAACACACATAGTTCATGTGTCGACACAAGTCTTAATGATGTCGACACAGCTTCACTTTTACTTCTTGACACAGTTTCTATGGAATGTGTCGACACAAGTCATGTGTGTCGACACAATCACTCCTTGTCTTGACAAAGTTGGTGTCGACAGAATTCTGGTGTGTGTCGACACAAGTTCTGTGTGTCGACACATTCGTTGTCGACAGAATTCTGGAATGTGTCGACAGCTTCTCTGTGTGTCGACACAAATTCTGGGTGTCGACACAATCTAACCCTTGGTGTTGACACAGGCGTTGCCGACAAATTTTCTGTGTGTCAACACAAATTCTGGGTGTCGACACAATCTAGCCCTTGGTGTCGACACAGCATTGTCGACACAAATTTTGGGTGTCGACACAATCTGGCCCTTGGTGTCGACACAGCCATTCCCAAGTGTCGACACTTGTACTTAGAAAATTTTTCTTCCATTTACTTAACCTGCACATGATAACTCAACACAACATCAAATACAACTTGATGTATATCATTGAGTTAGGTGGGGCTTCTCCAAATCTCGTACACATTTTCCAATGTACCCACCAATCTACCCCTATTTGGAGAAGTCATAACCCTTAGTCAATGATATACATCACTTATAATAAAATAAACAATATGATGTATAAAAGCATTCAATGACAGGGTAACATATAAACAAAATAAGTATATTATATCATCACAGAATATGATACAAACATAATAAGCATGAATCATTGTTTTGTTTAAACTTCAAAAAAAAAATTTGTTAATAACAGATTACATAGATTTTAAAACTGAAGATTACAATGTTCTTAAATCTAGTCAATCTATCCTAAGGCTGATCAGGCTCCTTGATCACTATGCCTTTGCCAGACTGGATCCTTGCTTGTACTGGAGCTTCAGTATCTTCAGTTGGCTTCTTGCCTTTGAGATCATTGTTCTTAAGTTATTCAGCCTTAACTTTTTGCCTTTCAAAATAGTGATAAGCCTTGGGAAATTATTTACTGGGCTCCACGGCTGTAGATGGTATTTTACCAGCCTTGTGATCCCTTCTGAACTGATGTATAGCATCTTGTCTCTGCAGATATTTGCTCCACTCAAGTTCAGAATACCACTTGCCTCTATCATGCATTTTGTCTTTGATAGCTTGCCAGACAGTGAGTATTATATTTCTGGAGGTGGGACTCCATCTTTCAAAATCAGGCTTCAGTTCAGCCTGCTCTCTAAACCTTTTCTTTGAGAGTTGAGCTTCTTGCTCTTTATTCAATGCTGCCTCTGACATTTCAACTTCCTCAATATTCACATTCTTAACCTCCTTTGGAGGACTATACATGTGTTGAACAACATTGTGAATACCTTCAAAATCAGCAGGGTAAATAGTTTGAGCTACTACCTGCTGAGCCCCTTCATTATAAGCAATTTGAATGCCTGACTCAACAGTATTATCATCATCACAAAGGGGTGGATATCCCAGAGTTGCTCTAACAGCATTTGTTATCCATTTAGCATGCTCTGAGTTAGCAGTGACTAACACCCTCTCCCCCTTTATGACTTTTCTTTCAACATGATCTCTTAAGTCATCTTTCTGAAATCTTACTTGTTCAGCCAGATAATTGGGGCCTTCCTTATAAAAAGATCTGAATTTCTGTAGCTGATCAGACAGGAGTTTTTGTGAGGCTTGTATATGTAACGTCCCAAATCGTACTAGGCCCCTCGTGTGTGTTTTGAGTCAGGAGAGCTGACTTGGGTCTAGGGAAGTGCTGGAAATTGTGCAGCACTAGTAAATGTAGGAGAAACCAACCCTCGAGTTGTCCAGAGCAGGACACGGGTAGTGAATTTTCGACTTAGTGAGTTTCACGCCCATGTCACGGGCATGACCGGTACGACACGGGCTTGGCCATACTCGTGTCTATCCAGTCAGTTATAGAGTACTCGAGTAGTCGTCAAGTACTCGAGTAGTTGAACATGGGACACACCCCCTATCACGGGCGTGACCATGGGCGTGACCGGGGCATGTTCTTCGGTCGACGATTTTGGTTGAGATCGACGAAATATATGACATGGGTAGAGACACAGGCGTGTCCCTACCTGTGTGGCATTGTGTCGAGCTGAACTCGACGAGATGTGTCGAGATTGAAGAAGTATATAACACGGGTAGAGACACGGGCGTGTCCCTACCCGTGTATCAGTGTGTCTCGACATAGCCTGTCAAGACCGGCGATCGTGGTGTTGATATCGACAAATTTCCTACGTTCGATGATTTTGGTTGACTTCGACGAATCCTCGAGTAGTTGATAGGGGGTCATGCCCGGTGTTACGGGTGTGACTATGGGCGTGACAGGGGCGTGTTCTCCAGTCGACAATTTTGGTTGAGTTCGACGAATCCTCGAGTAGTTGATAGGGGTCATGCCAGATGTCACGGGCGTGACCATGGGCATGACCAGAGCGTGTTCTCCGCTCGATGATTTTGCTTGAGTTCGACGATCGAAGTGCTGAGATCGATGAATTCTCCCTGTGCGACGACTTGCGCTCAATGATCGTCGAGTGTCGAGTAAAGGGATAACATGGGGGTGTCACGGGCGTCACGGGATGGGACACAGGCGTGTCCCTACCCGTGTCGAATATTGAATCGGCGTTGTAACAGTCTGTAACGCTTCGCCCGTGTCGATGAATTGATTTGACATTGTAATCGTCTGTAAAGCTCCGCTTGTGAAAACCCTAACCGTTTCCACTCCTCTTTCCAGCCGTTTTCCCTGAGAGAAATTTCTGATTGAGAGAGATAAGTTGCTGGAGCAAGTTCTAGAGGAGGAGATCCGCCAACGCCGAAAAGGAGAAGATGCCCGCCAAGGAGAACTACGAGATCCATGGCTGGAAATGGAGGAACCACTGGAATCGAGGTGAGCTTCCTACCCTCTCCCTTGGTGCTAGATCTGTAGATATCTAGGCGAGACGTCAACTCAAAAGAGTCTAGACATGTGAGAAGATGCTTTCTCTAGGGTGAGGCCAATCTAAGGCTTGTGCTCTTGGTTAGTGGTGTCTTCAACCTCTCCGATCTTCTATGTGAAGACGGGGGATGGTTTCGTGAAGCGCAAAGGCCTCATGAGGGTGAATAAGGGTGGAGGAATTTCTGGAGGTGATCTGAGAGGATCGACTTGAGGAGGAAGATGAACCGATGTCGTTCATTCCGCCTCAAGATGCGTGTTGAATCTGTATTCTGCGCGCAGCAATCTTCTAGGCCATTTTCATGAAGGATATTTCCAGATCTGGGCTTTCGGCTAAACACGAAAGTTGAATCCCTTGAAAATACCTTTCCAACGAATGGTTGCACGTCTTCATGCGAAGTTGGTAGCCATGGGAAAATCTGAACGAACATGACGTCTGGTAAATCCAACATATAGAGATTGTGTTTTGTACGCAGCTGAATTCAAGTCTGATTTCAAATAGGATAATATCAATTATGGGTTGAGATCTGAATACGAAAGTTGTATCTCGTGGAAAGACCTTTCCATCGAGGTTTTACACGTCTTCATCGGACTCCTGTAGCTTCAGGAATCTTCGGTCGAAGTTGCTGCCCAGATTTACTCTGCACCTAAATTCTGGGCTTATATAATATGGATTTGGATTCTGTGGAATTAATATTGCAAGTTACTTCGCTTGGATGAACTCTTTTATGATTAATCATTTTAGTTACATGATTGATGGAGTTTATTAATCAGATTTCATATAATCCAATTGTGAAGCAAGCTTACTTAAACGAATTGACTTGATAGAAATTGATAGATGGTTATTTATGTGCTTCATGTTTATAATTTGTTGTTATCCTTTGGAAAGATTGATGGGTCTTTATACGCGCATCATGTTTATAATATGTTTGTACTTTTGGAAAGATTGATAGATCTTTATATGCGCATCATGTTTCTATTATGTTGTCATCATTTTGGAAAGTCATGTAGAAGAATAATTTATGGCCATTAGTATGTTTGATTAATGGAATGAGTTTAGTAGTCCAATACTTAGAGCATCATCTCCCTACAGGTAGTATTGTGAGAGGATGTGAGTGCGGTGTTGACCGTCACTTGTTTGGTTTGTATTGAGAAAGGTATGGATGGATGGTTGGGCTGTGTCCTCGTGCATACTTCTGAGGCCCCTTCCATGTTATGGCGAGGAGGCATTTGCATGCGGTGTGAGTCGACACGCGGTGTCGTAATCCTAGGTTAAGGATAGTGTCGCAGGTCTACGGGACGCCGATCGTCACACCGACGGGAGTTGACAGTTAGACTTTGGGCGGTTGGGTTGTGTCCTCGGTGTTCACGTCCCGGGGCCCCTTCCGTGCCAAGTGAACAGTTGGGTTGTGTCCTCATGCTTACTTTTGAGGCCCCTTCTGGGTCACACAAGGCTAGTTCGGGTTGTGTTCTTGGTGCACATCTACCCAACACCCCACTGGGCCATAGTACGCATGGGCTCTGCTGTTGTGTTCTTAGCATTGAGTCGTACGGAGGCCTAGGTGAAGTAGTGTGGATACCCGCCTAGTAGTAAAAGTGCCTGTTCTACTGTCACCGCCTGGCCACGGCGGCTGATGCCTGAGAGTTTAGCTACCTACTCAAAAAGTGTGAACTACAGTCTGTGTCGACATGGCAGTTGCATGTGTGTGAGCATGGGTGAGTCATTGCATAGCATACATAGCATTTCATAACATTGCACAACAAGATCCTCATCGTATAAGTTTGTATGGGCACTCTTATACGATGAGTTAACTTTATGTAACATGATCCTTAACTTATAAGTTTGTATGGGAATACTTATAAGTTAAGTTACTTTCCTGCTACTGTTACCTTACTTGTTAGTTTGTTATAGCTCTTAAATAACTGGTAGATTATGATATTGTTACTCTTACACTGTTGCCACCTGCTTGTACTTCTTTTATTATTTGCATATATATATTATCCTTGTTCCTTCTCCCCGCCTGGTGCCGAGGAGTCACCGAGTGAGCGGATGTGAAGCCACTTAGTCGTTTCGACTAACGGTTGCTACGTCTTTCTTTTTAGGAGATCACGCCGCAGGTAGAGCAGCCGCAGACTATGCAGCAGGACAGAAAGGCCAGGACGACAGGGTCTGAGGGGACGGTACCGTCGCTACCGTCAGTTACTGATGTGAGCATTGTGAGAGTCTAATGTTGCCTGTTTGGGCAGTTGATAGCTGTACTCTGATATATTATAGAAGCATATTTTAGCTTCTCTCTTTTGTGGTACTGATTTGGACATTATTACTTAGTGTGGATTTGACTTCTCTTGCTTATATTTTGGTTGGGTTGGCATGTGATATTGATATTGGTTGTAGCTGGCGGAATAGGTGTCTTGTGGTACAGGTTAGCCTGTGCGCTAATGCTACCACAAGGCGACTGTTCCGGGCATTAGACCCCCTTCGTGCCGTGTTTTGGGATCCGGGAAGGGGGGTCTTACAAATGGTATCAGTTTGCCACGATCCTCAACTAAAGAAGTCATTCAACAATGGTGCCAGCCCTGTTTGATTAGTCAGTTTGGGGACAAACTGACTTAGCGGAAGCAGTGGTGTGCCCATATGTAATTCACGCTAACTATGTCCAACTTTGACCTTAAGATTAGCCAACCTGACCATATGTTTGCATTTTATGTGTAGATTCCAGCGCCCATTGAGCAGGTGGGAGGCACTCCTGCGCCCTCCATACCCACTCCCACTCAGTTCCAACAATCTGAGTTGGGGCAGACGCTCACTGCCATCCTCGATGCTTTTAGGGTGCAGCAGCCCCCGGTGCAACAACAGCCCCCGAGCTCCAGCTGGCTGAGCACCTTCTGGGCTCTCTCCCCTCCCGCCTACCATGGGACGGAGTCAGCCGTACGTATAGAGGAATGGCTAGACACGGTGTAGGAGTTGTTGGCTGGTATCCATTGCCCGGCCAACATGGCAGTGACATTGGCGGTGTCCGTCTTGGACTTACATGCTAAGAGGTGGTGGAAGTCCCTCATGGGCTCCACCTTCCAAGGCCGGGTCTACACAGAAATAAGTTGGAGTGAATTCTCGGGTGTTTTCTTGGAGCACTTTATCCCTACATCGGCCCGAGATGAGCTTGAACAGAGGTTTCTTCTACTAAAGCAGGGATCAAAGTCGGTTACGGAATACCAGCGGGAATTCCAGCATCTCGCAAGGTTTGCGAATTCTTACGTGTTGGATGACAGAGGTTATGCCAAGCGCTTCTATAAAGGGTTGCGAGATCCCCTAAGGTAGTCCCTTTTGTTTATAGCAGATGGTAGCTTGGCGGAGATCATTGATATGGAGAAAAGATTGGAGGCGGACCAGCTGGGATGTAGTAAGAGTCATGCAGAGGATGTGATAGAAGCCGGCCCAAGAAATAGAACGAGGCGGGACTTTAGAGGAGGAAGAGGATATCAAAGAGGTGGAGGGCGTGTCCACCGAAACTATAGGGTGGAGCATCCGGTTCCGCAGCTGCCTGCATTGCCTCCACCACCACAGCCTCAGCAATTTCAACAACCTGAAGGGCGTCGTGGGCTGGTGTGCTTCGAATGCAACCAGTCGGGCCACATCTGACAATTTTGCCCGCAGCTATTTGGAAACGTCCCTCTGACTCTCCTGCCGGCAGCTCGTCGAGGGCAGGGTCACATACGTGGTCGGGGACGAGGACCGCGAGGAGGTAACCCCGGCCCTGCTAGGGATCAGGTGTACGCGCTTAACATGGTGCAGGAACGGAACCCCCAAGATGTGATTACAGGTATGATTTAATTAATTAGCATATTTTCATGGTCTAACTTGAATTGATTAAGACTTACTAGACACCTATCAATAAGTTTTGGTTGTTGGTACTTAGGCACCATGATAATTGGCGGGAACACGGCCTATGAGTTGTTTGATACCGGTGCCTCACACTCCTTTGTGTCCGAGGATTTCATAAAAGACATGGACGGTGTACAGTACTTTACCGGCATAGCCCGACGAGGACACCTTCCGGACGGCTCAGAGATGACCGCAACCGCCAAGTGCGAGTTGGAGTTATTTATTGATGGGAAGGCCTTTGATACGCCTGCCACGGTCCTGAGAATGCCAGAGTTTGACATCATTTTGTGCGTGGCATGGCTGGACTGGCACTTCGTGAGGATCGACTGCGCGCAGAAGCGTATCTATTTGAGACATGGAGACTCCTACGTCATCTTCCAATGTATTTCCTTCGCGCCTCTTATGATGTTATCTTCCTTTCGGGTTGTAAAAGCTCATATGAAGGGGGACGAGGTCTTCATGATCTGGTTTTAGTTGAAGGAGGAAGCACTGGAATTAAAGGATGTACGGGTAGTGCGAGATTTTCCCGAGGTATTTCCTAAGAAGCTACCAGGAATACCTCTGCATAGAGAGGTTGACTTCCAGATTAATCTAGTGCCGGGTGTCAAGCCTGTATCCAAGGCCCCGTAAAGAATGACCCTGAAGGAACTCGCGGAGTTTAGAGTTCAATTGCAAGAACTGGTGGAGTCAGGGTTCGTTCGCCCCAGTTCGTCACCCTGGGGAGCCCCTGTACTGTTCGTGAAGAAGAAGGACGGAACCCTGCGTTTGTGCATAGATTATCGGGAACTCAATCGGTTGACGGTGCGGAACACTTATCCACTACCTCGGATCGACGAGTTGTTCGATCAACTAGTGGGAGAACATTGGTTTTCTAAACTGGATCTGCGCTCTGGATACTATCAGTTGAGGATACGAGAAGGGGACATCCAGAAAACGACCCTCAATTCAAGATATAGTTTGTATGAATTCACGGTAATGCCGTTTGGGCTCACTAATGCCCCTTCGGCATTCATGAGTCTGATGAACAATGTATTTGAGCCATATTTGGACATCTTCGTCATTGTTTTCATCGACGACATCTTGGTCTACTCAAAGACGGAGGAGGAGCATGTCGAGCACCTGACCTTGGTGTTGAAGAAATTGAAGGAGCACGCTTTGTACGCCAAATTTAGCAAGTGTGAATTCTGGCTCAAGGAGGTTGCTTTCTTGGGGCATGTGATCAGTGGAGCAGGATTAGTAGTGGATCCAGCAAAGGTGCAAGCCATGAAGGAGTGGTCGCCCTTGAAGTCGGCAGCCGATATACGAAGCTTTCTTGGACTTGCTGGGTACTACCGCAAGTTCGTGAAAGGATTTTCCAAGATTGCCCTTCCTCTTACTTCTTTGACGAAGAAAGGTGTGCCTTTTGAGTGGACTCCACAATGTAAAGCGGCGTTCCAAGAGTTGAAGGATAGGCTTATCTCCGCCCCCATCCTTGCACTTCAATTTGGGAAGGAAGGATTTTAGGTTTACACGGACGCGTCATATCAAGGGATGGGAGCGGTATTGATGCAGCACGAGAACGTAATCGCTTATGCTTCAAGGCAGTTAAAGAAACATGAAATCAATTACCCGGTTCATGATTTGGAGTTGGGAGCAGTGGTGTTCGCTTTGAAGGTGTGGAGGAATTATCTATATGGCGCCCACTGCGAGATCTTTTCCGATCACAAAAACTTGAAGTATGTCCACACTCAGAAGGAGTTGAACCTGAGACAACGGCGGTGGTTGGAATTTTTATGCGACTATGAGTTCACCATGAACTACCACCCCGGGAAAGCGAACTCAGTAGCTGATGCATTGAGTAGAAAAGTGCCAGGCTCTAGCCCAGAGTCTCGGTTGATGAGTATGGAGTTGGCTCGGATGATTGAGGAGATGTATATTATTCTGGTATTCAAGGCTCCTTCGGCAGAGTATGCGGAGTATTTGGCAAGCATGAGCATAGTTTGTGATATCCGGGACCGGATTCGGGTGGAGCAAGGAATTGATGCGGCCTTGGCCCCGGCAGTCAAGGCAATTGCAGATGGGACCACCGATGAGTACACACTAAAAGACGGCCTCGTTTATTTTCGTGGTCGGCTCTATATTCCCAAGGGCGGCAAAATCTGGTAGGATATCTTGAGAGAGGAACATTGCTCTCAATATTCTGTACACCCGAGTATTGCCAAGATGTACGTCGGCTTACGGAAGACCATGTGCTGGCCGGGAATGAAGAAGGATGTTCGTTACTATGTTACACATTGCGAATCTTGTCAAAGGGTGAAGGCCGAATGTAAGAGTCTCGGTGGTTTGTTGCAGTCGTTGCCCATCCCCGAGTGTAAGTTTGAGGATATCTTCATGGACTTCATCCATAGGCTACCTCGCTCCCGCTCCGGGAATGATTTAGTGTGGGTTATTGTTGATCGACTGACAAAGGTGGCCCGGTTCATTCCAATGAAGAAGGAAGCACACGTGGACGTTTTGGTACGCCTCTTTGTGGAGCAATTCGTACGGTATCATGGCGTGCCCAAGACAATTGTTTCGGATCGGGATGGTCGGTTTACTTCCAAGGAGTGGAAGGCGGTACAGGCATATTTGGGCTCGCACCTAACCTTTAGTACTGCATTTCACCCTCAGACGGACGAGCAGTCTGAGCGGACCATCAGAATACTGGAAGATTTATTGAGGTTATGTGTGCTGGACAGAGGAGAGCCATTTGAAAGACTCTTGCCACTAGTGGAATTCTCCTATAATAATAGCCATCAGGCAAGCATCGGCATGGCGCCCCATGAAGCCCTTTACGGAAGAAGGTGCAGGACTCCCTTGTCTTGGGTGCAGGATGAAGATCCGAAGACATTTGGAAATGAATATATAGATGATACTGATGCGGCGGTCAGATTGATACAGGATCGCATGTTGGAGGCTCAAAGTCGGCAGGCGAAGTATTACAATGCAAAGCACCGGATGGTCGAGTTCCAAGTGGGTGATAAAGTGTTCCTCAAGATTCAGCCGATGCATGGAGTGTCGCGGGTGAGTGGAGTGAAAAAGCTTAGCCCAAGGTATGTTGGGCCTTATACTATACTGGAAAGGATTGGCCCGTTGGCCTATCGGTAGGATTTACCACCAGAGCTAGAGAACCTCCACGACGTGTTCCATGTGTCATCACTTCGAAAGGCGCTGTTACAGCCTGATCAATATGCCCCCACTACTGATGGTGCTGTGGCGTCTGATAGGTCGGTGCGACTGGAGCCGGTGTAGATCGAAGATAACGAAATAAGAATATTGCGCCGCAAAAGTGTTCCCTTGGTGAAGGTGCTATGGTCTAACCATGGGAAGGAGGAGTACACATGGGAGCCAATGGATTTGATGCAACAACGCTATCTGGAGTTGTTTGCTCTAGGTAATTTTATTTAAAAGAATATGTTGATTTTCCTGTTATGCTTTTCTCCCATAGCCCAAGCCTGATTTCGGGGATGAAATCTTTTATTTTGTTTATAGGATTTGTAACGTCCCGAATCGCACTAGGCCCCTCGTGTGTGTTTTGAGTCAGGAGAGCTGACTTGGGTCTAGGAAAGTGCTAGAAATTGGGCAGCACAGGTGAATGTAGGAGAAACCAGCCCTCGAGTTGTCCAGAGCAGGACACGGGTAGTGAATTCTCGACTTAGTGAGTTTCACGCCCATGTCATAGGCATGGCCAGTACGACACGGGCGTGGCCATACCCGTGTCTATCCAGTCAGTTGTAGAGTACTCGAGTAGTTGTCGAGTACTCGAGTAGTTAAACACAGGACACGCCCCCTATCACGGGCGTGACTATGGGCGTGACCGGGGCGTGTTCTCCGGTCGATGATTTTGGTTAAGATCGACGAAATGTATGACACGGGTAGAGACACGGGTGTGTCCCTACCGGTGTGGCATTGTGTCGAGCTGAACTCGACGAGATGTGTCGAGATCAATGAAGTATATGACACGGGTAGAGACACGGGCGTGTCCCTACCCGTGTGTCTGTGTGTCTCGACATAGCGTGTCGAGAACGGCGATCGTGGTGTCGAGATCGACTAATTTCCTACGTTCGACGATTTTGGTTGACTTCGACGAATCCTCGAGTAGTTGATAGGGGGTCACGCCCGGTGTCATGGACGTGACTATGGGCGTGATCGGGGTGTGTTCTCCGGTCGACGATTTTGGTTGAGTTCGACGAATCGTCGAGTAGTTGATAGGGGTCACGCCCGATGTCACGGTCATGACCATGGGAGTGACCGGGGCGTGTTCTTCGCTCGACGATTTTGGTTGAGTTCGACGATCGAAGTGCTGAGATCGACGAATTCTCCCTGTGCGATGACTTGCGCTCGACGATCGTCGTGTGTCAAGTAAAGGGGTAACACGGGCATGTTAAGGGCATCACGGGCGTCATGGGATGGGACACAGGCGTGTCCCTACCCGTGTCGAATATTGAATCGGCGTTGTAACCGTCTGTAATGCTTCGCCCGTGTTGGTGAATTGATTTGACATTATAACCGTCCGTAAAGCTCTGCCCTTATTATATATAGATTGTGAAAACCCTAGCCATTTCCACTCCTCTTTCCAGCCATTTTCCCTGAGAGAAATTTCTGATTGAGAGAGAGAAGTTGCTGGAGGAGGAGATCCGCCAACGCCGAAAAGGAGAAGATGCCGCCAAGGAGAATTACGAGATCCATGGCTGGAAATGGAGGAACGGCTGGAATCGAGGTGAGCTTCCTACCCTCTCCCTTGGTGTAGATCTGTAGATATCTAGGCGATACATCAACTCAAAAGAGTCTAGACATGTGAGAAGATGCTTTCTCTAGGGTGAGGTCAATCTAGGGCTTGTGCTCTTGGTTAGTGGTGTCTTCAACCTCTCCGATCTTCTATGTGGAGATGGGGGATGGTTTCATGAACATCAAAGGCCTCATGAGGGTGAATAAGGGTGGATGAATTTCTGGAGGAGATCTGAGAGGATCGACTTGAGGAGGAAGATGAAACGATGTCGTTCATTCTGCCTCAAGATGCGTGCTGAATTTGTATTCTGCGCGCAGCTATCTTCTAGGCCATTTTCATGAAGAATATGTACAGATCTGGGCTTTTGGCAAAACACAAACGTTAAAGCCCTTGAAAATACCTTTCCAACTAATGGTTGCACGTCTTCATGCGAAGTATGTAGCCATAGGAATGTCTGAACGAACATGACGTCCGGTAAATCCAGCATGCAGAGATTGTGTTCTGTACGCAGTGGACTTCAAGTCTGATTTCAAATAGGATAATATCAATTCTGGGTTGAGATCTGAATACGAACGTTGTATCCTATGGAAAGACCTTTCCATCGAGGTGTTACACGTCTTCACCGGATTCTTGTAGCTTCAGGAATCTTCGGTGGAAGTTGCTGCCCAGATTTACTCTGCACCTAAATTCTGGGCTTATATAATATGGATTTGGATTCGGTGGAATTAATATTGCAAGTTACTTGGCTTGGATGAACTCTTTTATGATTAATCATTTTAGTTGCATGATTGATGGAGTTTATTAATCAGATTTCATATAATCCAATTGTGAAGCAAGCTTACTTAAATGAATTGACTTGATAGAAATTGATAGATGGTTATTTATGCGCTTCATGTTTATAATATGTTGTTATCCTTTGGAAAGATTGATGGATCTTTATACGCGCATCATGTTTATAATATGTTTGTACTTTTGGAAAGATTGATAGATCTTTATATGCGCATCATATTTATATTATGTTGTCATCATTTGGAAAGTCATGTAGAAGAATAAATTATGGCCATGAGTATGTTTGATTAATGGAATGAGTTTAGTAGTCCAATACTTAGAGCGTCGTCTCCCTACGGGTAGTATTTTGGGAGGATATGAGTGCGGTGTTGACCGTCACTTGTTTGGTTTGTGTTGAGATAAGGTATGGATGGATGGTCAGGCTGTGTCCTCGTGCTTACTTCCGAGGCCCCTTCCATTTTATGGCGAGGAGGCATTTGCATGCGGTGTGAGTCGACACGCGGTGTCGTAATCCTGGGTTAAGGATAGTGTGGCAGGTCTACGGGCTCGCCGATCGTCATACTGATGGGAGTTGACAGTTAGACTTTGGGTGGTTGGGATGTGTCCTCGGTGTTCACATCCCGGGGCCCCTTCCGTGCCACGTGAACGGTTGGGTTGTATCCTTGTACTTACTTCTGAGGCCCCTTCCGGGTCACACAAGACTAGTTCGGGCTGTGTTCTTGGTGCACATCTACCCCAGACCCCGCTGGGCCATAGTATGCATGGGCTCCAATGTTGTGTTCTTAGCATTGAGGCGTACGGAGGCCTAGGTGAAGTAGTGTGGATACCCGCCTAGTAGTAGAAGTGCCCGTTCTACTGTCACCGCCTGGCCACAGCGGCTGATGCCTGAGAGGTTAGCTACCTACTCGAAAAGTGGGAACTACAATCTGTGTCAACATGGCAGTTGCATGTGTGTGAGCATGGGTGAGTCATTGCATAACATACATAGCATTTCATAACATTGCACAATAAGATCCTCATCGTATAAGTTTGTATGGGCACTCTTATACGATGAGTTACATTTATGTAACCCGATCCTTAACTTATAAGTTTGTATGGGCATCATTATAAGTTAAGTTACTTTCCTACTATTGTTACCTTACTTGTTAGTTTGCTATAGCTCTTAAATAACTGCGAGATTATGATATTGTTACTCTTACACTGTTGCCACATGCTTGTACTTCATTTATTATTTGCATATATATTATCCTTATTCCTTCTCCCCGCCCGGTGCCGAGGAGTCGCCAGGGGAGCGGATGCGAAGCCACTTAGTCGTTTTGACTAACGGTTGCTACGTCTTCCTTTTTAGGAGGTCACGCCGCAGGTATAGCAGTCGCAGACTATGCAGCAGGACAGCCAGGCCAGGACGACAGGGCCTGAGGGGACGGTACCGTCGCTACCGTCGGTTACTGATGTGAGCGTTGTGAGACTCTGATGTAGCCTATTTGGGCAATTGATAGCTGTACTCTGATATATTGTAGAAGCATGTTTTAGCTTCTCTCTTTTGTGGTACTGATTTGGACATTATTACTTAGTGTGGATTTGACTTCTCTTGCTTATATTTTGGTTGGGTTGGCATGTGATATTGATATTGGTTGTAGTTGGCGGAATAGGCGTCTTGTGGTACAGGTTATCCCGTGCTCTAATACTACCGCAAGGCGACTGTTCCGGGCATAAGACCCCCTTCGTGCAGTGTTTTGGGATCCGGGAGGGGGGGAGTCTTACAGTATAGTTGTTTGAACAGCTGCCAATTGTTCTTGAAGTTGTTGATCAAATTCAGACTTTACCTTAATAATAGCAGCTTGATTGTTTATTTCTGTAACAATCACATTGTGGGATTCTGTAAGATTATCATTCATTCTTATCTGATTCTCCAAAACATATCCCTGTTTAACTACTATGTCATCAATTTGAGTCCTGGCCTCTTGTTGCTGCATGGCCAAATAAACTACAGCATTACCTCCTTTATGGAAGCAGTATGTCATCTCTTTCTTATTCTGGTTTACTTCAAATCAGATTGATTTTATATCTTGAGCCAAAGTAAACTGAAGTTCCTTATGGCTCTCATCCACATATTTTTCAAGAGCTTGTCTTTGCTCATCCATTTTAACTTGCAGAGCAACCAACAGTGAACTGAAGTCAACTACTGGAGCTGAGGGTTGTGAGGCAATCTGTAAAGATTTCTTATAGTTTTAGCTTTTCTTCCCGTAAACCATCAGTTTTCTCTTCTTTTCTCTGAGTGCTTCCTCATCATCTTCAGAAGCTGAGGAACTGTCTTTGTCAACTATATCTTTAGGACTAGAGTGCAGCTCCTTCTCAGTCCTAGTCAACTCCCCCTCAGTCCTTGCCTCCTAAATATCAGGAAATAACTCTTCAAGAGTGAATTCTTGTTGAGTTTATACAGGTGGAACATATGTATCTTGGACAGTTAATGGGGCATCATCTAATGCAGATGTATCATGCATTGTTATACCCTGTGCAGTGATGTTGTCATGGTGTGTCTGTTCAACATCAGTTAGAAGCACAGTTAGTGTATCTGGCTCAGTATCTAGTGTAGCTTGATTAATATCATCTATTACCTCAAGAATAGTTTGAGTGGTTGTTTCACTCTCTAATGCAGCTTGCACTTTCTCATGAGCAACTTCTGGAGGCAATGCCTCTTGTTGAGCTGGATAAAGCTCATTGGCTCCCCCTAGATGAAGCACTTCTTGAACCTGATCCAGGTGGATGGTGCTTTCTGAAATCTGCTCCCCCTGTATCTGACTATCATCTACATTCTTAGGGGCAGGTGATTTTCTTGTAGATTCTTGTTGTTCTTCATCTGAACTGAAGGTCACTTGTTCTTCTGAATCATAAGAAGATTCAGGTTTCCTGGGGGTTGTCTTTTTCTTTTTCAGTTGTGGTTGCTTCTGTAGTGTCAAACCATCCTTTGTCAGAACTCTTTCCTACCTGGATAGTATTTTCATATCCATCCTTCTCATGTGGTTTATTCTAGATCATGTTGTGTGGTTCATCACTTCAGGAATATTCATTGCCAGATACAGACTCAGTATTCTTCCTAGATTAGGTTTCTTCAAACTTTCCTTGATCTTTTCAAAGATCACAGCATACCAATTAGTTTTTACTCGGAAAAGAACTCTGGTCATTAAGCTGAATATATAGGCTGAGATCCTATCATGTCCTCCAAGTTTGCAGAGAATTACTTTTCCCATAATCTCTGAAAGAAACTTTCCTTGGGAGTTCATCCCCTTCCTCTGTATTGATGATTCAAGCTTAGTGGTGGGATCCAGTCCACACCATTGAAGAGCTTCTTTTATCATTGAAGATGTGACTTCATCATCTTCTTGAGTCCTGGGCAACTGAAGCGTCTTCCTCAGACGCTTCTTTGTAAGTTTCGCCCTACTTCCTTGAATTGATTACTTAATCTTCAATCCAGTTGAGTCCAGGGTTGCTGCCGTATAGAATTCAAGAACCTCTTTCTTCCTTATCTTGGTAGGTTCTGAAACTAGATATTCCAAACCACTTGCTTTGATTAGGGTTATCATATCTCTGATCTCAGTCGCAGCACTCTCAAAAGCATCACGAACTAATTCATAGCCTTCGTTGATGTTGTTCTCCAATTTGGGCGCCATTGGTGATGAGAATTTTGAGGAGAAGAGAGATGAAGGTTTGTCGACAAAGTTGAGAGCGTAGTCGACAAAGTTGTTCTGTGACCTATTTATATGTTTGTCAACATAAAAGGTCAAAAGGTGGGGTAATAAATTCTTAATATGTCGACACTATAGAGATTGTGTCGACACAGTCTTCTAATGTCTCGACAGAGTCAGACAACACTATGTGTCGACATAGTTTGCGATGTTTCGATACAGACTTCTTAACAGTCGACTCTAATATCTGCGTGTCTACACAGACTTCTGTATGTGTCGACACTACTATCTAAATGATAGAACTTCTATGTGTCGACACCAAACTCTGAGTGTCGACACCACAATCTCACCACGATTTTGTTGTGTCGACACAACTTTCCTTATATGTCGACACTACCTACTATATGTCAACACAGATTTCCTTTTGTGTCGACATCAACAACTATATGTCGACACAGATTTCCTTTGTATCAACATTGAATTACTTAGTAAGATTTACTACGTTACTCTAGGTTTAACATGCCTAATTCAATTTTAAAATAATTGAATTTAGTTTCATCTAGTGATTTAGTAAACATGTCAGCAATTTGATTATTTGTGGTGACAAATTCCAAACAGATATCTTCATTTTCAACATGCTCTCTAATGAAGTGAAATCTAATTTCTGTATGCTTTGTTCTGCTATGTGATACAAGATTTTAAGCAATAGAAATAGCACTTGTAGAATCACAAAATAGTGGAGTTCTAATTACCTTGAGACCATAGTCTTCAAGTTGATGTTGAATCCATAAAATCTGAGCACAAGAGCTACCTGCAGCAACATATTCAGACTCAGCAGTGGAAATTGTCACACTTGTCTGCTTCTTACTGCTCCATGACACCAATCTACCACCTAGAAACTGACATGTGTCAGAGGTGCTCTTTCTATCTTCTTTGCAACCTGCAAAGTCTGCATCTGAAAAACCAATCAGTAGAAAGTCTCTATTCTTAGGGTACCAAAGACCAAGATTAGGTGTGCCCTTAAGATATCTCAAAATTCTTTTAACTGCAGTATAATGAGATTCTTTAGGGCATGCTTGGTACCTAGCACATACACATGTAGCATACATAATGTATGGTCTACTGGCAGTTAAGTATAGAAGGGAGCCAATTATCCCTCTATACAAAGACTCATCTACAAGTTTTCCTGCATCATCTTTGCCTAAAGGCATACTTGTCCCCATTGGAGTTCTCATGGTGGTGGATGACTCCATACCATATTTCATAATTAACTCCTTAGTGAACTTAGACTGTGATATGGACAAGCCATCATCAGTCTGTCTTACTTGGAGTCCCAAAAAGAATTTGAGCTCACCCATACTGCTCATCTCAAACTTCCCTTGCATAAGTTTTGCAAACTTCCTACAAAGGTTGTTTTCTGTAGATCTAAAGATTATGTCATCAACATAAATCTGGAATAGGATGATCTTGCCCTTTGACTCCCTAAGGAATAGAGTCTTGTCTATTTTACCCCTTGAAAATTTATTCTCAATGAGGAAGGTGTACAACCCCGTGTCCGGCGAGCAAAGTCACAGGGGAGCTCGGCAGCAGCAAGCGAGCTCGGCATCAGCAGGGGCGAGCCCGAGCTCGGCATCCGCCAGCCAGAGATCGTCGATCGGCGACCCCGAGCTCGGCATTCGCCGAGCGGGCTGCAACTCGCACCCTCGCAGTGGAGTTCGGCAGCAGCGTGCGAGGAGAGCACGCCGAGGTGGCCAGAGCTCCCAGCTCGCCCGGATGTCAGAGGTGCCTTTTACTGTTTTACCCCTACTGGTCTGCCCATAGCCCTTCAGAACAGCGGAGTTTGGCTATTGGCAGACCCAGCTGGGGGTTCTCTGGTAATTTCAGGTCAGCTGTTTTGGTTATTGGCAGTCCGGATTTCAAAAACTATAAATAGGGCCCAAGGGGTACCCCAGAAAGTAGGTTCTTCTTGTGCTCTTCTCCCCAATTAAGTGCTTTTTGAGGGTACCTTAGCTCGGCTTCAGGCTAAGGAGGGGAAGCGCTCCGAGATCTTCCGGGTTTGTGGTGGGACCTCCCTGCCGAGCCCTTGGGTCTGTTTCTCCTTGCTTTCGTCGTTTTTATTGCAGGAACAAAGTAGGCGCGAAACCACCCCCTTCCCCAAGGGCGAGCTCCACAGGAAGCCGAGTTCCGGTTTCAACATTTTGGTGCGGTGAGCGTGGATAGTGGTCAGCGCAGAAAAGTTTCCGCGAGCTCGATGACGGGGCAAGGATCCGACAGGCCGAGCTCACCCCCCCCCCCCCCCCGCCTCTCGCAACGGTGAGAATGTTCGAAGACTTCAGAAATGAGGTGTTGAATCTGGTCAAGTTCGCACTCGGCACGCGGGCCGAGTGCTCGACTCCGGCAAACCAGATCGCGGCCGCCCCCTCAATGGGCGAGGACGCTCCCGGCAGGCGAGCTGGGAAGGAAGTGGCCGAGGAAGGCCGAGGGTGCGAGCTCCCCGGGCGCGAGCTCTTCCCCGGCTCGGCAGGCCGAGGTCGCTTCGGCGATCTGGGCTCGCGAGACTCGCCAGCTCGCCCAGTAGGGGGGGATCCCTTTCAGCGAGTTGGTCTCTTCAGCTCCGGTTCCAGACGGGTTCAGGGAGCCCGAGATATCCTACTACACTGGGAAGGGAGACCCGGTACAGCATGTCCAATGGTTCGAGGACGTGGTCTCCATCCGTCAGATGTCGGACGGATTCAAGTGCCGGCTCTTCGCCATCACCCTCCGGGAGAAAGCGAGAGAATGGTTCCACCAGCTACCGGCCAGCTCCATCTATTGCTTCGAGGACTTGCGATGAGGATTCATACTGAGATTCACCACTTCGAAGAAGAGGAAGAAGGAGTCCGAGTCCCTGTTTCACATCAAGCAGGGAGTAAACGAGACGTTGGGGAGCTATGTAGACCGATTCCAGGAGGAAGTTACTCAGGTCCAGGAGATGCCGGGCCATAGTCTGATGATGGCCTTCACCCTGGGCCTGCAGCAGGGATTCTTCTGGATGGAGCTGAAGAGAGTTCCCCCCCTCTCCTATGAGGAGTTGATGGAGAGGGAGGCGAGAGAGGTTGACGGGGAGGCGTCGAACCCGGAGTTTGCAAGGAAGCTGGCCAGGTGGGCCACAGAGGAGGAAAGGGAGTCGAAGGGAGGAAGAGGACAGGAGGAGAGAAGAGGGGAACCGAGGCAGAGGGAGCAGAGGCAGCTCCAAGGGCCGCAGCAGCTGGGGTGGGGGCATCAGGAGCCCGACCGTCGGCTAGGCTGGAGGCCTGAGTGGCAGGGGCAGGGGACACAGAGGGGGAACTTCGGAACGGGTCACTTTCAGGGGAGGCAAGACCAATTCCACCCCCCAGGCTGGAGGCAGGGCCAGAGGCCCCGGCTCCCCGATCAAGAAGAGGTCATGGCCATAGCCTTGGGGGCCAGGAGAGGAGTGTGGAGGAGAAGAAGGAGGGAGGTTAGGGTGGAGCTGCCCTATTGCGACTTCCATCAGGAAGAGGGGCACGCAACAGCCACGTGCCCGAAATTCTTGGAGATGAGGGGGAACAGGGAGCGGCAGCAGCAGGAGCAGGAGGCGCGACATGAAGTAAGGATTGAGGAGGTCCTGCCTCGGGCGGAGGAGGATCGGTGTGAAGACCGGGTGGATGTGGGGACCCGAGGAGGGATCGGGATGATCCACGGGGGAGCAGGGATTGAGGCCTCCCGCAAGGCCAGTCTCCACACCATGTACCGGCGGAGCGTCGCCTCTACATCCCAAACCCCACCTCCGGAGGAGAGGATCACCTTCTCCATGAGTGATCTACCAGACAACGAGGATCCGTTCTGTGATGCGTTGGTCATCAAGGCGGCCATTGAGAACTTCACCGTCTCTCGGATCCTCGTGGACAACGGGAGCTCCGTCAACGTCGTCTTCAAAAAGGCGTTTGACGCGATGAAGGTGGAGGCAAAGAGGGTGCTGGCCTCAGATGGCCCCTTATTCGGTTTTTCGGGAGAAAGGAAGGAAGTAGAGGGAGGAGTTGGACTCCTTGTCACCTTGGGGGGGCAGTCCCGAAACTGCAAGTTCGTCATTGTGGACGCCCCTAGCAGCTACAGCGCCATCTTTGGGAGGCCCCTGATCAGCGCCTTCCGCTGCGTCCCCTCATCTTTTCATCAATGCTTGAAGTTCAACGCCGAGGGGATCCAAGTCAGGGTTAGGGGAGATCCAAAGGTGGCGCGGGAGTGTTATGTCATTGCGGTGAACACCATCTCTTGGCAGGAGGGAGCCGAGGAGATGGGGCGAAGGATGGAGGAGGTCGAAGAGGAAGCAGAGAGGGAGGAGCTGGGAGAGAAGGGCTGCGCCGAGGAGGCGGCAGGAGGAAGTCTGGAGGAGGTGACCGAGGTGAGGGTCGAGAAGGAGGCGGTGGAGGTAGAGGTCCCCGTTCCGGAGAAAAGGGACGCCGAAGGATGGACAGAGCAATCCAGGCTGGAGGCAGCAGAAGAAGTGGTGGAGCTGGAGGTGCTCACCCGGGGAGGAAGGATGGAGAAGGTTCGCGTCAGCGGAGGGCTGACCCCGGAGGACCGAGGCAGGATGCTGGAGTGCATCCGGAAGAACGTGGACATCTTCGCCTGGAATGCTGCGGAGATGCCGGGGGTTGATGCGGATGTGGCTTGCCACCGCCTCAACCTGGACCCGGGAACACGCCCCGTTCAGCAGAAGAAAAGATCCACGGCAGACAAGCTGGCGGAACCCATCCGGGAGGAGGTGGCGAAACTTCTCAAAGCTGGCTTCGTGTCCGAAATTCAGTACCCCGGCTGGGTCTCCAACGTCGTGATGATCAAAAAGGGGGATGGCCGATGGAGGATGTGTATCGACTTTTCCTTACTTAATAAAGCTTGTCCCAAGGATTGTTACCCCTTGCCTCGGATCGACGCGCCGGTTGACTCAGCCGTCGGTTTTTCTGTAATGAGTTTTTTGGATGCTTTTTCAGGTTACCATCAGATCAGGATGCACCCCCCAGACGTCAAGGATGTCTCGCTCATCACCGGGGATGGATGTTACTGCTACAAGATGATGCCCTTTGGGCTGAAGAATGCTGGGGCTACCTACCAGAAAATGATGGACAGGGTCTTCAAGGAGCAAAGGGGAAGGAATTTGGAGGTGTATGTAGATGACCTCATGATCAAGAGCCGGGATGTGGACTCCCACCTCCGGGACCTGGAGGAGACCTTCGCCACCCTGCGCAAGTACAAGATGCGATTGAATCCGCTAAAATGTGTCTTTGGGGCCAGCAGGGGAAAGTTCTTGGGGCATCTCCTCACCCCCGCAGGGGTCGAGCCGAACCCAGACAAGGTCAAGGCTATCCTTGAGCTGGGGTACCCGCGGAATGCAAAGGAGATCCAACGGTTGACAGGGAAGCTAGCAGGGCTGAGTCGCTTCCTTTCTCGGGCATGGGAGAAGTGCACCCCCTTCTTCAAGGTGCTAAGGGGGGTCAGAGGTTTGAATGGAGCAAGGAATGTGAAGAGGCTTTCCAGGCCCTCAAGGTGCAGTTGACACAGGCTCCGCTGCTCCAAGGGCCAAAGGAAGGGGAGGACCTGTTCTTGTATCTGGGGGTCAGCATGGAGGCCTTGAGCTCGGTCCTGGTTCGCGAAGAGGGGAAGAAACAACTCCCTATATATTACGTGAGCCGGGTCTTGAGGAAGGCCGAGCTCCGGTATGCGATCTTGGAGAAGCTTGCGTTCGCCCTAATCATCTCGGCTCGGAGACTGCGGCCTTACTTCCAGGCGCACTCAATCCAAGTGGTGACCGACCATCCCCTCCGCAACATCTTCGAGGGGGTGGAGCACTCAGGCAGGTTGGCTAAGTGGTCGGTGGAGCTGAGCGAGTTCGACGTCTCTTTCATTCCGCGGCTCTCGATCAGGGCTCAGGCGATGGCAGACTTCCTAGCCGACTACGTGGTTGAAGTGGCGGAGGAAGAACTCACTCACCCGGCTCCTTGGAAGGTGAAAGTGGATGGAGCCTCGAGAAGGCATTCCTTAGGAGTAGGGGTGATCCTAGAGAGCCCTCAAGGGACCCGGATCGAGCAGACGGTGGTGGTGCACTTTCCCATTACCAACAACCAGGCCGAGTACGAGGCCGTGATAGCAGGGCTGCGCCTGGCCAGGGAGCTGGGGGTATCAGATGTGGAGGTCCTCACCGACTCCATGGTAGTGGCTTCCCAGATTAACGGGGAGTTTTAGGCAAGGGAGCCCACCCTGCGATCGTACCTGGCCAAGGTGAAGGGGGTCATTGGCACTTTTCAAACTTTCACCATCCGACACGTGCCCATGGAAGAGAATGAACAAGCCGATCAATTGGCCAAGCATGGTCCCCGGGTGGGGGGCACCATCACCGACCTGTTTCGCCCCTCCATCGAAGAAGGAGAGCTCATGGAAGTCGATCAACAAGCTTCATGGATGGATCCAGTGATTGTTTTTCTCTCCACAGGAGAGTATCCGGAGGGGGTAGACAAGAAGAAGCTGAGGCACAAGTCAGCATACTACCTCCTCCAGGACGGGCAGCTGTACAGAAAGACCCTCTCAGGGATGCTGGCCCGCTGCGTAACCGAGGGAGAAGCGCGAAGGATCTTGGAGGAGGTCCACTCCGGGGAATGTGGGAGTCACTCCGGGAGTCGGACCCTGGAAGGAAGGATAGTCAGGCAAGGTTATTTCTGGCCCACCCTGGGCCGGGACGCTGCAGAATTCGCAAGGAGATGTCACAAATGCCAACTGTTTGCCCCTTTCTAGCTGCAGCCGGCCCAACGGCTCCGTAGTATCACGGCCCCATGGCCCTTCGCAATCTGGGGAATGGATCTGGTTGGGCCGTTTCCCCAAGCCAGCGGCCAGAGAAGGTTCCTCCTAGTGATGATTGACTACTTCTCAAAGTGGATGGAGGTGAAAGCGTTGGCTAAGGTGACCTCCCAGGTGATCAGGAACTTTGTGTGGGGGGAGATCATCTGTCGCCATGGTCTGCCCCAGGCCATCGTCACAGACAATGGGCCCCAGTTCGCCAGTGCCGAGTTCACCAGCTTCTGCGAACAGCTTGGGATCGATCTCAGGTTCGCCTCGGTCCATCACCCCAGGAGTAACGGGCAGGTGGAGGCCGCGAACAAGATCATCGTCAACCTCCTCAAGAAAAAAGTGGAGAACCTGAGAGGGAGCTGGGTGGACCAGCTTCCCGCGGTTCTTTGGGCCCTAAGGACCACCCCCAACACCGCTACAGGAGAGACCCCCTTCAAACTCTCCCAAGGGTGCGAGGCAGTGCTCCCCATCGAATTCGAAGTCCAAACGCCGCGAGTCGTGGCAACAAAGGAAGGCCGTGAGGAATGGCAAGCAGAGAATGAGGAGGAACTGAGGCTCTCCCTTGACATGGTGGAAGAAGTAAGAGACCTCTCCGCCATCCGACAGGAGGAGGTAAAAAGAAGAATGGCCAAGTACTTTGACAAGCATGTCAGGGTCAAGCAGTTTGTGGAAGGGGACTTGGTGCTGAAGAAAGTGGATGCGGCAGGGAGGTCGGCATCCGTAGGGAAGCTCAATCCCAGCTGGGAGGGACCATTCATTGTAAAGGTAGCCTTGGGGTCAGGGGGCTATCGACTCCAAAATGTAGAGGGCGAGACACTGGGCCTCACCTGGAGTGGTGACGACCTCAAACGATTTTTCCCCTGAAACATGTAAGCAGCACTTTGATTATAATAAATTTCTTCAAGTCCTCGGACAATGTTATAACTAGTCTGCATGACAGAATGTGATGTGTTGTGGACCTCGAGCAGATCCCGCTGTCAGGCTCTCACCTAGCTGACAGGGCTGGAAGTCACTCGATGGTGGTAGTATTGGACCCCGAGCAGATCCCGCTGTCAGGCTCTCACCTAGCTGGCAGGGCTGGAAGTCACTCGGTGTCATCCTTGGCCTCGAGCAGATCCCGCTGTCAGGCTCTCAACTAGCTGGCAGGGCTGGAAGTCACTCGATGGAGGTAGTAACGGACCCCGAGTAGATCCCGCTGTCAGGCTCTCAACTAGCTGGCTGGGCTGGAAGTCACTCGGTGTCATCCTTGGCCTCGAGCAGATCCCGCTGTCAGGCTCTCAAACGGCTGGCAGGGCTGGAAGTCACTCGATGGAGGTAGTAACGGACCCCGAGCAGATCCCGCTGTCAGGCTCTCAACTAGCTGGCAGGGCTGGAAGTCACTCGGTGTCATCCTCGGCCTCGAGCAGATCCCGCTGTCAGGCTCTCAACTAGCTGGCAGGGCTGGAAGTCACTCAATGGTGGTAGTAACGGACCCCGAGCAGATCCCGCTATCAGGCTCTCACCTAGCTGGCAGGGCTGGAAGTCACTCGGTGTCATCCTTGGCCTCGAGCAGATCCCGCTGTCAGGCTCTCAACTAGCTGGCAGGGCTTGAAGTCACTCGATGGAGGTAGTAACGGACCCCGAGCAGATCCCGCTGTCAGGCTCTCAACTAGCTGGCAGGGCTGGAAGTCACTCGGTGTCATCCTTGGCCTCGAGCAGATCCCGCTGTCAGGCTCTCAACTAGCTGGCAGGGCTGGAAGTCACTCGATGGAGGTAGTAACGGACCCCGAGCAGATCCCGCTGTCAGGCTCTCAACTAGCTGGCAGGGCTGGAAGTCACTCGGTGTCATCCTTGGCCTCAAGCAGATCCCGCTGTCAGGCTCTCAACTAGCTGGCAGGGCTGGAAGTCACTCGATGGTGGTAGTAACGGACCCCGAGCAGATCTCGCTGTCAGGCTCTCAACTAGCTGGCAGGGCTGGAAGTCACTCGGAGTCATCCTTGGCCTCGAGCAGATCCTGCTGTCAGGCTCTCAATTAGCTGGCAGGGCTGGAAGTCACTCGATGGTGGTAGCAACGGGCCCCGAGCAGATCCCGCTGTCAGGATCTCAACTAGTTGGCAGGGCTGGAAGTCACTCGATGGTGTCGGCCTTGAAGTCGCCAGGAACAGGCCAAAGTCTATGTCAGGGAACCAAGGGGAAGGGTCCTGACAGGGCGAGCTCGAGCTCGGCAAGCTCAACCCAGCATGCCGGGATGGAGGGCTCTGCATGGGCGAGTTCGGGCTCGCCAATCCCGGCTCGGTATTAACGAGTAGGCCGCAAGCCCGGGCCTCGTCAAAGGAAGCAACCCGGAACGGGACACCGCGCCCCCTTCGCCCACTACACTTGAAAGATTTCTTCTTCGACGGGCATAACCCGGGGGGCTCGCGTGCGAGTAAAGGTAGGCGGATAAAGGGATGGAGGCCGCGTGCGAGTAACAATGGCGTGGTAAGGGTGGAGAGCAACTCGCCACGAAATCGTTTGGGGGTCGGTGAACACCCCAAACGCGTCTCGCTCGCGTGCGCGCTCTCATGCTCACTCCACTCGCGGAACCTGTCTCTGCGAAGTCATGGAAGGAAGCACTCGCATACATTCATAACACAACGAGCAAAGGAGAACACCGGTATGATCAAAAAACTTTCATTGATTATTCACAAATGTACAAGGAGCTCGCCCGGGCGAGTAGTCAAAAAAGATAAAAGAAAAAAGAAGAAAGGAAAAAAAATACAAGGCTGTCAGCTGGCCTCACCCCCTCCGCCGGACTGGTCCTCGCCGTCGCCCGAACGGTCCTGGAGGCTCTTCCCGAACATCACGTCCAGGCTATCTTCCTTCTCGCTGGGCGGCGTCGCCGGAAACAGACTCGGCATCAGGTCCCGAGCAGAGATCTCCCCGCATCCTTCCACCAGCACCCCGGAGTCCTTCATCATCGCGAGGGTGCACTCGGCGGTCTGGATTGAGTTGATCCGCAATCTCTCGACGAGGTCGGCCTCGCCGAAGATGCGCGGACTCTTATAGGGGAGTGTGGGGTCCATGTCGTGCGACGGGAAGAAGATCTCCGCCTGGCGACGAACCTCGCCGAGAAGGTGCTGGTTCTCCCCCTTCAGCTTTGCATTCGCGCCCTCCAGCTCGCCAAGGCGCGCGCGCAGGCGGCCGTTCTCCTCCCCGAGCTCGGCATTGCGAGCCTGGAGCTCGCCAGCAGCGTCGGCATCCGCGGCCAGTTGTGCGCACAGCCGGCTAACCTCCTCCCCCAGCTCAGTGTTGCGAGCCTGGAGCTCGCCCGCCGCCTTGGCATCCTGGAAAAAAGCCCATTTAGCGGCAGCAAAGCTTTCTAAGTAAAAGAGAGCGGTGCGTAACACTTACCAGCCAGCCAGCAGTCTGGGCGAGAAGACTATCCGCGATGCCGAGCTGCCTCGCCTGATCGGCAACCTGCTCCTTGGCGAGGTCGCGAGCCTGCTCGGCCTTTTCGAGCTGGTGGCTGACGGCAAAGCTGCGTCGCGTCAACATGTGGTGCAGCTCCAAAGTCTGCAGGTGGGACTGCAGACCCTCATGGCCGAGCTGCCGGAGGGTCGTCCTCTTGTAGTCCTCGGCATCATCCCGGCCATAAAGGCCGAAGCCGAGGGCGTAGGCGTGACCGGTGGCGGGCTCGCGGTCGTGCCAGGACCGGTGTAGAGTGGAGACGGAGACTCGGTGCGCGAGCTCGTCCCACTGCAGCATGGGCTCGCCCGCGGAATCCTTCCAGCGCGCGCCGAAGTTGAAGAGGGGGTGCTGCTTCGGCGGCGCGCGCTCGCGGGCGGTCCTCTTCGCCGAAGGAGGAGGGGAGATCGCAGCCGAGGAAGAGGGGGCCTTGCCACCCTTTCGGCCTTTGCTGGCCGTCTCCTTCAGCGGGCTCTCCGGGGACGCGTCGGGAGGAGTCTCCGGCGAGCTGATGTACTTGGGGCTGGGCTGATGTTGTTGTTGTTGTTGCCCCCGCGGAGCCAGCAGGGCTCTCCGCATCTTTTTCATCTGACGGGGGCCGGGTGGCGGGTTCGACCCCGCGTCCTCAGATCGCCTCTTGCTGGAAGAGGGCTGCGAGAAGGCCGCCTCGTCTCGGCAGGCCGCTGCCGCCGCCCTATCGCGAGCAAGAGGGTCAGTATCAAGCCCCGGGTCCGCAAAAGGCGGGTTCGCGGGGATTATTCGCTCCCCTGCGGGAAAATACTTGGAAAGGTTAGAAAATTCAGATATGATGATGTGCCGAGCTCGCGAGTAGGCGAGCTCGGCAAGATGAGGAGAGCATACCTTCGCCTGGCAGAACCGGGGGGAGCGCGTCGAGGCCCCTCCGCAGGAAGGCGACCTCGAAATCTTTGTGGAGGAAGAATTTGTGGAGCTCGGCATCGTTGCCGGACACGGCCGGCGGGCAGTACACCTCCTCGCCTTTCTGTTGCGGCGAGTAGGGGATGTTGCCGAGATCACCCTTGATGAAGGCGATCTTGGTCATCCAGGTGTGGTGCTTGTTCGCGATCTCGCGAACTTTGATCAAGGAGCCGCCGAAGTAGGCGACCCCGTCCGTCGTCGCCTTATAGGAGAAGAGTTTCCTGAACACCGTCAGGTTGAACTCGATCCTCTCCCGCCGGAGGTAGCTCGAGAACGCCACCATCATGGCGATGGCGTTTGAGTTCAGCTGCGCGGGGACGGCCCCGTAGTATTTCAAGATCTGCCGGATCTCCGGCCACAAGGGAAGTCGCAGCCCCACCTCGAAGTGCGAGATGGGGAATGCGAGCTCGTTCTCATAGAACGTGTTGATGGCCTCGCCCGGCCCCGACCTGCGCGCCTCAAAGCCCGGTGGCACATACAGGGCTATGAATTCTGTGAGCTCCTCCTCGCTGGTGTGGCCGTTGAAGAAGCAGTAATCCGCGAAGTGCTGCGCGCATTTGGAGCGGCCATCGGCGTCCGGGTTGGTCTTGCCCATGATCGCAGAGAAGAAGCGAAGCGCTGCGCGAGCAGAAAAAGGAAAAAAGCAAGGAGGGGAAAGCAGAGCAATAAAGATAGTACGAGGGTAGGTGGGGGGGCTATTTATAGGAAAAGAAATCTGAGGCAGGCTGTCACATCGCCCCAGCTCGCCACCCCATCTCGCCACCCCAGCTCGCCACCCCAGCTCGCCGACTTCCGGCGCATCCCAACTGAGGCTAAGTCAAACATTATGGCTTTTTATTTAAATAACATAATTAAGAATGTTCTAAGAGTTGTTTATCACAGAAGGTGAAAGTTCAGAACAGAAAAGGAGGCGTGTAAACAGGGAGGGCATCGGGACGCGAGCGACGGTCGGCTCGGCAGAGGAGCCCGCAAACTTACCTACCCCGGCCTCGCGACCCCCGCCCCCCAAGCTGCCGCGCGCGGAGTAGCTCGCGGATCCTTCCAGAATTCCTTTGCGCGACCAAAAGACCGTCGTCTATCTCAACCAGGAGTCGGGAGGGAGACATCAACTCGCCAGGTCGGCCGAGGCGCACCTCCTCAGCAAGACGCGCATAGTCGCGCTGCAGCGTCTCGTTGACTCCTTGCACCTCACGTAGTCCGCACACCAGCTTCTTGAGGAGCTTGACCTCCCTCCTCATTAGCTCGCCTTGATCCACCTCCGGACCCAGGTAAGAGTCTAGCGAGCTCGGAGATGGGAGGGGAGAGTGGTGGGCTACCCGCGAAGACTCCTCGGCAGCCGATTGACTGGGAAGAGCTGTAAAGGTAGATGTCAGCAGAGCAAAAGTTTGTGAAGCACAGGTTTGAGCGAGGCGGACCTGAAGAGCTCGGCGGCTCAAAGGAGACGCGAGGAGGGACAAACCTCAGGTCCTTCCCGCGACCTGGGCCGCGAACCCCCGGCGAGATGAGCTCGAAAGCCGGGGTGGGAATGGACGCCCGACCTCTCCCGGCGGCCTCGTCAGTTTGCTGAGGAGGGGAGCCCGGTGGCGAGGTCGGCCTCTGCGAGGTCACAGGCAGGATCCCGAAGAGGAGCGGCGGATCCCGGGGATGGCTATCCGGTGCCGAGAATCGCGAAGTGGCGAGCGCGGCCTCGCCTTGCGGTGTGGAGACCCGCGGGGTGGTGCCCTCGCCATCTGGTTGGCCGTCCTGGTCGTCGCCAACTACCACGACCTCCCTGTCATCCACTGGAATAGTTCGAGTAGAGGAGCCGGTCTCGCGAGCCAGGGTGGCCCTCAGGTCGTGGAAGATGGGCTCGGCCGCCTCGGGGAACAACATTGTCCTCTTGGAACTTGGCTCGGCAGAATCAACCTGGGGAACTTTCGTGGGGACCGCCGTCAGAGCGGCAACGCGAGCCGCGAAAGCCTGGCGAGCTCGGTCTATGCGCTCTTGAATCTCCTTGGGAAGGGGCATCTTGGCAAGGCAGCATGGGGAATGGCAAGAGCCAGGAGGCATAGCAGGTGCATATATATAGCCGCAGGTGGCCCCCACCAGAAGATTCCCTCCAACTCGCCAGCCAGAGCTCGCCACACACTTTGGGTTGGATGATTCTTTCCGAGCTAGTGCCAAGCTCGAAAAGAGCGGGGATTGTGTACAACCCCGTGTTTGGCGAGCAAGGTCACAGGGGAGCTCGGCAGCAGCAGGCAAGCTCGGCATCAACAGGGGCGAGCCCGAGATCGGCATCCGCCAGCCAAAGATCGTCGATCGGCGACCCCGAGCTCGGCATTCGCCGAGCGGGCTGCAACTCGCACCCTCGCAGTGGAGTTCAGCAGCAGCGTGCGAGTAGAGCACGCTGAGGTGGCCAGAGCTCCCAGCTCGCCCGGATGTCAGAGGTGCCTTTTTCTGTTTTACCCCTGCTGGTCTGCCCATAGCCCTTCAGAACAGCGGAGTTTGGCTGTTGGCAGACCCAGCTGGGGGTTCTCTGGTAATTTCAGGTCAGCTGTTTTGGTTATTGGCAGTCCAGATTTCAAAATCTATAAATAGGGCCCAAGGGGTACCCCAGAAAGCAGGTTCTTCTTGTGCTCTTCTCCCCAATTAAGTGCTTTTTGAGGGTACCTTAGCTCGGCTTCAGGCTAAGGAGGGGAAGCGCTCCGAGATCTTCCGGGTTTGTGGTGGGACCTCCCTGCCGAGCCCTTGGGTCTGTTTCTCCTTGCTTTCGTCGTTTTTCTTGCAGGAACAAAGTAGGCGCGAAACCACCCCCTTCTCCAAGGGCGAGCTCCACAGGAAGCCGAGTTCCGGTTTCAACAGAAGGTAGACAATGTTTCATACCAAGCCCTAGAGGCTTGTTTCAAACCATATAAGGCTTTCTTATGCCTATAAACATAATCAGGATAAAGTAGATCAACAAAACCTGAGGGCTGATCAACATAGACTTCTTATTTCAAATTACCATTTAGGAATGCTGACTTGACATCCATTTGGTATACTTTGAACCCTTGGAAAGCAGCAAAGGCAAGGAATAGCCTTATTGCTTCCAACCTTGCCACTAGGGCAAATGTCTGATCAAAGTCAATGTCATCTTCCTGTCTATAACCTTTGGCAACCAGTCTTGCTTTGTTCTTCACTATGATGTCATTTTCATCTAATTTGTTCCTGTAGATCCACTTAGTCTCAATAATATTATGATCCTTGGGTTTTAGAACTAGCTCCCATACTTTACACCTTCTGAATTGATTCAGCTCCTCCTGCATTGCATCAATCCAGTTAGAGTCTTGTATGGGTTCTTCAAATCTGTTTGGTTCCATCTGTGACAAGAAACTTGAGCAAAGCACTGTGTTCATGTGTTTGCTCCTGGTTTGCACACCATGTCTTGGATCACCAATAATTTTGTGTGCTGGATGATCCTTTAGATTCCTTATTGCTGGAGGCATTCTATCAGCAATTTGAACTTCTTCAATTTCTCCACCATGCTATACTTCATTGTCTTCAATGTCAGCTTGTGGACCTTGTACTCCCCCTGGATAGCAACCATCATTTTCCTCATCCTGCCTTGCAGTTTGGTCTTCATTAATGGTCAGGATGTCCAACTTTTCTTTTAAACCTGTTGAGCTACAAGAATTGATATACAACTCACAGTTAATTAGCTCAGATTCATCAAACACTACATGAACAGATTCTTCTACAACTTGTGTAGTCAAGTTGTAGACCCTATATGTGTAACGCCCCGAAACTCAAAAGAGCTACGGGTGACGATCTGTACCAAATTTGGAATTTGGCAGGGGTACACGGCCTAGGACACGGGCGTGTCCCAGGGCGTGTCGGGATAGTTCTAAGAACTAGCTAAATGTTAAGGCAGAAATCTACGTTCGACGATCGGGCCAACACTCTGCGTTCGACGATCAGGCCAACAATCTGCGTTCGACGATCGGGTCAGCATTCTGGGATCGACGATCGTCGTGCAGCGCTCGACGATCTGGTCAAATGCTGCGGTAGACGATCGGGCCGCGTGTTCGTCGAAGATGCAATTTTCTGCGTTCAACGATTTTGGTGTGTTCGACGATTTGGCCAGAGAAGCTCTGTTCGACGATTTGGCGGGAGTTGACTAATTGTTCCGACTTTGGCGCGGACGTGTCCTGCTCCTGTAGGTGTACCATGCAGTGTTTAGCCCCATTCGTCCAGGTCAGACCTGGATCGTGCCGTGCATCTCTTTTTGTGGGATCCGACGGCGGTGGTTATTCCCGAAAGGGTTATACCCGGGAGAGGGTTTCAAAACCCTTATTATTTTCTGTAAGTTCTCTGTCTAAAACCCTGGAGAGAGGGGAGAGCAAAGGAGGAAGAAGGAGCTTAGATCCAGTCGTTGGAGGAGTTTTAGAGCTCCAAATCGCGAGCCGACTTCGGATCTACGAAGGCAAAGAGAGTGCGGTGCGTTTCATCCACGTACATTTCCATGGTGCCAAGAAAAAATGCTAGGGTAACGATTCTCTACTTGAGCATGTGAAGCTCTCCTTCTTTTGCATAGGAAGCCCGCTCTCGCGAGTTTGCGGTGAGTTTGAGGCGTTCCTTCGGGTAGACATGAATAGTCCCCGTTGTTTAGAGTCCGTAACAAGAACAGACATAGACATGATGTGTGAAGCCTATCCGGACATATTGGTCTGGATCGGTGATGTTGCATTGCATAAATGCCGGAGAAGACTCCATGCGAATGTTTGTTTTCGGGTTTTCTGCGTGGTAGATTGCAACAGGGAGCCTTGGGGATTAACCCTAAGGTGCACCGGGAAAACTGGGCGGATGGGAAATCTTGCCAACTTGGTGGCTTGGGAGCCAACTTGAACATAACCGGGTTATGTGAAGTATGTGATGGAAACGGGACTCGGGAGAAGTTTGACCCGCGCAGATGGCTTAAATTGTCGTTGCGATGTGAGCACGGGTTAGATGTAACCGTACCCGCTCTATGTCGTTCGGGTAGAGCCGTTGGCATAGATGAGGGTCTTCGGCAGTCGATGGCTTAAATTATCGTGACCCATGCCAGGAAGACAAATTGCTCATGATTGGCCGTCAAAGTGGCGGTGGTGTGATCGGAATGTCGATGGCTTAAATTGACGTGACATTGGCCGGTTCACCGAGAATGTGCCCTGAGTGCACGGGGCGTGTGGTCGTGCATGCCAACCCCTGTGATGCAATGTATATTTATATACTGCTTGATTATGCTAATAAGTGTAGGGAAGAAGCATCACCGCCCCGAATTGGGGGTGGGATCGTTATAATTTGGTCAGCATTGCTGACCGTTGCTTTTGTTTGCCACCGTGCGGTGGTTTGTTGCTTGCAAGTGCTGCTGGACCAAGCGGTCAATAGCGGGCTAAAGCCCAAATTGCGAAGCCGGCCCTTGAAGGCCTAATTGAAGTGTTTACTTGCTTTTGTTCATGTATGACCGGCCTGCGTGCCATGGTATGGAAAATATGTATTAAGAGTAAACCATTTGTAAGGCCTTAAATCCAGTACTTGTGTATGTACTACATTCTTATTTGGTGTATTAGTGGACATTCATGCTTGGTGTGGAGTTCTTTTAATTGCAACTTATAAAACTGCTTCCGCTAGAATGCTCTGTGTAGGACGTTATGATTGGTTGGATGGTTTTCATTGAGTAACCACCCGGTCTGTCTGTGGTATATGGCGTCGGGCCTCGGCCGACCTACTACTATATGCTATGCGACGGATAGGGGGTGTTACAATTTGGTATCAGACTACTGGTTTTGGTCGGGCTTAAGATGAATTCATGGATGAATTCTTTTTAAGGTGTGGTGAGCACATGTGTGTGCGTCATCATTATAACAGTAAAGGAACCCATGAATGTCCACTTAGGAATGAAAATACACGTGTTTGGGGAACCTACGTGTTCCTATAATTGTTGTTTGTAATTTTATTTGGTCGCTTAACGGTGTTTTGTACCACTATAGGTGTCACAACCCGCATTTTCTCAACAATTAAATCGTATCAGAGCAAGAGAAAACACGTGATGTGATGTCACGTCGTGCAAGGGATAACTGCACACGTTCAGGCAAAACTCTAGACCTTAGATTTTTAAGGAAAATCATAGATTAAGATGAAAGAAAACCAGTTATATTTAATGGCCGTATCCCTCGGCACGGTGGATCACCTAGTCCACAATTAAAAGTATATTTATACGCAGCAGAAATACTTTGGTTAAATTAAGTTGACACCCTAAATGAGCATAAGTGTCCCCGAGGGACGACTCATGGTATACACGACTCTAAGGTTAATATAGTATATATGAAAGATAGTCTTTTACGCTAAAGGAAAAATAGTGTCTTAGTTTTATAAATATGACGTGCATGAGATACATATAGCAATGCTTTAGGGTTTAAAATACCTAACATGCAACCTAGCATAAATCCTTCCCAGAAGACAAGTAAACATCCATAAAAGGCAAAAATAGCAGTTTAAGTTCATACCCAGCATCGCTAGAAGCCACCAGTGGGCGTCAACAACCTGACACAAACTCACTGATGAATATGCATGTCTATACAGAAAGGTAAAGAACTACCTCACAAAATCGAGGATTAGCTATCTCAGCTACCCAAGAGGCCACAAGCAAGCCCCTTCAAAAGAACTAGTCGTTGAACTGGCTACAACCTGGACCTGAGGCATTCAAGAAAAGAACATCTCAGCAAGAAAATAATCAAAAAGGTAAATAGAGCATTAGATTTATGAGCAATTAAGAAGGGTTTACCAATCCGGGAACAAAAATGCTATAAGCATGAGAAAGGGCATGACAGCAAGAAAAGAGCATTGTCTAAGGCACAGCAAAGCACACCAAGTGCGAGCAATAAAAGTAATATACCCTACAAAAGAGCCTGCAATAGCAACAAGACATATACATATATGCCAAAAGAAAAAAAAAACTTAGAACAGGAAAGGAGCTAACAGTCCTAACTTGTGGGTTAATGGCAGTGGTCAAAACATGGATCTGAATACATAACCAAAACCAGATCCAAAAAGGGCTAAGGGGTCAAATAGTGGCAGCTTTAGGGTCCCACACACGCCAACCTAAACTGGGGCAAAAGGCAGTGGCCACAGCTCTCCACATAAAACCACCCCTCCAGAGGCCACCAAAACTCCACCACCTACCACAACCCAGGAGTCGGCATGCAAAAACTAGTCGAACACCCAATACCCCCCCTAGAGAATAGGGAAAAGTCACACTAACAATCCTAAGGGAACACATGAACCCAAGACAGAAACTTCGAGCTCGCTCGACGCGGCGTTGAGTAAGCTCCACTCACTTGACGCCAAAAATACTTTGCCGCAAAACCTACGCTGGATGACGGAGTTGAGTGAACTCGGCTCACCCAACGCTGTCAGCACTTTCTACTTAGGGTAAACGTAAATTTTAGTTAAAACCGCAGCCTAAACTCTCTCAACACACAGAAACAGAGAGTTGGAAATTTAATTCCAACCCTCCCTTCCATCCTATCTACTCGGGGCTACCGCAACTAAACTTAAACTACAACTAAACACAGCTGTACCCTAACTCTAGCTACACATTGGACACCAAACCGAGACAAAAAGAGAGAAAGCTTGATTTAAATCTAGAAGATAAAGAAACAGCCACTTGATTTAAAGCTTGATTTAACAACTCGACCTGCTGCTTTAACTTCTAGGGAGGAAAATAAAGAGAACAAAGCTATTGCACAGGAAATGAAAACAGAGTAAGGGTTAGAAATAATTTGGCAAGGGCAAGGGAGCCACTTGCCTTTACCTCCAGGAAAAACAACAACTATCTCCAAAGTTTGGCACCGGCGGCAAGATCGGCCACCTAAAAGACCAAAACTAAAGCTTTGAGGAAGAAGAAAAGAAATCAGAAATTCTTAACTCCTAGAATCAAACCTAAATCAAGAAAAACTTACATGGAAGGAAGGATCTAAACGAGAGCAAGCCAAATCCGCTAACACGCGAGAAAATCGAGCTCTAACCCTCCCGCAATCGCCGGCCAAAACGCAACACCATCTCCTCCCAAAACCCTCCGCTGGAAGCTTCTCCAGAATCGGGAACGAAGAAAATGAGGAGGAAAAATGAATTACGGCATAAAAATGAAGCACTCAGGAAAAAAGTACGGAACACGCACCAGACACGCCCGTGACACGCCTGTGTCCGGTCCGACACGCCCGTGTCACGGGGCGTGTACTCACACATCTACCCACCTACCCACTCGACGATCGTCGATCTCAGCTCGACGAAACAGGGGACACGCCCTGTGACACGCCTGTGTCACAGGCCGTGTACCAACCTAACTAGCGCTCGACAATCATCGAGCGCAGATAGCCGAACAGGAGTCACGCCCTAAGTCACGCCCATACTAGATCTGGCACGCCAGTGTCAGGGGGTCGTGAACTCACCAAAACGCCGCACCACTATCGTTGAGCGCATCTCGACGAACCGAAGGGGACACGCCCTGTGACACGCCCGTGTCATAGGCCGTGTTCCTACCAAAAAACCTCGTCGACCAAATTTCGTCGACCACACAATCGAGAGATCTGCGCGAGCTCGACACGCCCTGGGTCACGCCCGTGACCCAGGCCGTGTCACCCAAACCTACACAAAAAACAGCTAACTCCTTAGCTAAAAAAAGACAAGGCACCAGCCTAACAAGCTCGGCCACACCAGGCCATGCACAGCACAACAAACATTACAGCGAACATAACAAACGTCGAAACAACGCGAAAGCAAATGTGTACAATCCCGTGTTCGCCGAGCGGACCCTGCCAGGACAACGACCCGCACCCAAGCAACAAGCGGACATGCGGCAAGAGGCTGGTCCGCTCCCGCTCAGTTCAGTCAAGCGAGCTAGGCGAGACGACTCCTGGCCGCCAGCCCGCTCGACTCGCGATCTGCGACCCGCGATCTACGAGCCGTTGTAATGGTCACCATGGCCGCCAGCCCGCTCCCTATCCGCGACTTGGCCGCCTGTCCGCCTCGGCAGAATTTTGGCGAGTCGCGATGACCCGTCTCGCGCTCGCCCAAGAATGTTAAGCGAGCCGCTAGGGCCAGGTCGCGCCCGCCTCTCGCGAGGAGAGATTAGTGGCGAGCCGACCTCCTCATCCATGGATGGGGCCCAGTAGAAGCCCCGAGGAGAAATTACATGGATGCCCTACCCATGGGTGCGAATAGCTTCTCAGAATAGCGGAGCTATGCTGTCGGCAGAATAAGTTGGACTGCACATAGCTTCTCAGAACAGCGGAGTTTGGTTGTTGGCAGACCCAACCAAGGGCTCTCTAGTAATTTCAGGTCAGTTCTTTTGGTTATTGGCAGTTCAGATTCTAAAAGCTATAAATAGAACCCAAGGGGGCACCTCAGGGGGAACGCTCTCATATTCTCTTGCTCCCCGGATTTCGTAGTGCTTCCTGAGGTAGCCTTAGCTCAGCCTGTGGCTAAGGATGGGAAGTATTCTCTAGTCTTCCGGGTGTGTGGTGGGTCCTCCCCGCCGAGCCCCTTGGGTCGGTTTTCTCCTTGTTTTCTCTGTTGTTTTGCTTGCATGAGTGAAGTAGGTGTGAGACCACCCCTTCCCCAAGGGTCGAACTCCACAGGAGACCGAATTTTGGTTTCAACATTTTGGTGTAGTGAGTGTGGAGCGTGGTCAGTGCAGAAAAGCTTCAGCGAGCTCGATGACGGGAGGACAGGGATCTGACAGGCCGAACTCGCCGCCCCCCCCCCCCCCCCCCCCCCCCCCCCCCCCCCCCCCCCCCCCCCCCCCCCCCCCCGCCTCTCGCCGCGGTGGGGATGTTGGAAGATTTCAGGAACGAGGTGCTGAGCCTCGTCAAGTTCGCACTCGGCACCGGGCCGAGTGCTCAACTCCGGCAGTCCAGATCGCGGTCTCCCCCTCTTTGGGCGAGGACGCTCCCGGCAGGCGAGCTGGGAAGGAGGTGGCCGAGGAAGGCCGGGGGTGCGAGCTCCCCGGGCGCGAGCTCTTCCCCGGCTCGGCTGGCCGAGGCTGGTTCGGCGAGCTGGGCTCGCGAGACTCGTCGGCTCACCCAGTGGGGGGAGGCAGTCCTTTCAGCGAGCTGGTCTCCTCAGCTCCAGTTCCAGATGGGTTCAGGGAACCCGAGATGTCCTACTACACCGGGAAGGGAGACCCGATCCAGCATGTGCAATGGTTTGAGGATGTAGTCTCGATCCGACAGATGTCGGACGAGTTCAAGTGCCGACTCTTTGCTATCACCCTCAGGGAGAAGGCAAGGGAGTGGTTCCATCAGCTACCGGCCAGCTCCATCTACTGCTTCGAGGACCTGCGTCGGTGGTTCATGCTGAGGTTCACTGCCTCGAAGAAGAGGAAGAAGGAGTCTGAGTCCCTGTTCCACATCAAGCAGGGGGTGAACGAGATGTTGAGAAGCTACGTGGACCGGTTCCAAGAGGAGGTTACTCAGGTCCAGGAGATGTCGAGCCATAGTCTGATGATGGCCTTTACCCTGGGCCTGCAGCAGGGGTTCTTCTGGATGGAGCTGAAGAGAGTTCCCCCCCTCTCCTATGAGGAGCTGATGGAGAGAGCGGCAAGAGAAGTTGACGGGGAGGCGTCGAACCCGGAGTTTGCAAGGAAGCTGGCCAAGTGGGCCACAGAGGAAGAGAAGGAGACGAGAGGAGGGAGAGGACAGGAGGAGAGAAGAGGAGAGCCTCGGCAGAGGGAGAAAAGGAAGCTTCAATGGCAGCAGCAGCCGAGGTGGGGGCGTCAGGAGCCCGACCGTCGACTGGGCCGGAGACTTGAGTGGCAAGGGCAGGGGCCACAGAGGGGATACCACGGAAGGGATTACTACCAGGGGAGGCAAGATTAGTTCCACCCTCCAGGCTGGAGGCAGGCCCAAAGGCCCCAGCTTCCCGATCAAGAGGAGGCAATGGCCATAGCCTTGGGTACGAGGAGGGGAATGATGAGGAGGAGGAGGAGAGAAGTGAGGGTGGAGTTGCCCTATTGCGACTTCCATCAGGAGGAGGGGCACGCAACAGCCACGTGCCCGGAATTTCCTGAGATGAGAAGCAATAGGGAGCAGCAGTAGCGGCAGCAGGGGCGACAAGAAGTGAGGATTGATGAGGTCCTGCCTCGGGCGGAGGAGGATCGTTGCGAAGACCGGGTGGATGTTGGAACCCGAGGAGGGATCGGAGTGATCCACGGGGGAGTGGGGGTCGAGGCTTCCCGCAAGGCGAGTCTCCACACCATGTACTGTCGGAGCGTTGTCTCCACTTCCCAGACCCCGCCTCCGGAGGAGAGGATCACCTTATCCAGGAGCGACATGCCAGATCACGAGGATCCATTCTGTGATGCGCTGGTCATCAAGGCAGCCATCGAGAATTTTACCATCTCTCGGATCCTCGTGGATAATGGGAGTTCCGTTAACGTCGTCTTCAAAAAGGCATTTGACGCGATGAAGGTGGAGGTAAAGAGGGTGCTGGCCTCGGATGGACCCTTGTTCGGGTTTTTAGGAGAGAGGAAGGAAGTGGAGGGAGGAGTATGCCTCCATGTTACCTTCGGGGGGGGGGGGGGGGGGGGGGCGGTCCAGAAACTGCAGGTTCGTCATTGTGGACGCCCCCAACAACTACAGCGCCATCTTCGGGAGGCCCCTTATCAGCGCCTTCCGCTGCGTCCCCTCATCTTTCTATCAATGCTTGAAGTTCAACACTGAGGGGGTCCATGTCAGGGTCAGGGAGGACCCAAAGGTGGCGCGGGAGTCTTATGTCACTGCGGTGAACACCATCTCCTGGCAGGAGGGAGCCGAGGAGATAGGGCGAAGGATGGAGGAGGCTGAGCAGGAAGCAGGAGGGGAGGAGATGGAGATGAAGAGCTATGCAGAGGAGGAGGTGGCAGGAGGAGACCTGGAGGAGGTGGCCGAAGTGATGGCCATAGGGGAAGAGATGGAGGTAGAGGTCCCCATTCTGGAGGAAGGGGATGCTGAAGAATGGGGAAAGCAGTCCAGGCTAGAGGCTGCGGAAGAAGTGGTGGAGCTGGAGGTGCTCACCCGTGGAGGCAGGATGGAGAAGATCCGTGTTAGTAGGGGACTGACTCCGGAGGACCAAGGCAGGATGTTGGAGTGCATCCAGAAGAACGTGGACATCTTCGCTTGGAACGTCACGGAGATGCCGGGGGTTGACGCGGATGTGGCCTGCCACCGCCTTAACCTGGACACGGAACACGCCCCGTTCAATAAAAGAAGAGGTCCACTGCGGACAAGCTAGCAGAACCTATCAGGGAGGATGTGGCGAAAGTCCTCAAGGCCGGCTTCGTGTCTGAGATCCAATACCCCGGCTGGGTCTCCAATGTGGTCATGGTCAAAAAAGGAGACGACCGGTGGAGGATGTGTATCGATTTTTCTTTACTTAATAAAGCTTGTCCTAAGGACTGTTATCCTTTGTCTCGGATCGACGCGCTGGTTGACTCAGCCGTCGGTTTTTCTGTAATGAGTTTTTTAGATGCTTTTTCAGGTTATCATCAAATCAGGATGCACCCCTCGGATATCAAGGATGTCTCGTTCATCACAGGGGATGGATGCTACTGTTACAAGATGATGCCCTTCGGGCTGAAGAACGCAGGGGCAACCTACCAAAAGATGATGGATATGGTCTTCAAGGAGCAAAGGGGGAGGAATTTGGAGGTATATGTAGATGACCTCATGATCAAGAGTCGGGATGTGGACTCCCACATCCAGGACCTGGAGGAGACCTTCGCCACACTGCGCAAATACAAGATGCTGTTGAATCCCCTAAAATGTGTCTTCGGGGGTAGCAGGGGAAAGTTCTTGGGGCACCTCCTCACCCCCGCGGGGGTCGAGCCGAATCCTGATAAGGTCAATGCTATCTTGGAGCTGGGGGCGCCACGGAATGCTAAGGAGGTACAACGGCTGACGGGGAAGCTAGCAGGGCTGAGTAGGTTCCTCTCCCGGGCAGGAGAAAAGTGCTCCCCCTTCTTCAAAACGCTGAGGGGTGGTCAGAAGTTCGAATGGACCAAGGAGTGCGAGGAGGCGTTCCAGGCCCTCAAGATGCAGTTGACTCAGGCTCCGCTACTCCAAGGGCCGAAGGAGGGGGAAGACCTATTTTTGTAGCTCGGGGTCGGGGCAGAGGCCTTAAGCTCCATCCTAGTTCGTGAAGAGGGGAAGAAGCGGCTCCATATCTATTACGTGAGACGGGTCCTGAGGAAGGCCGAGCTCCGGTACCCAATTTTGGAAAAGCTAGCTTTCGCCCTGATAGTTTCAGCCCGGAGGCTGCGACCCTACTTCTAGGCACACTCAATCCGAGTGGTGACTGACCAACCCCTCCGCAACATCTTTGAGGGTGTGGAGGATTCAGGTAGGCTGGCCAAGTGGTCGGTGGAGTTGAGTGAGTTCGACGTCTCATTCGTTCCATGGCTCTCGATCAAAGCTCAAGCGATGGCAGACTTCTTGGCTGACTATGTGATTGAAGTGGCGGAAGAAGAGCTCACCCGTCCGGCTCCTTGGAAGGTGAAGATAGACGGTGCCTCGAGGAGGCATTCCCTAGGAGTGGGGGTGATCCTGGAAAGCCCTCAGGGGACTCAAATTGAGCAGACGGTGGTGGTGCACTTCCCCATTACGAACAATCAGGCTGAGTACGAGGCCGTGATAGCAGGGCTACGCCTGGCCAGGGAGCTGGGGGTGTTTTACGTGGAGGTCCTCACCGACTCCATGGTGGTAGCTTCCCAGATCAACGGGGAGTTCGAGGAAAGGGAGCCCACCCTGCGATTATACTTAGCCAAAGTGAAGGGGGTCATAGGCGCTTTCCAAACCTTCTCCATCCGACACGTGCCCAGGGAAGAAAATGAACAAGTCGACCAACTAGCAAAGCATGGTCCCCAGGTGGGGGCACCATCACCGACCTATTTTGCCCCTCCATCGAAGAGGGGGAGCTCATGGAAATTGATCAACAAGCTTCGTGGATGGACCTAGTTGTGACTTTCCTCTCCACGGGAGAGTATCCGGAGGGGGCAGATAAGAAGACGCTAAGGCACAAGTTAGCGTATTACCTCCTCCAAGACGGGCAGCTGTACAGGAAAACACTCTCGGGGATGTTGGCCCGTTGCATGGCCGAGGAGGAGGTACAGAGGATCTTGGAGGAAGTCCACTCTGGAGAGTGTGGGAGCCACTCCGGGAGTAGGACCCAAGAAGGGAGAATAGTCCGGCAGGGGTACTTCTAGCTCACCCTAAGCCAAGATGTCGCGGAGTTCGTGAGGAGGTGACATAAGTGGCAGTTGTTTGCCCCCCTCCAGCTACAGCCGGCCCAGCGACTCAAGAGTATCACGTCCCCCTGACCCTTTGCAATTTGGGGAATGGATTTGGTTGGGCCGTTTCCCCAGGCCAGTGGGCAGAGGAGGTTCCTCCTAGTGATGATCGATTACTTCTCCAAGTGGTTGGAAGTGAAGGCACTGGACAAGGTGACCTCCCAGGTAATCAGGAACTTTGTTTGGGGGGAGATCATCTATCTTCATGGGTTGCCCCAGGCCATTGTCACGGACAACATGCCTCAATTCGCCAGCGCCGAGTTCACTAGCTTCTGCGAGCAGCTTGGAATCGACCTCAGGTTCGCCTCAGTCCATCACCCCAGGAGCAACGGGCAGGTGGAGGCCGCGAACAAGATCATCGTCGACCTCCTCAATAAGAAGGTGGAGAACTTGAAGGGGAGTTGGGTGGAGCAGCTCCCCGCGGTTCTTTGGGCCCTAAGAACCACCCCCAACACGGCCACTGGAGAGACCCCTTCAAGCTCTCTCATGGGTGCGTGGCAGTGCTCCCCGTGGAATTTGACGTCCAAACACCTCGAATCATCGCGGCCAAGGAAGGCAGAGAGGAATGGCAGGCAGAGAACGAGGAGGAGCTGAGGCTCCCCCTTGACATGGTGGAAGAGCTGAGGGACCTTTCCGCTATCTGACAGGACGAGGTGAAAAGAAGAATGGCCAAGTACTTTGACAAGCATGTCAGGGTCAAGCAGTTCGTAGAAGGGGACTTGGTGCTGAAGAAGGTGGATGCAACAGGGAGGTCGGCATCCGTAGGGAAGCTCAACCCCAGCTGGGAGGGACAATTTATTGTAAAGGAAGCTTTGAAGTCAGGAGGCTATCGACTCCAAAATGTAGAGGGCGAGACCCTGAGTCTTACCTGGAGTGGTGACGACTTAAAACGTTTTTTCCCCTGAAGCATGTAAGCGATACTTTGATTATAATAAATTTCTTCAACACTCCAGTACTGTCATAGCTAGCCTGCATAGAGAAATAGAATGTGTTTGGACCCCGAGCAGATCCCGTCGCCAGGCTCTCAGCTAGCTGGCAGGGCCGAAAGTCACTCGGCGTCATCCTTGGCCTCGAGCAGATCCCGCTGTCAGGCTCTCACCTAGCTGACAGGGTCAGAATTCACTCGATGGAATGTGTTTGGACCCTGAGCAGATCCCGCTTCCATGCTCTCACCTAGATGGCAGGGCCGGAAGTCACTCGGTGTCATCCTTGGCCTCGAGCAGATCCCGCTGTCAGGCTCTCACCTAGCTGACAGGGCCGGAAGTCACTCGATGGAATGTGTTTGGACCCCAAGCAGATCCCGCTGTCAGGCTCTCACCTAGCTGGCAGGGCCGGAAGTCACTCAGTGTCATCCTTGGCCTCGAGCAGATCCCGCTGTCAGGCTCTCACCTAGCTGACAGGGCCCGAAGTCACTCGATGGAATGTGTTTGGACCCCGAGCAGATCCCGCTGTCAGGCTCTCACCTAGCTGGCAGGGCCGGAAGTCACTCAGTGTCATCCTTGGCCTCGAGCAGTTCCCGCTGTCAGGCTCTCACCTAGCTGACAGGGCCGGAAGTCACTCGATGGAATGTGTTTGGACCCTGAGCAGATCTCGATGCCAGGCTCTCACCTAGCTGGCAGGGCCGGAAGTCACTCGTGTCATCCCTGGCCTCGAGCAGATCCCGCTGTGAGGCTCTCACCTAGCTGACAGGGCCGGAAGTCACTCGATGGAATGTGTTTGGACCACCAGCAGATCCCGCTGCCAGGCTCTCACCTAGCTGGCAGGGCCGGAAGTCACTCGGTGTCATCCTTGGCCTCGAGCAGATCCCGCTGTCAGTCTCTCACCTAGCTGACAGGGCCGGAAGTCACTCGATGGAATGTGTTTGGACCCCGAACAGATCCCGCTGTCAGGCTCTCACCTAGCTGGTAGGGCCGGAAGTCACTCGGTGTTATCCTTGGCCTCGAGTAGATCCTGTTTTCAGTCTCTCACCTAGCTGGCGGGGCAGGAAGCCACTCGACGGTATTGATAGTGGATTGGAGTCACGAAGTTAACCGAAAAGGGGGTCTAACGTAACCACTCAACCCCCAAAATGACGGCCGAAAGGAGACGAGAACCCAGGCCGCATTACAAGAGGGTCAACTCGCAAGAAATTTGATGACTTAGGCGAGCGACGAGCCGGCTCGCCTCTCCTGGTGAGTGAGTAGTCACAACAGCGGGGACGGGCTGCAGAGGCAGGTCGCCACTAGCGGGACGACCGATCGGGTCTCCTATGACTCCTAAGCCAAATCCGTAGGCGTGCGACCTCATCGACATAACGCGAGATGAACGACCGCGAGCACGGAAAGGGAGAATTCACATCGCGCAATAATAGCAAATATGCATATGACGCGGGCAAGGAAGCATTTATAAGAACATAAATAGATGAAAGCCGCAAAGTCTAAGCGCGGCTCGCGCTTACATCTCAAACAACCAAAAAATGCATGAGGTATACATATAACAAGCGAATTTCAAAGGCGTGAGGGAGATGCGAGATCTTGGGCGGGAAGTCCTTGATGGGCTGGTAGGACTTATCCCTGGGGTACGGCACGGGAAGGAGCAGCGCCGGCACCACCTCGCCCGCCGAGAGTTCCGCGGCCTCGCTCTTGAGGAGGTCCGCATGCCGCAGCATCTGCATTGTGTACTTTGCGGCACTGGTGCATTCTTTTGCATCAACACCTCCAACTCGTAGTCGGAATGATGTTTGAGCGGGCAGCCTCCATTGGCTGGCGGAGGGGCAGTGACAGCAGCTTCCAGCTCGCGCACCCGCGCCTCCAGTGCCGACCTGTCCTGACCGAGGATGGCGATCTCAGCACCCATCCGGCTGGCCGTCGCCGCATCCTGAGAAAATAAAAAAGGTCGTAAGGTTGATTCGTGAAAGGAAGCGGTAATTGGAAGTAGGCACGTACCACCCCTCCCAAGTACTACACGAGGGTCTCCTCGACCACGTCGGCCCGCCTCCTCTGGAGATCCGCGTCCTCCTGAGCAAGTTTTCGGGCCTCCTCCTGTTCGTCCGCCAACTTCGTGAGAGAAGTGGCATTCCGCTCCAGCTGGGTGCAACGCCGCCCAACCATATGGGCCAACTCCAGGCCGCGTAGTTGGGCCCGCGCGCTTTCATGCACCAGGACTCGCGTCGCCTCCTTGTCGTAGATAGCGGCGTCCTCTCACGAGTAAAGGCCGAACGAGAAGTTATAGGCCTCCACGCCGATGGTGTCCTGCTCCAACCAACTCGGCAGCAGAGTCGAGACCACCAAGCGATTTGATTCCTTGTCCCATGACAGAAGCGGGACGCCGAGCTCGTCCAGGTATTTCTCGTCGTAGCTGAAATTGTGGTGCCCTCTCGACACCGGCTTCGCAGCAGTATGCGCCCCGTTAGGCGGCCCAGAAGTGCCCGCCGCCCCGACGGGAGTGTCGCTGGTCTAAGCGACCAAGGGGGGACCCTCGGCCGATTGCTCCGTCGGGGCCTTGCCTTTTCTCTGGCCCACGGCGAGTTGCTGCCCCGCTGTCTTCGCCATCTTGGGCGGGGGAGCAGGTTGTTCGCAGCTCGGCCGCTTCTTAGCAGGGACCGACGGGACGTCGCGCTGGGCGGCGTCAGCGGCCTGAGCTCGGGCGAGGACCCCGGAGGCGACCCTAGCGCTCTCGTAGGGGGGCGTGAAGGGGAACGTCTCGCTCGCCTGCCAAGAAGAGAGGGTGAAACTAAAGAAGAAAACAGCGAGGCAGACTAATGGCGAGTGACTAACCTCCCCCAGGCGGGATGACAGCTAGGCCATCGAGGTTGCGGCGCAAGTATGCGACCTCGAAGTTCTTCCCGACAAAGAACCCCCACAGGTCGACCTCATGGCCCCCCAGGCTGGGCGGGCGGTAACTCGCCTCGCTGAGCTGCACCGGCGAGAAGGGGACGTTGGCAAAATCCTCCTTGACGAACAAGAACTTCTTGAGCCAGTTGTGACTCTTATTAACGGTCTCCCGCATCTTGAGGTGGGTACTGGAGAAATAGGCGGTCCCGTCCCGGTTCGCGCGGAAGGAGAATAATTTACGGAAAACCGCGAGACTGAACTCGACCCGCTCCTCCCGCAGAAAGCAGGAGAACCCTACCATAACAGCCACGGAGTTCGGGGTCATCTGGTCTATGACGACCCCGAAGTACTTCAGCACTTGACGCACTTCCGGCCACAGGGGAAGCGAAAGACCCACCTCAAAGTGAGCCAGAGGAATGGCGAGCTCGTCCCTGGATAGATCATTGTTCTTCTTTCCTTCCCCGGAACGTCTCGCCGAAAATCCAGGCAGGACGTGATCGCCAAGGGTGTCTAAGTACTCGCTCTCTGAGATAACGGCATGGGGGAAGTCATGCTCCGAGAAGGTCCAGGCGCATTTACTTCGCCCGTCCGGATCGCCGTCGCCGCCACCCATTTCACAAAACGACCGCCGATCGAGCGAGATAGATCCAGAAGGCGAACGCGAGCTGTGCTTCGCAGAGAGCAGGAGAGGGGAAAGTGCTTTGAAGTGGTGGGAGGGCAAGAACCGGCAAGGCCTATTTATAGGAAGAAAGAAAGAGCGGGAAAATTTCCCGCCGACAGGAAAGGTGTGTGTAGCAAACATCGGGCCTGACGGTTCGACTTCCCGACCCGCAACCGCACCGCCAAGACCATTCAAGAGCGGGTCTCGCCCGTCCACATCCACGCGAGGAATAAGCGGGCGAGTCACGGCCCGCGCCCGCCTAGGATTCTGAGCGAGTCGGGGAGACTCTTAGCCTGCAAGCTCCTCGGCCCGCTCCCGCTAAAATCAGGATGGAGGGTTGAACGAGTCCATCCTCTGACCCGCACTTGCCTGACGAGGGTGGCGAGCGGAGGACGCGGGTACACTCGAGCCCGCCCCGCGGAGAATAAAGCAGCAACATGGTAAGAACGACATGCGTCAGAAATCAAAAACCAGACCCATAGGCGGGTGGGGAGAGTCGCAAATAGTTACAGATACATAATAAGTCTTTGAAATAATAGTACCACCACCTCCTCGAGCGAGTTGTCTCGAAGCACAGACACGTCCCGACCCATCGACATTTCGTGAACGGGGAGAAGAAAGGGTGGATCAGTACTGGATCCACTTCCATCTGCCCCGCCGTTGCATTCCGGTTCGCGGCGCCACGCGAGGATAATGATAATCGCGCAGCGCCGCCAACTCCTGTTGGGCCAGGCGAACTTGTTCCGAGACACTCTTTAGACGCTCCTCGGCCCGCATAATGTGCACGCTGGGTGAAGTGACCTTGCCGTCTTCTGCTGCACGCGGAGCCCCCTCCAAAGCCGCGAGCCGAGCCTCGGTCTCGGCCTTGTCTCTGTCGACCCTCTTGACGAGCTCCTGAAGCAACAGAGTATGTTTCTGGAACAGCCGTGTCACCTGCCTCTTCATACCCACCACATCAGTCGGATCGCCCAGGTAATCTGAAACACCCTCCACGTCAGGCGGAGGCGAGTACCCTTCGCTCATCTCAGTTTCGGAGGAGATCGCTTTGTAGCCTGCAAAAAGGAGATTTAGGGGGAACGGGCGAGAACAAGACAAGCGTTGAGTACGAGCTTACCAGGGGTTGGCACGTCGTCCATACCGATGGAAGGACGAGAAGAGCCCGACCGACCCTGAAAGGGCTCTCCCTCGAAGTCCGCAAGAGATTTCCCTAGCCCGGGGGGAACCGGCGAATGGGGGATATTCGGGGGTGGACCGTCCAGACCCGAGGGGCTAGCAACCCTCTCAGATGACAAGGGAGGGGAGCGATCCTCCCCCTCGTCCCCCTCGTCTTCACGAGGTAGTACCTGCATGACGAAGGGTCAGAAATGTAGCAACAAGCCAGGAAGGGAGATCACGTACCTCAGGAGCGACCTCGATGCCGGCCGCCAAGCTGGAACCCGGGAAGTTATTCGTCGGGGACCGCCTCAAAATCTTTCCCTTTACCGGTCTAAAGAGAGGGCCGGGAGACCCACGCGGTAACCAGGGGGCGGCCTCGAGGGCCTCCTCCTGAGTCTTCTAGCCCGCGGCCGCCAGGCGGGCTCGCACCTCTTCACTGACCGGCATCAAGAAGCTGCAGTCTACTTGAAAAGACGAGATGGCCTAGGAAGACCCCCCCGGGCTCAGTGGCATATTTATAGCCGAATAGTGGGGCCCCGCCAGAAGATTCCCTGCCAGCTCAGCACAGTACTCGCCGAGCATGCGGGTTGGATGGTTCTTTCCGAGCTTTATCAAGCTCAAAAAGGGCGGGGATTGTGTACAACCACGTGTTCGCCGAGCGGACCCCGCCAGGACAACGACCCACATCCAAGCAACAAGCGGACATGTGGCAAGAGGCTGGTCCGCTCCCGCTCAGTTCAGTCGAGCGAGCCAGGCGAGACGACTCCTGGCCGCCAGCCCGCTCGACTCGCGATCTGCGACCCGCAATCTGCGAGCCATTATAATGGTCATCATGGCCGCCAATCCGCTCCCTATCCGCGACTTGGCCGCCTGTCCGCCTCGGCAGAATTTTGGTGAGTCGCGATGACCCGGCTCGCGCTCGCCCAAGAAGGTTAGGCGAGCCGCTAGGGCCAGGTCGCGCCCGCCTCTCGCGGGGAGGGATTAGTGGTGAGCCGACCTCCTCATCCATGGATGTGGCCCAGTAGAAGCCCCGAGGAGAAATTACATGGATGCCCTCCCCATGGGTGCGAATAGCTTCTCAGAACAGCGGAGCTACGCTGTCGGCAGACCAAATTGGACTGTACATAGCTTCTCAGAACAGCGGAGTTTGGCTGTTGGTAGACCCAACCAAGGGCTCTCTGGTAATTTCAGGTCAGTTCTTTTGGTTATTGGCAGTTTAGATTCTAAAAACTATAAATAGAACCCAAGGGGGCACCTCAGGGGGCACGCTCTAATATTCTCTTGCTCCCCAGATTTCGTAGTGCTTCCTGAGGTAGCCTTAGCTCGGCCTGTGGCTAAGGACGGGAAGTATTCTATAGTCTTCCGGGTGTGTGGTGGGTCCTCCCCGCCGAGCCCCCTGGGTCGGTTTTCTCCTTGTTTTCTCTGTTGTTTTGCTTGCAGGAGTGAAGTAGGTGCGAGACCACCCCTTCCCCAAGGGTCGAACTCCACAGGAGACTGAATTTCGGTTTCAACAAAATGATCTCGGACTTCGACCAAAACTCGCACCGTAACTAAACACCCAAGCTACGAAAACAACGGTGAGGTCGAAAACAACATCCGACGATCGCACACTCGGGCTAACACCTCCTGAAGTCAAAACACAAGAATTCCCTAAGAGGCCCAACCGAGTCTCCAAAACATACTTCGGCTAGCTGGGGAATCTTGCTAACAGGCTACAACCAGGCTATACAAGGAACCTAAAGAGCTAAGACCATGCTCTACAGTGGCGAAAGGCCATAAATGCATCATCGTAACGCCAATCCAAGATCAAACAAAACACAGAAAACATTGGGGGCGTTACAGCCACTCCCCCTAAAAGAAAGTTTCGCCTCGAAACTTTACTCACAACACCCCTATCAAGAAGGAGAGAGAAATAACCAAGAAGGGGCTATATAAAGAGAAACAAAAACAAACACAGAACATACCAGGCACAAGATCAGGGAAACAGATGAGGGTGAGCCTCCCTCATAGCCGACTCCAATTCCCAAGTCGCACTTTCTACATCCTGATTCCTCCATAAAACTTTAACCATAGGAATAGTCTTCTTCCGCAACGCACGAACCTGAGAATCCAAAATATGGACAAGCACCTCCACATAAGAAAGATTCGGCTCCAACTGAGGCACAAAATCCAAAACCTGCCTGCCATTCATCACACACTTCCGCAGCTGACTGACGTGGAAGACATCATGCACGCTAGGAAAATTTGCGGGCAAAGCCAGCCTATAAGCTGATAACCCAATCCGCTCAACAATCAGAAACGACCCCGCGTACCTTGGGTCCAACTTCCTGTTCTTGCCAAACCGCTTGACTCTGATCAACGGGGAGACCTTTAAGAATACTGAGTCCCCCACCACAAATTCCAAGTCCGATCTACGCCGGTTGGCTTTCTTCTCATATCTCTCCTGGGCTATCCAAAGCTTTTCCCGAATAAGCTTCGCAGCGGTTTCCATCTCCTCGAGTGCTTCTGGACCCAACAAAGGTCTCTCGCCAACCTCAGCCCAAAACAAGGGAGTCCTGCAGCGCCTCCCATACAAAGCTTCAAAAGCAGCCATTTGCAAGCTTTCTTGATGACTGTTGTTATACACAAATTCCATAAGTCGCAAGCGCTCGTCCCACGCTCCTCCGTGGTCCAGAATATAACATCAGATCATATCTTCCACAATCTGATTTACTCGATCCGTCTGACCATTGGCCTACGGATGATAAGCTATGGAATACCTCAAATCTGTTCCCAACCCCTCCTGAAGGCTCTTCCAAAAATGAGACGTGAACCTGGAGTCTCGATCTGATATGATACTTATGGGTACACCATGCAATCTGATAACCTCTTCCAAATACAGCTTGGCTATCTTCCTCATCGGATAATCGATCTTAAATGGTACGAAGTGAGCACACTTCGTCAATCTGTCTACGACCACCCAAACTGAATCATGCCCCTTAGGAGATCTCGGTAAGCCTGCAATGAAATCCATCGAGATACTCTCCCACTTCCACGTCAGAATCTCCAAGGAAGTGAGCTTGCCACCAGGCCTCCCATGGTCAGCTTTCACACGCCTGCAAGTGTGACACTTAGAAATAAATCTGGTTGTGTCTCTCTTCATCCAATACGACCAGGCAATCTGCTTTAAATCATGATACATCTTGGTAGACCCTGGATGGTAGGAAACACTAGATCTGTGTGCTTCTCTGCACACCATATCCCGGATATCTCCAACAGCAGGGATGCAAAACCTGCCACGATACTTCAAGGTACCCGCATCATCTATAGAGAAATCTGGTAATTCACCTTTTTCAGCTCGAAGATACAAATGCAGAAGATCGGGATCATCCTTCTGATGCAGTTTCGTAAGCACAATCCACGAAGGTTCTGCCACTGCCAAACTACTCTGCGAATCACAGCTTCCCACAGAAATGTCCATCAAAAGGAACTCTTCCACTAGACGCTCGGTGGAGAGATTGAAAATCTTCCCTGACTTCCGACTCAGGGCGTCGGCCACCACATTAGCTTTGCCCGGATGGTATTGGATTTCAACATCATAGTCGGCTGATGCTATAGATCACGGCAGTGAACGGGTCGCACAAGTAATATAAAATGGGGGTTTTCCCAAGTATCGATCTCACAAGGAACACAGTAAGGTGGAGTTAATTTCGAGGAGGACTTGAGATTGAATTCCTCAGGTCGGAGCTAACTAAGGGGAGGTTTTGATGGTGCGCAAACAGAAAATAAAATACTAACAACTACTCCTATGCAACGCCGCTATGCGATGCTTTGTCAGGCGGGATGGAAGACTAGTCGGGCCGCTATGCACCGAATCACTAGGCGGATGGACGAGAAGGCTAGCGGATGAGGTGGTTAGAACGGCGGAATGAGGGTCGAAAGCACCTCTTCGCTATGCACGCCACTAGCAATTGCTAGTGCGGCAAGGGTGGATGGTGGTGGATGGAATATGGCGCAACTCAAGTAAATAACGAAAACATACAATCACATAGACATAATTGTATAAAAACGTTTTACAAACTAATCATACTTCATCAATATAAATAAAGTTAAACACCAATATTCAACAAGAAAGCAAGTACAAGTCAAGAGATCGACCGAATCTGAAGTCTTGCTGAGGATTCACGGTTGGAATCGTCGGGTTGTCATTCCGCGTCCAAGCTCGGTCCTCAACTGCTTTCGGGATAGAGAAGGGCTGTCACCACCTTCCAATGGCCCGTCTTCTTCGTCTCACGATAGTGAACGAAGTTTGCTAGCTTTCCTTTGCTTGATGGCTATGGCGTCAAACCCTACTTGAAGCTCACGGATGAAGGAGAAGGCCGAGAGGAAGCTCCGGCTTGGATTTGGCGGTGAAAGCTTGCCCGGAGCACCTCCCTAGGGTGGAAGATGAAGGGGAACGGCGGAGAAGGCGGAAAACGGCGGAGGAAATGGGCGATCTGCGGATCTTGGATTAGGGCGAGACCTGCACTATTTATACAAAAGCAGAATTGAACAATGCGCACGATCACAGGCGCACGACCAGTGGTCGTGCGCACTATGTCCTATGCTCGTGCGCACTGGCATGGAATATCACGAAGAAGAACTGGGATACTGCGCATGAGTAGTGGTGCACGACCAGTGGTCGTGCGCACTAAGTCCAATGATCGTGCGATTACCCAGACAGGACTCCAGAAAAGAGGAATCAATGCACACGATCAGTGGCGCACGACCGGTGGTTGTGCGCAATATGTCCAGTGGTCGTGAGCTTACCCCAGGCTGATTCTGGAAAACGTAGAGTAGTGCGCATGATCAGGGGCGCACGACCGGTGGTCGTGCGCATTAGATCCCATGATCGTGCGCAGTATTCCTGTTTCACAACCGTCCCGGAACACGCACACGACCCCTGTACCGAAAGAAAAACCAATCACTGATATGTGCAGACATTCTAGACAATAACAAAAAGGAGTACAGACTATAAAAACAACAAAATACACAACCACGGGCATAAATGTGCACTTCCTATGGAAATAACGATCAGATGAAATAGGAACGATAAAGAACTAAAAGTGAAGTGCAACCATGTGAAAACTAGCCCAGATGTGTCCGAAAATAGGTATATAAAGTGGACTCATCACACCCCCAGACTTAACTGTTTGCGCGTCCCGAGCAAACAAAATCTAAGCAGATAGGGAAAAATACTAGTTAACAAAGAAATTGCGATACGAAGTACCATGCGAAGTCGCATGCTCGCGTGCGTAAAAATACAATAGAGAAAATTTCTAAGTATGCAGAATAGTTTATACTTTTCACAATGCGTATCAAAATTTTATTATTACTCAAAAATAGAATCACGGTGAATCATCCGGTCACGCGTAGGGAGAAAGTAGACTAATCGCTAGGCGAGCATGCCAAAGATCAGGGCTCAGGATAACCTCCAAAGGAATCCACCAATGTCGGTGACCATAAGCTTGCCCTTTCGCATTCTCTCCACGGCACTGGTTTGGTTCACACACGAATCAGTAGGACTTTAGGTGAAGAGATGGGGCTTGGGTTTCGGTGAGGTAAACAAAGATAAACAGAAAGGCTAAACACCTAACCCAAATGAGCTAGTAAAAAAAAGAATCCATCAGCTAACCAAAATATATGCGGGTACACCACACCCCTAAACTTAACTTTTAACATATGGGTGTGTGCACCGCCTACTCCAAAAATAATCACATCTCAAATAGGATTTTCAATTTTACTTTTCCTTTTCACCTCTTTGCTTTTTCTTAACTTTTTTTTTTCTTTTACTTTACAAATATTTATTTTTTTTTCTTTTTCTTCATTTTATTTTCACAATTCAGCAGATATAAACTTGGGAGCACTTCCACATTTTCACAAATAATAACACCACATTACATCCCAACATTAAAATGTAAAACTCTGAAGCTCAACTTGGGTGTGCGACTAGGATTGGATATGAGGCTTTGGTGAAATCATGGTGGTGCTGAATCAAAAGGAGGGGTAGGCACAACGGGGCTAGCGAGGATATGATGTTAGGAATGGTACAAAGCTTAACCGGGCCAAAATGATGGCCAACATCACGCTCATGCATGACTAACCTATACTCATGCTTCAAGAATAGCTTGGGGCAAGTTCTTGGCCAACGAGAAAGACTATCCATCCTCCAGACTTGAGCAATACAAAACTAACGACCGTCTACACACATCCTTAAGCTACCGTCGGATTCACACCGGATTCACCAACTTTTGAGTAGAATAAAAAGTCTTTACGCAAATGGAAAGATATAAAACTATAAGCATACAGAAAAATTAAATCTACTCGAATTTCTACACGAGACAAGAGCAGTTGACTAGACACACAACAAGGCCAACATTTTACTCCGTCTCACAATCCTATGTCAGCACCATAATTTTCCCAAATCTAACAAAGAAATGAGTTTAACTCGCAGCACGCAAAAAGCTAAGCACGCACTCATATGGGTACAGTGGTGTGTGATGCAATGAACTAATCAAAATATAACAATAAAAGCTTCTAGTATGCACATGAAATGTGTACGTGCAATAGGTAACAGATCTCTCCCCCAGACTTAAACTAAGCAAAATAGCATATAATAGAGAAATTAAAATAAAAAAAGCTAAGGGAAGAGGTTACCCAATGCTCAGCTAGTGAGCATACCAGAAGACACGTGAAAAACCGAAGCAGGTCCGCCATACGAAGAATCAGAACCCCGCCAATGTGAATTGCCGTGAATACCTGCAGGGGTGAGCTCCGCAAAAACAAAAGAAAAATATACAAAAAGAAGTGCTAAAATAAAATAGACATGAAAATAAAAATGCAGGAAATAAAAGATAAGTACTGGGGTTATTGTCATCCCAGCACGACTTATTCAGCTATGAAAAGGTTCTAGCTAATGGGCCTATGAAAAGAAAAATGCACAGGTAACTGGCCTAATATCCGTTTCGGTAACGGGTACCGATACGGTGATAGAGCAGTTACCCCCTCTACCTAAATAGTAATACCTGCCAAACACAGGTAGAGGAAATAGGAAGTAGGATGAGGAGGAGGTCTGGTCCTCACTCATCTCACCACAAAACAAATCCTTGCCTAGCAAGGTATCATCTATCACAGGCCCGCAGGAGGCGATGGCAACGGCATGAGCACAAAGCTCATCGTCATCCCAACGTACCTGTGGAGACTCATCCTGCACAGGCTCAGATAAAGAAGGGGGATCAAGTAATAAAAGAGAAGAAGAACTAAAATAATCAGAAATAGGGAGAGTGATCCCGGTATCACTCTCAGCAGGATCCAAGCAGCGATCATCGTCGGTATCATACGAGTCGTACCGAGGGGAATCCGAGAACTCAAGGTCCGCGGTGGTAAGAAGAACGACCTCATCCAATAAGGAGGTGCAAACCTCCGCATCGGAAATAGGGTATTCCTCATCCCACCGGGGTGCGTAAAAGTGTTCCGAAGATCCACCTTCTCCGTCGGAGATAAAGGAATCATCATCCCACTTCGGCGCAACCTCGGGCACCGAATCATCCACAAATACGGCATCATCAACCGACTCACAAGAAAGAGGAATAGCACAATCCGGTAAAAATTGCGGAGGGGCAAGGCTGCTCTCAAAATCAAGCACTGAATGAGCAGGCCCCATCACAAAATCATTCGTTGACGCCACCCTATCGACGACCGGAACAATTTCATCGTCCCATACAGGAGCGTCCATGAGTTCCTGCTCCACTTTTTGTTGGCTAACACCAGAGTGATCATCATCACTCAAGGAAAGCTCGTAAAAAGGGATCGAGGGACCCCTAAAAGAGCTGTATGCGGCCAGAGATTCTTCAGTAATCTCAACGGGTAAAGAATGAGCAAGGTGTGTTATGTCAGTGTATGGGCCAGACAACACCCTGGTAGGCCTGTCCACAACAGTCTTCCGCGAACGGGAGGTTGTTGGGAACACGCCCTCAGAGGGAGAAGGCTTGCAAAACCGAGGGCAATCCTTCAACATGTGGCCCACACCTTGACATAACAAACACCGAATCCAATGCTTGGCATTCATAACAGCAATGGCATCGATGGATCGGCGCAAAGTGTCAAGGATACGGCACTCAGCATCAGGATCCATCACGAACAAAAATAATTGCTGAAAAAGTGCTACACAGCTAAAATGAAAATAGCACGGATCTGCTGTCTAAATTAAAAATCAGAAAAGGGGGGTAAAAAGGAATAAGCAAAAGAAAAATTCTAAAAACCAAAGCAAATAAGAAAAAAGAATGATATGCACAAATGGAAAAGGGCTTCAATCTATTATCACCCTCTCCAAAAACTCACACGACTGTGTTCCCCGGCAACGGCGCCAAAACCTTGATGCTATAGATCACGGCAGTGAACCGGTCGCATAAGTAATATAAAATGGGGGTTTTCCCAAGTATCGATCTCACAAGGAACACAGTAAGGTGGAGTTAATTTCGAGGAGGACTTGAGATTGAAGTCCTCAGGTCGGAGCTAACTAAGGGGAGGTTTTGATGGTGCGAAAACAGAAAATAAAATACTAGCAACTACTCCTATGCAACGCCGCTATGCGATGCTTCGTCAGGCGGGATGGAAGACTAGTCAGGCCGCTATGCACCGAATCACTGGGCGGATGGACGAGAAGGCTAGCGGATGAGGTGGTTAGAACGGCGGAATGAGGGTCGAAAGCACCTCTTCGCTACGCAAGCCACTAGCAATTGCTAGTGCAGCAAGGGTGGATGGTGGTGGATGGAATATGGCGCAACTCAAGTAAATAACGAAAACATACAATCACATAGACATAATTGTATAAAAACGTTTTACACACTAAGCATACTTCATCAATATAAATAAAGTTAAACACCAATATTCAACAAGAAAGCAAGTACAAGTCAAGAGATCGACTGAATCCGAAGTCTTGCTGAGGATTCACGGTTGGAATCGTCGGGTTGTCATTCCGCGTCCAAGCTCGGTCCTCAACTGCTTCCGCGATAGAGAAGGGCTGTCACCACCTTCCAATGGTCCGTCTTCTTCGTCTCACGATAGCGGATGAAGTTTGCTAGCTTTCCTTTGCTTGATGGCTATGGCGTCAAACCCTACTTGAAGCTCACGGATGAAGGAGAAGGCCGAGAGGAAGCTCCGGCTTGGATTTGGCGGTGAAAGCTTGCCCGGAGCACCTCCCTAGGGTGGAAGATGAAGGGGAACGACGGAGAAGGCGGAAAATGGCGGAGGAAATGGGTGATCTGCGGATCTTGGATTAGGGCGAGACCTGCACTATTTATACAAAAGCAGAATTGAACAATGCGCACGATCACAGGCGCACGACCAGTGGTCGTGCGCACTATGTCCTATGCTCGTGCGCACTGGCATGGAATATCAGGAAGAAGAACTGGGATACTGCGCACGAGTAGTGGCGCACGACTAGTGGTCGTGCGCACTAAGTCCAATGATCGTGCGATTACCCAGACAGGACTCCAAAAAAGAGGAATCAATGCAAACGATCAGTGGCGCACGACCGGTGGTCATGCACAATATGTCCAGTGGTCGTGCGCTTACCCCAGGCTGATTCTGGAAAACGTAGAGTAGTGCGCACGATCAGGGGCGCACGACCGGTGGTCGTGCGCATTAGATCCCATGATCGTGCGTAGTATTCCTATTTCACAACCGTCCCGGAACACGCACACGACCCCTGTACCGAAAGAAAAACCAATCACTGATATGTGCAGACATTCCAAATAATAACAAAAAGGAGTACAGACTATAAAAACAACAAAATACACAACCACGGGCATAAATGTGCACTTCCTATGGAAATAACGATCAGATGAAATAGGAACGATAAAGAACTAAAAGTGAAGTGCAACCATGTGAAAACTAGCCCAGATGAGTCCGAAAATAGCTATATAAAGTGGACTCATCATCGGCCACATACTCCAACCATCGTCGCTGGCGCAGATTCAATTCTTTTTGGGTGAAGACATACTTTAAACTCTTGTGATCAGTAAAAATCTTGCACTGCGCACCATATAGCAAATGCCTCCACAATTTCAGCGCATAGATCACAGCTGCAAACTCCAGGTCATGCGTAGGGTAGCTCCTCTCGTGAGTCTTTAGCTGCCTCAACCCGTACGCAATCACCTTCCCTCCCTGCATCAAAACGCAGCCCAGTCCGACATGCAAAGCATCCACATATATATCATACTCACTACCTTCAGTAGGCAAAGACAAAATTGGAGCTGAACATAACCTTCTTTTTAGTTCCTCAAAAGCCTCCTCACACTTGCCATCCCATATGAAGGCTACATTCTTCTGCGTCAACCTGGTCAACGGTGCAGACAAGGTAGAGAATCCCTCTACAAATCTTATATAATAGCCAGCCAAGCCCAAGAAGCTTCTGATCTCTCTAGGAGTAACAGGTCTCGCCCATTCCATAACAGCAGTGATCTTTTCTGGGTCCACCGATATCCCCTCCTTATTAACCACGTGGCCCAGAAAAGAAACTTGAGGCAACCAAAATTCGCATTTGCTCAGCTTGGCGTATAGCTTATGGTCTCTCAGAGTCGCCAAGACCAGTCGCAAATGTCGATCATGCTCCTCTGAATCTTTAGAGTACACCAAAACATCATCTATAAAGACAATCACAAACTTATCTAGAAAGTCCTTGAAAACTCTGTTCATCAAATCCATAAAAGCTGAGGGCGCATTAGTCAAACCAAATGACATAACCAAAAACTCAAAATGCCCATGACGAGAGCGGAACGCCATCCGCGGAACATCTGACTCCCGAATCCTCAACTAGTGATAGCCCGAACGAAGATCAATCTTGGAAAACACGACACTACCACACAGTTAGTCAAATAAATCATCAATCCGAGGTAGAGGGTACCTGATCTTAATAGTAACCTTGTTCAGCTCTCTATAGTCGATGCATGGATTCATCGACCAATCTTTGTTTTTAACGAACAGCGCCGGTGCACCCCAAGGCAAAGAACACGGCCTAATGAAACCTTTTGCCAACATCTCATCCAGCTGGATTCGTAAATCTTCCAGCTCTCGCAGGGCCATCCAGTATGGCGCCTTTGCAATAGGACGCGTGTCTGGCTCCAAATCTATAACCAACTCGACATCTCGATCGGGTGGAAGACCGGGAAGATCATCAGGAAACATATCAGAGAAGTCACACACCACAGGAATCTCCTCCAAACGCGGCACACTAACAATTGTCCCTACCAGAGAGACCACACAGGCAAAGCAGCCAGAATCAAGCAACTTCCGAGCACGCACCGCATAAATGACTGGAGACTCCTGGAGAGAATACCCATAAACGCTCCATGGCTGACCATTGTCTTTAACGAAGTCCAAGCGCTTACCCTTGCACTGGATAACTGCATCGTACCTGGACAACCAGTCCATGCCCAAGATAACATCGAAGTCCTCCAGGTCAATCACCTTCAGATCTGACTTTGCTAGAAAATCTCCCAACAAAATCGAACAATCAAGGACACCCAGGTCCGTAACCACAGAGTCACCGGAGGGGAACTTAACGCAGAAGGCACAACCAACATGATCTAGGCCCAAACTGAACCGCTCCACGAAGGCTCTAGCCACAAACTAGTGGGTAGCGCCGGAGTCGAAGAGAACGCGCGCCCAGCGGTTCTTTACCTTAAATCATCCTACAAATTGCGCAAGCATCTAAGGCAACAAACGCCAAAACGAAAACTACAACAAAAAAAAGGATCATGACAAAACGGCTGGGGAGGAGTCGAACCTGAGATAACCTGAGATAATCGCACAAGCCTAGACAAAACCTAGCCCAACAGCTAGAACAAAACTACCCGGTACAGACAAACACACTTAAATATGAACTTCAACTGCAAAACTTGCTCTGGGATTTGTTTTTACCATGATGATGTTATGCTTAATCTAAGATGGTTCACCACCATCATAATAACTCATGTGCCTAAACCATGAATGCATGTATTTGTATTCTTTTTGACTCAAAACCATGTGTGTACATATATCATCATGCAAATCTTTAGCTTGGCACGTTGTGCTTATGAAATGTTATTCTATGCATGATGTGCTATGCATTCTAAAAAAAGGCCTTAATCCATGCCATGGGCGGCGTACACATGAAAATGTTATGCATCCCATACTACATAACATTCCCATGCAACGAAAAAAGAAAACATGCTAGCTGCATTCATGTGGTGAGGTTATGCATCCCATACTACATAACCCTCACATGTTGTCTCCTATGGTGGATCCATATACAAACACATATTTTGCATCTCATACTACATAATATGCCCCGTATACTTCTTTATGCTCATGAGTGTAGTGTTCGTGCTTTAGCAAAGACGTGCTGATGACATATCGGTGTGTGTATGGTATGACGCTAACTACTAATGCAAACAAGGGAAAGGTTGCCCGACCATTTGCCAAGCAACCTCCCTCTGATACCAACTGTCACAACCCGCATTTTCTCAACAATTAAATCATATCAGAGCAAGAGAAAACACGTGCCGTGATGCCACGTCGTGCAGTGGATAACTGCACACATTCAGTCAAAACTCCAGACCTTAGATTTTTAAGGAAAATCATAGATTAAGATGAAAGAAAACCAGTTATATTTAATGGTCGTATCCCTCAGCACGGTGGATCAGCTAGTGCACAATTAAACGTATATTTATACGCAGTAGAAAATACTTTGGTTAAATTAAGTTGACACCCTAAATGAGCATAAGTGTCCCCGAGGGACGACTCATGGTATGCACGACTCTAAGGTGAATAGAGTATATATGAAAGATAGCCTTTTACGCTAAAGGAAAAATAGTGTCTTAGTTTTATAAATATGACGTGCATGAGATACATATAGCAATGCTTTAGGGTTTAAAATACCTAACATGCAACCTAGCATAAATCCTTCCCAGAAGACAAGTAAACATCCATAAAAGGCAAAAATAGCAGTTTAAGTTCATACCCAGCATCGCTAGAAGCCACCAGTGGGCGTCAACAACCTGACATGAACTCACTGATGAGTATGCATGTCTATATAGAAAGGTAAAGAACTACCTCACAAAATCGAGGATCAGCTATCTCAGCTACCCAAGAGGCCACAAGCAAGCCCCTCCAAAAGAACTAGTCGTTGAATTGGCTACAACCTGGACCTGAGGCATTCAAGAAAATAATCAAAAAAGTAAAGAGAGCATTAGATATATGAGCAATTAAGAAGGGTTTACCAATCCGGCAATAAAAATGCTATAAGCATAAGAAAGGGCATGATAGTAAGAAAAGAGCACTGTCTAAGGCACAGCAAAGCACACTAAGTGCGAGCAATAAAAGCAATATGCCCTATAAAAGAGCCTGCAACAGCAACAAGACATTTACATATATGCCAAAAGAAAAAAAAAACCATAGAACAGGAAAGGAGCTAACAGTCCTAACTTGTGGGTTAATCGTAGTGGTCAAAACATGGATCTGAATACATAACCAAAACCAGATCCAAAAAGTCTAAGGGGTCGAACAGTGGCAGCTTTAGGGTCCCACATACGCCAATCCAAATCGGGGCAAAAGGCGGTGGCCACAGCTCTCCACATAAAACCACCCATCCAGAGGCCACCAAAACTCCACCACCTGCCGTAACCCAGGAGTCGGCATGCAAAAACTAGCTGAACACCCAATACCCCCCTAGGGAATAGGGAAAAGTCACACTAACAATTCTAAGGGAACACATGAACCCAAGACAGAAACGTCGAGCCCGCTCGACGCAGCGTTGAGCAAGCTCCACTCACTTGACGCCAAAAATACTTAGCCGCAAAACCTACGATGGATGACAGCGTTGAGTGAACTCGGCTCACCCAATGCTGTCGGCGCTTTCTACTTAGGGTAAACGTAAATTTTAGTTAAAATTGCAGCCTAAGCTCTCTCAACACGCAGAAACAGAGAGTTGGAAATTTAATTCCAACCCTCCCTTCCATCCTATCTACTAGGGGCTACCGCAACTAAACTTAAACTACAACTAAACACAGCCTTACCCTAACTCTAGCTACCCATCGGACACCAAACCGAGACAAAAAGAGAGAAAGTTTGATTTAAATCTAGAAGGTAAAGAAACAGCCACTTGATTTAACAACTCGACCTGCTGCTCTAACTTCTAGGGAGGAAAATAAAGAGAACAAAGTTATTGCATAGGAAATGAAAACAGAGTAAGGGTTAGAAATAATTTGGCAAGGGCAAGGGAGCCACATGCCTCTACCTCCAGGAAAAACAACAACTATCTCCAAAGCTTGGCACCGGCGGCAAGATCAGCCACCTAAAAGACCAAAACTGAACTTTGAAGAAGAAGAAAAGAAATCAGAAATTCTTAACTCCTAGAATCAACCCTAAATCAAGAAAAACTTACATGGAAGGAAGGATCTAGACGAGAGCAAGCCAAATCCGCTAACGCGTGAGAAAATCGAGCTCTAACCCTCCCGCAATCGCTTTCCAAAACCCAACACCATCTCCTCCCAAAACCCTCCGCTGGAAGCTTCTCCAGAATCGGGAATGAAGAAAATGAGGAAAAATGAATCACGACATAAAAATGAAGCACTCAGGAAAATAGTACGGAACACGCCCCAGACACGCCCGTGACACGCCCGTGTCCTGTCCGACACGCCCGTGTCACGGGGCGTGTACTCACACATCTACCCACCTACCCACTCGACGATCGTCGATCTCAGCTTGACGAAAAAGTGGGCACGCCCTGTGACACGCCCGTGTCACAGGCCGTGTACCAACCTAACTAGCGCTCGACAATCGTTGAGCACAGATCGCCGACCAGGAGTCACGCCCTAAGTCACGCCCGTGCCAGATCTAGCACGCCCATGTCAGGGGGTCGTGAACTCACCCAAACGCCGCTCGACTATCGTCGAGCGCAGCTCGATGAACCGAAGGGGACACGCCCTGTCACATGCCCGTGTCACAGGTCGTGTTCCTACCAAAAACACTCGTCAAACAAATTTCATTGACCACACAACTGAGAGCTCTACGCGAGCTCGACACGCCCTGGGTCACGCCCGTGACCAAGGCCGTGTCACCAAAACCTACACAAAAAATAGCTAACTCCTTAGCTAAAAAAAAGACAAGGCACCAGCCTAACAAGCTCGGCCACACTAGGCCATGCACAACACAGCAAACATTACAACTAACATAACAAACGTCGAAACTACGCGAAAGCAAACGATCTCGGACTTCGACCAAAACTCGCACCGTAGCTAAACACCCAAGCTACGAAAACAACAGTGAGGTCGAAAACAACATCCGACGATCACACACTCAGACTAACACCTCCCGAAGCCAAAACACAAGCATTCCCTAAGAGGCCCAACCAACTCTCCAAAACAGACTCCGGCTAGCTGGGGAATCGTGCTAACAGGCTACAACCAGGCTATACAAGGAACCTAAAGTGCTAAGACCACGCTCTACAATGGCGAAAGGCTGGAAATGCGTCATCGTAATGCCAATCCAAGATCAAACAAAACATAGAAAAAACCGAGGGTGTTACAATAGGTGACCAGAAGTGGTGATGGGCCGTCAGAACGTCGAGTTTCTGAGGCTAGCAGTGCACCAAATGATGCTCCTGCAACACCTCCATTGGCTGAGACCATACGTTTGGTGGTCGAAGCATTGTTGACCATGATTAATGCGCAGCCTGCAAGGCAAATGCAGCAGCCCGCTCCTGCGATGGAGTAGATACCTCTTCCAGAGGTTGAGCCGAGGAGAGTGGAACAGGTAGTAGTGGAGCCGGTGGTGCCGAGGAGGGCAACCAAGAGACAGCTCAAACATGTCATGAGCTTTAATCTTCCGGTATTCTCGGGGTTGGGAACCCCATCTCAAGCTGAAGACTGGCTCTCCAGGGTGAAGAGAGTCATGACAACAACAGAGACGGAGGAGTGGCAAATGACCACTATTGCTACGTTCCTTCTGGACTGTGAAGCGAGATTGTGGTAGGAAGGTTTGGAGCTGCAACTTTTGACAGGTAGGCAACTGACAGACATCTCGATGGAGGAGTTCTCGAGACTATTCTTGGCTAGCTACCTCCCTTCGACGCAGAGGATAACGTTGGAGAACGAGTTCCTGAAGTTTGTTCAAGGTGACAGTAGCGTGGATGAATATCTCCACGAGTTTACTCGATTGAGTCGATATGCTAGCTCCACCATCGTGGATGAGGAGCGCAAGACGAACCGATTCTATGAAGGGTTGAGAGATGATTTGAGGCTACTACTCTCGGGGCCAATGACGCAGGGTTTCTTGACCTTGGTCAACACGGCCTGGTCCTTGGAGAAGGACGTAAAGAATGTTCAGGCAAATAAAAGCTTGGGCGAGAAGAAGTCGGAGTTCAAAGTGCTGAACTCCTCAAAGGCTGTGTTCCGGAAGTGGAATAAGAAAGCTAGGACTTCGGGTCCAGCCCCCTCTGCTGGTGCTTCTGGGGCAACTACGGGTCGGACCCCGGGCGCATGTTACAACTGTGGGAAGCCGGGGCACTTTGCTCGTGACTGTTGGAGCGGACATCCCAAGTCCGAAAGGAAGTCGGGAGCAACTTATGAAGAGAAGGGCAAGGCGGTGGAGTCAACCGCGTCCCATTATACTCTGGCCCAACCAAGGGTGTATAATCTTGGCCAACAGGAGGCCATCAAGCAGGCGGATGTGGTGACAGGTACGGTTTAATTTATAGTAAGTTAACCTTTTGAATACTTGTGATGTTCTTGTTACCTTACCACTGCTTGTTTAGGATTTATTTTGATTTGTGAAAATCCGGCAAGAGCACTCTTCGATACAGGAGCTTCACACTCCTTCTTATCCGAAGGATTTATATCACGCATCGGAGTACCTTCTTCGATGGCGAAGGACAAGTTGGATGTGTTGTTGCCCAATGGGTGTTCGATGCGCGCGGATAGAATATGTGGCATGAAGATTCGAATTGGAAGCCAGGAGTTCCATTTGCAAGCGTCGTTATTGCCACTAGTGGAATTTAACGTTATATTTGGCATGGACTGGCTCTCAGAGCAGCGAGCCTATATTGATTGCGGTAGTAAGGAAGTCAAGCTGGGAGCAGGTCGTGAGATGACTTTCACGGGCTTGAAGGGGTCCAGCAATACATTAATGTCTGCTCTTCAGGTGGTGAAGGCGGTTCGTGCCGGTGCAGAACTGTTCTTTACACTAGTGCAGGTTGCAAAGCCTAAGCCCGCGTTGGACTGTATTTCAGTGGTATCGGAGTACCCTGATGTGTTCCCTAGCAATCTTCGTAGAACCCCACCGCAGCGGGAGATAGATTTTACGATAGAGCTCGTACCAGGTGCAAAGCCTATATCACGCTCTCCTTATCAGTTAGCGCCTAAGTAAATGGCGGAGCTGAAGGTTCAACTGCAAGAGTTGTTAAAGCAAGGGTTTGTGCATCCAAGTTCTTCGCCTTGGAGCACGCCGGTCTTCTTTGTTAAGAAGAAGGACGGAAGCTTGAGGCTATGTATTGATTATCGGGAGCTCAACAAGTTGACGGAAAAGAACAAGTACCTGATCCCCTGGATCGATGATCTTTTTGATAAGTTGGTCGGGTCGACGGTGTACTCAAAGTTGGATCTCAAGTCCGGGTACTATCAGCTGCGAATAATGGAGAGTGATATCCCGAAGACAGCGTTCAGTACGAGATATAGGCATTATGAGTTTACGGTCATGCCGTTTGGGCTGACTAATGCGCCGTCAGTTTTCATGGATTTAATGAACTGGACCTTCAGGGAGTACTTGGACCATTATGTGATCGTCTTCATCGACGATATTTTAGTGTACTCGTAGAGTGAGGAAGATCACTTCAGGCATCTTCATTTGGTTTTGGAGACGCTAAGGAGGAATCAACTGTACGCCAAGTTCTCGAAGTGCGAGTTTTGGTTGTCCTCAGTGGCGTTCCGCGGTCATATAGTGAGTGGAGAAGGTATTGCAGTGGATCTGGTGAAGATTGTTGCGATACGGGAGTGGCCTGAGCTTTCTACGGTAGCGGAAGTCCGGAGCTTTCTGGGGCTTGCCGGCTATTATATGCGCTTCGTAGAGAACTTCTCGCGGATAGTGTTACCTCTCACTACTTTGACAAGGAAGGAGCAGAAGTTCATTTGGATACCAGAGTGCGCGCGAGCTTTTGAGGAGTTGAAATGTCGGTCGACCATGACTCCTGTGCTGAGTTCGCCGAGTGGGTCCGAAGGTTATGTGATTTATAGCGATGCTTCGGGCAGTAGTTTGGATTGCATGCTACTACAACATGGAAGTGTGATAGCTTATGGCTCGAGACAGCTGAAAGTGCACGAGAGGAATTATCTGATCCATGACTTGGAGTTAGAGGCCGTGATTTTTGCCTTGAAGCTGTGGAGACATTATTTGTACGGTGTGAAGATTGATATCTACACAGATCATAAGAGCCCGAAGTATTTGATTGATCAGAAAGATCTGAATATGCGACAGCGTAGATGGATGGAGTTCCTGGCGGACTATACATTCGAGATCCACTACGTGTCTGGTAAAGGCAATGCGGTTGCGGACGCGTTGAATCATCGAGCACCAGCTCAAGCCAATTGGCTGTCAATCCATGACGAGCGGTTGGTTCGGGAGTTGGAGGCATTGGAGATTGTTTGTGTAGATAAGCAGTCAAGTGCTGAAGCACTTTTGAATTGGACTGAAGTTCAATATGACCTTGTTGATCGGATTCGGCAGACATTGGATTTGGATGACCACATGAAGCAGTTCATTGTAGAGGCTCTGGATTGGTCAAATTCCCAATTTGTTGTGGAGGACGGATTGCTTTGGAAAGACGGTCGTCTTTGCATCCCAAGCGCGTGTTGTTTGCGGGTGGATTTGTTGTACGAGGCGCACCATACCAAGTACTCAATTCACCCGGGGAGCACAAAGATGTACCGCGGCATTAAGAAACTGTTTTGGTGGCCGGGTTTGAAGAAGGATGTGGCGCTCTACGTGGCGAAGTGCCAAACTTATGCCTTGGTGAAGGCGGAGTGCCGAAAGCAGGGAGGATTTCTGAAGTCCTTGCCTATTCCGGAGTGGAAATTCGATGACATCTCTATGGACTTTGTGCACGGTTTTCCAAGGTCGCGAAAGGGGAACGATGCCATATGAGTGATCGTGGATGGGCTAACAAAGGTGTCGCATTTTATTCCGCATAGGAAGGATGATCCAATGGAAAAGTTGGCAAAACTCTATGTGGATAATATAGTACGGCTTCACGGTGTGCCCCGCAGCATCGTGAGTGACCGAGATGGGCGGTTCACGTCCAATGATTGGAGGCTAGTGCAGCGAATGTTGGAAACAAAGTTAAAATTCAGCACAGCCTTCCATCCGCAAACAGATGGGCAGACCGAGAGGGTCAATAGAACTATGAAAGACATGCTCCGCATGTGTGTCTTGGACTTTAGAAAGCAATGGGAAGACCATCTTTATTTAGTGGAATTTGCGTACAACAATTGCTACCAGGCGAGTATTCAAATGGCGCTCTTCGAGGCCCTTTATGGTAGAAGATGTCGCACGTCGTTGTCCTGGTTGGAAACGGGTGCGTCAAAGTTGTACAAGCGTCAAGAGGTGGAGGATGCTACTTCATTGGTGTGAACCATTCGGGAGAGGTTGCTTATCGCTCAGGACCGGCAAGCGAAGTACTATAATGCCAAGCACAGGAACGTGGAGTTCGCTGTGGGCGACTGGGTGTACTTAAAGATCAAGCCGTTCAAGGGTGTCTCACGGGTGCGGCGATTGAAAAAGCTAAGCCCGAGGTACCTTGGGCCGTTTGAGGTTCTGGAGATGGTTGGTGAAGCAGCCTATCGGTTGAAGCTTTCGGTGGAGCTTAGTGGTTTACATGATGTATTCCATATTTTGGTACTATGGAAGGCGGTGCAAGAGCCTTCGTAAGTGATTGCGGTTGATCAAGTGTCGGTGGATAGTGGGTTGACGACAAAGGTCAAGCCCGTGTGTATTGAAGACTCGGAAGTCAAGCGGCTACGCAATAAAGAGATTAGGATGGTCAAGGTCCGATGGGACAATTGCGGTCGTGAGGAGCTCTCTTGGGAGCGAGAGCAGACTATGCTTGACGAGTATCTGGAGTTGTTCCGCTCAGGTACTAATTTTGGTTTTGTACTTATCTTTATTTATGTAATTTCGTGGATGAAATTCTTTTAAGAGGGGGAGAGCTGTAACGCCCCGAAACTCAAAAGAGCGACAGGTGACGATCCGTACCAAATTTCGAATTTGGCAGGGGTACACAGCCTGGGACACGGCCGTGTCCCAGGGCGTGTCGGGGTAGTTCTAAGAACTGGCTAAACGTTAAGGCAGAAATCTGCGTTCGACGATCGGGCCAACAATTTGCGTTCGACGATCGGGCCAACAATCTGCGTTCGACGATCGGGTCAGCATTCTGGGTTCGACGATCATCGAGCAGCGCTCGACAATCTGGTCAAATGTTGCGGTCGACGATCGGGCCGCGTGTTCATCGAACAGACAATTTTCTGCGTTCGACGATTTTGGCGTGTTCGACGATTTGGCCAGAGAAGCTCCGTTCGACGATTCTGGCAGCGGTCGACGATCTTGGTTCGACGATCGTCGAGCGTGGGGCTTTGTGGTGTGATTAGTTATGTCGACACGGAATGTCGACACACGGGATTGGCGTGATTTGACTAATTGTTCCGACTTTGGCGCGGACGTGTCCTGCTCGTGTAGGTGTATCATGCGGTGTTTAGCCCCATTCGTCCAGGTCCGACCTGGATCGTGTCGTGCATCTCTTTTTGTGGGATCTGACGGCAGTGGTTATTCCTGAAAAGGTTATACCCGAGAGAGGGTTTCAAAACCCTTATTATTTTCTGTAAGTTCTCTGTCTAAAACCCTAGAGAGAGGGGAGAGCCAAGGAGGAAGAAGGAGCTTAGATCCACTCATTGGAGGAGTTTTAGAGCTCCAAATCGCGAGCCGACTTCGGATCTACGAAGGCAAAGAGCATGCGGTTCGTTTTATCCGCGTACATTTCCATGCCACCAAGAAAGAACGCTAGGGTAACGATTCTCTACTTTAGCATGTGAAGCTCTCCTTATTTTGCATAGGAAGCCCGCTCTTGCAAGTTTGCAGTGAGTTTGAGGCGTTCCTTCAGGTAGACATGAATAGTCCCCGTTGTTTAGAGTCCGTAATGAGAACGGACATAAGCATGATGTGTGAAGCCTATCCGGACATGTTGGTCTGGATCGGTGATGTTGCATTGCATAAATGCCGGAGAAGACTCCGTGCGAATGTTTGTTTTTCGGGTTTTTTGTGTGGTAGATTGCAATAGGGAGCCTTGGGGATTAACCCTAAGGTGCTCCCGGAAAACTGGGCGGATGCAAAATCTTGCCAACTTGGTGGCCTGGGAGCCAACTTGAACATAACCGGGTTATGTGAAGTATGTGATGGAAACGGGACTCGGGAGAAGTTTGACCCACGCAGATGGCTTAAATTGTCGTTGCGATGTGAGCATGGGTTAGATGGAACTGTACCCGCTATATATCGTTCGGTTAGAGCCGTTGGCATAGATGAGGGTCTTCGGCGGTCGATGGCTTAAATTGTCGTGATCCATGCTAGGAAGACAAATTGCTCATGATTGGTCGTCAAAGTGGCGGTGGTGTGATCGGAATGTCGATGGCCTAAATTGACGTGACATTGGCCGGTTCACTGAGAATGTGCCATGAGTGCACGGGGCGTGTGGCCGTGCGTGCCAACGCCTGTGATGCAATGTATATTTATATACTGCTTGATTATGCTAATAAGTGCAGGGAAGGAGCATCGCCGCCCCGAATTGGGGGCGGGATCGTTATAATTTGGTCAGCATTGCTGACCGTTGCTTTTGTTTGCCACCGTGCGGTGGTTATAATTTTGTCCAGCTTGGACCCTCCCCCCCCCCCCCCCCCCCCCCCCCCCCCCCCCCCCGAGAATTGTTGTCATTAGCATAACACCACGATGATCACGTGTTACGGGAAGATTTCGCACTGTGTAGTGGGAGCTTGCAGATTCTTGCATGGTGGACTACTGGATTTTGGATCCCATCTAGTACCTGACTCCACCTCTGCATTTTTTGGAGGGACAAGGTGGTTGACAGCTCTACTAAGCTTGTAAGGGATAGAGTACACCTTGATGATCTCTTTGAGGAAAGCAATGCCATCCGGCACCTGCCCATAGATCATCCAAGTTTGTACCCTTGAATACTCTCTGGTACCCTCAATCGGTGCCTGTAGGAGACCCACAACCTTGTTGATCTCAGAGGAAAGCAATGCCGCTCCGGCCGCACCTGCCCGGAAGATCAATTTAGGCTGTACTCCAGGCAAAAGGCAGTAAAACTTTCCGTTGAGCTTACAGCTTCTATGACCCTGTGAGGAAAGCAATGCCGCTCCGGCCGCACCTGCCCACTTGGTCACACAGGCCTGTAGCTCATTCTTCACAGGATATTTACAAGGCGCGGACTGCAAAATTTGAGTCCGCTCAGTCCGCCGGTACTCTGGGTTGATCTTACAGCCTGTGACCCAGTGAGGAAATCAATGACACTCCAGCCGCACCTGCCCGCTTGGTCACCTAGTGCTGTAAATCATTTCAATCTCTATTACGGACTGCATTATGTTGTCCGCGCTGTCCACCAACTATTTCCAATTTTCATGTATCTGACCTTGCGAGGAAAGCAATGCATTATGCACCTGCCCACTTGGTTAGGTTTGGAATTTTTATCCTTGAGGACTGTACTTGGTTATCCGCGCAGTCCGCCATTTTTGTCGGAATCTTGTAACTGACCTTGCGAGGAAAGCAATGCATTATGCACCTGACCGCTGGCTTAGGTTGTGGATCATGCCTTGGAGCGGACTATATGTTAGTATCCGAACAGTCCGCCAAGTTCGTATTGATCTTGAAGCTTTTGTGACCCAACTATGAGAAAAGCAATGCTACATGCACCTACCTGCTTGTCATTTAAGTATGCAACCAATCACTCTCGGCCTGCAGAATCCTATTTATAATTTTCTCAGTTCACAACAACACTCATCGATCTTTCTTAACTCACAAAAATTTATTTAATTAATTTACATGCGAACTGGAACTGGTATCCGTCAGAGTCCGCCAGTTATGTCTTTTTTGACAAGTTATAAGGACTTGGCAAGCTGCAAATAAAATATCGCGGCTTGGATTATTGTCGGCCTTAGTTATCGTCAAGTTATACTCATCCTAAGCAGGCGGCCTAAAATCTAAGTTACACGGACTAGTTGATCGACAATGATTATTGATCGAATACAGAACGAGTCTCATCAAAGCATAAAGGAAACAAAAAATGAGCAATAAAAAGTAGCAGAATGCGCAAACAGAACAAAATATCCTTTATATTCATTCCAAAAAAAATGTGCATCTGTTTATCTTTTGGCGACCTCAAATGGAGTCCGCCATTCTACAGTAAGAAGAAACAAAAGAACTCTTTTCATTCTGAGATCATCTTTCGCCTTTTTTCCACAGGCGCGTTCGGGCTAGGCCCGTCAATATTAACTTCAGGAGAATATCCTCCTGAGTCGCCGCCGCTGCTTCCATTAGAGCTCGACCTATCGTGGACTCCGTCTCCGCGCTGCCATCAGAATCCAAAGAAGAGGCGGCCTGCTCCGACTGATCACCCTGCTGTCGGCTTGAAGCAGCATCATCAGGAGCTCCATCAACGGCTAATTCTTCTTCCTCTTCTTCTTCCTCTTCTTCCTCAATAGCAACTTCTTTCCATTTTGTAGCTCGCTCCCATTCAGTAACGCTCTCCTTCAGATCGGGGAAGAGCTGCAGGAAAGGAACCTTGTCCACCCCTTCCTTCATGAAGCCATCGTTGATAAGGAGCTCAATGGCAATCTCATCGTTGACAAGGCGCACAAAAGGAAACATGTCGTTTTGGAAGCTAAGATTGGTGACATCATACGCGTACTGTAAAAAGAAATGAACGAAGTCAGTCCGCTGCGGATAAGTAATAGAGACCGCCGCAAATATCAAAAATTTACCGCTGCATCCTCTTTACACTGGTTGACCCTTTTCCCTAACTTTACCTTCATGTCCTTTAGCAGCTTGTTTTCTCGCAGAAGATGCTCGTTCTCCCTAAGTAGGTCGCGGGTCAGGCGACCCATAAAATGGTTGGTGACGGCGCTGTTCGCGCTGGCTTGAGCAGCAAGCAGGGGGATGTCGGCAGGGTCCACTCTCTTCAGGTCGTGTAAGTTACGCTTTCTATAAAGTGTGGAGATCGCCACGTGAGCATGACGGGAGGCCTGCGGACTCCTCCAGGAGGGAAGGGTAGTGGAAAGACGGATGTATTTATTTTTCCCGTGCCAGTGGATCATCGGGTTGCCCCTCAGATCCTTCTGCTTTTGCCCAAAGCCTTGCATGTCAAAACTTTCCGAGGAGGAGTAGTCCGTGGTGGGTCCCCCTCCTCCCTCCTCTTTCTCACAATTTCCTTCTTCTTTTCTCCTAGGGTAGGAGTCAGCCCGCCCGGTGTCTGAGGCAGATTAGCTGGCACCGCCAAGGCCGCTGCATGAACAAGGAAAACTGAATCAGTGCACTGCAGGTCGCGGCGGATATATTCCAGATCGCGGCGGACACTTACTCTCTTGGCGGTATACGATATTCAAGCTTGCAGGAGCGAAATGTACTAATCAATGTCGAGCCTCGCCCCTGCCAAGAACTCGACGATGGCATTCTCCACCGCATCCAGCTGCACGCTTTTAAAAACAGAGCCCTCCCGTACCTGCGGATAGGTATGAGCGAACCCTAAGTCGCCCTAGAAGATAAGATACCTCAAAGTCCAATTATGGATCTTGTTCGGCAAACCCATAACCTTCATCCCTCGGCAGTAGAAGTATATGATTCCTTTATATTGGCAGCCTCCGGAGGGAGTCACTGAGCGGGCTGAAAAGATTTTTCTGAAGATACTTAATGAAAATGTGATTTTCTCAGATCGCAGATAAGAAAGATAGCTATAAATGGTGGCCAGGGTGTTCGGCGCGAGCTGTCCAGGAACCATGCCGTAGTGTTCGAAAATCTCTGCGATCTCCCATAGTAAGGGAAACTTGAACCCGCTCTCGAAGTGATCAATGGGCACTGCGATATGCGTTGCAGTAGAGAAGTTTATTCTCTCCTGCTCCTCAGGCAAGCGCGCAAGCACTGGCGAGCCCGCCATGTGCTTCTCCACGAATGCGTCCAGCTCGGCCTCGGTCAATTTACATTTCTTATGATCGGCAGCATGAAAAGCAGTCGCAACATCAGTACGTGCGGACACCATTTTTGCAGGCCGCAGGGACTTCTGCTTCAATCACATTTCTTGTGTGGGAGACTGTGGGTCTATTTATAGAAAAACCAGTCTGACAGCTTTCAGCCAGTCTGCGAGGATTGATCGATCAGTCTGCCCAGCTCGCAGTTTTCATTTTTCCTACAGATTCAGAGCAAAAAAATTGACAAGAAATTACGGACTCAAAGGCTCCGCCTAGCCCGCAATCTTCGGTATTCACAATTCACAAATAAAATGTGTGGACACGTAGTCAGTCCGCATAGCTCACATTCAACATCAAGAAAAATTCTCATAGCATAGATTGTAGCATTTTTCAAATCACATAGCAAGATCATACAGAACAAATAATAATTCGCATCATAATACAAATAAAACAAACAAGCACTGTTCAAAGATCGCCCCAAATTATACAAATCAATTTTTTGCTAATTCGCGGACTCAATGACCTCTACGATCAGGATGGGCAGGTCGCTGCTCCCTATCCTTCCCGAGATAGGCCGCCTGGTCACTCCCTCATAGGATTTCTATATACAGCTGCTGGACGAGATGGTGCATGGTGTTGAAAGTATGGTGCATGTGAGCGGTGTCCCTATTGATACGACTAACCAGGACCACAGGCTCGCCTGCCGGCCTCGGCTCCTCATTCGTAGCGGGCTGCCCACTTGCTGCTGGAGCTGAAGCCCCTGCAGAAGCGGGCTAAACCGGTGGTTGCGGCCTCGTCACGGCGACCTCCGCGACCTGCTTCCTTTTCCCTTCCTGCACCAGGGCCAAGTATCTTCCTCTGTAGTGGTGGGCGTCCTCACTTGACCGTTGCTTCTCCTTCTTCAGTTCCTCCACCTCCACTGAAAGTTTGGCGACCGGAGCCTCCAGAGCTTTTTCTCGCTCTATCCGCATCTTTAGTTCTGCTTGGACTTCATTCAGCTTTTCTTCACATTTTCTTTCTAACAATACATATTTATCCAGGCCAAACTATTCTCCATGTGCGGACTCGTCGAAGGAGGCCATCCTAGCTCGCACCGATACATCTACCTCGGGCGACGGCACAATCTCGCCAGCTTCAACAAAACCGGGTGGCGACTTCCACACTGCAGCAAAGAAAACACAAACATTAATTCTCAGGTCGCGACGATCTCAAAAGGTAAGATTAAATCACTTTTTGTAATCATGGCAGCGATCTGGCGACTATCCACAACAGGTCGCCTCACGCCCTCTGGGTCAAAAGCACTTAGGCGTTGCTTCCATCCGCGATGAACTTTTGCTCTTGCTTCAGCCATTGATCTACTGGAAGCGACTATATCTTCGGTCTCCGTAATAATTTTTATTGGACGCGACTTCCAGGGAGGAGTTTTGTAAAGCCACGAACTCTGAAATCGCCGAAGTGTTGGTTGCAGTTTACCTGACCGCATCAGCTCAGCCGCAATCCGCAAATCCTCAGCCCGCTTGTCCGCATCTAGCTTTTCTAAGGCCGCCTCGACCTTGGACTTCATAATAACGAGCTGTTCCTTCGCCATCTTCTCTCCTTCCTCAGCCACAACCGAGGAGGCGGGATCAGTAGCTTTTTCTCCCACAATCTCAGCATCAGGCCGCAGTAGCTCCAACAGAGATTGATTCATGTCAGCAAGCTGCTCGCTATCAATACTGTCGAGTATTTTGGCAGTGTACAATCTGACCGTTGATAAAGGATCACCTCCTATGGTCAAGGCATCTGGAGTAACTAAGCTGGCGTCTGGGACTTCTTTTTCTCGCGGCCTGTACTGCAAGCTCACAGCCTCAGTCCGTGGGGAGATGTTCTTCTCCTTCCGAGCTCGCAGGCTCTTCTCCACTCGCTCACCACTGTGGACTTGTCCCTTTTCCTCTTTTTCTTCTCGGGCGTCTTCTCTAAGTTTATGACGACCTGTGAGAGTCTGTCAGGCCCTCGCGTACTGAGATCGAGCGACAACCAGAGCCATGGAAGATACGGGTGTATCTACTTGGTTTCAGTTAACTCTTCAGCTGGTTTTTCCTCTGGCTCATCGGTTCGCTCCTCAACTACCTCCTCTGTTTGCTTCTCCACCTGTTCATCAGCAATGCAGGCCGCTTCTCCCCAACATTCGACTGTCGGACTGTGGTGACTAATCCTCCGAGTCCAGTCCTATCCGCAGCATGATAGTTTCCTGAGGCAGAAGGGAGTATTTTCCATGCCCCCAACCTTGCAGTATTCTGATCAGAAACGGACGGCAGATTCGATTTTCCATCAATAATTTGGGTTGTAGTAGCGGGGGCAGTCGCAGGTTTCTCGCGTTCAGTACGTAACTGAATTAGTCTCCTGACTCGACCATGAGCTTTCCCCTACATGCCAGACAGACGTCCCGCTCCGATGGATCCTTTCTTAGTCCTTGCTTTCGCCTTAGGCTTCTCTGAGCTCAAGGCGAAGTTGCCAAAGAGAGCTCCAAGTCTTGCCATATCGGACTGGAAAATGCAGACCGCAAGGGGAAAACGGCCCTGTGGCATAGACAGTTTTGCCCGAATACACAGCGCTTCCAGCAGTATTTATAGCGTGAAATCATTGATGATGGTTGCGGATTCGGCGGATTAGGAAACATTTTCGAAATTTCTTGAAATTTAAAAATATGCGGGAATCATGTTGACCCTAGAATCCACAACGACCAGTAGTTAGACCCTTCTCCTCTTCCGGCGGACTCAACTTTCTCAGTCCGCTCATGTCGACTAGACCTTGCAGATCAAATTTCCCTAGCAGCGGACTCCAGAGTCAGTCCGCATAGGTCGGCCACCAGATTTCCATCCAGCCTCATTTATCGGCGGACACGTTCCTCCAGTCCGCCTATTTCTTCTAGCCTCAGTTTGATCTTTCAGATCGTCTACCAACTCTTCAAGCGGATTCAAGAGTCGTCACACAGGTCACTTGCCTTCAGCTAGATAGTGCGCCTACAACTGTGGAAGCTCCAGCTCGTGAGCCCAGTCTGCCCCTCTTGCGCCAGATTGCTTGTCTTTACTTTTTGATTCCTGTCACCGCTGCCCGTTCTCCTGTACCTCGGTCAGCCGGTTATTTAGCCATGCCCGTTTGGGCAGGCCCCCAAACTTATAAATAGGGGAAGTGGTGCACCCAAAGCACGCTGACTCGAGTCCATAGGCCCATTTAGTGAAAGCTCGGACTCAGATCTCGGACTTTGTGGTCTCGAATCTATCTTGATCACCCTTTTTCCCTTGTTCCATTAGTAAACGGTTGCTTGCAGTTTCCTCTCTCTTTTTCCCTTTTTTTACCTGAATTTGAGGGCGCATTTTCTGCATCAACATGCATGGACCAGCCATCATCAGACTTTCAGAGACTCAAGACTTAGAGATTTTCCAAAGACTCAGTAAAATAAGTTCGACGTTCGTCGAACTCGGTTGACGATAGTCGTGCCTCCAGCTTGACGATCTTAGTGAAAATTCTCTGAGCTGAGCTCGACGAACTGATTCTTTGGTCGACGATCTTTGTAACCTTCAGCATTCTAAGTCCAGACTTTGTTCTCTAGACTCAGGTCGACAAACTTAGTTCCTGCTCGACGATTTCTGGAATTTCTACTTCAACTTCTTGATTCCAGAAGTTTCTTAATTTCTAAGTCCAAAATCATCTTCAGTCGACGAATTTAAGATTCTCAGCTCGACGAACTTTGACCACTTTGGCTAGAGTTATCCAACAACAGTTAGTGGTCCTCAACTCGATGAAACCAATTCTCAGGTCGACGATTTTTGGATACTTCACTTCAACACTTTCATTCCAGAAGCATCTGAAAATATTCTAAGTCCAGAAATACTTTGCGGAACTTCAGTCGACGAAACCAGGTATCAGCTCGACGAACTCCATACACCAAAAGGCAAAGTTTCTTCTAGAGAATGCAGTTATGTTTTTAGCTTGCTCGACGATCTTGGAACTCAGCTCGACGAACAGAAGTCATCTGGTCGACGAACACAGCAACTCGGCCTCGATGAACTGTGAACTCAGCTCGATGATTTCTGTTATCTGTTCGACGAATCCAGACTTAGTTATTTCCTTCCCTCTGTCCCCTTCTTACTGCAATAATTCATGTGTAATTAATGCTCAAATATTCTCTGAATATTACCGTTAAAAGGTGCATTGATTATGGTCTTTTCCAGGAATATTGTTTGCCATTTTTCCATGGGACAGTTAGGGAAATAATTCAACGCAGTTCATTCTCAAGGTCGTCAGCATTGATTGCGGAGGATTTCAAATTTCGAAAGATTATTTTTGACAAAAAATAAAAGAAATTTCCTCTCCTTTCCTTTCCTAGTAGAGACACAGAGAAGATAAGAGAGAAAATAGACACACAGACAAAAAAAACAGACAGTCAGTCTGAATCAAGGAATTCTCTGCTCTTTTCTGTCACAGATCTCTGGTACAGAGAAGAAGCCTTAGACCAGAAGAACATCTGTTATCTGAAGAAGAAGAACAATCAATCAAAAATCAAGAGTCTTTATTCTTAAACTCTCCAGGACACTTCAAAGGACAACATCAATTCCATTTGTTAAGAAGTTCCTGAAGATCTTTTCTGGTCAAGGCTTAAAGATTGAAGGCCTATCACCTTGAAGAAAGCTCCAATTTTTCATGAATCATTCTACACATGAGGGGGAGCTATTTGCTAACATCATATTCACTAGTCTTCTTAGTTTCTTTATTGAGAAAGAGAAGACACAATCACTCTCAACCCTCCCCCCCCCCCTCACTGTATAAGGGTTTTTTAAGTCCCTTCAAAAGTTATTCTTGGTTTGGGCAAGTCAACTGACCAAACACTTGAGGTTTGGTTTTTTGAGGCACTTGATCCAAAAGCTCATTGGTGTCAGGCACCTGATTAAAAATCTGAGTGGATTCCTACCATGGTGGTAGAAGAGTGGATGTGCCCAGGTTGGGAACCACTATAATTTCTTGTGTTGTCTGGTTGCCCTTTATTTTGTTCTTGACGTGTTTGTGCTAACTAGGCCTGCTGTGTGTTTGTGGTTATTTATTTGTTATTATGCAGTTATTATTTACAGCAAAAGTTGTAAAGTTTTCTAAGGATTTTAAGATACTCTATTCACCCCCCTAGAGTATTTCAGATCTAACAAATCACTTTCATAACTGAATCAGCTTAAACCAATGTGGTTATTTTGAAACAGTGCGTGTCACTACTAGTCCGTGCCTTATAAGATATGAGGTGCTCATACAATCTAGATTCTATGTACAAATTGTGATGATTGAGAATGTATATATGAGCTTGAAATTATTATGGGTGAAATATCCATAACTGTATATGATGGGTCTGTTTTACTCTCACCCGGAAAATCCTCGTAGCCCCAATCTAAATTTCAGAGACGAAAGTGTCTCTTCATTTATAGGATTTGTAACATCGCAATTCGAGCTAAACCCACTGAGTGACTTGTGTCACTACGTATCGGCCTGGACTAGGTAGAAGTTTTCATACCGTGAGGCTGTCATGGTGGTGTCATGGTTAACATAGGAGGATGATTTAAGTTAAGAAATTACAATTATGAGAGATTCTTACATGATCATCAAGTTGTAGGTATACCATTGATGGTAGTGTTCTCGTAGAAGGCCTATGTCACCTAGGAATCATGTGCTGCCTCGAAGGCAGCATGTCGCCTTGATGAAATTATAGCGCGTGTCAAACTCAAATAACGTGGTTTGTAAATAGCATATTTATGCAAAATAGTGAAATCGAGCAAACGGCCTTAGGCATGATCTCAGATAATTTTATTAGATTTGTAATGATAATACAAGTCCAACGGAGTCATCCGTTCACGAATCCGACGTCATTTGGACAAATTTGAATTTTAAGTAAATTGTCCGCAAAAGCTCCAGGGAGCGTAAAATGAGCATACGTATTCGGATTGGATCGTGGATCATTCCGGCGGATGCATGTCAGCGAGTCAGTCGTAATGAGTCCGTTTGGGACAATTTCTGAGTTCTTTAGAGCTAGTTATTAGCATTTGAATGCAAAGATTAATAATAATACTAATAATAATAACTATTATTATTATGTTATATATATATTATATATAGTTAGAGATTAGGTTAAGAATACGGGCCGTGCACTCTTCCTCCCAGCAGCCCGCCGTAAACACCAATGGCAGAGCTTCCCTCATCTCTATCTCTCCCTTTCTTTATCTCTCTACAGCTCTCTCATGGCTGAAAACCCCACCTCCTCCATAAGCTCTCTCTAGCTTTTCTCTCTATAGCCAACGCCGACGGCCTCCACGGCATCCGTGCCGTTCTTCTCTACATTTCTGGTGCCGCTTCTTCATCGCAAGCCCAACCTGTAACGGCCATTAGGCCACGTGTTGGATTCATTATAATCGTTGTTGTTGGTGGGGTTATAAATAGGGGTTAATGCTTGTAATAGAGATTATGAAAAAGATTAATAAAGTTGTTTGTCTTTCCTCTGTTTCTCCCGCCCTTCTTCTTCTCTCTCTCCAACTCCGGCCATCTCTCCGGCCGTTCGTCCTCTCTCCCCTCTCCGGCCATCCTTCTTTAGGTCATTCTTAGTATTTCCTGTTAGTAGCGTTTAGGATCGCTACATTTGGTGCTCTCGTTGAGATAAACGCCGGCGAACACCATCTCCGGCGATCAAGAACTCCGACGACTCCAGAATCACCACGAACACCATCCACCGCTTCGCCATCTGCGTCGTTTCCACGGACACTCCCACTTCCCTGCACATAGCCAAATCCAGCAAGCTTTCAGTTCCTGCGCACAACAATCACTCACGAAGGATATCATTTTTGGGGAACAAGAAGTCCGCACAGCAACTCCTCCGGCGAACAGGCCGCTCCCAGGCTTAAGGTGGCGTTGATATTTAATCCTGCCAGTCATTGAATGCTCATCACCGGCGATCAAGAACTGCCCTCCCACACCGGCGATCAAGAACGACACCACCTCTGGCTTTTTAGCCTTCCACCACCGCCGGCCAGTTGTTTGCAACAGAGCCACCCCTGTTTTACGCGAGATCAGTCCCAGCAAGCAACCAAAGAACCGCCGTGAACTCTTCTTTTTCCACCTCTGCCGCCACCGCCGCTGCGCTGCCACCGCCGCTGAGACGCCACCGCCGCTGCGCCGCCTCCGCCGCTGCGACGCCTCCACCGCTACCACCGCAAACTCGCGGTTGTTCTGCTCTCCGACTGAATCAAGAATGGCAGAGCACTCTTTCCAACAGTAGAGATCAGTCCAGTTTTCTTGAATATTTTCAGCCCTCCGCCACCGTACACGGCAAGCCCTGCTTCGTGTTATAACTTTTAACAGAAGGAAAAAAAACCCTCTGTTTAGTGTTTTCAGTTACAAGAAATAGTTCTGTCAGGCCTGATTCAAATTAATTGAAGAAACAAAGCAATTAAAAAGTGGGTGGTTTGATCTGCAAAGGTCAATTTCTGGATATTCCACAATGTCGGATAATGTTTACGCTGCTATTGAAGCCTGCGGACAAAATATATTACGCAGTTTTGATGTTTTTGAGGAGCGCTTGAAAAGTAATTTACAAGCAAGATATGATTCATGTCCGCGTTTTTCTGATGGGGATCCCGTAGATTGGCTTTACAAATTACAGTTATATTTTTCGCACAACAACATTCGTCCGGCAGATTTCATGATCTATGCAGCTCTACACTTAGATAGACCCGCGTCTATCTGGTATCGGGCGACATTAGACACTCATCCAGCTTTGACTTTCCCGTTGTTTGTTGATGCCATGGTTAGAGAATACGGCTCTTCTACCATCGTGCCCACTTTTATCTCGACATTCAAGGACAATTATGAGGACGCTCTGAAAGAGCAATATGTATTGAAATCTTGGCCAAGGATAGCTCCGATAGAATGGACGACACCTCCACAATCCTTGAGCAAAATGGGGGCAATGACAACGCCAAACTTTGAACAAGAGCAAAATGGGGGCAATTACTTAACTAGTGTGATTGCTATTACGGATCCATCGTTGCCATCCACCACTCTTATGATGAAGAACAACATCGAAATTGTCCCGGAAGAGCTCAAAAAAATTTCCTCTTTTCTTGACGTTCCTCGTCACTATTTCCTCAATCAAGATATCATGATGCGCCAAAATTATCTTGCGGAGAACAAATTTTTGTCGTTGTTGTCAAGACAATCACATGAGCAAGAACTACTCAATGAAGGGGTGGTCAGGCCAATACCAACTTCTTCGGTTATTCTCGTTTTTGATCCAGGAGGAAATTCTAGCACCCATAGAGACGTCCAGGCATAACAACAATAATCCTCGTCTTCGGTGCATTGGGAAAATTTGAAGAACACAATATATAGTTTTTTTTTAATGGCTGAACGACGAGGGCGTCGTTTCAAAAGGGGAATGCAATGTAACGGCCATTAGGCCACGTGTTCGATTCATTATAATCGTTGTTGTTGGTGGGGTTATAAATAGGGGTTAATGCTTGTAATAGAGATTATGAAAAAGATTAATAAAGTTGTTTGTCTTTCCTCTGTTTCTCCCGGCCCTTCTTCTTCTCTCCCAACTCCGGCCATCTCTCCGGCCGTTCGTCCTCTCTCCCCTCTCCGGCCATCCTTCTTTAGGTCATTCTTAGTATTTCATGTTAGTAGCGTTTAGGATCGCTACACAACCACGGCAAGATCTACTCTGGCGACTTCTCGCTCCAAGTTTTCCTTCCAGGCCACCTCCGCCTTCTCACTCATGGCCGGCGAATACAACTTCAAGCAAAGCCCTCTCTCTCTCTCTCCCCCCGAAGTTCTCCCTCCAGATCTGATTCAGATCCGACCTACATCCTATCTCCAAACTGTAACTATTCATCAAGCAAGGCCGGAATCCCTCCAAGTCCAACCCGACAACACCATACCCGACCTCTATCTATTTCTTCCTACAAACTAGTCTGACCTCTTCTCTAAGCAGCCCACTTCAAGACACTCCTCAGTCCTTGGTTTGTTCTTGAAGCAACTCAGATGATAGCATTCGAGATAAAATTTTGGAGGAATTATTGTGGAGTGATTATTGGAGCTTTCAAGATTTGGAGGTGTTGACTCATTCATTTTCTATAGGAGCTTCAATATTTCAGGCACTGGATCCATGGTCGACTCCTTTGGAGAGCATCAAACGAGGTTGGAAAGCCAATGTCCAACTATGGACTGGAGCAATGTGCAAACGCCGCATACGCGGCTATTGGGTAGCATGCATAAACACTCGGTGAGCTTTCAACCCTCTCCCTTGGTACTAGATCAATAGTTATTCCTATGAGAGATATTGACTCAAAAGAGTCTTGATTTGTGAGAAGAAGGTTTCTAGAAAGAGGTCATGCTAGGACTTGTGTCCTAGGGATTAGACGTCTTCAAACCCTCCTTCCTTCTATCTGAAGATATGGGCTGGTTTTGTGAAGAGAAGTGGCCCTATGAGGGTGAATAAGGGAGGAGGATTTCTGGATGTGATTTGGCAATATCGGTTAGAGGAGGAAGACGAACTGATGCCGTTCATTCCACCTTAAGATGCGTGCAGAAATCTGCTTTCTTCGCGCAGTGATCTTCAAGGCCATTTTCGGACATGGTGCGTCCAGTTCTGGGTTTTCATCTAAACACGAAAGTCGTAGATCTTGGAAATTCCTTTCCAACGAGTGGTTAAACGTCTTCATGCGAGGTCTGTAGCCACAGAAAAGTCTGATCGAACTTGCTATTTGCAAACGTATAGAAAACTGTTTTCTGAATGCAGCATACTTCGAGGCTAATTTCAAGTGTGTTAGGTTCTGAACTGGGTTACGGGTCAAATACGAAAGTTATAGTCCTTGGAAATGGCATTCCAACGGCTGGTAACACGTCTTTATACGAGTTCTGTAGACTCACTAACAGTCGAACGAAATGGCTGTACAGTCAAGTCCTTGTATTTCTTACTCTCGGGTTAGTATAGTATTGGGCTTGGTTCGAGTAATGAAACGGAAGTTTAATTGTTGGGGTTTGAGGGAATTTGACCCTATGAGTATGTATTAAACGAATGACTTGGAAACACAATTGAGCATGATTGTAACTTGTGTAATTGAACAAGTTTGGAAGAAAGTGTGACGCTCTATAAATGAACTATTTTTTGTGGACGTGGATACCGTGATGGAAGCATAATGGTTGGTGGATGTTTGATACATGAAAGAAATCAGAAGGGATTGATGAATGGTCATGAGGTGTGATGAATAAGGAAGTATAAGGTGGTCCACTGCTGTGAGGTGTGATACTTTACGGGAAGCAGTGTGGATTGTATATTGTATAAGATGGTTTGCCACCTGTGTCGATGATGAACCCTTAACTTCCTTGTGGCACAAGAATGTGAAAGGGTGTAAGTGCGGTTTTGACCGCACCGGATTTGTAATGATGAAAAGATTATAGGCCGGTTGGGCTTGTCTCTCGGCGTTTACTTCCAGAGGCTCCTTCCGTGCCAGGTGGATGGTGGGGTTTGGTCCTTTGGTGATATGCTCTCGTAGGCTCCCTCTGTGCCATATTGATGTGAAATTGCATACAGTGTGAGACAACATGCGGTTTCGTAATCCTGGGTTAAGGATAATGTGGCAGGTCTATGGGCTCACCAGTCGTCACACCCATGGGAGTCGACAGATGGACTTGCACGGTTGGGCCTTGGTCCTCGGTGCTTACTTCCCGAGGCACCCTCCGTGCTAGTGGACGGTTGGATTGGTCCTTTTGTGATTTGTTCATAGAGGCACCTTCCGTGCCACGATGGTAGGCCAGTTAGGCTGGGATCTCGGTGCACATCTACCCGAGACCCCTTCTGAGTCGTAGTACGGATGTGAGCTCCGCTGTTGTGTTTTTAACATTGAGGCATATGGAGGCCTATGCTTGGTAGTGTGGATACCCACCTAGTAGTGGAAAAGCCCGCTCCACTGTCACCGCCAGGCCATGACGGTTGACGCCTGAGAGGTTTACCTGCTCAAAAAGTGGGAACTACAAGTCTATGTCAACATAGCAGTTGCATGTACGTGATCATGGGTCGGTCATTGCATTGCATTGCATTCATATCATTACATTACATTGCATACACAAGATCCTTATTTTATAAATTTGTATGAGCAATCTTATACGATGAATTACTTTATTGTTGATCCGATCCTCAACTTATATGTCTGTATGGGCATTCATATAAGTTGAGTTACTTTTTGTTGTAGTTCTATACTTTATACTGTGGTAGATGGTAGAACTGCTAGAGTAGTTTGTTTACTCACTTATTGTTTTTCTGATATGCTCTGATATTGTTCACTCTTATACCACCTGTTTGTACTACTGCTCATTTATATATATATTGTACTTTGCCCTTTTCTCCGTCGGTGCTAAGGAGTCGCCGGGGGAGCGGATGTGATAGTCACTTAGTCTTTATGACTAACGGTTGCTATGTCTACCTTTTTAGGAGGAAACCCCACAGATAGAGCAACAAAAGGTTGTGCAGGAGTGAGGCTAGGCCAGGATGACAGGGCCTGATGTGATGGTATCGTCATTGTCGTCGGTGATTGATGTGAGTTTTGAGATACTCGTAATATAGCCCCTTTGGGCAAAGTTTCTATATACTCTGATATTTTTAGGAGCCTTTGTGTAGCTTCCGGAACTTTTTGGACATTTTGCTTAATGTGGATAATGACTTCTGTGCTTATTATTTTATTGATGGGTTGCCAGTAGATATTTGAGAATAGCCGGCAGAATAGGCGTCTTGTAGTACAGTTAGCCTGTGTACTGACGCTACCGCAAGCCGGCTGTTCTAGGAAAAAGGCTCCCCTCATGCTGTGTTTGGTGTACCGGGAAGGTGTTATTACACGATCAGCCGAATTGAAGGTTCTAAGTCCCGTGCGAGCACTCAAGGGGCCAGAGCTCGGCAGCCCCCGACTTGCCCAGACGAGGTGAGATTACTAGGGGCGAGTAGAGCCGAAGGGCTCGCACTTGCCCATAAAAGGCCGGTAAGAGGTAGGCGAGTAGGGCCAGTTGGGCCCGTACTCGCTGCCCTAGGGGACCAGAGACTTCAGGGGGCCACTCGCCCAACGACCTATGACATTTTTTACCATTTTGCCCCCCGTTGGTCTGCTTATAGCCTTGTAGAACAACAGAGTTATGTTGTTGGCAGACCCATCTGGTCTTTATATAGCTGTTCAAAACAGGGGAGGTTGACTATTTGCAGGACGTTTTCATAAATCTATAAATAGGACCGAAGGGGCATCTCAAAAGGCATGCTTCCCAGTGTTTTGATCTTCTTGCACTTTCTGAGGTAGCCCTAGCTCGGCCTTTGGCTAAGGAGGGGAAGCGCTCTAAGATCTTCCGGGTGTGTGGTGGGATCTCCACGCCGAGCCTTGGGTCAGATCCCTTTTCTTTTATTGTTTGGCTTGCAGGAGAGAAGTAGGTCTGCGATCACCCCTTCCCCAAGGGTGAACTCCACAAGAGACCGAGTTTTCGGTTTCAACAATATGGTTAGTTAATTGTAAATCATTATTACTTATATTTGTTAGCCAGTTCACTGCAATGTTGTCATGATGTTAATGAATATAGTTTTCCAATTTATCATGTTATGTTTTATGTGTTAATGCATCTTAGCATTGTTGTGTATTCTGCCTTCTTTATATTTGGGGAGATTGTTGAGAATATTTCCCTTCAAAGTTCCTTGGATTTGAAGAGGCATCACCATCAATGCTAAGTGCATAGTGTATTTGATAAACCTTCTACTTCAATTATTTGCAGGTTTATGTTGTTCTAAACATTGTTAGAACATTCATGGAAGTTGTTGTCATTATCTCAGCTCTTCTATGAAAATCCATTGCGAAGAATGTCTGGTCTCAGCGAAACCGCTGGGACGCAGCCATCTGCCGCTGAGACAACTACCTGTCTCAGCCCTGCTGAGAAAGCAGACTGGTCTCAGCGGAACCTCTATAACATAGTTAACCTGCCCAACCGCTGAGACAAAGTCAAAACTAGCCATCAACTTGGCAAAGCTCTTCTGACAAGATCAATATAGACAGTGAAGTTGAGCATGGAGGCTTCAAGAATTGCCCTGAAGAAATTTAGAATGTCATACCAACTCAGCACCACAGGGCTATAAGTAATCCTATTTGAACCCACTAGGATTGCACCAGAAGCGGTGTAAGAGTTCTTCAAAAATATAGTGATCAGTACCTCGGGTAAATACATCAAAACCCTCATCATGGGAAACAATCTGAGAATCATCGTCAGAAGCCATAGTCGACAACTTGACCGACCCGCCCTTTCCGGAGGAGAAGAAGAGGACGAGATTTCTAGGCAGATTATGAGGCAGCCCTAGAATTGTGTGATTATTCTAAAGATGTGTATGGATCACTGGATACGGAAAGCATGAGATCTTCAGGCAAACTACATGCTGATATAGTAGGTAAAGTTCTATTATGCAAACAAGGCTCTCATAACAAAATCTCTAATGGAATTTTCAACATCTTGACTGCCGTCATTCTTACCAAGAGGACTGACTGAAGTCAAGTCATTTTCAGGAAGCTGAAAGGTTACCTAAAGGCCCCCAATATGTGGAGAATTGTCTCCTTTTTCCTCTTTAAATTCCTATGTGACGTGATCAAAGAGTCACCTGAGGCACTATTGCATTACCTGAAGAAGATGGGCTATAGAACCATAAAGAGGTGAGAAAAAACATTTCCCAAGTCAAACAAAATTGGAGAGTGTTAAAATTTCTCAACGTGGTCAGCAAGATAGCCCAAACGCCAAATTAATATCTTCGGAACTACCCAGTTCGCACGCTGAACCTGCGGAAACCCAAGGACTAGAGGTTGCACCCAACAAAACAATGGAAGCACAAGAAGATCTTATTATGCATTCACTTCATTATAATCCGAGGCATACATAGCGAGACATGATTTCGCTAGTATTACAGCTGTAAACAGAAAGAACCAAAAAACAAGCCGGGCGGACAGCACTCCAGTCCGCCGAGACCGCGAGGTCGCCGAGACCGCCGAGACCGCTGAGCTCGCCCAAGCTATGCTGCAATCCGCCGAATACCACGGAGTCCGCCGAGACCGCGAGGCTGCGCGGACAGACCGTTATTCGCCTCCTGCTGAACCCGAACTGAGGAACTCCCCTACCCGCCTGAAGCCGGCGGACAGGTTATTGAAGCTGGGAAAGTTGAAACAGAACTGACAAGCCGCAGAGCGACCTCCTGCTGAGTCCGCAGAGACCGCACACTTCCAAGCACTGACCAAAGTCACAGCCAAACTCCTGGCTCCTTGAAGTTATCCGCGCGACCTGCACACAGCAAACCGTCAGCCTGAAACAATCCGCGCGGACTGAAAAACACAGACCGCAGCACTTGCCCAACCCAAATTACTGTTCACTCACGTTACTTTAGATGTGCCAGGGGGTCCTATTTATAGGCCAGGTGAGGAGTGTGGTCACCGCCCATGAGATAGCGACACCGCCCCAGCCCGCGCGAACACAAACCGACTGTCCGCTCAGTCCGCGAAGACTTAGCCAGTCACCAAGGGAAACCGCCAGGAGCAAGGCAACCAATGACGAACCCTCTCCAGTCCGCCCAAGCTAAGCGGACAAGGCACCAGCCCGCAAAGCTCCAACTGCTTCAGGACAGCACCCTCTTCAATGGCAGTCCGCACCAACCCGAGGCAGTCCGCAAGTCCCACACCTCAATCCGCCACAAGTCCACGACCAAAGGCAAACAGCAACAGTCCGCCCGGTCACAGCGGACTTGGCGGATACGGCGGACACCATGAACTTGACACCAAGTGTGACCAAGTCCAAAACCATCAAGGGCCAGTGCGAGCATGGCGGACACAAAGTCCCGTCCGCCAAACACCCTAGCACAGACCGCAACCAGTCCGCGAGCTCCTCGCACTTGTCCAATGCAGTAGCACCAAGCCGGACTCCAAACATCAGTCCGCCAACCGGTCTCCACAACAAGACCTGCTGTAACACCTGAGCTCGGCAAGGCCTCAGCCAAGCTCAAGGTCCAGTCCGCAACAGCCCCAACCGCGGACACACCAGTCCGCAAGGCTTCCCACGAACTCGAACCAAACCGCCAACAACGCAAACTTGCACCCGCGACCACTGAGCAATGCACCAGTCCGCAAGCCTCTCTATCCGCAGATACCAGGCCGCACCAAACCGCGGACACCATGCAACAACCCGCTCAGAACACAGCCGGCTTCCACCAGACTTCTCACCAGGCCGCAACCTCAGTCCGCCCAGTCCGCCCAGTCCGCCAAAGCTGTCCGCACAGGCCGCACGGCCTGTCCCGTCACCCACTTCCACTTCACAAATTTCAACACTCCCCCTTGAAGTGAGAAGTGGTGACCAAGCCCAGCAAGCTGCGCAAGCGTTCAAAGGGCCCCTTCGACAGCGGCTTCGTGAAGATGTCAGCAAGATTATCTTCACTCCGAACATGCCCGACCAGCAGAGACCCCTCCAACACCTTCTCCCTGATGAAGTGGTGATCAATCTCTATATGCTTGGTCCTGGCGTGACACACTGGATTGTTTACCAGTTTGAGAGCACTCTCATTGTCACCCCGGAGTAAAGTAGGCCCTTGCACTTCTTCATGAACATCCTCTATGAGCCTCCTCAACCAAACGGCTTCGCGAGCAGCCAAGGCCGAAGCCTTATACTCCGCCTCCGTGGTTGAAACCGACACCGAGTCCTGCTTCTTGCTACACCACGAGATGCTAGCTGAACCGCAAGTGAACACATAACCTGAAGTAGACCTTCGATCATCCGAATCACCGCCATAGTCAGCATCCGTGTACCCGAGCAATGCAAACTCCGCATCCCTTCTATAGAGGAGTCCCATCTCAGAAGTCACCTTGACATACTTCAGAATTCCCTTCGCCGCCACTAGATGAGATTGCCTTGGTTCAGCCATATACCGACTTACTCGGCCAACAGCATAAGCTATATCCGGCCTTGTAATCGTCAGATAGATCAAGCTCCCAACAAGAGCCCTGAACACCAAGGGATCATTAAGCACCCTTCCCTCATCTCGTCGAAGCTTTAGCCCAGGTTCCAGTGGAGTAGAGCACTTCTTCCCTTCGCCCATGCCAAACCGCTTCACAATACGATCAGCATACCCTTTCTGGCTAATGAGAATCCCGCACTCCTTCCTCTCCACTTCCAGACCAAGAAAGTGATGCAACTCTCCCAAGTCTTTCATCTCGAAGCGTATAGCAAGCTCTCCCCTGAGCCTTGCTACTTCCTCCTCCGAGTTCCCTGTGATGATCATATCATCCACATACAGCAGGACCAAGACTCTTAGCTCTCCCTTCTTCTTGACGAACAAGCTTGAATCCGAGTTAGAAGCCAGGTATCCACAGAACTGCAGGTACTCTGCAATCTTCCCATACCACGCTCGAGGAGCTTGCTTCAACCCATAGAGAGCCTTCCTGAGTTTGCAGACATAGTCCGGATGCTTCTCAGAGACGAAACCAAGCGGCTGATCCATGAAGATGTCCTTGTCAATCTCTCCGTAAAGAAAGGCATTCTTCACATCGAGTTGCCACAACCTCCATCCCTTGCAAGCAGCCAAGGCGATCACCACTCTTACAGACGTCATCTTCGCAACTGGACTGAATGTCTCCTCATAGTCTTCTCCATACTGCTGTGAGAATCCTCTAGCGACCAGGCGAGCCTTGAACCGATCAATGCTCCCATCAGCCTTCTTCTTCAACTTATACACCCACTTGCAAGTAACCGGAGTAACGCCATCAACCTTGGGCACAAGGTCCCAGGTTTCATTCTTCTTCAGAGCATCAATCTCTTCCTTCATGGCACCTTCTCACTCCTTCACTCCAGTGGCCTCGTTGAAGTTTGCAGGCTCTCGCTCATCCAGAGGACCTGCAAAGAAGCAGGAGACAAAGCTCACTGCATTCCCATCACAGTACCGAGCCGGTGGCTTAACCACCCTCTTCGATCTCCGAAGACACGGCTCCTTGCTCACGGCTTCCGTTGCTTCTTCAGGCTCCACTCCTACCTGGGGCAAGCATTGAGCAGTGCTCCCCCTGCTTCCTGAGCCAGAAGGCTCAGCCTCGGAGTTCGAAGCAACAGGAGCTGCTGGTGAAACAGCAAGCTCCTCTTCCAAGCCTTCAGCATCCTCCACCGGTGCTTCCTCAACCTTGCTACTTCCGGTAGGCTCCACCGAGCCACCTCCATATGACGTCAGCTCGTCAAAGACAACGTCTCTTGACACCACGAACTTCTTCGTCACAGGGTCCATGCACTTCCATCCCTTCTTCCGCTCATCATAGCCAACAAAGACAAGTTTCCTTGCCTTCGCATCCAGCTTTGTCCGTGAAGCATCCGGGACATGCACGTAGCAAGTTGAACCGAACACCCGAAGGTGTCCAACACTCGGCTTCTCCTTCAGCAACAGCTCAATGGGCGTCTTCATGTTGATAGGGCTGAGTGGCATCCGGTTGATAACATATGCAGCACAAGACATTCCCTCCGCCCAAAAAGACCTCGGGATATCTTTCGCATGCAGCCAGCATTTGCAGGTTTCCGTCAGATGACGGATCTTCCGCTCCGCTACCCCATTTTGTTGTGGAGTGTGAGCACATGTAAGCTCCCGTTGGATCCCGTGCTTCCTGCAGAAGTTAGAAAACTCGGAAGAGACAAACTCTCCCCCGTTATCAGTTCGAAACTTCTTAATTCGCAAGCCAAGCCGGCCTTCTACCAACTCCTTGAACTCCACGAACAAACGAAAGGCTTCCGACTTCTCCTTTAAGAAGTACACCCAAGTATACCTTGAGTAGTCATCAACCAAGACAAGCATGTATTTGCTTCCACCAAGGCTGACAGTAACAGTCGGTCCCATCAGGTCGCCATGAATACACTCCAATGGTTTCTTGCTCCTTGTTTGAGATTTATCAAACGGAAGGCGATGTGCCTTACCGTATTGACAGCCCGCACAAACATGCCCATCACCAAAGGAGGACAACATCGGCAACCCCCACACCAGACTTCTACTCGCCATTGCCTTTAGCTTGTCCATGCCAACATGCCCCAGCCTCTCATGCCAGATAGCCGCACTATCATTGGCCCTCATCCTATCAACATAGGCACTGGTGGAAAGAACAAACAAGTTCTTCACCCTCCTCCCAACATGAGCAACATCAGCCTTTACCGCTGATACGTTGCGAAGGAACCTCACGTCTGTTGGCCCAAACAGAACGTGATACCCAGCGTCCACCGCGTTGGTCACCGAGAAGAGGTTCTTCTTCATGCCCGGCACGTGATACACACTCCTTAACGTGAGTGGCCCCGGATCACTACCCAAAGACACGACCCCCTCCTTCTCTACTGCATAAACAGTATTATCAGCAGTGATAATAGCTTCATTACCTGAGTAAGCCTGCATGGAGGTGAACTTCGACTTGTCTCCGGTGAGGTGATGACCACACCCGGAGTCGATGATCCACTCGCTGTTGAAGTCCTCAGCAGATAAGGCACGGACACAAGTGCCCGTCATGAAAGCTCCTCCCCATTCTGCTTCTTCACTTCGCGAGCAAGCTTCCTCCTTTCCCGCAGCATGCCCAGGCTGCAGTTTGACCTTGCAGTCCCGCTTGAAGTGCCCTCGCTGATGACACCGGTAGCACTTCAGATTCTTCTTCCAGTCCTTAGGAGCATTGCTCCTCTCCGGCGGATATGAAGTTGAAGTCTCCTTCTCAACAGCGGCCTGCACCTTCTTCTTCTTCTTCCCTTCCCATCCCTTCTTCTTGCCTGAGAAGAGAGCCTCGCTGCCTTCCTGATTCAGATTCACTCCAGCCATCTGCCTTGCTAAGCTCTCCTGCGAGGCAAGCAGATTCTCCAGCTCCAGCAGAGACGGCTGAGTAGCCCACCCTTGAACAGACGTAACAAAGGCCACATACTCCTTCCGCAAGCCGCGGAAAATGTGCCTCTTCATCTTTGCCTCAGAGATAGGCTCATCGGGATCCAGTGCCGACAGCTCAGCACACAAGCTCTTCATCTTTAAGAAGTACCTGGAGATGGAAAGGTCTCCCTGAGTTGCCCTGGCCAACTCATTCTCCAGGAACTGAAGCCGCGCCACATTCTTCCTATTGAACAACTCATCAATGGTTGTCCAAATATCAGCAGCCGACTCACACCCAATGATGTGATCAAACAGTTCCGGAGAGACAGCTCTCTTCAGAACGAACTCTGCCTTAGCATTAGTTCTTCTCCAGAGCCTCACCTGTTCAGCAGTACCGAAAGCAGCAGTTACTTCCTGTCTGTCGTCTCCACCGACAACTTCCCACAGCTCCTCGCCCAGAAGATAACTCTTCATGCACGACTTCCACTTTTTATAGTTAGTCGGCGTTAAGAGTTCAATGCCCAGACCTCTTGCTAAGCTTCCTTCCATTGCAATCACCTGTTGGTACCCTTCAGCAGCTCCGAGCAACAACACAGGTTGATCACCACTCAATCACTGAGTAACAACACTGGCTGACCTCCGCTCACGCAACTGAACCTCCAACCTCAGTAACCTGGCTCTGATACCATGTTAAAATTTCTCAACGTGGTCAGCAAGATAGCCCAAACGCCAAATTAATATCTTCGGAACTACCCAGTTCGCACGCTGAACCTGCGGAAACCCAAGGACTAGAGGTTGCACCCAACAAAACAATGGAAGCACAAGAAGATCTTATTATGCATTCACTTCATTATAATCCGAGGCATACATAGCGAGACATGATTTCGCTAGTATTACAGCTGTAAACAGAAAGAACCAAAAAACAAGCCGGGCGGACAGCACTCCAGTCCGCCGAGACCGCGAGGTCGCCGAGACCGCCGAGACCGCTGAGCTCGCCCAAGCTATGCTGCAATCCGCCGAATACCACGGAGTCCGCCGAGACCGCGAGGCCGCGCGGACAGACCGTTATTCGCCTCCTGCTGAACCCGAACTGAGGAACTCCCCTACCCGCCTGAAGCCGGCGGACAGGTTATTGAAGCTGGGAAAGTTGAAACAGAACTGACAAGCCGCAGAGCGACCTCCTGCTGAGTCCGCAGAGACCGCACACTTCCAAGCACTGACCAAAGTCACAGCCAAACTCCTGGCTCCTTGAAGTTATCCGCGCGACCTGCACACAGCAAACCGTCAGCCTGAAACAATCCGCGCGGACTGAAAAACACAGACCACAGCACTCGCCCAACCCAAATTACTGTTCACTCACGTTACTTTAGATGTGCCAGGGGGTCCTATTTATAGGCCAGGTGAGGAGTGTGGTCACCGCCCATGAGATAGCGACACCGCCCCAGCCCGCGCGAACACAAACCGACTGTCCGCTCAGTCCGCGAAGACTTAGCCAGTCACCAAGGGAAACCGCCAGGAGCAAGGCAACCAATGACGAACCCTCTCCAGTCCGCCCAAGCTAAGCGGACAAGGCACCAGCCCGCAAAGCTCCAACTGCTTCAGGACAGCACCCTCTTCAATGGCAGTCCGCACCAACCCGAGGCAGTCCGCAAGACCCACACCTCAATCCGCCACAAGTCCACGACCAAAGGCAAACAGCAACAGTCCGCCCGGTCACAGCGGACTTGGCGGATACGGCGGACACCATGAACTTGACACCAAGTGTGACCAAGTCCAAAACCATCAAGGGCCAGTGCGAGCATGGCGGACACAAAGTCCCGTCCGCCAAACACCCTAGCACAGACCACAACCAGTCCGCGAGCTCCTCGCACTTGTCCAATGCAGTAGCACCAAGCCGGACTCCAAACATCAGTCCACCAACCGGTCTCCACAGCAAGACCTGTTGTAACACCTGAGCTCGGCAAGGCCTCAGCCAAGCTCAAGGTCCAGTCCGCAACAGCCCCAACCGCGGACACACCAGTCCGCAAGGCTTCCCACGAACTCGAACCAAACCGCCAACAGCGCAAACTTGCACCCGCGACCACTGAGCAATGCACCAGTCCGCAAGCCTCTCTATCCGCAGATACCAGGCCGCACCAAACCGCGGACACCATGCAACAACCCGCTCAGAACACAGCCGGCTTCCACCAGACTTCTCACCAGGCCGCAACCTCAGTCCGCCCAGTCCGCCCAGTCCGCCAAAGCTGTCCGCACAGGCCGCACGGCCTGTCCCGTCACCCACTTCCACTTCACAAATTTCAACAGAGAGAGCTCCAAAAAACCTCAGGCTGAGAAGAAGAAGAGTGAGGGCAGTCCTCTAAGAAAAAAAAACAGAGAAGAAAAGGATATTAAAGAAAAGGGAAATTGATCCAAGACCCATTCCCTCCCCTATTCATGTTGAGGTGTAGCATACTAGATAATTCATCCCAGTGACCTCTGGAACTATGGATCCAGAAGAATTAAAGATCACCACCCCTGTAGAAGTGTCTAGAGGTATGGCTGAAAATGAAGAGATGGAAGTGCGAGAAGATCAATAGGAACTTGCTCCCCATAATACAGAAATTGTATATCTGGAAGAAGATCAGTAAGAGTTGTCTACTATGCAAACAGAAGTTATAGAAGTAGAATTTCAACAAGAACTTGATGTAGTTGAGGGGGAGTTGCTCCAAGAAAACTCAGCCCAAGAAACTAAACTACTGGAAGAGGAAGAAAGGACAATCACTGAGGCAGTTGAGGGGGAGTCACAACCATAAGACTTTGCCTAGACTGGTATTGAACTATGAGAAGTAAACCGGGTAATTAGGAGAGTGGTAGAGTCCTCTCAATCACTACCACCAGTTCAAGAAGAATTAGAAGATCTCATAATCATAGGGAAGGAGTTAGTGCTCTAGGAGTTAGTGCTCTACACACTCACAACATCATCTCCCGGGCATCTACTCCTGACTAACCATATGAGGACTATGAGCCTCATACAGGATCATCATATAGGGCAGCAGCAGAAGAGCCCAAAGATCCATCACCAACCAGTGAAGTACCTCCTGGTTAATTTTTTTCTCAACTGTAAAGCATGATGGACAATCAAAGAAAACATATAGAATGTTTTGTGCAAAGAACAGTCCTAGGGCAGAGGACTGAGATGAGTGAAAAGATTGCAGTTCTACATGGAGAAATGCATCAGTTGAATTCCCAAACCCTCCCATTTTTATGAAGTTAGTATAGGCTATAAACTACAATATAGAGCAGAATGATATGACCCACCAAGACCTACAAGCCATAGTGCAGAATCAAGTTGCAACTAGAGAAAATCTTCGTCAACTTCCCAAGCAACAATAAATAACATGGCAGTGCCCCAAATGAATATGCTGGAAAGAATGGACTTCTGTGCTCAACTACTTGATGGACATCTGCTACTCACAAAGAAACATATTATTGTAGGAGTCAACATGCAAGAAGAAAAGATATATAATTTTCAGGAAGCTATATGCAAAACTGTATTTGAAGAAATCAGAAAGGGGGGAGAAGGCAATAACTCACTTATCTGCTCAACAAGCCATCTGCATCTTAAATTCCACCAGGGAAGCTCTAAATCTAGAAACAGTACAGTACTTTCCACGATAAGAAATAACCCCAGCACTTGCTTATGACTATTGTCATCCTTGTCGCTGTGAAGAAACCTGAGATGACTATGATTATTCCCCTCTAGCTAATGATCCAAGACCATCCTCATCTCACAAAGGAAAGGTTGTTCAAAGTGAAGAAGAGATGTTGACCAGGTAAAGGAGGAGGATTAAAATTTAGAACATACGTGATTATGAAGTGTGGATCTCTCTATCCTAGAACATCATCCTATACACATGGTAGAATTTTGGAATGTTTGGATTCAACACTTCAAGCTACTACAATTCAGTTGAGTGGGATAATCATAAGAAGCAGGAGTCAAGGAGGATGATTCATAAGAGGAATCATCCAAATGGATCTTCCTCCAAAGTATATCCCTAAGCCTTTGGGGTACTTCCAAAGACAGAAGAGAAAGGCTGCTGGAGAGAACTTCTAAGCAATGAAAGACTTAGGAATATTTACAACTTTTGTTGTGATTTACTCTTTTTTCTCATAATATAAAACTTTTTTTATTTCCGATCTTTTATATATATAATTTGGAATGTCTTGACCTCTGAGTATTTTTGTTTCATTATCAATTTATGTCCTTATACTTATTATCATATGAGGTTTTGACTTCTTCAAATAGTGGGAGATTGTTGAGAATATTGTCCACACGATTTCGTATTTAAAGAATGCCTCAAGATGACAATAAACATCTTGTATTTCATGGATGTGTTAGTTTTGATGTGACAGGTATAACAGAAATGCTTGACTAATAGAGTATTATGCTTATGGTCACCCAAACAGGCTTTTGCCCTTGTAATCCCTCAAGATACAAAACTCATATTGACCTATGATCTAATCCTATATTAGACTTGCCATTATCTTAGGGAAAATTAGTTGTTGAAACCAAAAACTGGTCTCTAGTGGAGTTCACCGTTAGGGAAGGGGTGATCACACACCTACTTTTCTCCAACAAGATAAATAATAAAAAGAAAAGAGAACTGACCCAAGGGCTTGGCGTGGGGGTCCCACCACACACTCGAAAGATCTTAGAGCGCTTCTCATCCTTAGCCAAAGGTCGAGCTAAGGCTACCTCAGAAAGCGCAAGAAGATCTGAACACTAGTAAGCATGCCTTCTGAGGTGCCCCTTGGGTCTTATTTATAGTTTTTTGAAGACGACCTGCAAATAGCCAACCTCCGCTGTTTTGAGCAGCTATGTGCAACCCAACTGCGTCTGCGAACAACGTAACTCCATTGTTTTAACAAGATATTCACACCCCTGGAAAGGGCACTAAGGTAATTCTACCTCTGGGCCACACTGGGAAGGATCCAAGGATCTGGAGGTCAGCTCGCCACAACTCTGCACCCCGCTACGGCGAACGCGACCTGGCTCCTATACATCGCCTTCCCTCCTTGGGAGAGCGCGAGCCAGCCCTCCGCAGCCCGCCGAACCTCACTCTAAGGTGGGCTGGCAGCCAGGTCGCCTATTGGAGAGCGGACTGCTGGGTCTGGGACTGTTACTACAGAAGGAATTCCAGAGGAGTTGAGTTCGCCGAGCTTGGTTCGATGAATCCAGGATTCTAACTCCCGATGTTAGCTCGATGAACGCGGAGCTCCGTTCAATGAACGCTGAGCTCCGTTTGATTAACACCGAGCTCCGTTCGACGAAATTCGAGCTACGTTCAATGAACGGCAAGCTCCTTTTGACGAACGTCGATCTCAAGCTCAACTCGGCAAAAAACCGACTCAGTTCGACGAAAGCCCGACTCGGTTCGACGAATCCCGAGCGGACACAGGCTGGGTGGGCCAGCCTGCGTAACTTGTACGCTTAGCTTTGGTAGGAGCAGGCTAGCCGTTCTGAGTTCACTCGCATGCTGTTCTGCCGCGGATAGGTCGCATTGGTCCGCTCGCCTTTCCTGGTGGACCCACTCGGCAAACACGGGGTTGTACACAATCCCCGCTATTTTCGAGCTTGGCCAAGCTCGAAAAGAATCATCTAACACACGTGTACTGTGAGTGCTTTGCTGAGCTGGAGAATCTTTTGGCGGGTCCCACCTTCACGCTATAAATATGCCATCAGACCTTTTGGGAAAAATCCCGCCTTCTTTTAGCCTTCTCTGTGAGCTGTAGCTGCACGGTGCCTGTGTCCGAGGAGATGCGAGCTCTCCTAGAGGCCTCAAGGGAGGGGACTAGGGCGGAGGCTCTCTAGGCCGCCCCATGGTTGGCGTGCGGATCGACCGGCCCCCTCTTTAGGCTAGTGAAAGGGAAAATCTTCAAGCGGTCTCCTACAAACGACCTCCCGGGATCCAGCTCGACGGATGGTGCCGAGGTTGCCCATGTGGTATGCGCACCTTCCGCAGCTGCCACCCCGTGAATATGGAGGCATCAAAGGGGAGCGGGGCCATTCCCTGTCGTTGTCAACCGAGCGGGTCGCCAGCCCTTCCGGCCCGGGGCACCCCCCTCCGGAGATTTCTCAGTCGCCAATTCCCCCGGGCTGGGGAAATCCTTCGTAGTTCTCGAGGGAGGACTCTTCCAAGGACGGTCGGGCTGCTCTCGGCCATCAGCTGGTGCGAACGACGTGTCGACTACTGGTGACCTCATACTTGTTCCTGTTTGTTACCGCTCGCTCCCTCTATCCTTTCCCTTTGCAGGTTTCAATGCGATCTCCTACTCTGATGTCGACATGAGAGAGGGATATTCGCCCCCCCCCCCCCCCCCCCCCCGATTCAGATCACATTTCAGAGTATCTGGGAGACTCGACGGATGCGGAGGGGATGAAGAGGCAGGTGACACTGCTGTTCCAAAAACACACACTACTGCTACAGGAGATCTGCAACACTGTTGACAATGACAAGGCCACAGTGGAAGAGAGGTTTGTCGTTCTATAGGGAGCGAGACATCCGGCTGATGAGGATGGAGTTACTTCTCCGGGGGTGCTCATAACGCGGGCCGAGGAGGGCTTAGGCACGCCACGATGCAAGTCGGCTTGGCCCAGCAGGAGCTATTGGCGGTTTGCGAGTACCATTATCCTCGCATGCTGCCCTGATCTGGGATGCAGAGGCAGGGTAGGTTGAAGTGGATCCAGTACCGAGTTGTCTGCCCCTCCCCGCTATTGATGTCCAGGCCATGGCCACATCCGCATCCTAGACCAGTTCGCTCTGTAGGGTCACGAACTTCCTTTTCTTGGGACCTTTTAATCTCTGTAATAATTTGAGACTTTCTCGCCCGTCAATGGGCTCGACGTTTGTTACACATTACTTTATTGTGTTGCCGCTTAGTTTTTCTCTGGGTGAATGTGGATGAAGCGCTCTTGCTCGCCTGCCCCTTATTTAAGCTGGCGCAAGATTGTTGATTCGGCTCTCCCAACCCGCCTGTATAATCTTGGCGGGAGCAAGCAGGAAGTTCGCAGATTGTGATCCTGCGCGTCTCGGGCGGACGCGTGCGAGCGCTGTTCGCTGTCGAACAGTCTTTGTAGCGCAGCTGAGAGCCGGGAAGTCGAAACTCCAGGGCACATTTTGCCATCCGCACTTTTCCCGCAGGCGGAATATTTTCCCTCCCTTTTTCTTTCTATATATATGCCTTGTTGGCCCTTTCACACCCACCGTATTTAAGACTTCCCCCTCTTTCTTGCTTCCTGCGACTCCCAACTCGTCGGCTTCCTGCGAGAATTGCTTCGTCCCGCCTAGCGATTTTTCCACGGGATGGGTGGTGGTAGCGGCAATGCGGATGGGCGGAGCAAGTGTGCCTGGATCTTCTCTGAGCACCACTTCCCCCATGCCACCATTTTTGAAGGCGAGTTCTTCCACGCCATATGCGACTACATACCGCCAGGCTTCATGGCGAGGCGACCTGGGGAGGGAGAGAAGATTAACGATGTCTCGGGGGAGGAGCTCGCCATCCCAATGGCGTATTTCGAGACGGTTCATCGGCTTCCCCTATGGCTGAAGGTACGCCAAATATTGAAATACTTCGGGGTCATCCCTGGGCATATGACACCCAACTCCATCGCAGTGGTGATCGGGTTCGCGTACTCCCTGCGGGAAGAGCGGATTAAGTTCAACCTCGTGGTCTTTTGCAATCTGTTCTCCTTCCGGGCAAACAAAGACGGAACTGCCTACTTCTCCAACAACTACGTCAAGGTGCAAGAGACCGTCAACAAAAGCAATAACTGGCTAAAGAAATTTGTTTTCTTCAAGGGGGACTTTGGCAACGTCCCCTTCTCGCCGGTCCAGCTCAGCGAGGCGAGCTACCGCCCCCTAGCCTGGGGTTCCATGAAGCGGAGCTGTGCGGGTTCTTCGCAGGGTAGAAATTTGAAGTCGCCCTTATGGCTGGAATGTGGACAACCTCGCCCCCGTCCCGCCCAGGGGAGGTAAGCTACTCGCACCTCTCCTTTTTACTTCGCTATTTTTCTGCTTTAACTCTCCTTTCCTACGGGCGAGCGGGACATCCCTTTGTACCCTCCTTATGAGAGTGTGTGACTCGCTTCTAGTGAGCCCGCTTGCACTGAGGTCGCAGCTGCCGCGCACCGCGAGACCCTGGCATCTGCTCCCGCGAAGAGGCCGCGAGCGCTTCCTCCGCCGCTGCCGCCCAAGAAATCGAAGACCACCAGCGGCGCACCTCCCGCAGCTCGGGAGAAAGGTAAGGCCCCGACGAGCCAACTGCTGGGGATCTCGCCCCCATGACCGCCTCGGCCGGCAGGTCCCCCGGCATGGCGGCCGGCACCCTAAGGCCGCAAGAAGTGAGATGGAACGCTGTGAAGCCGGTGCTGAGTGGGCACCACAACTTTGGCTATGGCGAGCGGTGCCTAGATGAGCTTGGCATCCACCTACTCCTGTGGGACATGGAATCAAACAGGGCCATCATCTCCACCCTATTGCCGAGCTGGTTGGAGCAGGAGACCATCGGCAAGGAGGCCTACAATTTTTCGTTTGGCCTTTACTCGCGGGAAGATGCCACCATCTACGACGAGGAGGCCATGCGGGTGCTGGTCCATGAGAGTGCGCGGGCCCAGCTTCGAAGCCTAGAGCTGGCCCACATGGTCGGCCGGCGATGCACCAAGATGGAGAAGAACGCACCTTCGCTCAAGAAGCTAGTGGATGAGAAGGAGGAGGCCCGCTGTCTCGCCCAGGAGGAGGCGGAGCGTCAGAGGGAGAGAGCGGACGCGATTGATGCCGTTGTCGCCACCTTGGAGAAGAAAAGGAGGCTCTACAAGCGCGAGTGCGAGAGCTGGAAGCCGCGGCGGCTGCCCTGCCACCCTACAGCAGTGGCTGTCGGCTCGCACACTATACAGAGTACGAGCTATAGTAAATGATGCAGAAGAACGCTGCCTGTGCGGCGAAGTACACCCTCCAAACGTTACGGCGGGCGGACCTCTTTAAGAGCGAGGGCATGGGACTTTCCGCGAGCGACGTGGTACCGACACTATTCCTTCCGGTACCGAAGCTGGGAGATAAGTCCTACCAACCCCTCTAGGACTTGCCACCCGAGAGCTCGCCTCGCTGAATCCCCGCGCCTCGCCTCTACTATATTTTTTGTTCTTAATGTAAACGCGGGCTGAGCCCCTAATCTTGTAACTATTTTTGACCAATCAATGACATGTATGTTCTTATTCTGATTTGATGTCATTTTCTCACTTTCTGCTTCGTACTCGCGGATGGGCCCGACTCTCACGCTCACTGCCTCCGAGCCCGTGTCCCATTAGCGAGGTCGTGCACCCATTGTCGACTTATCTCAGGAGATATAGTGGTCTTAGTTTGCGGAACCGCGAGCGGCGACCGACATCTCTAGTATAAATTCTCCATGTTGTTTGTGCGGTTGGAGCGGGCCGGCTTGGCTCTCACCTGAGTCGCCTAGCTTCGCGCGAGTTGGCCGCTCATGAGGTCGCGTTGTGGCTTGGGTTCTCGTCATTATGGGTGTCAGACAATCATGTTGGATCCCGAGAGATCACGTCGTCGAGCCATAGTCTGGGTTCGCCGACCCGCCAGAGTCTTTACTCGGCACTCCCGGCTTGCCGACCTCATTTCGTTCGTCAAGCTCCATCCTGCTAGCTAGTTGAGGGTCTGAGTAGACGCCATCGATTGGCAACCAGCCTTGCCAGCTAGGTGAGAGCCTGACAAAGGGATCTGTTCGGCGTCCGGGCAGACGCCATCGAGTGACATCTAGCCCTGCAAGCTAGGTGAGAGCCTGCCTGTGGGATCTGCTCGGGGTCCGGGTAGACACGCACGAGTGACATCTAGCCCTACTAGCTAGGTGAGAGCCTGACAGCGGGATCAACTCGGGGTCTGGGTAGACACATATGAGTGACATCCAGCCCTGCTAGCTAGGTGAGAGCCTAGTACTGAGATCTGCTCGGGGTCTTGGTAGACACACTCGAGTGACATCCAACCCTGCTAGTTAGGTGAGAGCCTGGCAACGAGATCGGCTCGGGGTCCAGGTAGAAGCATAAGAGTGACATCCAGCCCTGCCAGCTAGGTAAGAGACTGACAGCGGGATCTGCTTGGGGTCCAGGTAGACACACACGAGTGACATCCAGTCCTGCTAGCTAATTGAGAGCCTGGAAGCAAGATCTTCTCGGGATCCGGGTAGACACACTCGAGTGACATCCAGCCCTGCAAGGTAGGTGAGAGCCTGGCAGCGGGATATACTCGGGGACTGGGTAGACTCACATGAGTGTCATCCAGCCTTGCCAGCTAGGTGAGAGCCTGGAAGAGGGATCTACTCGGGATTCGGGTAGACACACATGAGTGACTTCCAGCACTGCCAGCTAGGTGAGAGCCTAACAGCGGGATCTGCTCGGGGTCCGGGTAGATGTACACGAGTGACATCCAGCCCTGTTAGCTAGATGAGAGCCTAGCAGTGGGTTTTGCTCGGGGTCTAGGTAGATGCACATGAGTGACATCCAGCCCTGCAAGCTAGATGAGAGCCTGACAACGGGATTTGCTCGTGGTCCGGGTAGACACACACGAGTGACCTCCAGCCCTGCCATCTAGGTGAGAGCCTGGCAGCGGGATCTGCTCGGGGTCCGGGTAGACACACTCGAGTGACCTCCAGCCCTTCCAGCTAGGTGAGATCCTGGCAGCGGAATCTGCTCGAGGTCCGTGTAGACTCACATGAGTGACATCCAGCCCAGTCACCTAGGTAAGATCCTTGTAGCGGGATCTGCTCGGGGTCTGGGTAGACGCAAACGTGTGACATCCAGCCCTGCTAGCTAGGTGAGAGCCTGACAGCAGGATCTGCTCGGGGTCCGGGTAGACGCAAACATATGACATCCAGCCCTGCCAGCTAGGTGAGAGCATGGTAGCGGGATCTGCTCAGTATCCAGGTAGACACACACGAGTAAAATCCAACCCTGACAGCTAGGTGAGAGCCTGGTAGCGGGATCTGCTCGGGATCCGGGTAGACACGCACGAGTGACATCCAGCCCTGCCAGCTAGGTGAGAGCCTGACAGCGGGATCTGCTCGGGGTCTATCAAATAAACACTTCACCAACTCACGCTTCACTATAGGTGAATTGCCAGATCAACAAGCTTTATTAAAAACAAGGCACCACTCTCATGTCTTAAGCCTAAAAACATTTCAGGTCATCACCGCTCGAGGTGAGACTTAGGGTTTCGCCCTCCACATTTCGGAGGCGAAACACTCCAGACTTTAATGCTCTTTCACAATGTATGGTCCCTCCCAATTAGGGTTGAGCTTCCCCACCGCTGCCGACCTTCCCACTGCATCTACCTTATTCAAGACCAAGTCCCCTTCCGTAAATTGTCTGACTCTGATGTGCTTGCCAAAGTGCTTAGCTATCCTCCTCTTCACTTCTTCCTGTCGGATGGCTGAGAGGTCACACAACACCTTCACCAAGTCGACGGAGAGTCGCAACTCCTCCTCGTTTTGAGTCTGCCAGTCTTCCCTACCCTCTCGGGCCTCTACCACCCGAGGCGTCCGGAATAAAAATTCTATGGGAAGCACTGCTTCACATCCATGTGAGAGCTTGAAGGGCGTCTCCCCTATGGCTGTGTTGGGGATGGTCCTCAGGGCCTAGAGGACCGAGGGAAGCTGCTCCACCCTGCTCCCCTTCAGGTTTTCAACCTTCTTCTTCAGGAGGTTCACAATGATCTTGTTCGCCACATCCACTTGCCCGTTGCTCCTGAGGTGGTGGACCGACACGAATCTTTGGTCAATTCTGAGCTGCTCAAAGAAGCTAATGAATTCCACACTAGCAAATTGAGGTCCATTGTCAGTGACGATGACTTGCGGCAAACCATGCCAGCAAATGATCTCACCCCAAACAAAGTTTCGGATGACCTGGGAGGTCACCTTGGCCAGTGCCTTCACCTCCAACCACTTAGAGAAATAATCTATCATTACTAACAAGAATCTCCTCTGTCCGCTGGCCTAGGGGAAAGGTCAAACCAAATTCATTCCCCAGATTTCCAAGGTCCAGTGGGCCGTGATGCTCCTGAGGCGCTGAGCTAGTTGTAGATGGAGGGGGGGTGAACAACTGGAACTTGTGGCACTTCTTTGTGAATTCTATAACGTCCTGGCCAAGAGTAGGCCATAAGTACTCCTGTCGCAAAATCATTCCTTCCAGGGTCCGACTCCCGGAATGACTCCCACACTCCCTAGAATGGATTTCTTCTAAGATCCTCTGAACCTCCCTCTCGACCACACAACGGGCCAACAGCCCCAAGAGAGTCTTCCGATACAATTTCCCGTCCCTGAGGAGATAGTATGCTGACTTATATTTGAACTTCTTTTTGTCCATCCTGCCCGGATACTCTCCTGTGGAAAGGAAGGTCATGAACGGGTCCATCCACGAGGGGTGTTGATCCACCTCCATCAGCTCTCCCTCTTCAATGGATGGGCGGAATAGATCAGTGATGGTACCCCCAACCTGGGGACCGTGCTTTGTTAGTTGATCTACCTGTTCGTTCTCCTCCATGGGCATATGTCAGATGGAGAAGGTCTGGAACGTACTGTAAGACCCCATTTTTTTTCTTTTAAAACCCCGGGGTCTTAGGCCCAGAACCGCTGCCTTGCGGTGACACCTTCGCACCCGGGAAGGTCGACACTACAAGACGCCGATCCTGCCGGCCAAATCGATCGCAGCTGACGCTAAAGTAGCAGTATAAGAGAAGACAAGTCCACAGCATATCGCATATATATATAAAAATCTCCACGAAGGGAGTGTCCATAGAATAGTAAAGTGTACAGAAATAAAAAGGGCTGAAGCCCGGTACATCAATATCCTCACTACAGATCTCTCATGCGGAAGCAAAACAAAACAACTACTAGAAGTCGGAACTCACGGTCCCAGCTGGCTGTACTCCTGAGCTAGACTGCCCTATCTCCAACTGCACCGGTCTCCTGGGCTGCTCCTCCATACTCGGCTCCACGATCCCCTAATATGATGTGGTTCGAAAACCATTAGTCTAAAAGACTAAGCCCTATCGTCCCCCACCCCTTCCCCATGCTCCTAGGCACCGAGCGGGGAGGAAGAAAGGAAAGGACGTGAAAGAGGAGAGAAATCAAAAACAGGTGACAGGGGGACCTAGCTAGCAATTTATAATCAGGTTATAATGAGTAAAGTAAGAAAAGAATATAACCTTCACTTATGTGAATACACATAAGCCAAGGGATCTTCTACAAGGCTCCCATCGTATAAAATGTCTCATACCACTTTATACGTTGGGGTGTCGGTTATCACAAGCAGCATATAAATATTGAAATAACCTTAATTTATAAACTTGCCCACACAAGCTTATAGATCAAGGGGTCGTTTTGCAGGGCCTAATGTATAAGCGTCCCATACCACTTATACTTTAGGTGTCAGGGTTAAATGAATCGATTATGCTATGACATGCAAGTGGGTATGATGGACATGCAAGTGCAACACACACACAACGACTCTGTGTACACAAACCTTTAATTCCCACTTTTTGAGAGCTAGCATCACTCTCGGGTACCACCGCTGTGGCTACGGCAGCAGCGGAGCGGGCGTCTCCGCTTCTAGACCGGTATGCACACTACCAAGTCTTAGACCCCTCTCATACGCCTCTGTACACGTCCAAGGTGCACTCTAGAGTCTCGCGTATGTACTTTGCTGACAAACCCGTCAGTCTTGTTGGGTCGGATGTGCGTTATCGGGGGTCGTCCTCCAGACCGCAGTGTAAAACAACCCACTGGCCCCTCTAACTCTCACAACCGCCTGGTGTACCGTACTGCCATCGGTGTGACGAACGGCCAGTACCGCATGCCCCGCCACTAGATTTATGCACATGCAAGTTTATCGTATCAGAACCGAGCCAAAGCTCCCCGGACCTTCCCGTCCGTCACAAGTATCAACCGAGCCAAAGCTCGCCGGACCGAAACGTCCGTCTCTTATTCCAAATCTCATCCCTTTGAACACCGCGGGATGGCGCCCCTTTGAACACCTCGGGACGACTTAACCATTTCCAATACTTGTCCAACTAGTGAGTGCAGTGTGAAACCCTATTTACTAAATTACTCTTTTGATTTGTTCTTTAAGGTTTACGTTAACCCAGGACTGCCCCCGGTATTCCCTGTGAAGGGCTCTCAAGGGGCACTAGGAACTGTGTTGGGATTACGCCCAGCGTTCCCTTTCGCAAGGTACTTATTAATATTATTGGTTGATTTCCTTTACCCATTACCTTCTCATATTGCGATAGGCTAATCCTAAGGTAGTTTAGACCTTTCACTCTCGCGGGCACGACGATCTTTCGTCGAACTCGCTTACCTTCTAACACACATCCACGCGATTCCCACCACTCCTTAGAACTTTCTAGGTGACTCATCCACTTTTATTCAAACAATTCAACACGACTAACTTCACCATATTCCAACTCTTATCCTAATACAACTTTTTCCCAAATTACAATTTGCAGACCGACCTATACTAAGTGATGTTCATGATAGGATGTCCTTCGAGTTTTCATCCGAATGACCTAGGATTATTACTGGAGTCCTATCATGACATAAATGATTTAATTCCCGAATATTGTATTTTCCTCAATTAATCTTCTATTTAAATAATTTATTACAAGGGTCAATTATAGTCGAGTTGATCATGAAGTATACATTTTAGACATCATTAATGTTCCATAAATTCATGATAAAATTTCATATATCCAAAAGTGACAATTTACAAATTTGACATTTTACACAAACATTTATGGGGCCTAAAATTATTTTTGCAGTAAATTCTCATATTCCAAGATTTGTAAATCAACTACTTGGAACTGTCATCCAAATAATTTGAGATAAATATATTACACTACTAAAATCCTAAAATTAGCATTGGCTAAACTTTCATGATTTTTCACAGAATATTTAATTCTAAATAAATTCAATACACAAATCTACAAGGGCATAATTGTGAATCAAGTACTATGAATATACTTCAAAAATTCCTAATTAAATTCCTAACAGTAGATATCATCCTAAAATCATCAATGGCCAAAATTCATATTTTTACAAGTTAAATTACTTTTTAAATGATTTATTTACCAAGTATGGCCTTTACAATATTTATGAAGGAAGCAATATATAAAATCCTTTAAAAATTATAATAAAATTCAGAGACCTCTATTTATGTCAAAAACCTCTACTGGCCAAGTTCTACTAGATTCCAATTAAACTAAATGATCAAATTAAATCAAATACTGAATTGGATACTTTGATAATTAACAAAGGAACTACCATAAATATAATGCATAAAATTCCAATAAAAATATCTAGGGGTTCAATTCACCCTAATATTCATTCTACCCCATTTTCACAATTTTTAGATGAGGTTAAGTTACCATTTTGGCCTATTAGTGCTTCTACCCTAAAACTAGGGTTTGACTTTGGAGTTACTTAACTACTTCCAAATTCCCTAATATTTCAACCAGAGTCTTAAATATATCTAAACTAACTCTCTACTGATTTACAAGGCCATACAAGGGCATTTGCCCCTATGTCCTTCACAACCCCCTAAAGGTACATCCTTAGGGTGTGAACTTGGGTCCAAGGGTAAGTCAACCCTAATTCATCTATTTTCCCCAAAGAGGAGAGGGTACTTAAAGTAATACTAAGTCAGTGATCTAAAAAGGGTTGTGCCTTCAATATTTTATTTTTTTTTCTTCATTTGGCTATAAGCACACCAAGTCCTTTACAAGCCATCGCATGCAAGGTGTTTCCATAACTTGCTGTGATCCATAAGGGCTAAAACTTTAACCATGCCATAATAATATCCTCATGGACATGCAACCAAAAATTGGGGCCTTTTGGAGTTGAACTACTCCAAGAATCACCTAAACAAGCCTAGGGGTAATTTGGTAATTCCACCCTAATTTTAATTCCAACTAATCCCATTTTTTTGGGAGGACCTCCATATGCCCTAAACCAGTTACTACCCAAAATCCCAGGTCATTTGGGCCTCTGGATGGGCTTGGGCATCACTTTCAAATTTCTGCATTTTGCTATTTGCAGCCCAAGGCCATTTAATTTTTAGATCTTGCATGTGAGATATCTCAACATGCAGAGGGTTAAATTGTCTAATATTTCTACCATAGGTCTAATATACTACTAAGGGCAGGCCACCAAAAGTTGGGGCATTTTGGAGTTGATATGCTCCAAATATCAACAAAATTTAATTTATCATATTTGGGCTAAAACTATATACTTATTTTACCCAAAAATTCCCATTTTTGGGTAGGGCCTAGATATACCTAATTAGGCCACATGCCCAAAAGTTCAGCCCATTTAGACTTAGGGTTTGGGCAGGGCACCCATTTTAGTTTCTGCCCTACTCTAGGACCAGCCCTAGGAAAATGGCTCTATAGGGCAGTACACTTAACCAACAATTATGTGTAATATGTCAAATTAAAGGTAACGCCAAGACCTACCATTTTCATGTTAAGAACATTTTATGGAAAAGGCTTTAAGGGCCCTAAAATTTGACATGTAAAAGGAAGATATAAAAGGACATAAAATACACTATTCATGTATTTAAATAAAACCAGGATTTATATATATGCATGGCACTAATCTTAAAGCACATGGACGGCAGCTGTATTTTCTTCTCCAAACGCCTGGTTCTCTGCCCGAACTTCACGGGCACTTTCCCGGCCGCCTCCGGCGGCGCCTCCACCGGCCAACTTCTCCTCTCCCCTCACGGTGGTGGGGGCGAGCTTTTCCGGCGGCTAGGGCGGCCGGAGGTGGCGGCGCCACCTCACCCGAGAGCTTGCAAAATGCCATTAATGGCTGAAAATGAAGATCTGGGTTCGTGCTCATTCGAGCCCGAACCCTAACCTAAACATCCCTAAGATCTATACATGAAGAGAGAGGTGAGGGAGGACCTTCCCGGCGGCCTTGCGACGTGAGGAGCGGCGGGGAACCATGGCGGCGGTGGCGGCGCTTCTCCCTTGGTTTTAACGGCCCAAGCTCGGTTTCTCTTCCTCTCTTCTGCTGCTCTCCTTGTTTTGAGAGTGGTGGAACTAAAAGGGGAGAGGGAGAGAGTGAGAAGATGAAGTAAAAGGGGAGGGTGATAATTCCTATGTTCAAGGTGGAGGGTTTACTTTGTTATTGTCACCATGCATGCATGGGTGGGCCCCACTACATTCCAGCACCTCCTCATGACTTCCAAGGGTCGGCCATCCCATGTGGGGGCTGATGGCATGGGTCCAAGTGGCTTATTCCACTAAATACCCTTAAATATACCCCTTTCTCTCTCCTAAATTATTCTTTAATTTTGAGATTCTCTCTCTCTCTCTCCTAGTCACTAAGTTGGCTGGTAAATCTCATATTAGCAGCCCACATGTTTATTTCATCCACCAAAATATTGTTAGCCCAAGTGAGTTGGGCTTGAGCTTGAGTTAGCCCATTTGGGCTAGCTTGACCCAAACCTAGACTAGGGTTGACTTAGGTCAATTTGGTCTTTGAGGTTGGCCCAAATGGGTCCTTGGTGACCAATTGGCCTCCCCTGAGGCCTAGGTAGGGTTGTATTGGCCCTTTAGAGGTCACTTGACCCTTAAGTAGGGTACATTGACTACTTTAGGGCTAGAGTTGACTTTGGTCAACTTAGCCTTTTTGGTTGGCCCCAATGGGTCCTTGGTGACCCGTTGGCCTCTCACTATGGTTATGAAGGTATGTGTGGGGTCCACTTGGCTAAGGGAACTTCAATTGGCCCTTGTGTAGGCCAGTTTGACCCAATGTAGGCTAGGTTGACCCATTTAGGGTTAGAGTTGACTTTGGTCAACTTAGCCTCTTGGGTGGACCCCAATGGGTCCTAGGTGACCCATTGACCTCACTCTAGGGTTAGGTGGGCTTGGGTGGGGTCCACTTGGCTAAGGGAACTTCAATTGGCCCTTGTGTAGGCCAGTTTGACCCAATGTAGGCTAGGTTGACCCATTTAGGGTTAGAGTTGACTTTGGTCAACTTAACCTCTTGGGTGGACCCCAATGGGTCCTAGGTGACCCATTGACCTCACTCTAGGGTTAGGTGGGCTTGGGTGGGGTCCACTTGGCTTGGGGATGGTCAATTAACCTTAAGTAGGTTGGTTTGACCCATTTAGGGTTAGGGTTGACTTGGGTCAACTTAACCCTTTTGACTGCCATCCATGGGTCCTTATTGATCTAATGGATCTTACCATGGTTTGATGAGAACATGGTGGGGTCTTGAAGTCTTGGTGATGCCCCATGGTTATCTTAAACAAAGGTTCAGGAATTTACTATTTGCAGACCATAGTGGTCTCACCCACATTCTTAGGTTTTCTTGGTCTTCTTGGGCTTCCTAGGGTTTGGTCATGACCTAGTCATGGCCAATAACCACACTTAGGGGTCTAGTTGGAAATGGGATGTTACACGTACCTTCTCCATCACTGATCTATTCCCATACCTCGAACTCCATATTGATCTGGGAAGCCACCACCATGGAGTCAGTGAGGACCTCGACGTCAAGCACCCCCAGCTCCCTGGTCATGCGCAACCCTGCTATTACAGCCTCATATCCGGCATGGTTGTTAGTGATGAGGAAGTGCATCACCACCGTTTGCTCGATTCTCATCCCTTGGGGGCTTTCTAAGATTACCCCTATCCCCAAGGAATGTTTCCCCGAAGCGTCATCTACCTTCACCTTCCTTGAAGCCAGATGAGTGAGCTCTTCTTCCGCCACCTTGACCACGTAGTCAGCCAAAAAGTCGGTCATTGCTTGGGCCTTTATCGAGAGGCAGGGGACGAAGCAGATGTCGAACTCACTCATTTCCACCGACCACTTAGCCAATCTTCCTGAAAGCTCCAACCCCTCAAAGATGTTGCGGAGGGGATGGTCAATCACCACTCGTATGGAGTGTGCTTGGAAGTATGGTTGGAGCCTCTAGGTCGAGATGACCAGAGCAAAGCCCAGCTTTTCCAAGATTGGATATTGAAGCTCGACCTTCCTTAGTACCCGACTTACATAATATATGGGGATCTGCTTCCTCCCATCTTCTCAAACCAGGATGGAACTCAAGGCCTCTGCTCCGACCCTAAGATACAAATATAGGTTCTCCCACTCCTTCGGCCCTTGGAGCAGGGGAGCCTGAGTCAATTGCTTTTTTAGGGCTTGGAATGCCTCCTCGCACTCCTTGGTCCACTCGAACTTCTGGCCCCCCTCAATGTCTTGAAGAAGGGGGATCACTTCTCCCCGGCCCGTGAGAGGAACCTGCTTAATCCTACCAGCTTCTCTGTCAATCGCTGCACCTCTTTAGCATTCCAAGGCGACCCCAGCTCCATGATTGCTTTGACCTTATCAGGATTTGGCTCGACCCCGGTGGGGGTGATGAGATGGTCTAGGAACCTGCCCCTTGTGGCCCTGAAAATGCACTTCAGGGGGTTCAGCCTCATCTTATATTTGCGCAGGGTGGTGAAGGTTTCCTACAGGTCCTGGTGGTGAGAGTCTATGTCTCGACTCTTGATCATGAGGTTGTCTGCATACACCTCCAGGTTCCTCCCCCTCTATTCTCAGAAGACCCTATCCATCATCTTCTGCTATGTTTCCCCTGCATTCTTCAACCAAATGGGCATCATGTTGTAGCAGTAGCACCCATACCCCCATGATGAATGAGACATCTTTGACATCGGGGGGGGGGGGGTGCATCCTGATCTGGTGAAAACTTGAAAATGGATCTAAGAAGCTCATTACAGGAATACAGATGGCTGAGTCAACCATCTAGTCAATCTGAGGCAAAGGATAACAGTCTTTAGGTCACGATTTATTAAGCAAAGAAAAATCAACACACATACGTCACCATCCGTCTCATTATAAATAATAATTATATTGGAGACCTAGCCGTGGTATTGTATTTCTGATACAAAGTCGGCCTTGAGGATTTTGTCCACCTCCTCCCTGATGGGCTCAGCCAGCTTGTCTGTGGTGGACCTTTTCTTCTGTTGAACGGGGCAAGCTCCCGGGTCCAATTTGAGGCGGTGGCATGCCACCTCCGCATCAATCCCCGGCATCTCCGCTGTGCTCCATGCGAAGATGTCCACGTTTTTCTGGATATACTCCAGCATCCTGCCCTGAGCCTCCGGGGTCAGCCCCTCGCTGACGCGAACCTTCTCCACCCTGACTCCAAGGGTGAGAACTTCCATATCCACTACTTATTTCGTAGTATCTAGCCTGGACTACTCCCCCCATTCTCCAACATCCCTCTCCTCGGTGACAAGAACCTCCTCAACTTCCATGGCCTCCTCCACAGCCATTGCCTTGATCAATTCTTCCTGACTCCTGTCACCTCGTCCTGGGTGCATCTCTCTTCTATATCCATCTCCTCTCCACCAGCCTCCTACTCTACCTCCTCCATCCACTGCTCCATCTCCTCGGCCCCCTACTGCTAGGAGATAGAGTTTATGGCGGTGATGTAGCACTCCCTTGCCATCTTGGGGTCCCCCCGAACCTGGACCTGGATCCCCTCGGTGCTGAACTTCAGTCATTGGTGGAAGGATGAGGGGGCACAACGGAAGGCGCTGATGAGGGGCGTTCCGAAGATGGCATTGTAACTACTGGGGACATACACGATGACAAACTTGCAGTTCCTGGACTGCCCTCCCAGAGTGACGTGGAGCCCCACTCCTCCTTTTACCTCCTTCCTCTCCCCCAAAAATCCGAACAGGGGCCCAACTGATGCCAGCACCCTCTTTGCCTCTATCTTCATCGCATTGAATGCCTTCTTAAAGATGGTGTTGATGGAGCTTCCGTTGTTAATGAGGATCCTGAAGACAGTGAAATTCTCAATGGCTGTCTGGATGACCAGCGCATCACAAAATGGATCCTCATTATCCGGCATATCACTTCTAGAAAAAGTAATTTTCGCCTCTGGGGGCGTGGTCTGAGATGTGGAACCGACGATCCGGCAGTACATGGTATGGAGGCTCGCCTTCCGGGAAGCCTCTATCCCCACCCCCATGGATCACTCTGATCCCTCACCATTTTCCAACATCCACCCGGTCTTTGCACCTATCCTCCTCCGTTCGAGGTAGGACCTCCTTAATCCTCACCTCCTGGCAACCTTGTTGCTGATACTGCTCCCTGTTTCCTCTCATATCGTGGAACTGCAGGCACGTGGCCGTAGCGTGCCCTTCCTCTTGGTGGAAGTCGTAGTAGGGCAACTCCACCCTGACTTCTCTTCTCCTTCTCCGTGCTGCTCTCCTTCTCTCCCACATGGCTCTAGCCATAGCCTGATTTTGATCGGGGAGGGGAGGTCTATGAACCTCCCTCCAGCCTTGAGGATGGAACTGATCCTGGCCCCCCTGGCGGTTGTCCCTTCCCTGGTAACCTCTCTGTGGCCCTTAGTCTTGCCACTCCGGCCTCCAACCCATCCGGCGGTCCGGCTCCTAACGCCCACACCTGGGCTGTTGTTGTTGCTATAGTTGCCTCTGTTCCCTCTATCGGGGTTCAGCTCTCCTCTCCTCCTGACCTCTGCCGCACGTTGGCTCCTTCTCCTCCTCCGTGGCCCACCTAGACAGCTTCCGGGCAAACTCCGGTTTTAACGCCTCCCAGTCGACTTCTCTTGCCGCCCTCTCCATCAGCTCTTCATAGGAGAGGGGAGACACTCTCTTCAGTTCCATCCTGAAGAAACCTTGTTGTAGCCCCAAGGTAAAGGCCATCATCAGGCTATGCTCGGGAATCTCCTGGACCTGGGTGACCTCCTCTTGAAATAGGTCAAGTAACTCCCCAAAGTCTCGTTCACCCCCTGCTTGATCTGGAACAGGGACTCCAATTCCTTCTTCCTCCTTTTGGAGGTGGTGAACCTCAACATGAATCCCCAGCGCAGATCCTCGAAGTAGTAAATGAAGCTGGCTGGTAGTTGGTGAAACCACTCTCTTGCCTTCTCCTTGAGGGTGATGGCGAAGAGCCTACACTTGAAGCCATCCGACATCTACCGGATCGATACCACGTCCTCAAACCACTAGACGTGCTGCACCGGGTCTCCCATCCCGATGTAGTAAGACATCTCGGGCTCCCTAAACCCCTCTAAAACTGAGGCAGAAGAAACAAACTTGCTGAAGAGGCTGCCTCCCCCTGTTGGGCGAGCTGGAGGGTCTCGCGCCCCATCTCGCTGAACCTGCCCCCGCTTGCCGAGCCCGGGAAGAGTACGCGCCCAGGGAGCTCGCAACATCTCCCTTCCTCGGGGACCTCTTTCCCAGCTCGCCTCCCGAGAGCGTCCTCGCCCAGAGACGGGGAAATTATGACTGGAACTGCTGGAGTCAAGCACTCGGCCTGCACGCCGATTGTGGACTTAATGAGGTTGATCACCTCCTGTCTGAAGTCTTCGAACATCCACACCGTGGCCAGAGGTGGTAGGCGTGGCGAGTCGGACCTATCCGAGCCTTGTCCTTCTCCTCCTACCATCTTGCATGCTGAAGATTTTCTGTGCTGACCATTGTCCCCGCTCACCACACCAAAATGTTGATACCGAAAACAGGTCTCTAGTGGAGTTCACCTTTGAGGAAGGGGTGATCGTATACCTACTTCTATCCCGCAAGCCAAATAATAAAAATAAAAGAGGACTGACACAAGGTCTCGGGGTGGAGGTCCCACCACACACCCGGAAGATCTTTGAGCGCTTTCCCACCTTAGCCAAAGGACGAGCTAAGGCTATCTCAGAAAGCGCGAGAAGATCTAAACACTTGTAAGCATGCCTTTTGAGGTGCCCTTTAGATCTTATTTATAGTTTTATGAAGACGGCTTGTAAATAGCCAACCTCCGCTGTTTTGAACAGCTATGTGCATCCCAACTGGGTCTGCCAACAACATAACTCTGATGTTCTAACAAGCTATTCGCACCCCTGGCAAGGGCACCCAGGTAATTCTACCTCTGGGCCCCACTGGTAGGTTCCAAGGATCTGGAGGTCGGCTCGACACAACTCTCCACCCTGCTGGAGCGGACGCAACCTGGCTCCCGCAGCCCACCTTCACTCAATGGGCGTGTGCGAGCCAGGCCGACGCAGTATGCCGACCCTCGCTCTGAGGCGGGCTGGCGTCAAGGTCGCCTATGGGAGAGTGGGTTTGTCGGGCTGGGACTATTACTACAGAAGGAATTCCAAAGGAGTTGAGTTCGCAGAACTTGGTTCGACAAATCCAGGATTCTAACTCCCGAGGTTAGCTCGACGAACATCGAGCTCCATTCGATGAACTCCGAGCTCCGTGCGACGAACGCCGAGCTACGTTCGACGAACGCCGATCTCCGTTCGACGAACGCCGAGCTCCGTTCGACGAACGCCGAGCTCCGTTCGACGAACGCCGAGCTCCGTTCGACGAACGCCGAGCTCCGTTCGACGAACGCCGAGCTCCGTTCGACGAACGCCGAGCTCCGTTCGACGAATGCCGAGCTCCGTTCGACGAATGTCGAGGTCCGTTCGACGAACGCCGAGCTCCGTTCGACGAACGCCGAGCTCCTTTCGACGAACATCAATCTCAAGCTCAGCTCGGCGAAAACCCGACCCAGTTTGACGAAAGCCCGACTCGGTTCGACGAAGCCCGGGAGGATGCGGGCTGGGTGGGCTAGCCCGCGCAGCTCGCACGCCTAGCTTTGGTGGGTGCGGGCTGGCCGTTTTGAGTTCGCCCGCATGCTGTTCTGGAGCTGACAGAACGCGTTGGTTCGCTCGCCTTGCCTGGTGGACTCACACGGCGAACACGGGGTTGTACATTAGTAAATTTAAAGAAAAATTCAAGACATAAGGAAAATTTGTTCTAAGTCAAATATAGTCTACATCAACTAGAAATTATCGACCGTATTAGTTAGAAGATAAGTGGTTTGTAGACTTTGATAGTTAATAGGGTACTAGTCTAAATCAACTAGAGTGGGTGAAGAGATTGTTTGTTTATTTCTTGTTTTTACTAGGTTATTTTAGCTTAATCAAACAAACACAGAAAGCACATAATTGTTTATAGTGGATCCCCAAGGAATGGGTACATCTACTCAACCTCCCACCTTTCTAACAGTGTGTTAGATAAGACAAACTTCTCCAAACTCAGCTCAAAGAGCTTACAACACAGATCCCTCAGGATCTCTGAGCCTTCCTCCAAACCTTACCTCAGGCCACTGCCCTACACACTCAGAGTAAGCTTTTACTCCAACAACTCAGTGACCCTCCAGGTCACCTATCTCTGGCCTATCAGGAATCCCTACAACTCAGGCTAAGAGGACATCTCTACCTTAGGCACACACGCCCCACAAATTCAGGAACTCAGGCCCTACAATCTCATGCACTCAGGCCCTACACACTTAGAACATAAATGTTCTTATAGAGATAGAATGTTGAATTTACAATAGAAGACGTAATGAATTTAACCTTTACCTTTTTGGTCTTATGTTAAGAATGAAAAACAGAAAGCTGTCCTAGAGCATGGCAGGATATTTGATCTTCAGCTTTAGACCTAGTTCCACCTTGATCTTCTATCTTCAGTAGAAGGGGGGAAGATCAACCTCTGAGCCTAGATGGACTCAACTTGTTCTCCTTAGATTAGATCTAGGAACAACTACTAGAAGCATAAAGCTTTAGAACTTTCTCAGCACTTCCAGTTCTCAGCAGGCATTGTAGTACTTCATAGCACTTAGGAGCAACTCTTATAATGATCCAACACTTTTTCTCTTTCTTTGACCTAGAATAAGCTTTTATATGCCCCACCAGTCTGCAATGACTCTTCAGTTGATTTGACATCACAAGACCGAGAATGGACAAGGCTATCTTGATTTATTAGATTTTTTCTAAAACTTGAAGATTTGGTGTGGAGAAGGCTTTGAAGTCGAACGAAAGTGAGAGTGCAAAAGACTTGGGGCCGACGTTTGGGGTTTTACAACCTATTTAACCTAATGTTCTCTAGATTTTTAATTTATTTATATATAAAAAGGAAGCTGAAGAGGCATGCACCTTATTAAGTAATAAATACTAGAATATTTTTGAATATGGTGTGCTAATATTGATAAGTCAATAATTATAGTTATTTTAATATAGTTTTTATTTAATAAATATTTATATTCTAGTTAGTTTTATATTAGTATTGTTATTAGTTCATTTCTTTTTGTATTTCAGGACAATATGGGCTCTGGATAACAATTCAAAGCTTGCAGGACTGATTAGGAGTAGAAACAGAGGAAATCTGGAAAAATTGAATTTACACACCAAAGTCATGGGCGTGACCCTCAGGTCACGGGCGTGGTAGGTGGTCATGTCACAAAAAGAAGTTCCAAAAGCCATTCCCACGTCAGATCAAAATTACACGCCCTAGTTACGGGCGCGACCCATTGGTCACAGGCGTGACCTTCAAGAGTGACCAGCAGACAAAGCTCCAGTTTCAATTCCATGATGGTTTTCTGCTTACACGCCTTGGACACGAGCATGACAATCATGTCTCGGGCATGACTTCTGGGCGTGACATTCAGGCATGCCATGCTTTATGAATCCAATTTCAAATCCAATCAATTTTTAGCTTACACGCCCAAGGTCATGGGCGTGACCTAGGGGCATGATCTCTTCAACAATGCCAGATTAACTCCCACCATTTCTCCTTCCCGCCGTTTCCAGTAACAATATAGACACGCCCTGGGTCACGGGCTTGACCTATGGGCATGACCCTTAGAAAGACGAATTTTGGTTGTTTTCTCTCAACATTCTCTGGCTTTCAAGAGGACGGCACCGCACCTTACACGTTCCCTAGTCACAGGCGTGACCGAGGGGCGTGACTCACCAAAAAATTTCCTATAAATTCCAGACAGAGCCATGAGCCAAAGAGTCATCTAGGGAATTAGTTTTAGCAACTTACCTTTCAGTTTCCCTGCTTTTATTTCGTGTATTTCCAATCTCATAGTTTAGGTTTTAATTCAATCATTTTTTCTTTATGCAATCATGTTTTACTTTCCTTTTCTTTTATGTATTTATTTTAGAATGATGAGTAGCTAATTTGTACAACACTTGATCATGACAAGCTTTTTATAAAAATAAATTTCTTCTTTCTTGCCATTCTTCTATTATTTCCACTTCAATCTATCTTTGATTTTGATTTTAGATATATATCCTAGATTTACCAAGAGGTTGTGGGTACGAGTAGGTCACTCAAAGATAGAAGGATTTGCATGCACTTCTAGAGAGAGGATGACATGAATCTTTTGGATTGGGGTCAAATTCAATAGTAGGGTTCCCGCATAAAGCGAGCTTTGGGGTTTTTACAGACCGAGTGGTCTTAATCAATCAACCTAAGTTTAGTCGAGAATGTATTCTTGAGAGAGGTGCTATTGTAAATTGGGACACTCCACCGTCGAAGTAGGTAATTTTGTAGTTTGCATTTTTATGAAAGTTTATTTTATTTCAAAGGGAGTCTAGATCAAGTGTTATCCTTTAGTCATTTATTTTCTTTTAGTTTTAATTAACCTTTTTATTTACTGATAAAATAATATTAATTTGTGTGAGTAGAAGTAGTCAACAGGCGCAGGGTCTAATACGACACTTGATCCTATACTCTAGAACGATCGGTACACTTGCCTTATCGATTTAGAATCGCGCAATAGCGTGAATTTTACTCATCAAGTTTTTGGCGCCACTGCAGGGGACTATTTTTGTGTTGATATTTTGAAAGCGTAGATATTATTACTTTTGTCACTCTCCTTCTCTACCTCTAATTCTCTTTTTAATTTTCTTTTTCAATTCAATTTCATTAGGTAAAGATTGTTTATTTTTATCAAAAAATATATTCTCAATTGGCTGTCACGCTTGCTAAGCTTGAAAATTATTTAAATAATTCGGAAGCCGCAGGCAGGCGAAATATTTCTTATTATTATTATGGTGCTGCTCATCGACGTGAGGATTGTTATAATTTTTATCAAAATTTTTCTAATGAAAATAATTTTGTTAATAATTATGAAAATAATTTTTCTCACTTTTATGATAATTCTAAATCAAATATTTATGAAAATAATTTATCCAAATCTTCTAATATTCATAAAAATAATTTTTCAGATTTTAATGAAAATAATTATTTTGATTTAAATAATTCTTCTTCTACCTCAGATGTTGGTTTTTCTTATTCTCAAGATCAACCGGAAGGATTCCCGAGTTATGAGAATAATTATTTAGATCCTAATTTTTATTTTTCTTTGATCGCACCACAGCTTTTTTCTTCTTATTTTGGGGTCTTTTCACAATTTTAGGTTAATCCTCCTCCCCAAAATTTAGAAGAAATTAATACTTTTTCTAATAATTGGTTTAATTTTGGGGAATCTTCGCAAATTCAAATTCTTTCTACTCCCCAAAATTTAAATGAATTTTTTTCTTGTTCTAATGATTTTTTTTCGCTTCTTCGAATATTTCACCTATGTCGGAACATGAATCTTCATATGCTCCCTTTGTGACTTATTCAAAAGAGGAAGAAAAATTATTTTATCAAAAAATTATTAATATTTTGGGCACACCGGGTGAATTAGAAGAAAAACATGTTTCTTCTCCTACTACACTCAATTATTATTTTCTTGAATTTTCAAGCACCCCTTATAGTTATTTAGTAATTGAAATTCATGAAAATGATGTGCATACTAATTTTCTTTTAAATGAATTTTTAGATAATGATTTGAATTTAGAAAAAAAAACAACCGGAGACTAATCATATAACTTCGCAAGAGCCTCCTCATTGGGAAGTTTTTTTTGACGCACTTATTTTTGATTTTTCTTTCACTAACGAGTTTCAGGAAGGAGAGATATCGTTGCAATTAAACTTCTTCCAAGATCCATTTGCCACTTTTCTACAAAAATTCAAATCACCTCAGATTTGGATAAGTGATTTGAATTTACATTCTCAAGCCAACCGTTCAAAGAAGGAAAATCAAGGAGCAAGCAGAGGAATAACCGGGCTAGCGAATTCAGCACATTCACCCAAGCGTGAATTAAGTGAGTTTCCGTCCACTTAAAATTTTATTTTGCTTTTTCTTAACAATAACTGTCGAGCTTAAAGACGGGAAAAATAGAAGCGCTCTTGTGAGACACTCTTTCTTATCTTTTACATTCTTGCATTGTTTTCTGTTTTTTTTAAATCAACTTATCTATTTTCTTTTTCCCCCTTACTTGGCATATAAACATTGGGGATAAGCTTTATCTTTAAGTATGGTGGTGGAGTCTCCCTTACTGTTTTTATTTAAAAAATCAAAAAATTGAAAATCTTTACAATTATTAAAAAAGATTGTTTTCTTTTTTATAAAAAAAATTAGAAAATTGAAAATTAACTTCTTGGAAAGGTCTGTGTTGGGCTTTCATCTAACAAAACCGCCTAGTAACTTGCGAACCCGTCACTGGGTAGTCCTTAGAATTTTCCAGAAATAATTTTTTTTTAGGATTATAATCTATGTTTTTGGTATTTATTTTTAAAAAATTTTTAAAAAACAAAAAATATAATAACCCCTACTTAATTTTTTTGATTTTTAGAAATTTATGTTGAGTTTAGTTATATGAATTTTTATAATATTTTGAATTTCTAAACTTTTATTTCATCTTTGTTAGTTACATTTAATTTTTAAGTTATTTGATTTTAAGAAAAAACTGTATGAATTAAATTTGTTTAAAGTAATTTATTAAGCTCGTTTTCTCTTTCAATTTTAATTTGTGCCAATTTTGTAGTACTTAGCTCAACAATTTCTAGATTTCAATTATAGTCAGTTATGCTTTGATATTCATAGGAACTTTTAATTTACTATAGTTGTTCTCTAATTATTTTAATTTAATCTAAAATTTTGTTTAGCCTTTCCCTTTTTTCTTTTTATTTTCTTATTAGCTCATATGTCATGAGGATAAGTGGATAAAATTCATTATCTCTTGTTACACATGCAATTTCTGCTTTTTGGTTTGATCATATGTCATGAAAATCAAGTATTCCTTGATACACATATGCAACACCAAAAAAGGATGGAGTAAGAGAATAAAATTCATAACTCCCAATCAATTTTGTTTTTTATTTGAAGAGAGAAAAAAAATGAGAGGATAAAATTCATTATTTTCTTGGAAAAAATATGCAAATATTAAAAATAAAAAAAAGTGTGGGGTGAGGATAAAATTCATCACCTCCATTCAAAAACCTCTTCTTTTTCTAAAATCTCCAAATCCTTAAAATTTGCCCTAGATGTAAATTAAAATTCTAAGAGAGCATAAGTAGTAGTTTGAATTTTTCCTTAAGTATCTTTTTAGTTAAAAGTGTTAATAATTTTTAATCTAATTTTATTTACTAACTACTTAATTTTGAATACTAATTAATTAATTTGAGAAAATTTTGCTAAATATCTTGGCTCTTCACATTTTAATTTCATTTTTTAGGACCTAAATTTTGAATACCTAAATTTTATTTTCAACTTTCTTTCGATTTAATAAATTTTTAGTTTAATTAAAAATGTATATTAATTTCTTATAAGTACTTCTCATATTTTTGCTCTGGAATAGCAAAAGATTAAGTATGTGGGTATTTGATAAGTCAATAATTTTAGTTATTTTAATATAGTTTTTACTTAATAAATATTTATATTCTAGTTAGTTTTATATTAATATTGTTATTAGTTCATTTCTTTTACGTATTTCAGGACAATCTGGGTTGCGGATAACAATTCAAAGCTTGCAAGACTAATCAAGAGAAGAAACTGAAGAAATGTGGAAAAATTGAATTTACACGCCAAATTCACTGGCGTGACCCTCAAGTCACGGGCATGATAGGTGGTTATGACCCATAGAGAAGTTCCAGAAGCCATTCCCACATTAGATTAAAATTACACGCACCAGTAACTGCCATGGCCCATTGGACACGGGCATACCTTCAAGCATGACCAACAGATGAAGCTCTAGTTTCAATTCCATGACGGTTTTCATCTTACACGCCTTGGACACGATCATGACAATCAAGTCAGTGGAGTGACTTCCAGGCATGACATTCAGGCGTGTCGTGCATTATGAAGCCAGTTTCAGATCTAGTCAGTTTTCAGCTTACACGCCCGAGGTCACGGGCGTGACCTAGGGGCGTGACCACTTCAGCAATGCCAGATTAACTCCCACCGTTTCTCCTTCCCGTTTTTTCCAGTAATAGTATAGACATGCCCTAGGTCACGGGCATGACCTTGGGGCATGACCCACAAAACGATGAATTTTGCCATTTTTCTCCCAACATTCCCGGGCTTTCAAGAGGACAGTTCCGCACCTTACATGCCCCCCAGTCACGTGCGTGATCGAGGGTTGTGACACTCTAGAAAATTTCCTATAAATTCAATACAGAGAGAGGAGCTAATGAGTCATCTAGGGAGTTAGATTTAGTAGTTTACCTTTCAGTTTTAATGCTTTTCTTTCTTGTATTTCCAATTTCATTGTTTAGATTTCAGTTCAAGCATTTTTACTTTATGCAACTATGTTTTACTTTCCTTTTCTTTTATTTATTTCTTTTATAATGATGAGTAGCTAATTTCTATAGCACTTGATCAAGACAAGATTTTTAATAAAATAAACGTCTTCTTTCTTGTCAATCTTCTATTATTTCCACTTCAATCTATCTTTGATTTCGATTTTAGATATATATAATAGATTTACCGAGAGATTGTGAATACAAGTAGATCACGCAAAGGTAGAAGGATTTGCATCACTCATCAAGAGAAGATGGCATGAATCTTTCGTATTGGGGTCAAATTCAATAGTGGAGTTCACCGCATAAAGCGAGCTTAGGGGTTTCGACTGGCCGAGAGATCTTAATCGATCAACCTAAGTTTAGTTGAGAGCGTATTCTCGAGAGAGGCGTTATTGTAAATTGTGACCCTCCACGATCGAAGTAGGTAATTTAGTAGTTTGCATTTTATGAAAGTTTATTTTATTTCAAAGGGAGTCTAGATCATGTGCTATCTTTTAGTCCTTTGTTTTCTTTTACTTTTAATTAACCTTTTTATTTACTGATAAAATAATATTAATTTACATGAGTAAATGAAGTCAACAGGCCCCAAGTCTAATACAACACTTGATCTTATACTTTTGAACGGTAGGTACACTTGCCTTATTAATTTAGAATCACACAATTGCGTGAATTTTACTCATCAAGTTTTTGGAGCCTCTGCCGGGAATATTTTTTGTTGATATTTTGAAAGCGTAGATTTTATTACTTTTATCACTCTCCTTCTCTACCTCCAATTCTCTTTTTAATTTTATTTTTCAATTCAATTTCATTAGGTAAAGATTGTTTATTTTTTATCAAAAAATGTATTCTCAATTGGCCGCCGCGTTTGCCAAGCTTGAAAATTATTTAAATAATTTGGAAGCCGCACGCAGGCGAAATATTTCTTGTTATTATTGTGGTGCTCCTCATCGAAGTGTGGATTGTTTTAATTATTAACAAAAAAATTCTAATGAAAATAATTTTGTTAATAATTATGCAAATAATTTTTCTCACTTTAATGATAATTGTAGTTCGAATTTTTATGAAAATAATTTTTCCAATTTTCTAATTTTCATGAAAATAATTTTTCAAATTTTAATGGGAATAATTATTTTGATTTAAATAATTCTTCTTTCACCTCAGATGTAGGTTTTCATGTTCGCAAGATCAACCGAAAGAATTCCCGAGTTATGAGAATAATTATTTATATCCTAATTTTTAATCTTCTTTGATCACACCACATCCTTTTTCTTCTAATTTTGGGGACTTTTCACAAGTTCATGTTGATCATCTTCCTCAAAATTTATAAGAAATCAATATTTTTTCTAATAATTTGTTTAATTTTGGGGAGTCTTCTCAAATTCAAATTCTTTCTCCACCCCAAATTTTAAATGAAAATTTTTCATATCCTAATGATTTTTCCCCTTTTTCGAATATTTCACCTATGGCTGAACATGAATCTTCATGTGCTTCCTTAGTGTCTTATTCCAAAGTGGAAGAAAAATTTTTATATCAAGAATTTATTAATATTATGGGCACACCGGGTGAATTAGAAGAAGAACATGTTTCTTCTCCTACTACACCCGATTCTTATTTTCATGAATTTTCAAGCTCCCCTTATAATTATTTTGGAATGGAAATTCATGAAAATGATGTGCCCACTAAATTTCTTTTAAATGAATTTTTAGATAATGATTTGAATTTAAAAAATAAATAACCGGAGCCTAATCATATATCTTTGAAAGAGCATCCTCCTTGCAAAAAGTTTTCTGAAGCGCTTATTTTTTATTTTTCTTTCACTAACGAGTTTTAAGAAGGAGAGGAGCCATTGAAATTAAACGTCTCCAAGATCCATTTGTCGCTTCTCAACAAAAATTCAAATCTCCTTAGGTATGGATAGGTGATTTTAATTTACATTCTCAAGCCGACCGTTCAAAGATGGAAAATCAAAAAGCAAGCGGAGGATTAGCTGGGCGAGCGATTTTGAAACATTCAAGCAAGCTTGAATTAAGGGAGTTGCCCGTGCACTTAAAATTTTATTTTGTTTTTTCTTAACAATAACCGTCTAACTAAAAGACGGGAAAAAGAAAAGCGGTCTTGGGAGATACCTCTTGCTTATCATTTACTTTCTTGCATTTTTTCTGTTTTTTTAAAATCAACTAATCTATTTTCTTTTTCTTTTCTGCCCTTACTTGGCATATAAACATTGGGGAATACGTCTATTTTAAGTATGAGGGTGGAGTCTCCTTTAATATTTTTATTTTAAAAATAAAAAAATGAAAAATCTTTAAAAATATAAAAAAAATTGTTTTTTACAAAAAATACAAAAAGGTTTTATAAAATCAAAAATTAACTTCTTGGAAAGGGCCATGTTGAGCTTTCATCTCACAATACCGTCTAGTACCTTGCGAACCCGTCACTGGATAGTCCTCGGGAGGTCCAAGAAATAAAATCTTTTAGGATTATAATCTATGTTTTTGGTATTTATGTCTAAAAAATAAAAAAAATAAAAAAATATAATAAATCCCTACTTAATTTTTTATGATCTTTAGAAATTTATTTTGAGTTTATTTATAAGAAGTTTTATAGTATTTTGATTTTCTAAACTTCTATTTCATCATAGTTAGTTATATTTAATTTTTAGGTGATTTGATTTTAATAAATACTCTATGAATTAAAATTGTTTAGAGTAATTTATTAAGTTCTTTTTCTCTTTCAATTCTAATCATGGTTAATTTGTAGTACTTAGCTCAACAATTTCTAGATTTCAATTATAGTCACTTATGCTTTAAGATTCTTAGGAAATTTTAATTTATTATAGTTGCTCTCAAATTATTTAAATTTAATCTAAAAAATTGTTTAACCTTTCCCTTTGTTCTTTTTATTTTCTTGTTAGCACTTATGTCATGGGGATAAGAGGATAAATTCATTATCCCCTGGTACACATGCAATTTTTCCTTTTTGGTTAGATCATATGTCTTGGGAATCAAGTATTCCTCGGTACACATATGCAACCCCAAAAAAAGATGAAGTAAGTGGATAAAATTCATTACTCATAATCAATTTTATTTTTTATTTGAAGAGAGAAAAAAATATTAATTCATATGTCATGGAAAAATGAGAGTATAAAATTCATCTTTTTCTTGGTAAACATATGCAAATATCAAAAAAGAAAAATGTGTGAGGTGAGAGGATAAAATTCACCTCCAATCAAAAACCTCTTCATTTTCTAAAATCCCCAAATCCTAAAAATTTGTCTGATGTATATTAAAATTCTAAGAGAGCACAAGTAGTAGTTTGAATTTTTCTTTAAGTTTTTTTAGTTTAAAGTGTTACTAATTTTTAATCTAATTTTGTTTGCTAACTACTTAATTTTGAAGTCTAATTAATTAATTTGAGAAAAATTTGCTAAATAGTTTGGCTCTTCACATTTTAATTCCATTTCTTAGGACTTAAATTTTGAATCCCTAAATTTTAATTTCAACTTTCTTTTGATTTAACAAATATTTAGTTTAATTAAAAATTTATATTAATTTCTTATAAGCACTTCTCAAAGTTTTGTTTTGTAATAACAAAAGCTTAAGTATGGGGTATTTGATAACTCAATAATTATAATTATTTTAATATAGTTTTTAGTTAATAAATACTTATATTCTAGTTAGTTTTATATTAATATTATTATTAGCTCATTTCTTTTCGTATTTCAGGACAATTTGGGATGTGGATAACAATTCAAAGCTTGCAGGACTGATCAGGAGAAGAAATTGAAGAAAACTGGAAAAAAATCAAATTTACATGCCAAAGTCATGGGCGTGACCCTCGGGTCACAAGAGTGACAGGTGGCCGTGACCCATAAAGAAGTTCCAGAAGCCATTCTCATGCTAGATTAAAATTACACGCCCTAGTAACGAGCGTGACCTTCAGGTGTGACCAGCAGACGGAACTCCATTTTCAATTCCACAATGGTTTTTTCCTTACACACCTTGGACAGGAGCATGACAATCATATCACATGCATGACTTCTAGGCATGACATTCAGGCATGCCATGCATTACAAAACCAGTTTCAGAGTCAGTCAGTTTTCAGCTTAAACGCCCTAGGTCACGGTCGTGACCTAGGGGCGTGACCTTTTCAACAACACCAGAGTAACTCCCACAATTTCTCCTTCCCGCCGTTTCCAGTAATAGTATAGATACGCCATAGGTCACGGGCATGACCTGGGGGCGTGGCCCGCAAAATGACAAATTTTGGCAGTTTTCTCCCAACGTTCCCGGGCTTTCAAGAGGACGGTTCCACACCTTACATGCCCCCTAGTCACGGGTGTGACCGAGGGACGTAACTCTCCAGAAAATTTCCTATGAATTTGAAACAGAGACAGGAGATAAGGAGTCATCTGGGTAGTTAGATTTAGTAGTTTACCTTTCAGTTTTCCTGCTTTTCTTTCTTGTATTTCCAATTTCATAGTTTATGTTTTAATTCAAGCATTTTTGCTTTATGCAATCATGTTTTACCTTCCTTTTCTTCTATGTATTTCTTTTACAATGAAGAGTAGCTAATTTCTATAACACTTGATCATGACAAGCATTTTAATAAAATAAATTACTTCTTTCTTACCAATCTTCTATTATTTCTGCTTCAATATATCTTTGATTTCGATTTTAGATCTGTATCCTAGATTTACCGAGAGGTTGTGTGTATGAGTAGATCACTCAAAGATAGAAGGATTTTCATGCACTCCTCGAGAGTGGATGACATGAATCTTCCGTATTGGGGTCAAATCCAATAGTGGGGTTCTCTGCATAAAGCGAGCTTAGGGAATTCGACTGGCCGAGAGGTCTTAATCGATCAACCAAAGTTTAGTAGAGAGTGTATTCTCGAGAGAGGCGCTCTTATAAATTGGAACCCTCCATGGTCGAAGTAGGTAATTTAGTAGTTTGCATTTTATGAATGTTTATTTTATTTCAAAGGGAGTCCAGATCAAGTACTATCCTTTAGTCCTTTGTTTTCTTTTAGTTTTAATTAACCTTTCTGTTTACCGATAAATTAATATTAATTTGCGTGAGTAGGAATAGTCAACAGGCCCCGAGTCTAATATAACACTTGATATTATACTCTAGAATGATAGGTAAACTTGCCTTATCGATTTAGAATCACGCAATAGCGTGAATTTTACTCATCAGATATCTTTCCTTATAGACGGTAATTTTCTTTTGTGCTTCCCTATCAAGCCGATATATTTCCTTTTATGGCTTATTTCCTACAACACTAGAAGAACTAGGCTAGCCTTTACATATCAGGCCAGTCTCATCAAATATAACATGAATAGATCTTTATACTACTTGGGTCTTTTTGTTGAATATTTTATATGCTCTACTATGAGATCTATATCCAATAAAAACAGTCCCAAATGCCTTTTTAGCAAAATTGGTTAGGTAGTGCTTCTCATTGTTCAACACACATCACTTACTTCCAAAGATTCTGAAGTAGTCTACGGTTAGTTTTCTGCCTTTCACAAGCTCATAAGGGGTCTTGTTGTAACTATTTTGCACATGACAGGCTATGTTGACTATCTCATCCCAAACATATTTTGGATGTGAGGAGTCACTCAACATAGTTCTACAAGATTCAATAAGAGTTCTATTCATTCTCTCTATAACTCCATTTTGTCGAGGAGTTCTAGGAGATAAAAACATTTGAAAGATACCTAGGCTTTCACAAAACTTGGTCAAGGGTCCTGATTGAAATTAGGTTACATGGTCACTTCTGATTCTGACAACAAAACTGTTCAATTCATTCTTGATTTGCCTGACAAAGTTAGTGAATATCCCTATGGTATCTTTCTTTTATTTAAGAAATAATACCCATATGAACATATAGAAATCATCAATAATTATAATAGTATAGAATTTTCCTCCTAAGTTGTGAATTTGTATAGGACCAAATAGATCTATGTGAAACAAGTGTAAACTTTTGGTAGAATTCTAAACCCCAATTTATTTGAATGAATCCTTTATTTCCTCGCCCATTTGACATGCATGATAAGGGCTTTCCTGAATATATTTCCACTTGGGGTCTGCTCTAACCATGTTTCTGACAAAATCTTGTTGATTGTCTTATAGTCAATGTGAGCCAGTCTCTTATGCCATTGCACATAAAGAGATGCTCTAATCTCAGCCACAAGATAGATAGAAGAATCTGAATTTGCACATTTGAAATTAAGACACTAAATATTTCCACTCTTAGTTCCAGTTAGTATGATCTCTTTAGATTTCTTAATCAGGCACTCATCCTTGCGAAAAGCAATCACATCACCAAGATCACATAGTTGACCTATGATCATACGATTATGCTGCAATCCTTCTACATAAGCTACCCTTGAGATAATAACTATATCATTTGAGATCTTACCAAAGCTTTTATTCTTTCCTCTATTAGATCCTCCAAGAATGAATTTTGGACCATCTTCTAGTGAGGAATACTCAGTAAATAGGCTTCTTTTTCCAGTCATATGCCTGAACATCTACTGTCTAAGTACAAGATATGGGTGTGGTTGGTATTTGAACATACTTACAAAAAGAAATCATTTCTTCTAAGGAACCCAAATATTGTTAGGTCCTTGATTCTTGTTAGCATTGACAATTTTTTTCAGCTTCTGACCCACTGTAGATGCATTATGGAATACTCTATGTTTGGATGTTGGTCTGCCATTTGTTGCCCTTGGAACTATTAGGTTTAACAAGTAGTCAATAGAAACATGGCCAACTCTTTCATAGAGCTAGCACCAATACCTATTGTACCTTCTTTTAGGGCTCATAATAAGAATTGAATTATATCTTCTATGATTAGAAGGATATCTAAATGGTACTATATATGAATCTGTGATTGTTGTTACTTGACTTTCCCAGTGAAAGTCTTGAATTCAAGGTCAACTAAATACCTAGAGGGGGGGGGGGGTGAATAGGTTTTAGACCTTCTTTAAAATACTCTGACCAATATCTAATTTTATGTGGGTTAGTGATTAATTGATTTGTGCTTTCAAGAACATTCATAGACGACACAGATAGTTGTATAGTGGTTCCAAAATCTTGGGTACGTCCACTGTCCCTCTCCTCCTTTCTAACAGTGTGTTAGATAAGGCTATTCACCAATTCCTCGGCTCCTTAAGAGCTTACAGCACGATCCTGCAGGACCCCTCAGTCTTATCCAACACCTACAACTCGGGCACTAAGCCATCCTACCCAGGCCTTTATAACATAAGCCTACACTCAGGCACAAGCCTTACCACTCAGATTCTAACAAGAATCAGGCCCTCAAATCCTAGAATGGATCTTACTCTCAGATTTACAACAGATCTTACCTCGGCCTTTATAGTACAGGCCAACAATCAGATTCCCTAAAGAATCCTACCCTCAGATCCAAATTGGATCTTATAGAGAATGTCAAAGAAATGAAATACTCAGACACCAAAGAATGTTCTCTGTGTTTGTCTCCCGGGACTGAGCAGATATCAGCCCCATCTTCTTCTTCATAGCAATAAGTTGAGAAAGAAATCTTAAATTGAAGCCCGACTTGTTTTGGAAGCAACTTATAGAAAACTATGCTTCTTCTTCTTCAGTAATCAATCTCGATCTTGTTGTCACAGATAAGTATTGCGGAAGCTAACCCTTTTAGCGTTCAGGTTCTCTGAACTGAACTCCTTCTAGATCGGCAAAAAAATGAGGAAGAAGATGTCGTCCAACTGCAAGATTGCGAATCCAAATAACCCTAATTTCATCACATCTCGATGTTTGATTGATTAATTAGTGAAAGATTCATTTTTATTTCTCGATCTGATCCTTCCCCTTTTATAAACACCTATTAGCATCACATTGAGTAGTGGGCCGTATGGCGCAACTCAAGTAAATAACGAAAACATACAATCACATAGACATAATTGTATAAAACGTTTTACAAACTAAGCATACTTCATCAATATAAATAAAGTTAAACACCAATATTCAACAATAAAGCAAGAACAAGTCAAGAGATCGACCGAATCCGAAGCCTTGCTGAGGATTCACGGTTGGAATCGTCGGGTTGTCATTCCGCGTCCAAGCTCGGTCCTCAACTGCGTCCGGTATAGAGAAGGGCTATCACCACCTTCCAATGGCCCGTCTTCTTCATCTCACGATAGCGGACGAAGTTTGCTAGCTTTCCTTTGCTTGATGGCTATGGCGTCAAACCGTACTTGAAGCTCACGGATGAAGGAGAAGGCCGAGAGGAAGCTCCCGCTTGGATTTGGCGGTGAAATATTGCCCGGAGCACCTCCCTAGGGTGGAAGATGAAGGGGAACGATGGAGAAGGAGGAAAATGGCGGAGAAATGTCGATCTCCGGATCCTCTCTCGAATTAGGGCGAGACCTGAACTATTTATACAAAAGTAGAAATGAACAATGCGCACGATCACAGGCGCACGACCAGTGGTCGTGCGCACTATGTCCTGTGCTCGTGCGCACTGGCATGGAATATCAGCAAGAAGAACTGGGATAATGCGCACGAGTAGTGGCGCATGACCAGTGGTCGTGCGCACTAAGTCCAATGATCGTGCGATTACCCAGACAGGACTCCAGAAAAGAGGAATAAATGCACACGATCAGTGGCGCACGACCGGTGGTCATGCGCAGTATATCCAGTGGTCGTGCGCTTACCCCAGGCTGATTCTGGAAAACGTAGAGTAGTGCGCACGATCAGTGGCGCACGACCAGTGGTCGTGCGCATTAGATCCCATGATCGTGCGCAGTATTCCTGTTTCACAACCATCCCGGAACACGCACACGACCCCTGTACCGAAAGGAAAAACCAATCACTAATCTGTGCAGACATTCCAGGAAATCACAAAAAGGAGTACAAACTATAAAAATAACAAAATACACAACCACGGGCATAAATGTGCACTTCCTATGGAAATAAAGATTAGATGAAATAGGAATGATAAGGAACTAAAAGTGAAGTGCAACCGTGTGAAAACTAGCCCAGATGAGTCCGAAAATAGGTATATAAAGTGGACTCATCAGTTGGGTGGGCGGTAACTCGCCTTGCTAAGCTGCACCGACGAGAAAGGGACGTTGCTGAAGTCCACCTTGACGAATAAGAACTTCTTGAGCCAGTTGTCGCACTTATTGACGGTCTCCCTCACCTTGAGGTGGGCGCTGAAGAAATAGGACGTCCCGTCCCGGTTCGTGCTGAGGGAGAACAGTTTACGAAAAACCCCGAGACTTAACTCGCCCCGCTCCTCCGCAAAAAGCAGGCAACCCTACCATGACAGCCACGGAGTTCGGGATCATCTGGCCTATGACGACCCCAAAGTACTTCAACACTTGGCGAACCTCTGGCCACAGAGGAAGCCAAAGACCCACATCAAAGTGAGCCAGTGGAATGGCGAGCTCATCCCTAGAGATATCGTTGATCTTCTCCTCTTCCCTGGGCCGTCTCGCCGAGAATCCGGGCGGGATGTGATCACCGAGAGCGTCTAAGTACTCGCGCTCAGATATAGCAGCGTGGGGGAAGTTATGCTCTGAGAATGTCCAGGCACATTTACTTCTCCCGTCCGCGTCGCCACTGCCGCCACCCATTCCGCGGAACGATCGCCGGGCGAGCGAAAAAGCCTCAGAAGGGGGGCGCGAGTCGCGCTCCACGAAGAACAGGACAGGAGGAAATACTTAAAAATGATGGAAGGACAAGAACCGGCAAGACCTATTTATAGAGAGAAAAAGAGCGGGAAATTTTCCGCCATGGGGAAAGTGCGTATAGCAAAAATCAGGCCTGACAGTTCAACTTCCCGGACCGCAACCGCACCGTCAAGACCGTTCGGCAGCGGGTCACGCCCTCCCACGTCCGCACGAAAGGCGGGTGGGCGATCTGCGGGCCGCGGCCGCTCGGGACTCTGAGCGAGCCGGGGAGACTTTCAGTCGGTGAGCCCCCTGGCCCGCTCCCGCTAAGATCAGGTTGGCGGGTTGGGAGAGTCCATTCCATGACTCCACGCCTGCCTGAGAGGGCGGCGAGCGAGGGACGCGGGTGCGTTCGTGACCACCTCAGAGAGTATCAAGCAGCAACACGATAAAAATGACATACACCAGAAATCAGAAACCAGACCCAAAGACGGGCGAGAAGAGTCGCAAATAGTTACAAACATTGAGTAAGTTTTTGAAGTGATAGTAACCCCCCCCCCCTCCCGGAGCGAGTTGACTCGAAGCACAGACGCGACCTGACCCAGCAATGGTCCGCGAAAAAGGGGAATAGAGGGTGGATCAGTACTGGATCCACTTCCACCTGCCCCACCGCTACGTTTCGGTTCGCGGCGGCACGCGAGGATAGTGGTAATCGCGCACCGCCACCAACTCCTGCTGGGCCAGGCCAACTTGTTCCGTGACACAGTTTAGACGTTCCTCGGCCCACGTAATTTGCACTCCAGGTGAGGTGACCTCACCACCTTCTGCCGTGTACGGAGCCCCCTCCAAAGCCGCGAGCCGAACCTCGGTCTCGGCCTTGTCTCGGTCGACTCACTTGATGAGCTCCTGAAGCAACAGAGTATGTTTCTGGAACAACCGCATCACATGCCTCTTCATCCCCACCGCGTCAGCCGGGTCGCCTAGGTAATCCGAAATGCCATCCACGTCAGGCAGAAGCGAGTACCCTTTGGTCATCTCAGTTTCAGAGGAGATCGCGTTGTAGCCTGCAAAGAAGAGATTTAGAGGGGACGGGCGAGAACAAAACAAGCACCAAGCGCGAGCTTACTAGGGGTCGGCACGCCGTCCATACCGGTGGAAGGACGAGAAGAGCCCGGCCGACCCTGAAATGGTTCTCCCTCAAAGGCTGCAAGAGATTTCCCTAGTCTGGGAGGAACTGGCGACCAAGGGGTAGTCTAGGGGGGGCGACCCAGACCCGAGGGGCTAGCGATCCTCTCTGACGACAAGGGAGGGGAGCGATCCTCCCCCCCCTCCATCTCCCTCATCTTCACGTGGCAGTACCTACGAGATACAAGGTCAGAAATGAAGCAACACGTCAGGAAGGAGGATCCCATACCTCGGGAGTAACCTCGGTGCCAGCCGCTGAGCTGGAGCCTGGAAGGTTATTCGCCGGGGACCGCCTAATAATCTTTCCTTTTACCGGCCTAAAGAGAGGGCCGGGAGACCAACGCGCCAACCAAGGGGCGGCCTCGAGGGCCTCCTCCCGAGTCTTCTGGCCCGCAGCTGCCAGACGGACCCGCATCTCCTCGCTGACTGGCATAAAGCAGCTGCAATCCGCTTGAAAAGACGAGATGAGGTAGGGGTTCACCCCTGGGCTCAGTGGTATATTTATAGCCAAGTAATGGGACCCCACCAGAAGATTCCATGCCAGCTCAGCATAGCACTCGCCGAACACGCGGGTTGGATGATTCTTTCCGAGCTTGGTCAAGCTCAAAAAGAGCGGGGATTGTGTACAACCCCGTGTTCGTCGAGCGGGCCCCGCCATGCCAGGCGAGCGAACCAGGTCGCCCAGACCGCACTGGAACAGCATGCGAGGGGGAGGTGGTTGGAGGCCAGCTCGCTCTCGCCCAGGTCGGGCGGGCGAGCCACACGAGTTGGCCTCTTCGCCATTCTCGCCCCGGTCGGGTGGTCGAGCAATGCGAGTTAGCCTCTTCGCCCTTCTCGCTCGCCATTCGTCGAACAGAACCTCGCATGTCATTCGTCGAGCAGAGTTTGGGACGCCACTCGTCGAGCAGAGCTTTTCGGTCGGCATTCATCGAACAGTTATTCAGGGATGTATTCGACAAGCCCAGAATGGCGAGCCCTCCTCCGAGGCTCCCATGGTTACAGTTGGAAGCCTTGCCGCTAACCCTCTCTCCTATACGCGATTGGGCCACCTGTCTGCCTCGGTAGAGGATTGGCGGGTCGCGGTGGCCTGGCTCGCGCTCACCCAAGAAGAGTAGGCGAGCCGCTGGAGCCAGGTCGCACCCGCCTCTCGCGGGGAGAGATTATTGGCGAGCTGACCTCCCTATCTCTGGGAGGGGCCCAGCAGGTGCCCTAAGGTGAAATAACCTGCATGCCCTCCCCCATGAGTGCGAATAGATTGTTGGAACGGCGGTGCTATGTTGTTGGCAAACCAAGTTGGACTGCATATAGCTGTTCAAAACAGCGGAGGTTGGCTATTTGCAGGCCATTTTCAAAATTCTATAAATAGAACCCAAGGGGGCACCTCAGAGGGAACGCGCTCATACCCCTAGATTCTTGTTCCCATAGTGCTTTCTGAGGTAGCCTTAGCTCGGCCTGTGGCTAAGGAGGGGAAGTACTCTCAGGTCATTCGGGTGTGTGGTGGGTCCTCCCCGCCGAGCCCTTGGGTCGCTTCTTCCCTCATCTCCTTCGTTGTCTTGTTTGCAGGAGCGAAGTAGGTGCGTGATTACCCCTTCCCCAAGGGTGAACTCCACAGGAGATCGAGATTTCGGTTTTAACAATCGACAAGCTTACCATCCAGGAAGGTGATCCAGCAGTACAAGATAAGAAAGAATATGGGTGTTGTCCAAGGGGATCTCAAGACACACAAGCTGAGGATAAAGAACTTCCTGCTGAGGACAACGAAGAACCAACTGAGGACAACGAAGGACAGCAAGCTGAGGCAAGATTGCCTCCAGTTAGGAGATATATCCAGCACACCAAATCATTGATGATACAAGACACGGAATCCAGACAAGAAGCAAGAGCGCCAACACAGCTCTCTGTTCAAGCTTCCTATCTCAAGAAGTGCCCAAGAAGCTTGAAGAGGCTATCAAATACCCATTCTGGATTGGAGCAATACAGGAAGAGCTGAACCAATTCAAGAGGTGTAGTGTCTAGAAGCTAGTTCCCAGACCTAAGAGATATAATATCATATAAACTAAGTGGATCTACAAGAACACGTTAGTTGAGAATGGCATTATTGTCAAGAATAAGTCCAGATTGGTGGCAAAATGATACATACAAGAAGAAGGAATAGAATTTGACCAGACTTTTGCCCCAGTAGCCAGGTTGGAAGCAATAAGGCTATTCCTTGCATTTGTTGCCTATCAAGGATTCAAAGTCAACCAGATGAATGTGAAGTCAGCATTACTGAATGGGGACAAAAAAGAGGAAGTATATGTGGATCACCCAACAGGTTTTGTAGACCCTCACTTTCCTGATTTTGTTTATAGGCTTAGGAAAGCTCTACATGGGTTGAAGCAAGCCCCTAGAGTATGGTATGAAACATTGTCTAGTTTCCTCATTGAGAACAAATTATCAAGGAGAAAATAGATAAGACCATATTCCTAAGGGAATCTACGGGCAAGATCATCCTAGTCCAGATATATGTCGATGACATTATCTTTGGATCTACTAAGGACAACCTTTGCGGGAAGTTTTTTAACCTTATGCAAGGTAAGTTTGAGATGAGCAACATGGGTGAGCTCAAGTTCTTCTTGGGACTCCAAGTAAGACAGACTGATGATGGCTTGTCCATATCACAGTCAAAGTACACCTGAGAGTTGATTAAAAAATATTGTATGGAGAATGCCTCCACCATAATACCTCCCATGGGGTCAAGCATGCATATAGGCAAAGATGATGCAGGGAAATGTAACACCCCAAAGCCCAAGTTGGGTTCAGGTTGGGTGATACGCCATGGGACATGGGCGTGTCCCAGGGCATGTCGTCCTCGGTTCGACGAACTGCACTCGATAATCATCGAGCGGCAAGCAAGGGGAGTACACGGTCTGTGACACGGGCGTGTCCTTTATGGGATTTAGTCAGGTGTGCGTGTGTTGAGAGACACGAGTGTGTCTTGGGGTACACAGCCTGGGATACGGGCGTGTCCCCTGGCCGTGTCCCGCTCCGGTGAGCTAATGTTATGTTGGGTAAAGTCCACGGCTGCCAGACATGGGCGTGTCGACCATGACACGGCGTGTAGGGTGCGACACAGGCGTGTCACACGACCGTGTACTGTTTGGATTTGAGTCGGTTGTGTGCCGCTTAAGGGACACGGCATGTGGCACGGGCGTGTCACAGGGCATGTTAGGCCGTGTTCAGCCTATTTTTGTGCAAATCAAGGCCGTTCATTCCCTTATCCTGGATCCAAGGGCCCAGGCTCTTCCCTTCTAAGACAAGGCCGAGAATTATTGGGGGAGAAGCTTATTCAAGCCGTTCTTCTTCTTCTTCTCATTCTCAAAGAGAGAGAAAGGGAGAGCAAGGGAGCAAGGAAGGGAAATGGGAAACCAATTGCTGGAGCAGCTGCGGAGTGCGGAATCAAGATCCGAGTTTGGATTCATAAAGGCAAAGCCGAGGCGGTGGTTTCCATCCAGCTAGTTCATGGCTCCAAAGCGATCTGAAAGGGTAACGATCTCCTTCTTGGACAATGAAGTCCTTTCTTTATGCATATACATGGAATCCTCCACCAAGAGGTGGATATCGTAAGTGATTCCTTGGGTGAGTCTGCATCTAGAGCCAGAAGTGTGTAGTACAGCATAGGCATGTTGTGTGAAGCCCATCTAGATGGTTAGTCTGGATTGGTGATGGTTATGGGTAAACCGGAGAAGACTCCATGGATTTGATACTGTGTAAAATATATGCGTGTAGCCTCTATTGTATGGATGTATGGATGTGTGGATGTTGATCTTGGATGCTTTGCGAAAGCTCCTAGTTGTTGTGAGAGTTTAATTGGTAGCAACACCTGGGGAGAGCGATATAAACCCGACTTGCTACACCACTAGGGTGGGTTGATCTATATTAGTTGAGGGGTCGATTGGTGGCAATACCTGGGGAGCCGAGTTAAACACAGCTTGCTACTCCACCAGGGTGGGTTGATCTATATTAGGATGGGAGGTCGATTGGTGGAAATGCATGGGGAGTACAGATAAATCCGGCTTGCTACACCACTAGGGTGGGTCGATCTACTCATGTTTACTGTGAGGTTAGTACCTCTGAGTGGGATGGACGGAATGTCGCCAACCTGCGGGATTGGTCGACTAGGACCTGCCAACCAAAAAGTTAAAAACCTCTGATCGGCGGTGGACGACGGGTATATCCGATACACCAATAAGGTGCCCTGAGTGGACGGAGCGTCAGGTGGATACCAGCGTTTGTGACATGGTTGTGATTGTAGCTTGATAGATATTATGATGGCAATGCATACAGGGAAGGAACCATTGCACGGGTAAGGTGTAGGGTCGTTATAATTGGTCAGCTAATGCTGACCGTTGCTCGGTTTGGGGTGGATGATTATTTGCAGGTGCTGTTGGATTGAATTGAATTGAGTGGAATAAAGGCTTGCTGTGTAGGCCCTTGAAGGCCGTGGGAAGAATGTTTGGATTTCATGTGTGGCCGGCCTGAGTGCCGATGTATGAAATTATTTATATTTGTAAAGAGCAACCTGTAAGGCCTTAAGGCCATGAACGTGTGTATTTGTATACCTTCTTGATTGATATATAAATGTGGAATTTATATATTTAGTGGACATTCTCTATGATGAGCTCATGAAAGTGAGTGTTAGATCAGAAATACTCTAGAGGGGGGTGAATTGAGTGATGGAAGTCTTCTTTTCTCAATCACAATGAGAATACTATGTGGATTCAATGATGTTGTCAAAGCTCCCCCTGAGATGAAAAAGGGTACAGGAGAACTAGAGCTTTGCACACGGTGATACGCCTTCAATTTAGAGACTTAATCCAGGAGCTTTAGACTGATAGTGCTTGAGTGTCTTTAGCAAGGTCCTGGAGAAGAAGAACAGGAAGACTCTTGATTTCAAAAATGTGTTCTTCTTGTTTCTTCTTCAATTTTTGGTATGCTTCCTAGTCAGTAGTATTCTGTATGAAGGTTTTTTTGTGTCTCTCTTGATTAATTTCTGTGTATCTATCTATCTGTCTGTTATTCTCTTCTTCTGTATATTTCAAACATTTGAATTTCTCTGTAATTAATGCTGACGGCCTTGAGAATAATCGGCATTGATTTATTTCCCCAACTGTCCCGTGGAAAAACGACAAGCAATAATCCCGGAGAAGACCATAATAAATGCTCATTCTAACGGATACATTTAGAGAATGTTAGGGCATTAATTACCCAGGAATTATAGCATTAGAGTGGGGACAGAAGGCCGGAAATGACTAAGTCTGGAATCGTCGAGCAAATAGCAGAATTCGTCGAACTGAGTTCACAGTTCGTCAAACTGGGACATTGTATTCGTTGACCAGACATCTTCTGTTCATCGAGCTGAGTTCCATGATCGCCCGAACTGAGAACTGAACTGCTATCTCTTTTGATCTTTGCCTACTCGTCGAGCTGGTAAATATGTTCGTTGACTGGAGTTCTGTAATTATTCTGGAGTTGTCAAATATCCTGTGTCGACACAATTGCTCCTGTGTGTTGGCACAAATCTTCTGTGTTGTGTCGACATAGCCTTTCCACAACGTCGACTGATGATCTTGGTGTCGACACAAGTTCTTCTAATGTCGACATAACTCTTCTGGTTCCAGAATCCGTCGAGCAGAGAACAGGGTTCATCGACATGAGACTGGAGAACATGGTCTCAATAGAATGCTGTGAAACTCCAAAGATTCGTCGACCGAAGAATGGTGTTCGTCGAGCTAAGTCTTGAGAACCTTGAATTCGTCGAGCTGAGAATGATTCTGGACTTAGCCAAATTAATAACTTCTGGAATCAGAAAGGTGAAGTAGAGAGTCCAGTGATCGTCGACCGGAGAACTAAGTTCGTTGACCTAAGTCAGGAGAATCAATTGAACTTGAATTGCTAAAGACTGAGTCTAGAGATCGTCGATCAAAGAATGGAGTTCGTCGACCTGAGAACTAGGTTCGTCGACCTTAGTCAAGAGAACAGTTTGGACTTAGAATTTTGAAGATGAAATCCAAGGATCGTCGATCTGGACTGAAGTTCGTCGAGCTCAGCTCAGAGAATATTTCTCTAAGATCGTCGAGCTGAGAACGACTATCGTCGACCTGAGTTCGACGAACGTCAAACTCATTTTACTTAGTATCTTTAGAATTCTCTGAATCTTGAGGAAAACTTTATGTCTTGAGTCTCTGGCAGTCTGATGTTGGCTTGTCCATGTGATGTTGACTCTTAGGACTTGACCTAGATTCTAGGACACAACTTTGACCCTTGCTATACATGTTGGGTCACATCATCCTAAGTTTGTGAACCTAGCCCAAATCAAACTAGGGATCCAACAATCTCCCCCTATTTGGGTGAGTTCACTAATAGACTCAAAATAAAAACATAAGGAAAACAAAGCAGGAAAAAGATATATCTGGCAGGGATAATTAACACATGCAGCAGATATATTTACATAAAAGCTTTGTTTAGACAATAAGAGATAGTTTAAGATATAAAGACAGAAACAAAATAGTTGATATTTCACTTCTTTTGCTTTTTCTCCTGATGCTTTATGTCCTTGCCCTTGTCTCCTAGCTTGGTCAAGACTATTTCCCTGTTTGGATTTGAAGCTTGTGCCATAGTCATTGTCATGTCAGCAACCCCTATAATCTTCAGAGATGTAGCTCTAGGGACCACTGCTTCAGGATACAATTTCATATAATCATCATTATTAAAAATTTTGTTAGCCTTATCAAACCTTTTCAGTTCTTCTCTCCTGTACTTGGACATTGTAGTGTATTCAGAAATATCCTTTCCTTCAACCTTTTCCTTGTTGATCATAGAGAGGCCTACCAGTTCCTGGAACTTGGCCATTTTAGCTGTGTTGGCTGTTTCTGGATCTTCATAAGGAACAGGAGGAGAGAGTGGCCTTTTAAGACTTTCAGCTTGTTGATGTTGTTGTTGTTGATGTTGTTTTCTTGAAGATTGTTGTCTGTGCTGGATGCTTTCATGATGAAATCTCCCTTGATGTCTTTGATATGATTGCATAGGGGCAGATCTTTGAGAACGAGAACCAGAACTACCAGCTGCAGGAGGAGGAGGTGGTGGATCTTTCCTATACATTTGAACTGGTGGAGGAGAGTACTTTCTACTCTTCTTCCTTTCTTTCTGCTGATTCTTAGAGAGACACATCCATGCTGGCATCCCTTTGTATGAAGTTATCTTTTGAAGAATATAGTAAGGGGTGTCATTGTTTGGATTGGGCTTGGGAGCAGGAGGAGGAGGGGCTTTCCTTTTCTTTGAAGCTTGCTTCTTCTTTGCATCCGCCTCATCTAAATCATCATCCTCATCTTCATCATCATCATTGTCAGAATCCTGAGGATTATCATATAGAGTATCTAGAGCCTTCAAAGCTTTAGCGGAGATAACAACTTTTTCAGGAGCAGGAGCAGGAGTTGCAACAAGAGCTGGAGCTTTAACAGGAACAGGAGGAGAGGCTACACAAAAATCAGAACAAATTTGGACAGAGCTTTCAGCTGCTGCCTTAGTTTCTTCTGCAATATCAGCCAAGATCAAGTCATCTAGATCTGGTATTAGAGAGTCATCCATTACAAAAGTTGGTGCTGAAGATATTATTGAGGAAGAGGGAACAGCTACTACTTCTTGAGGTGAAGTAATTTTTGACTGTGCAATAGCAAGACTGTCCTTAATTTCCTTAATGACTTTGGAAGAGATGGGGGCAGTATATGGTATAATAGCCAAGGATAGCTTAGTGATCTCAGCTGGAAGACAATGTATATGTACAGTATCAAAAATACTCAACAATTTTTCTAAATTAACTATGGGATTAAGAGTGAAATCACCAACAGTATTAGGTTCGTCATAGTCTGATTCAAAGTCCATATCAGTCTTAATAAAATCAATCAAATCTTTATCAATCAAATCTGTATCTATGTATGCTGCACATTCTGCTGCTGTGTCTGAAGCTGTTGTTGTTGCTGTAGCTGAAGCATCTGGTGCTGGAGCTGGAGCTACTGCTTCATCATCAGGCATCTCCCCCTGCATGGTTTCAGTAGGGCCTAAATCCATGCCCCTGATTGAGGAGGGGGCAGCAGTAAGAGCAGAGATTTGGTCAGAGAGAGAAGATATGGTGGTAGCAAGAGGTGTAATGGCCTCTGCTATAAGGGACTTGAGGAGGGGAGTGATGATGGAAAGGATGGAAGATATGGTGGAGGGATCCAGTGATGGAATTGTATATTGTGTTGCAGAAGGTGTAAAAGTGGGAGCTGTGGGAGGGATAGAGAGTGTAGCATCAGGTAGTTGAACATCTAGAGGGATGGTAGTTGTGGATGGGGATGGATGGATGGCATCTGGCATAATGGTGTATGTTGTTGGTAGATGATAAGATGGTATGGAAGATAGATGTGGGGGAAGAGGAGATTGTGGTGGTGTAGGAATGTAAGTGTCATGGGGGGAATCAGGAGATGTTGGTTGTTGTGGTTCTTAAAAAGGGGAAGATGGAATGTCAGTGAGATCAATAGGTGGAGATGAAGCTGGTGAAACATGTGGAGATGGAGGTGGAGTAGGAACATGAGATAATGGGAGAAGAAGTGAGTTGTTTTGCTGGAAGGGGTGCTGGAAGAGATGGTGGTGTGGGATGAAGCTCTTCAACAGGTAGGGGAGTGGCTTTAACATCCCTGGTGCCTTTAGAAGCTGGGGTGGAAGAGGTAGAAGCCTTAATGGGCTTTGTAATTGTCCTCTCCCACCTGCCAAATAAGGCACAGGTAAGCATTTTACTGGCATTAATGAATATGGTCTGGGAGACCTGGGATGCAGCATCCTTTTCCTTGAGGAAGATCCCTAGGATCCTTCCAAAACACACTTCTTTCTTGCTATTTTTCTTCTTTATCAGATCAAAGAGGATATGAGCCCAGTCAACTTGCTTCTTATTTATGACTGTACACATGACCAAGAACTGATGTCTTGTGATGTAGTCATGGGCAGTATACTTGCCAAGCAAGACCTTTCCAACAATGTCTGCCAGGAACTTGTATGTTGTACACAGATGCTTCTTCAGCAGTTTATTTGGGTTGTCACCAGCATAGCCCATCAGATTGAGCATCATATCAAATTCTTCAGAATCAATTTCTAAATCCTCTTCACCATTTGTTAAACCAAAGATTTCAGGTAAAACCGCAGGAGTTAAGGAGACAGTGTTACCCGCATTTAATCCTGTCGTGGTATTGTCCCCAGAAGTGGATGAGTTGTACACCCATTCCCTGATTTCTGGTCCTGCCAGCTTTATCCTTGTAGTCATCAAGTTCTTCAGATTCTGTTCTTTCAGAAGTTCCAGAATATACAAGAAGATTGGATCCGAGTGCTGGAACAATTCGAAGTCGACATCAAAGCCAGTGTCAAACTTCATAACGGCGAGAACTCCTGCTGGAATCGCCATTGAATCACCTGCAAAAGAGAGAAACAACGATTAAGTGCAAGAGAACAGAAAGTGCGGGATGGAGGTTAAAGAAAACCTAGATATAAGGTTTTCAAGAATATGAATCGACAGACTGCGTTCCACGAAAATGAAATTAATTCTGCGAGCTGAGATCGACGAAATAAGTTTGACTGAAATAATTCATCGATCTTGGCCCGAAGAATTGAAAATAGTTCGTCGAACTCCGTTCGACAAATATCTTCTGAAGCAAGTTCGTCGAACTCCGTTCGATGATTATTGTTTCACTCACAGAGAGTTCGTCGATCTTCGTTCGATGAATGTCTCCCAAACTTTCCACTATTTGTCAAACTCTAGAAAATTCGTCGACTGCAGACAGAAATCAAATAAAGTCTTCTCCATTGATCATGCCAGGTTGATTCACAAAGAACATATGATTTCTCTCATCCAGAGGTTTGGTGAATATATCAGCCCTTTGTAAATCAGTGTAGATATAGCAAGCTTGATTTTATTTTTGTCTACACACTCCCTAATGAAATGATGTCTTATATCAATATGTTTTGTCCTACTATGGTGAACTGGATTCTGGGCTATAGCTATAGCACTTGTATTATCACAGAGTACCGTTGAATTATTTAATTTGAACCCATAATCAAGAAGCTGATTTTGTATCCAAAGCATCTGTGAACAACAGCTGCCTGCTGTAATATATTCTACTTCAGCATTTGAGGTTGACACTGATGTTTGCTTTTTACAAAACCAAGATACTAATCTCATACCCAGGAACTGGCAAGTTCCTGAAGTACTTTTTCTATCTACCCTGCATCCAACAAAATCAGCATCAGAGTATCCAGTTAACTCAAATTCTGATTTAGCAGGATACCATATGCCTAGATTAGGATAACTCTTTATATTTCTCAAAATCCTTTTTAGCAAAATTAGATGAGATTCTTTAGGATTCACTTGGAACCTAGCACAAAGACATATAACAAACATAATGTCTGGCCTACTTGCTGTGAGGTATAATAGGGACCCAATAATGCCCCTATAAAGTTTCTGATCCACAGGTTTCCCTGGTATATCAGAATCCACAACAACATTGGTAGCCATGGGAGTTTTCTTAGCTGAGGCATCAGCCACCCCAAACTTCTTTAGAAGTTCTTTAGCATATTTTGCTTGAGAGATGAAGATGCCATCAGGGAGCTGCTTCACTTGGAGACCAAGGAAGTAGAAGAGCTCACCCATGCTACTCATTTCAAATTTAGAATGCATGAGGTCAGAGAACCTCTTGCATAATTTGGAATCTGTAGAGCCAAATATAATATCATCCACATAGATTTGTACTAACAAGATTTGGTCATTATGATGTCTAGTGAAAAGAGTTTTATCTACAGCTTCTCTTGTAAATTTATGCTCTAATAAAATTTGCTAAGGCCTCATACCAAGCACTTGGAGCTTGCTTTAGACCATAAAGAGCCTTATGCAATTTAAAAACATGAGAAGGGTAAGTTGGAGAAACAAAACCTGGAGGTTATTCTACATAAACCTCTTCTTGTAGTACTTCATTCAGAAAAGCACTCTTCACATCCATTTGAAAGACCTTGAACCTCTTATATGCTGCATATGCAAGGAATATTCTTATGACTTCCAACCTTGCAACCGGTGCAAAGGTTTGATCATAATCAATTCCTTCTTCTTGCCTATATCCTTGAGCAACAAGCCTAGCCTTATTTCGCACAATAACTCCTTGAGCATCTAGCTTGTTTCTGTAAACTCAATTGGTTCCAATAACTGGGTAGTTTTGGGGTCTTGGAACCAAATCCCAAACTCTACATCTCTCAAATTGATTTAGTTCCTCCTGCATTACTATAATCTAGTGGGGATCCTGCTCAGCATCATGAATAGAAAGAGGTTCAACCTGAGAGAGAAAGGAGGCATGCATCAGATCTTGGGTAAGTTGATGCCTTGTATGTACACCTGCTGATATGTCTCCAATCACTTGAGATCTGAGGTGATTCCTAAGTGTGACAAGATCAGTGGGTGGAGTTGGCTGTGCAACAGCATTTGGAATTAATTCCTCCTGTGGAGTTGTATGTGTTGTTGGTAGAGATTCATTATCTTCAACTTCTTCTTCTTCACTTTCCTCAATGACTTGTGGAGAGGGATGGGTTGACACCTCTTGGGTGAGGTTTAGTCCATCCAAGGTCTCACATAAGTGGGGTACCTGCAAGTTGCTATTGGTAGAAACTTCTTTCTCCTTGCAATACATATTAGTCTCATCAAATGAAACATGAATAGACTCTTCAATTTTTAATGTTGATTTGTTAAAAACCCTATAGGCCTTACTTAGTTGGGAGTATCCTAGAAAAACTCCCTCTTCAATCTTAGCCTCAAACTTTCTAATGTATTTCTTATTATTATTGTGTATATAACAGGTACAACCAAATACTTTAAAATAGTATATTTTAGGTTTCTTCCCTTTGAGCAATTCATAGGGAGTCTTGTTCTTTAGTTTGTGAATTAAGCTCCTGTTCAGGACATAATTTGCTATGCTGGCAGTCTCTACCCAAAAGATTAGGGGCATGTAAGCATCTGCAAGCAATGTACCTGCAGCTTCAATGAGTGTCCTATTTTTCCTTTCAGCTACCCCATTTTGTTGGGGAGTTCTAGGAGCTGAGAAGCAATACCTGATACCTTCCTTCTCACAGAACTCATGCATAAGAAGAGACTCAAACTCTGTGCCATGATCACTTCTGATCAATGCAACATGAGTAGAGAACTCAATCTGTATGGTCCTGAGAAAATCTATAAGAACCTTGAATGTATTTGACTTTGATCTCAAAAAAATACCCAACTGAACTTGGAGAAGTCATCCACTATAACTAAAGTGTAGGATTTCCCTCCTAGGCTTTGTACAGCGATGGGTCCAAAGAGATCCAAATGTAGCAAGTACAAAATCCTGGGTGAATCACTCTTATTAACAGATTTAAAACTAGTTTTAGTTTGCTTGCCTAATTGACAAGCCCTGTAGAGACCTTCCTTCTTGTAGGGACCAGAAGGTAGACCTCTAACACGGTTGTGCTTAGATAGCATAGCAATGTTTTTCAGATTTACATGACCTAGACTTTTGTGTCATATGTCATTCTGATTACTAGTTAAGTTAAGTAAGCAGATATCTGTTTTGGCAGAAAGAAAATTTTCTAAGTATATGTTGCCTTGTCTACTTCAGTTAAAACAGTTTGGTTGTTTTTATCAATAATAGAACAAGTGGTGGGTTAAAATGTACCAGATAACCATCATCACATAACTGACTTATGGAGATGAGGTTATGCTTGAGTCCACTTACATATGTCACCTTTTTGAATGTGACAGCTCCTATTCTCACTTCTCCAAATTCTTCTGACTGACCACATTTGGAGTCACCAAAGATAACTTTTGGCCCTAACTTGGACTTGTAGTTGATTAAGATGTCCTTGCTGTCTGTCATGTATTTGGAGCAGCCACTGTCCAGGTACCAAATTTTATTTACCCATGGACAATTCTTTACCTGCAATAAAAGACAGTTAATGGTTTTTTACCCAGGTTACCTTGGGTCCTTTGTATGGTTGATAAGAAAAACTAGAAATGATAGAGAATTCAGGTTGGGACCTATATCCTAGGGGGTGATATCTCCTAGGTGGGATGACCCAATCGGCTAGTGGATTAGATGGTTTCTTAGGAACATGTGAGTTGCTGTTACAATTTTGATTAGGTCTTCTTGGGTTCGACGAACTGTTGTAAGTTCGTCGACTAGAGTTCGACGAATTGGGTTGCGATCGTTGATCTTTGCCCATAGAATGAACATGTTCATTCTCTGTGCCCCACGTTCGTCGACCTCTGCTTGACAAACCATACAAAGTTCGTCGATCGCAGTTAGACGAATGATTATTATTGTAGTTTGCATTCAGAGATCGTCGTTCTGGGTTCGACGATCTGTTCCGATATCGTCGATCTGGGTTCGACGATAACTGCTGAACATTGTTAGTTTTATCATTCTTCTGATTTTTAATTTTATCCTTAGCTTCAATTTGTTCCAGAATTTTATTAACTTTATTTACTTGTTCAGTGTTTTTTTTTCTTTTATCAGAGATGAAATTTACTAGTTTTGAAGGATGGTTCCTCTGGATTAGGGTTGGTTCATTAGATGTGGCTCCTAATCCTAATCTGCAGTTATTTGGTCTAGCATTAACTGTGCTGGTTATATTTAGCAATTTCAAACTTCTGTCATTTAATGATTCTTCTAACATCTTAGCTTTGCTAAGTTCTGATTTCAGAAAACTAATTTGTTCATTTGCAGATTTTAGTTTACTAGACAGAGTTGTATTTTCAGAGATGATTTTATCTAGGTCATTCAATTTATCTCTGAGAAGTTTGATCTCCTTCTCAGAGCTTATCAAATCTAAGCATAAGTTTTTAAATTCAAATTTAAATTCATCAGATTCAAAATCATAAGAAGCTATTACCTGATCTTCAGCTGACAGATTTTCTTCATCAGCAGATTCATCTGTATCTGATCTGCTGCTGCTTGCACCAATTTCCATGAGGCACACCTCCTTTGCCTTGACCTCCTCTTCTTCTTCACTGGAGATGGAAGATGTAGATTCAACTTCTGTGTCACTCCATGTTTCAGCCACAAATCTTTTGTCCTTCTTTTTGTGCTTACTGGAAGAGGGCTTGCTGTAGTGCTTGCTTCTTGATTCTTTTTCTTTTCTTCTTTCCTTCTTTTGATTTTCAGGACATTCAGAGATGAAATGTCCTGGTTTTCTGCACCCATAACACACCACCTCTTTTGTGGGGGTTTTGTCATACCTTGGTTGGCTGTCATTTCTGGATGACTTACTTCTGAAGTCTTTTCTTGCTAGTTTGAAGAATCTCTTGGAAAAGAGACTCATCAGCTCTTCATTTACTATTGGGGCTTCAGTTTCTTTAGCAGCCTTGAATGCAATGGATTGTTCTTTCCTTGCTGGGGGAGGAGTTCTGCGTTCCACTGCCTCTCTGGACTTGATTAGCTGCTCATATGACTTTAGTTTTCCTAATAAAGATTCAGTTGAAATCTCATTCAGGCATCTGGCCTCCTTGGTGGGCCAGATCCTGGTGTCCCATGAGCTTGAGAAGCACATTAGGATCTTGTCATTAACTTCAGTCAAAGTGATTTCTTTATCTAAGGTCTTTAGCTCGTTGATGATGGAGCTAAGCCTGTTGTACATCACTTCAACTATCTCTGCCTCATCCTTCTTGAAGTTTTCATATTGTGTGATGAGGTGTGATCTTCTATCTTTCCTCTCATATGCTGAGCCGGCAACCATTTGATTGAGTGAGTCCCAGATTGATTTTGCAGAGGTGCACTCAGCCACCTTCTGAAAGATGTCATCTGACATTGTTTGCACCAATATGTTCATGGCTTTGGCATCAGCAATCTTTGCTTTCTTCTGAGCTTCAATCCACTCAGGTGGTGGGACTACATTGTTGCTGGAAGATGTTGTAGCTATGGATGCCTGTGGGGGACCGGTCAAAATGGAATTATAGATGTCTTCATCAATGGAATTCATATATAACCTAATTCTTGCCTTCCAGATAGCAAACTTATTAAGGTTGCAAACTGGAGATCTGATGCTTGCATAATCCTTGTCCTGTGTCATGCTGTGTTTATAATTTAATTGAAGATAAAATACTGTGTAGATCTAACAAAGGATTTTTTGGTTCAAGATTTAACTTGTACAACCAAAGAAACCTGCTCTGATACCAATTGAAAGTGAGTGTTACATCAGAAATACTCTGGAGGGGGGGGGTGAATAGAGTGATGGAAGACTTCTTTTCTCAATCATAATGAGAAGACTATGTGGATTCAATGATGTTGTCAAAGCTCCCCCTGAGATGATAAAGGGTACATGAGAACTAGAGCTTTGCACAGGGTGATAGGCCTTCAATTTAGAGACTTAATCAAGGAGCTTTAGACCGATAGTGCTTGAATGTCTTTAGCAAGGTCCTGGAGAAGAAGAACAGGAAGACTCTTGATTTTAAAAATGTGTTCTTCTTGTTTCTTCTTCAATTTTCTGTATGCTTCCTAGTCAGTAGTATTCTATATGAAGCTTTTTCTGTGTCTCTCTTGATTAATTTCTATGTATCTATCTATCTGTCTGTTATTCTCTTCTTCTGTATATTTCAAACATTTGAATTTCTCTGTAATTAATGCTGACGGCCTTGAGAATAATCGGCATTGATTTATTTCCCCAACTGTCCCGTGGAAAAACGGCAAGCAATAATCTTGGAGAATACCATAATTAATGCTCATTCTAACGGATACATTCAGAGAATGTTAGGGCATTAATTACCCAGGAATTATAGCATTAGAGTGGGGACAGAAGGCCTGAAATGACTAAGTCTGGATTCGTCGAACAGATAGTAGAATTCGTCGAACTGAGTTCACAGTTCGTCGAACTGGGACATTGTATTCGTCGACCAGACATCTTCTGTTCGTCGAGTTAAGTTCCATGATCGCCGAACTGAGAACTGAACTGCTGTCACTTTTGATCTTTGCCTATTCGTCGAGCTGGTAAATATGTTTGTCGACTGGAGTTCAGCAATTATTCTGGAGTTGTCAAATATCCTGTGTCGACACAATTGCTCATGTGTGTTGACACAAATCTTCTGTGTTGTGTCGACATAGCCTTTCCACAATGTCGACTGATGATCTTGGTGTCGACACAAGTTCTTCTAATGTCGACATAACTCTTCTGGTTCCAGAATCCGTCGAGCAGAGAACAGGGTTCGTCGACTTGAGACTGGAGAACATGGTCTCGACAGAATGCTGTGATACTCCAAAGATTCGTCGACCGAAGAATGGTGTTCGTCGAGCTAAGTCTTGAGAACCTTGAATTCGTCGAGATGAGAATGTGAAAGATATAGTACCTAAACACCTAGAGGGGGGGGGGGGGGGTGAATAGGTGACCTAATTCTTTTTAGACTTAAAGGGCAGCAATCAGTTTATTTCACAGAATTCTAACTATTTTATCACAGCAAACACACAGCATACACAGCAAATCACAATCACAGCAGACACAGAGATTTATAGTGGTTCCCCAAGCTTTGGGTACATCCACTTTCCCCCTTCGCCTATCTAACAGTGTACTAGATTCGGCCAAACTTCACCACTGTCTCAGAACCCAAATTGGTTCCTACACCTCAGGCCCAAGGCCCTACAACTCAGCTTTTCCACAAAGCCTACACTCAGCCACAAAGGCCTACACTCAGCCAACAAGGCCTACACTCAGCCAACAAGGCCTACACTTAGAGATTCCAATCTCCTACACTCAGGCTCTCAAGCCCTACCCTCAGCCTTTATAATTACAGGCTTACAATCACTCAGATCCAAAGGATCCTACAAGATAAAAATGAATTTACAATTGTTAACTCTACAACTCAGAAACAAGAGAGGGGAGTTGTGAGTTTCTTGATGAGTTCTTGGAAGAACTCAGCTGGATTCAATCTGACTTAGCTTTCTTCAAAGCTTCTTGAAAGTAGAACTCAATTAGATTGTCTCCTTCTGCAGTTGATCCTTGACCTCTGCTTCTTAAGATCCAGAATGAATCTGAATCCTTCTTCTCAGCCTAGTTCCAACGGCTGATTTCTTAGATGGAGCCCTCTCTCTCCAACTTCTTAGATCTACACTTGGACAGCTAGATCTTCTTGTTTTGATCCTTGATCAATAACTCGAACAACTCTGTGAACCACTTCTCTGAATTGCTTCAACAACTTCAACAACTACAGTTTCTGTAGACTGTATGAGCCTATTTATAGGCCTTCTTCATGGTAACCGGCTGGTCCGGTCCATAACTGAATTCTGACATCTCTGACAGGTGCTGTAGACCGGCTAGAACGGCAGCTGTCAAGTCATCCAGTCAATTCTTGAAAATCTCTAACTGTCTGATAGTGTCGAGACTTTCTGTCTTTAAGTGTCGACACTTATAGACCAAGTGTCGACACAAGTTGTGTAAGTGTCGACACAAGTCTACAAGGTGTCGACACAACTCCTTGTGTTGTAGAGTCTATGTCTCGACACAGTTTCTTCTGCATGTGTCGATACTGAAATTGAGTGTCGACACAAGTAATTGATCTTCTATCTTTTGCTGAATTCTTCTAAGTGTCGACACATCTCCTTTGTGTCGACACAACTTCTTGTGTTGAATCTGTTAAGTGTCGACACTGCTTCTTGGTGTCGACACATAGTCTTCTATGTTGATTCTTACTGAGTGTCGACACAGCTCCTTGTGTCGACACTTGATTCTTCTGTTGAGACTTCAGCTGAGTGTCGACACATTCCCATAATGTCGACACTTGTACTTAGAATATTTTGTTGATCTTTTTGTTCTTTGCTAAGTGTCTACACAGCTCCATGTGTCGACACTTTCTTCAAGTGTTGAGTCTTTAGCTGAGTGTCGACACATACTGTCTTGTGTCGACACTTTCTTTAAGTGCTGACTCTTCTGTTGAGTGTCGACACATTGTTCTGAGTGTCGACACTTATACTTAGTCTCTGCTGACTTTTGCTGAGTGTCGACACAGCTCCAAGTGTCGACACTTTCTTGTGTAGACACAGTTCTTCTAGGTGTCGACACTGCTGTTAAGTGTCGACACAGCTTTACTGTACTTTTCTTCACTGAGTGTCGACACAGCTCCTTGTGTCGACACTTTGTGTCTGGTGTTGACTCTGCATCACAGGTGTCGACACAATGACTCCAAGTGTCGACACTGCTTGTCTGGGTGTCGACACAAGTCTTCTTAAGTGTCGACACTTTCCATCTGGGTGTCGACACATGGACTTAGAAATTTTTGCTTCAGTCCTGCAAATACTTAACCTGCACAAGTAACTCAAAAACACATCAAATACATTTTGATGTATATCATTGAGTTGGGTGAGGCTTCTTCAAATCAGGTAAATTTAACCAATGTACCCAACAATCTCCCCCTATTTGGAGAAGTCATAACCCTTAGTCAATGATATACATCATTCATAATAAAAATTACAAAATGATGTAAAGACAGGATTATGTAAACAGGAAAGTACATCACATGTATAAAACTAACATGCATATACAGATAGATTGCATCACAGAATAATTATGAAATAAATTTAACACAACAAATTGATCACACAAAACATTGTTCCAATACTTTGTCATATTCTTTGTCAAAAGTTTACAGCATGAGTTATATCAAAAGAATACATGGTAAACTTAAGAAATGTTCAAAGTTATTTCTGTTCTGGCTCCTTAATCACTATGCCTTTTCCAGCTTGAACTTTAGCTTGAACAGGAGCATCAGCAGCTTCAGCATCAGCAGGCTTCTTACCTTTCAAGTCTTTCTTCTTAAGCTCTTCTGCTTTGATCTTTTGTCTTTCAAAGTAATGGTATGGCTTTGGAAAGTACTTGCTAGGCTCCAGAGCAGTAGGAGGTAGCTTTCCCATCTTAGCCTTCCTTCTATACTGGACTATTGCCTCCTGCCTGATCTCATGTTTTCTCCATTCAGCTTCAGAAAACCATTTGTTCCTGTCATGCACATTATCTTTGGCAGCTTTCCAGGCAGTTAAAATGATATTCCATGAGGTAGGGCTCCACTGCTCAAAGTCTGGCCTTTGTTCAGCTTGTTCCCTAAACCTCTTCTTAGATAATCTTGTCTCTTCTTCTTTTTGTAGAGCTTCTTCTTCTTTCTGAAGAGCTGCTTGCATAGCTTCAGATATAGGCTGAACCACTTTCTCCAGAATGACATTAGACTTCACTTCAGTTGGGCTATACATGTGATGAATATCAGCTTGCACCATTTCAAAATCTGGTGGAGGATAGATCACTTGAGCTACTTCTGGTTGCTCACCTCCAAGATATGCAGGCTGAATTCTAGATTCAGCAACATTGTCATCATCACAAAGTGGAGGATAGCCCAGTGTAGCTTTGATGGAATTAGATATCCATTTGGCATGATCAGAGCTAGCTTTGACTAAAACTCTCTCCCCCTTTATGACTTCTCTAGCCATATGATCTCTGGCATCATCCTTCTAGAATCTGATTTGATTATTCAAGTATCTGACTTCATCTTTAAAGAAAGGTTTGAGCTTTTTAAGTTGTTCAGATATGGCCTTCTGGGAGTCTTGAATAGCAGTCTTAACAGCATTGATTTCTTCTTGAAATACCTTGTCAAATTCAGCTTTAACAGCAGCAGTAGAGGTAGAAGGTCCAGCAGCCTGGTTCTTTAATTCTGTGACAATAGCATTATGGGAAGCAGTAAGATTGTCATTCATCCTTATTTGATTTTCAAGAATATACCATTGCTTCAATGCTATGTCATCTACTTGTGCTTTGATCTTTTTCTGGTGTGTTGCCAAGTACACCACTGCATTTCCACCCTTGTGGAAACATTCAGTCATCTCCTTCTTGTTTAGGTTTATTTCAAACCTTATAGATTTTATGTCCTGGGCAAGATCAAACTGGAGTGACTTCTGCCCTACATCCACATAAGTCTCTAGGGCCTTTCTATGCTCATCCAACTTGAGCTGCATGGCTACCATCAGATCACTATAGTCTATTGATGGTGCTGCCTGAACTATAGGTGGTGGAGCAATAGTTTGTAAAGCCTTCTTGTAATTCTGGCTCCTCCTCCTGAAAACCTGAAACTTCTTTTGTTTTGCCCTTGTAGCCTCCTCATTTTCAGATTCTGAGGAGCTAGCAATTTCAACCCTCTCCTTAGGGCTAGGGGGCCTCTCTTTCTGCACTTCAGGTGCCTTCTCAGTTTCCTGCCTTATAGGCTCTTCCAGATTCTGCACTTGCTCCCCCTCAACAGCAGCATTATCTCTGTCAGCAGCAGTCTTGTCCATGTCAAAATCTGCTTGATCCAGATTTAGGAATAAATCTTCCATGGTGTATTCTTGTGGAGACTGTGCAGGAGAAATTCTAGGTTCTTCAACCACTGGATCAGGAACCACTTCTTGTACAACAGATGTGTCTTCTATAACAGCATCTGGAACTTGACTATTCAGCTGAGTTTGCTGATGATCATCAGACAAGTCAGTATCTTCCATAGAAAAATCTAAAGTGTTTAGTTCAGTGATTACCTCTAGTATGATGGAGGTTGCTTGTTCACTTTCCAGTGTAGTGGGTTCAGTTACAACTGGAAGCTCCCCCTGGCTTTGATCCTTGTGGATGGGGCTAGCTTGAGGTAGATCCCCCTGGATCTCAGCATCATCTTGTGGAGCAGGAGACTTCACTGCAGGCTCTTCCTCATGCTCATCTGGAGTGAAGACAACCTATTCTTCACTATCAGAGCTGCTAGTGGACACTTGTGCCACTGGAGCTGTTTTCCTTTTCTTCTTTGGTGGAATTTCTTTCTCAGGAACTAGTTTCTCAGGGGTTGGCATCTCCTTAGTCAACACCCTGTCCCATCTTGAGAACAACCACATGTCCATTTTTCTCATGTGGTTGATTTTGGTTCCAGCAGTAGTACTCATTACCTCTGGAATCACACCAGCTAGGTATAGACTAATGATTCTGCCCAGATTGGGCTTCTTCAAGATTTCCTTAATCTTCTCATAAACTACCATTGACCAGTCGGTTTGTAAAGTGAAGATTATCCTTGTCATTATACTAAACATATGGGCAGACACTCTGTCATGCCCTCCTGGCTTGCTGAGAATGACCTTTCCCACAATTTCAGAAAGAAACTTTCCTTGATTGTTCATTCCCTTCCTGTTAAACACAGAACCAATCTTCATTGTACAATCTAATCCACACCAGGTTAAAGCTTCCCTGGTCTTTGAAGCAGTAACCTCAACTTCCTCTTTAGTTCTTGGAAGCTGTAGAATCTTCATCAGACTTTTTGGTGATACCTTGACCTTCTCACCATGAACCCTGGATTTGATTTTGAATCCAGTTTCGTCCACCTTTGCTCCATTGAGGAATTCAAGTACCTCTTTCTTCCATATCTTAGTAGGTTCAGACACTAGATATTCTAACCCAGAATCGGCAACTAGGGTTACGACCGCCTGGATTTCTTGATCAGCATCAGTGAAAGCGCCGCGCACCAGCTCGTATCCTTCGTTGACATTCTCCTCAAGCTTAGGCGCCATTAGGGTTTGTAGAATTTGTCTTGAGAGAAGAGAGGTGTCGACACAGAAGTTTGATCTCGAAACTTTGAAAGCGTGTCGACAAACTAAGACAAAACACTATTTATACCTTTCTAATTTTGAAGATGAACAGGCGGGACAGCTAACTTAAAATGTGCCGACACTGGCAATAAGTGTCGACACTGACTTATAATGTCTCGACACATATGTGTCGACACAAGTTTAGTCAACAGATTTTATGTGTCGACACTTGTTTATGTGTCGACACAACATAACTCGACACATAGTCGAGACTTTACTTAGAAAATTCTGAGTAAATACTAAGTGTCGACACCACATTGGATGTGTCGACACCTACATGACATGTGTCGACACTAACATTCTGAAGTGTCGACACCAACTTCCTAGATGTGTCGACACCTATTTCCTGAAGTGTCGATACCACTATTCTGTGTCGACATAGACTTGTCTATGTGTCGACACCTTTTTACTTAGCCAATTTCAATTCTGTAAACTTACTCTAAGTTTATCATTCCTAGCTCAATTTTAAATCTATTGAACTTAGCTTCTTCTAGGGGCTTAGTATACATATCATCTATTTGATTATCAGTTTTAACATATTCTAATAAAATATCTTCTCTTTCTACATGCTCCCTAAGAAAATGATATTTAATTTCAATATGTTTTGTTCTACTATGGGATACAGGATTATTAGCTATTGAAATAGCACTTGTAGAATCACAGAAGAGTGGAGTTCTACTTACCTGAAATCCATAGTCCTCTAGCTGATGTTGTATCCACAGAAGTTGAGCACAGCAACTTCCTGCAGCCACATACTCTGACTCTGCAGTGGAGATAGCCACACTGGTTTGATTTTTGCTACTCCATAAAATTAGTCTCCCACCTAGGAATTGACAGGTTCCAGTAGTGCTTTTTCTATCTTCTTTGCATCCTACAAAGTCTGCATCTAAATAACCTGTTAGTTCAAAATCTCCATTCCTAGGGTACCAGAGGCCTAGATAGGGAGTGCCCTTTAGATATATCAATATTCTTTTGACTGCTGTCAAATGAGACTCTTTAGGGAAGGCTTGATACCTTGCACAGACACATGAAGAATACATGATATCTAGTCTACTAGCAGTCAAGTATAATAGGGAGCCAACTATCCCTCTATACAAGGTTTCATCTACAGGTTTCCCTGCATCATCCTTGCTAAGAGACATACTTGACCCCATAGGAGTCTTCATGGTACTGGATGAATCCATACCATACTTCCTTATGAGTTCTAGGGTGAACTTGGACTGACATATGGATAAACCACTTTCAGTCTGTTTAACTTGGAGACCCAAGAAAAACTTCAGCTCTCCCATACTACTCATCTCAAATTGACCTTGCATAAGTTTTGCAAACTTTTTGCAAAGACTGCTTTCAGTAGACCCAAATATAATGTCATCTACTTATATTTGGACTAGTATAACTTTGCCTCTAGATTCCCTAAGGAATAGAGTCTTATCTATTTTCCCCCTTGAGAACTTGTTCTCAATGAGGAAACTAGATAGGGTTTCATACCAAGCCCTAGGGGCTTGCTTTAACCCATATAAAGCTTTCCTAAGTCTATAGACATGATGAGGTAGAGTTGGATCAACAAAACCTGAAGGCTGTTCCACATAGACTTCCTCTTTAAGATTACCATTCAGGAATGCTGACTTGACATCCATTTGGTAAACTTTGAATCCTTGATAGGTTGCATAGGCCAAGAACATCCTTATGGCTTCCAGTCTGGCTACTGGAGCAAAGGTTTGATCAAAGTCAATACCTTCTTCTTGCCTATATCCTTCAGCAACCAATCTTGCTTTATTCTTAATGATGACCCCTTGTTCATCCATCTTATTCCTGTAGATCCACTTGGTACCTATTATATTGTGGTCTTTAGGTTTAGGAACAAGTTCCCAAACCTTGCACCTCTTGAACTGATTAAGCTCTTCTTGCATTGCTTCAGTCCATTGTGGATCTAGTATGGCTTCTTCAAACTTCTTAGGTTCAACTTGAGATAGAAAACTGGAGTAAATTGCTGCATTCATGTTTCTGCTCCTGGTTTGTACTCCTTGTCTTTGATCTCCAATAATCTGCTCTACTGAATGATCTCTAAGATGCCTGTTGGCTGGAGGCCTCCTAACTTCTGGTTGAACCTCTTCAGCATCTTCATCATGCTGTATACCTTGAACTTCATCAGCAATTGGTACATGTAGTTCTCCCCCTGAACAATAGCCACTGTCTTCTACTTGCTGTCTTGCAGCAGGTACTTCTTCTATAGTAAGCTTGTCCATCTTCTTTGTTAAACCTATGGGGCTGCACACACTACTAGACAACTCATTGTTAATAAGTTTAGTCTCATCAAAAACTACATGTACAGATTCTTCTACAACTTGTGTAGTCAAGTTGTAAACTCTATAAGCCTTACTGTTATTGCTGTACCCAACAAAAATTCCCTCTTGGGACTTGACAGCAAATTTAGTCAAGTAAGACTTTCCATTGTTAAGTATGAAGCATTTGCAACCAAAGATCCTGAAGTAGGATAGGTTTGGTTTCCTGCCTTTCACAACTTCATAGGGGGTCTTGTTGAGCCTTTTAGTGATGGTAGCCCTATTTATAACATGGCATGCAGTGTTAACTGCTTCAGCCCAGAAATATTCTGGTAGTGATGTATCACTTAATAGGGTCCTACCAGCCTCTATCAAGGTCCTATTCTTCCTCTCAGCAATGTCATTTTGCTGAGGTGTTCTAGGTGAAGAGAATTCTTGAAATATCCCAAATTTTTCACATAGTTTTGTCATGCTATCAGACTGAAATTCAATACCATGGTCACTTCTAATCTTGACCGCTGTACTGTCTAGTTCATTCTGAATTTGCTTGACAAATCTATAGAAGACACTGGGGGTTTCAGATTTCTGTCTTAAGAAGAACACCCAGGAAAACCTTGAGTAGTCATCTACAACTACAAAGGTATAGACCTTCCTACCTAGGCTGTGAACTGGCATTGGACCAAAGAGATCCATATGCAAGAGGTATAAACACCTCACAACATCTTTGTTTTCTATGCTTCTAAAGGTGGATTTAGTCTGCTTGCCCTTTTGACAAGCTGAGCAAATGCCATCTTTAACACACTTAACTTGAGGACCATTCCTCACTAACTCTTTGCTAAAGAGTTTGCTAATAGTCTTGTAGTTAAGATGGGCAAGCCTCTTGTGCCATTTGACATAATGAGAGACTGTCTCATTAGCTACAAGACACACAGGAGAACCACTGTTCTCAACCATAATGTCTAAGCAGTAGACATTCCTTTTCCTATAACCTGTCAAAATGATCTCTTGATCACTTGACCTCTTGATATGACAACCATTTTTAACAAATGAGATGTCATACCCTACATCACTTAATTGACTTATACTTATTAGATTGTGTTTCAACCCTTTAACATAAGCCACTTGAGTAATGGTAACCAAGTTGCTAGAAATGTTACCAAATCCTTTGATGATTCCTTTTTCAGAACCACCAAAGGTGACTTTTGGACCATCTTTTATTGGAGTGTAGTCCCTTAGTAATCCTCTAGTTCCAGTCATATGTCTGGAACATCCACTGTCCAAGTACCATGTTGGGGTATGGCCACTTGGACTCACCTGCAAAACAGATTAATGAACCTTGGAACCCAAAGTATTCTTGGGTCCTTGGTACCTGTTAGTTTGCAACTTGACAAAACTACCTACTGGCTTTCCAACAGGTAATTTGCAACTCACTTTGGCACTAATATTGTGCCAACAGTCCATTGCAAAATGGCCAACTTTGCCACATCACCAACATTCAAACTTATTGTACCTTTGCTTAGGTACTGTCTTTGCTGTCTTATCTACATCAGACTTGTTGAATGTTGGGGCTTTGCCCTTGGACTTGGACTTGGACTGCTCAGTCCTTGCAGGTTTAATAAAACCCAGTCTAGCCTTGCCTTTATGATGAACAAATTCATCAATTAAAGGTAGCACTGACTTAGGTTTAGAAAACCTAGCAACGAGCTCTCTCTCTTTCTGAAGATTGATCTCCAAACTCTTGATTTGATCATTCTTAAAGGTGATAGTCCCCATCTGAATCACCGTTATGTGTTTCAGCCTGGCTATCTCATTAAGCTTTTGATCAAATTGCTTCTCAGAATCTGTTGCAGCAGCTTTGAGATCAGCAATTTCCTTTGCCTGATTTTTGGCTAGGGACTTGCTTTTCTTGTAAGCTTGCAACAGTACTTTATATTCATCTATAAACTGATGAATATCATCCTCAGACTCAGATACATTCTCATCACTTGATGATGAAGAATCTGATTCTGTACAGGAACAAGAAACTGAACTTAAAGTTGAACTTTGTACCTTACTGGGTCCTGGCTGCTCCAAGATTTTGTCATGCTATGTCAAAGCCATTAGCCCTTGGCATTGACTGTCTTCTTGTTCATAAATAGACTCCATAATCTGTATGAATTCTTCTTCTTCTTCTTCAGCAAACAACCATATGTATGCCTCAGCATCAGACTCAGTTTCTGAAGAAGAAATATCTGATAGAGTCTTCTCCTTCTTGGCAACAAAAGACTTCTCTTTCTTGCCTTTGAAATGAGTCTTCTTCCTGTCACTAGACTCCTTTCTCTTTTCAGGACAATCTGCAATAACATGACCTTGTCTATTGCAGCAATAACACACTATTTTTGATCCAGTAGCCTTGCTAGACTTAGTCCTCTTCCTGTCCTTCTTTGAGGCCTTTTTATTCTGATATAGGTCTTCTTTTCCCTGTGAAGTAGAAGGCCTTGACCTCCACTGTTTCTTCTTCAAGAATTTCTGAAAATGTCTAGTGAAGGCAGCAAAGTCTTCATCACTTTCACTGCTTTCAGATTTTGTGCTGGCTGACTCATCTGACTCTGATTCAACTACCTTTGGAGGTGGAGTTGATGACCTATTCCTGCACTTTCTGGAGGCTTCTATCTTGAAAGCTACAGTTCTTTCCTTGTGTTCAGTTCTTATTGATTTCTCCTCCTCTTTCCTCACTGTCAATTGCATTTCATATGACAACAATTTGCCAAACAGTGTAGGTGGAGGAATTTCTCCCAACTTAGCCATTTCTCTAATGACACAAATCTTTGTGTCCCAATCTTTAGTTAGGGACCTTAGGAACTTGTCATTTAGTTCATAATTGCTGAACTCTCTTCCATAAGACATGAGTTCATTCACTATTCTGTAGAACTTCTTATAGCACTCAGTTATGCTATCACCCTTTCCTTGTCTAAAACTCTCATACTCTTGATTTAGCAAGGATTTTCTATCTTGCCTAACTTCTTCAGAACCTTCCATATACACAATAAGAGTGTCCCACATCTCTTTGGCTGTCTTACAGTGTATTAGATTCTGAAAAGTTGCATCATCTATGACACTCACTATAATGTTTTGTACCCTTTTGTCCATGGTGGCTAGGACAATCTCATCCTTAGTCATTTCAGAGAAATCCTTTGGGGTTCTCTGATTTGCATCTAGAATTGATATCTTCATAGGCACATAAGGCCCTTCCTTTACTGTGATGTATATCCTAGGGTCTGAGGCTTCCATAAACAGCCTTACCCTTTCCTTCCAGATCCCAAAGATTTCCTTTCTGCATATAGGTAATTTCATGGAACCCAATTCCTTGTGATTTTCAGAGGAACCCATAGTTCTTGATTTTCTTGAATCTGTAATTCACTAAGACTGAATCTGCCAATCAGGATCTCCTCAGACTGTTAGTCCTTTTTGAGGAACCTGGCTCTGATACCGCTTGAAAGATATAGTACCTAAACACCTAGAGGGGAGGGGGGGTGAATAGGTGACCTAATTCTTTTTAGACTTAAAGGGCAGCAATCAGTTTATTTCACAGAATTCTAACTATTTTATCACAGCAAACACACATCATACACAGCAAATCACAATCACAGCAGACACAGAGATTTATAGTGGTTCCCCAAGCTTTGGGTACATCCACTTTCCCCCTTCGCCTATCTAGCAGTGTACTAGATTCGGCCAAACTTCACCACTATCTCAGAACCCAAATTGGTTCCTACACCTCAGGCACAAGGCCCTACAACTCAGCTTTTCCACAAAGCCTACACTCAGCCACAAAGGCCTACACTCAGCCAACAAGGCCTACACTCAACCAACAAGGCCTACACTCAGAGATTTCAATCTCCTACACTCAGGCTCTCAAGCCCTACCCTCAGCCTTTATAATTATAGGCTTACAATCACTCAGATCCAAAGGATCCTACAAGATAAAAATGAATTTACAATTGTTAACTCTACAACTCAGAAACAAGAGAGGGGAGTTGTGAGTTTCTTGATGAGTTCTTGGAAGAACTCAGCTGGATTCAATCTGACTTAGCTTTCTTCAAAGCTTCTTGAAAGTAGAACTCAATTAGATTGTCTCCTTCTGCAGTTGATCCTTGACCTCTGCTTCTTAAGATCCAGAATGAATCTGAATCCTTCTTCTCAGCCTAGTTCCAACGGCTGATTTCTTGGATGGAGCCCTCTCTCTCCAACTTCTTAGATCTGCACTTGGACAGCTAGATCTTCTTGTTTTGATCCTTGATCAATAACTCGAACAACTCTGTGAACCACTTCTCTGAATTGCTTTAACAACTTCAACAGCTACAGTTTCTGTAGACTGTATGAGCCTATTTATAGGCCTTCTTCATGGTAACCGACTGGTCCGGTCCATAACTGAATTCTGACATCTCTGATAGGTGCTGTAGACCGGCTGGAACGGCAGCTGTCAAGTCATCCAGTCAATTCTTGAAAATCTCTAACTGTCTGATAGTGTCGATACTTTCTGTCTTTAAGTGTCGACACTTATAGACCAAGTGTCGACACAAGTTGTGTAAGTGTCGACACAAGTCTACAAGGTATCGACACAACTCCTTGTGTTGTAGAGTCTATGTCTCGACACAGTTTCTTCTGCATGTGTCGACACTGAAATTGAGTGTCGACACAAGTACTTGATCTTTTATCTTTTGCTGAATTCTTATAAGTGTCGACACATCTCCTTTGTGTCGACACAACTTCTTGTGTTGAATCTGTTAAGTGTCGACACTGCTTCTTGGTGTCGACACATAGTCTTCTATGTTGATTCTTGCTGAGTGCCGACACAGCTCCTTGTGTCGACACTTGATTCTTCTGTTGAGACTTCAGCTGAGTGTCAACACATTCCCATAGTGTCGATACTTGTACTTAGAATATTTTGTTGATCTTTCTGTTCTTTGCTAAGTGTCGACACAGCTCCATGTGTCGACACTTTCTTCAAGTGTTGAGTCTTTAGCTGAGTGTCGACACATACTGTCTTGTGTCAACACTTTCTTTAAGTGCTGACTCTTCTGTTGAGTGTCGACACATTGTTCTGAGTGTCGACACTTATACTTAGTCTCTGCTGACTTTTGCTGAGTGTCGACACAGCTCCAAGTGTCGACACTTTCTTGTGTAGACACAGTTCTTCTAGGTGTCGACACTGCTGTTAAGTGTCGACACAACTTTACTGTACTTTTCTTCACTGAGTGTCGACACAGCTCCTTGTGTCGACACTTTGTGTCTGGTGTCGACTCTGCATCCCAGGTGTCGACACAATGACTCCAAGTGTCGACACTTCTTGTCTGGGTGTCGACACAAGTCTTCTTAAGTGTCGACACTTTCCCTCTGGGTGTCGACACATGGACTTAGAATTTTTTGCTTCAGTCCTGCAAATACTTAACATGCACAAGTAACTCAAAAACACATCAAATACATTTTGATGTATATCATTGAGTTGGGTGAGGCTTCTTCAAATCAGGTACATTTAACCAATGTACCCAACAGAATGATTCTGGACTTAGCCAAATTAATAACTTCTGGAATCAGAAAGGTGAAGTAGAGAGTCCAGTGATTGTCGACCCGAGAACTAAGTTCGTCGACCTAAGTTTGGAGAATCAATTGAACTTGAAATGCTGAAGACTGAGTCCAGAGATCGTCGATCAAAGAATGGAGTTCGTCGACCTGAGAACTAGGTTCGTCGACCTGAGTCAAGAGAACAGTCTGGACTTAGAATTCTGAAGATGAAATCCAAGGATCGTCGATCTGGACTGAAGTTCGTCAATCTCAGCTCAGAGAATATTTCTCTAAGATCATCGAGCTGAGAACGACTATCGTCGACCTGAGTTCGACGAACGCCGAACTCATTTTACTTAGTATCTTTAGAATTCTCTGAATCTTGAGGAAAACTTTATGTCTTGAGTCTCTGGCAGTCTGATGTTAGCTTGTCCATGTGATGTTGACTCTTAGGACTTGACATAGATTCTAGGACACAACTTTGACCCATGCTATACATGTTGGGTCACATCATCCTAAGTTAGTGAACCTAGCCCAAATCAAACTAGGGATCCAACAGTTCATGTAACTAAAAATGCTGCGCTAGAATGTTTTGAGTTAGGCTACAAGTAGAATGAGATTTTTATTTCCACACGTAATTTCGTCGTTTATCTGTGAAATATGGCATGGGGCCCCGGCGTGACAAAGTGGTATCAGAGCTAGGTTTGAGATTTTTGGGAGGGAGAACATAATGGAACTCATGAATGTCCACTAGGAATGTTATACAAGCATGTGAGGAGCGTGAATGTGACGTCAATGTATAGTTGCCATTATGAAATAGTTGATTAATGGTGTTTTATACATTGATAGGTGGCGAGGAGTGGTGTTGGGCAGTCTGAGCCCCATCGTTCGGACGAGAGTACGTCACCAGTTGAAGCGCCTACACCTCCCTCGGCGGAGACCATACGTGTGGTGACTGAGACAGTGCTCGCAATATTACAAGCACAGCCTACTGGGCAGGCAAGGCTTGCAGGGGTGCTAGTATGGCCCGGTGCAAGGCAAGAGCGCGCTGAAGTTGTGGTGGATGAGCAAGCAACGGATGAGCAGTTGAAAAGGTTTATCGAGTTTCATCCACCTATGTTTGGTGGGGTGATTTTCGCAATGCAGGCGGAGGATTGGCTTGAAAAAGTGAAGAAGATCCTGACCGCAATCAGGACTGTGGAGGAGCAGAAAGTGACCTTAGCCACTTTTCTGCTAGAATGAGATGCGAGACTGTAGTGGGATGATGTGGAAGTGCATCACTTGGCAGGTCGAGGATTAGAGGAGGTCTCAATTGATGAATTCTCACGATTATTTCTAGCCAAGTATTTGCCAGTGTCACAACGAATTGCGATGGAAAATGAATTTCAATGTCTGGTGTAGTGTGAGACTGATATTGATACGTACCTGCATGTGTTTACCAGATTGGGGTGCTATGTGGGATCAACTTTCGCTGAGGAGGCACGGAATATGAATCGATTTTATGAGGGACTGCGGGATGAGTTAAGATTGGCACTCGCGAGTTCGATGAACCAAGGCTTCCAAGCATTGGTAGATACAGCCCGTGTGCTGGAGAAGGATTTGAAGCGGGTACAAGAGAAGAGGAGCCTGGCGGTGGTGAATCCGTAATTTAAAGTTCCGCAGTCGGAACAGTCTGAGTTTAAGAGACGAGATCAGAAAAGGATCAGGCCTGATTAATCAATTCCGTCGACTGTCTCTTCGGGGGCAACATATGGGCAAGGACGTGTGGATACACGTATATGTTTTAACTGCGGGAAGCAAGGACATATAGCCCATTATTGTTGGAATGCTCTGTCGGGAGTGAGAAAAGAACAGGTGCGTCTTATGAAGAAAAGGGCAAAGCAGTGGCTGAGTCATCTGCATCCCGAATGCAACCTTGACTGCATAATTTGGAGGTGCAAGAGCCGCAAAGCTCAATTGATGAAGTTCAGCCTTGTTTGTTTAATTTGGAACTCCAAGAGGCTATACAGCGATATATGCAAAATAATGCGGGTGAGCAGAAGTAATTATAGAATCGTGACCCGTCGTACTTTGGTGATATGACTAAATATTGTATATAAGGCATGAATAATGAGATGGTTGTGTAAAAGAGCGATCATGGTGTATGTATAAGATGTGTTTGGCTGATGAAATGGTTAATGGATGGATGTGCACCTATGATGGATATGTATGTGTGTATGTTCTAAATGTGATGTTTGCATTATGCGATGCCTTGGGGCGAGATAAGATGCGGCCTCTGAGATCCAACCCGGCTCGTTTTGTTCGGGTAATCGGTTGCTGATGATGTAACGACGAGTGGTTCGGTGAATGTCTGTAGTTGAGCCAAATTTCGGGACGAAATTTTTTTGATGGAGGGGAGGATTGTAACACCCCAAAGCCCAAGTTGTGTTCAGGTTGGGTGACACGGCATGGACATGGGCGTGTCCCTGGGCGTGTCGTGCTCGGGTCAACAAACTGCGCTCGACAATCGTCGAGCTACAAGTAAGGGGAGTACACGGCCTGTGATACGGGCGTGTCCTTTGCGAGATTTAGCTAGACGTGCGTGTGTTGAGAGACACAGGTGGGTCTTGGGGTACACGGCCTGGGACACGGGCGTTCGCATGGCCGTGTCCCGCTCGGGTGATGTTGTGATGGGTGAAGTACACGGCTACCAGACATGGGGGTGTCGACCATGACACGGGCGTGTAGGGTATGACACGGGCGTGTAGGGTGTGACACAGGCGTGTCACACGGCCATATAATGTTTGGATTTGAGTCGATTGTGTGCCGCTTCAGGGACACGGCCTGTGACACGGGCGTGTCAAAGGGCGTGTTAGGCCGTGTTCAGCCTATTTTTAGGCAAATCAAGGCCGTTCATTCCCTTATCCTGGATCCAAGGGCCCAGGCTCTTCCCTGCAGAGATAAGGCCGAGAATGAGGGGGGGGGGAGGAGAAGCTTATTCAAGCCATTCCTCTTCTTCTCATTCTCAAAGAGAGAGAAAGGGAGAGCAAGGGAGCAAGGAAGGGAAGGGGAAACCAACTGTTGGAGGAGCTGCGGAGTGCGGAATCAAGATCCGAGTTTGGATTCGTTAAGGCAAATACGAGACAGTGATTTCCATCCGACTAGTTCATGGCTCCAAAGCGATCTACAAGGGTAACGATCTCCTTCTTGTACATTGAAGTCCTTTCTTTATGCATATGCATGGAATCCTCCACGAAGAGGTGGATATCGTAGGTGATTCCTTGGGTAAGTATGCATCTAGAGCCGGAAGTGTGTAGTACGACATATGCATGCTGTGTGAAGCCCATCTGGACAATTAGTCTAGATTGGTGATGGTTATGGGTAAACCGGAGAAGAATCCGTGGATTTGATGTTGTGTAAAATATATGTGTGTAGCCTCTGTTGTATGGATGTATGGATGTGTGGATGTTGATCTTGGATGCTTTGCGAAAGCTCCTGCTTGTTGTAAGACGTCAATTGGTAGCAACGCCTGGGGAGTGCGAGATAAACCTGGCTTGCTACACCACTAGGGTAGGTTGATCTATATTAGTTGAGGGGTCGATTGGTGGCAGTGCCCGCGGAGCCGAGTTAAACCCAGCTTGCTACTCCACTAGGGTGTGTCGATCTATATTAGGATGGGAGGTCAATTGGTGGTAATGCCTTGGGAGCACGGATAAACCCGGCTTGCTACACCACTAGGGTGGGTCGATCTGCTCATGTTTACTGTGAGGTTAGTACCTCTGAGTGGGATGGACAGAATGTCGCCAGCCTGCGGGATTGGTGCACTAGGACGGGCCAACCAACAAGTTAATAACCTCTGATCGGCACTGGAAGACGGGTATATCCGGTACACCAATAAGGTGCCCTGAGTGCACGGAGCGTCATGTGGATACCATCATTTGTGACATGGTTGTGATTGGTAGCTTGATAGATATTATGATGGCAATGCATACAAGGAAGGAACCACTGCCCCAGGTAAGGGGTAGGGTCGTTATAATTGGTCAGCTAATGCTGACCATTTCTTTGTTTACCGCTCTTGGAGTGGATGATTATTTGCATGTGCTGGTGGATTGAATTGAATTGAGTGGAATAAAGGCTTGCTGCGAAGGCCATTGAAGGTCGTGTGAAGAAAGTTTGGATTTCATGTGTGGCCGGCATGCGTGCCGATGTATGAAATTGTATATGTTTGTAAAGAGCAACCTGTAAGGCCTTAAGGCCATGAACGTGTGTTTTTGTATACCTTCCTGATTGATATATAAATGTGGAATTTATATATTTAGTGGACATTCGCTGTGATGAGTTCATGTAAATAAAAATGCTGCACTATAATGCTTTGAGTTAGGCTAAGAGTAGGATGAGATTTTGATTTCCACACGTAATTCTGTCGTTTGTCTGTGAAATATGGTATGGGGCCACGACCAGACCAACTGTTATATTCCACGGTACGAATGGTGGCGTTACAAGAAACCTGTTGATGTGTCTTTGTATAGTGGGATAATTATCTCCCTTCTATATTTGACTGTTAGTAGGTCTGACATCATGAATGTTACATGTGTTTGTGTTAGGTATCAGGCCTACCCTAAAGAATCGCATTACTATGCTGCAAAGAGAATTGTAAGGTATCTTAAGATCATACAAGATCTTGGTTTATGGTAACCTAGGAATAGAGATTTTGATCTAACATGATTTTTAGATGCAGATTTTGCAGGCTGCAAGGAAGACATGAAATGTACTACTGGTACATGTCAATTCCTAGGTGGAAGTCTTCTGTCATGGAGCAGCAAGAAGCAGACTAGTGTGTCTATCTAATATACAGAGTCAGAGTACATTTCAGCAGGCAACTTCTATGCTCAATTACTATGGATTCAGCATCAACTTGAAGATTACAATATTAAGATAAGTAGAACTCCTCTTTATTGTGATTCTACTAATGTCATTTCTATTGTTAGGAATCCTGTCTCACATAGCAGGACTAAGCACATAGAAATTAAGTATCATTTTATTACGAAGCATGTGGAGAAAGAAGACATTAGCCTAGAGTTTGTCTCCACTGACAAGCAAGTAGCTGATATCTTGACTAAGCCACTAGATGAAGCCAAGTTCAACACCTTCAAGATTGAATAGGGTATCTTGAACTTATAATAGTTTCAGATACTCCTTAAGGTATTGTTTTTTTGTATAGGCTTGTTCTTCATGCAGGTGATGCAGATCTAGTGGAAATCAAGAACAAGATGAGAGCAGATGCTCCTATTTAGTAGGAGCAAGTCCTGCAACTACAGGACTAAATTCAGCCCTATATAAAGAGCAAGCTGGCAGTTGCACTACTAGCCTCATCTACAACTGCTAGGGGTAGAACATTAGGGGAGAGAAAGAACTGATGCACCTCCCTGACTATCTAAAAAAGTTAAAAGGGGGGAGTGAAGAGATTGATGAAGTTCAAGTAGTATCCAATGGGGAGAGACAAGCTCAAGAATGGGAGAGAGACAAGCTCAAGAAAGGATCAAGCCCCAACATGGCAGAAAGACAGGGGAGAAAGTCATGGGGAGAAGAAATTGATCAAGCTGAGAGGTAAACCTCTATGGTAACAAATACCCTGCAACAATCCAGGGGGAGCAGGTAAAACTTCATCTAAGTTAAAATTCATCTCCCTGAATTTAATAAATTTTTTTTATTACTCCATATGTGATGTGTATCTCATTGACTAAGGAAGTTGATACATGGTTTTGGCATCTTCAAATAAGGGGAGATTGTTGGGTCCATTGACCCCAATGGCCTTGATTTGATGATGTCAAAAATGTCAATGAGATTGACATAGCTGTATTTGATGTGTGAGTAAGTTCATGTGTGCAGGATAGTCCTTGTGATCAGATTAGACATGTGGACTCAAAGAAGTGGCTCGAAGGGCAGAAGATTTGCCTAAGTCCACAAGCATTGAGTGAAGTCTATTCACTCAACACCAGGTAAGTAAAATCATTGAGTATAGTCAGCCAAACATGTTGGCTTGAAAGAAAACTAGCTAAGTCCACAAGCGTTGAGTGAGTTGTGCTCACTCAATACCATATAACAAAAGGCGCTGAGACAGTCAAATCCTAAATAAAAATAGGCTGAAATGTGGCTAAGTCCACAAGCGTTGAGTGTAGTTTACTCACTCAATACCATACATCAAAAAGCTATTGAAATTAGCTGAGACAGTCAAAGCCTAAATAGAAATAAGCAGAAAAGTGGCTAAGTGCACAGGTGTTGAGTCTAGCTCACTCACTCAACTCCATAGACCAGTCAGTCAAAGCCACAGAAATTCTGTGTTGAATTTTGTCTAAGTAGATAGACATTGAGTGTAGCTAACTCACTCAACGCCATGCGACAAAAAAATCCATCTAAGTAGTTAAGCGTTGAGTGTAGCTCACTCACCCAATGCCATGAGATAGAAAATATGTCCAAGTAGTTAGGCGTTGAGTGTAGCTAACTCACTCAATGCCATGAGACAGAAAATCTGTCTAAGTAATTAAGCATTGAATGTATCTCACTCACTCAATGACATGAGTTAGAAAATCTTTCTAAGTAGTTAGACATTGAGTGTAGCTTACTCACTCAACGCCATAAGATGGAAAATCTGTCTAAGTAGTTAAGCGTTGAGTGTAGCTCACTCACTTAATACCATGAGATAGAAAATCTATCACAATAGTTAGGTGTTGAGTGATGCTTACTCACTCAATGCCATGGGGATATAACTTTGACAGAATCCTAGTCAGTCAGAGCCACTGTGTTCTTCTTGACACAGAAATTTGGCTAAGTCCAAATGCGTCAATTATTTTTACTTTCGTTGAGTTGTGCTCGGAGTTCATCGAACTGAGTTCAGAGTTCATCAAACTGAGCTTTCACTTTTTCGTCACGCTGATCTCTGAGTTCGTCAAACTGATCTTTCATCTTTCATTGAGCTATGCTCAGAGTTCATCGAACTGAGTTCAGAGTTCAACAAACTGAGCTTTCACTTTTTTGTCAAGCTGAACTCTGAGTTCGTCGAACTGAGCTTTCACTTTTCATCGACATGAGCTTTGCATTCGTCGAACTGAGTTCTGAGTTCGTCAAACTGAGCTTTCAATTTTCATCGAGCTGAGCTCTGCGCTCGTCGAACTGAGTTCTGAGTTCGTCAAACTGAGCTTTCACTTTTGATTGAACTAAATTTTGAGTTCGTCAAACTGAGTTTTGAGTTTGTCGAACTGAGCATTTGCTACTGATGCATGACTTTGTCTAAGTCCAGAGAGATAGTGACGTTAGAAAAGTCAACAAGTCAAAGCAGGTTCAAGTGTTGTTGGAATGTTGCTAGAGGTGCTGGGGGGCCAACTGTCATGATTTTCTCCACTAGGAAATAGATTACTCACTGGGGCCCACATCCACCCTTGCCGGACTAACAATTGCTAGTGGCGTGCGTTGCGAAGTGGTGCTTACGACCCTCATTCCGCCATTCTCACCAACTCATCCGCTAGCCTTCTCGTCCATCTGCCTAGTTATTCGGTGCATAGCGGCCCGACTAGTCTTCCATCCCTCCTGCCGAAGCATCGCATAGCGGCGTTGCATAGGAGTAGTTGATAGTGTTTTATTTTCTTTATCCGCAATCCAAACCCCCCTTAGTTAGCTCCGACCTGAGGACTTCAATCTCAAGTCCTCCTCGAAATTAACTCCACCTTACTGTGTTCCTTGTGAGATCGATACTTGGGAACACCCCCATTTTATATTACTTGTGCGACCGGTTCACTGTCGTGATCTTAAGCATCAAGTTTTCGGCGCCGTTGCCGGGGAACACAGCCGTGTGAGTTTGTGGAGAGGGAGATAATAGATTGAAGCCCTTTTTCCATTTGTTCATATCATTTTTTTTATTTGCTTTTGTTATTAGAATTTTTATTTTGCTTATTTCTTTTTTCCCTTTTCTGATTTTTAATTTAGATAGCACATCCGTGCTATTTTTATTTTAGCTATGTAGCACTTTTTTAGCACTTATTTTTGTTCGTGATGGATCATGATGCTGAGTGTCGTATCCTTGACACTATGCGCCGATCCATCGATGCCATTGCTGTTATGAATGCCGAGCATTGCATTCGGTGTTTGTTATGTCAAGGCGTGGGCCACATGTTGAAGGATTGCCCTCGTTTGTGCAAGCTTTCTCCCTCTGAGGGCATGTGCACAACAACCTCCCATTCGCGGAAGACTGTTGTGGACAGGCCTACCAGGGTGTTGTCTGGCCCATACACTGACATAGCACACCTTGCTCATTCTTTACCCATTGAGATTACTGAAGAATCTCTGGCCGCATACAACTCTTTCATGGGTCCCTCGATCCCTTTTTACGAGCTTCCCTTGAGTGATGATGATCACACTGGTGTTAGCCAAGGAAAAGAGGAGCAGAAACTCATGGACGCTCCTGTATGGGATGATGAGATTGTTCCGATCGTCGACGGGGTGGGGTCTGCGAATGATTGTGCGAGGGGGCCTGCTCATTCAGTGCTTGATTTTGAGAGCAGCCTTGCCCCTCTGCAATTTTTGCCGGATTGTGCTACTCCATTTTTGCGTGAGTCAGTCGATGATGCCGTATTTGTGGATAATTCGGTGCCTGAGGTTGCGCCGAAGTGGGATTATGATTCCTCTATCTCCGACGGAGAAGGTGGATCTTCGGAACACTTTTACGCACCCCGGTGGGATGAGGAATACCCTCTTTCCGATGCAGAGGTTTGCACCTCCTTATTGGATGAGGCTGTTCCTCCTACCACTGTGGACCTTGAGTTCTCGGATTCCCCTCGGTACGACTCGTATGATACCGACGATGATCTCTGCTTGGATCCTGCTGAGAGTGAGACCGGGATCACTCTACCATTTTCTGATTCTTTTAGTTCTTCTTCTCTTTTATTACTTGATCCCCCTTCCTTATCTGAGCCTGTGCAGGATGAGTCTCCATAGGTACGTTGGGATGACAATGAGCTTTGTGCTCATGTCATTGCCATCGCCTCCTGCGGACCAGTGATAGACGATACCTTGCTAGGAGAGGATACTTTTTGTGATAAGATGAGCGAGGACCAGTGCTCCTCCTCTTCTTATTTCCTATTTCCTCTACCTGTGTTGGGCAGGTATTACTATTTAGGTAGATGGGTAATTATTCTATCGCCGTATCGGCACCCATTACCGAAATGGATATTGGGACAGTTACCTGTGCATTTTTCTTTTCATAGGCCCATTAGCTAGAACCTTTTCGTAGCTGAATAAGTCATGCTGAGATGACAATAACCCCAGTACTTATCTTTCATTTTCTGCATTTTCTTTTTCATGTCTATTTAGTTTTAGTATTTCTTTGTATATTTTTGTTTTGTTTTTGCGGAGCTCACCCCTGCAGGTATTCTTGACAACATCGCATTGGCGGGGTTGTGATTCTTCGTATGGCGGGCCTGCTTCAGTTTTCACGCATCTTCTGGTATGCTCACTGGCTGAGCATTGGGTAACCTCTTCCCTTAGCTCTTTAGGATTTTAATTTCTATATCATATGCTGTGTAGTTTAGTTTAAGTCTGGGGGAGAGCCAGTTTTGTTACCTTTTGCACGTGCACATCTCTTGTGCATACTAAAAGCTTTTATTGTTATATTTTGATTAGTTCATTACATCACACACCACTGCACCCACATGAGCGCGTGCTTAGCTTTTTGCGTGCTGCGAGTTAAACTCGTTTCTTTTGTTGATTTGGGAAAATTATGGTGCTGACATAGGATTGTGAGACGGAGTAAAATATTGGCCTTGTTGTGTTCCTAGTCAACTGCTCTCGTCTCGTGTAGAAATTGGAGTAGATTTAATTTTTCTGTATGCTTTTAGTTTTATATTTTTTTAATTGCGTAAATACGTTTTATTCTACTCAAAAGTTGGTGAATCCGGTGTGAATCCGACGGTAGCTTAGGGATGTGTGTAGACGGCCGTTAGTTTTGTATTGCTCGAGTCGGGAGGAGGGATAGTCTTTCTCGTTGGCTAAGAACTTGCCCCAAGCTATTCTTGAAGCATGAGTATAGGTTAGTCATGCATGAGTGTGATGTAGGCCATCATTTTGGCCCGGTTGAGCTTTGTACCATTCCTAACGTCTTATCCTCGCTAGCCCCGTTGTGCCTACCCATCCTTTTGATTCAGCTCCACCTTTATTTCACCAAAGCCTCAAATCCGATCCTAGTCGCACTCCCAAGTCGAGCTTTAGAGTTTTACATTTTTTCATGTTGGGGTGTTGATGAGGTGCTTGTATTTGTGAATATGTGGATGTGCTCCAAAGCTTATATTTGCTGAAATTGTTAAAGGAGAAGTAATTTGAAAAAGAAAAAAAGAAAAGTTAAAAAAAATGATGTTACTTGTGAAAAAGTGAAAAGAAAAATTATAATTGAAAATCCTATTTGAGTTGTGATTATTTTTGGAGTAGGCGGTGCACACACCCATTTGTTAAAAGTTAAGTTTGGGGTGTGGTGTACCCGCGTGTATTTTGCTTAGTAGAGGGATTCCTTTTTTTTACTAGCTCATTTGGGTTAGGTGCATAGCCTTCTTGTTTATCCTTGTTTACCTCACCGAAACCCAAGCCCCATCACTTCACCTAAAGTCCTACTGATTCGTGTGTGAACCAAACCAGTGCCGTGGAGAGAATGCAAAAGGGCAAGCATATGATCACCGACATTGGTGGATTCCTTTGGAGGTTATCCGGAGCCCCGATCTTCGGCAATGCTCGCCTAGCGATTAGTCTACTTTCTCCCTACGCGTGACCGAATGATTCACAGTGATTCCATTTTTGAGTAATAATAAAATTTTGATACGCATTGTGAAAAGTATAAACTATTTTGTATACTTAGAAATTTCTTCTGTTATATTTTTACGCGCGCGAGCATGCGACTTCGCATGGTACTTCGTATCGCAATTTCTTTGTTAACTAGTATTTTTCCCTATCTGCTTAGATTTTGTTTGCTCGGGACGCGCAAATAGTTAAGTCTGGGGGTATGATGAGTCCACTTTATATACCTATTTTCGGACTCATATGGGCTAGTTTTCACACGGTTGCACTTCACTTTTAGTTCCTTATCGTTCCTATTTCATCTAATCTTTATTTCCATATGAAGTGCACATTTATGCCAGTGGTTGTGTATTTTGTTATTTTTATAGTTTGTACTCTTTTTTGTGATTTCCTGGAATGTCTGCACAGATTAGTGATTGGTTTTTCCTTTCGGTACAGGGGTCGTGTCCGTGTTCCGGGATGGTTGTGAAACAGGAATACTGCGCACGATCATGGGATCTAATGCGCATGACCACTGGTCGTGCGCCCCTGATCGTGCGCACTACTCTACGTTTTCCAGAATCAGTCTGGGGTAAGCGCACGACCACTGGATATACTGCGCACGACCACCGGTCGTGCGCCACTGATCGTGTGCATTGATTCCTCTTTTCTGGAGTCCTGTCTGGGTAATCGCACGATCATTGGACTTAGTGCGCATGACCACTGGTCGTGCGCCACTACTCGTGCGCATTATCCCAGTTCTTCTTGCTGATATTCCATGCCAGTGCGCACGAGCACAGAACATAGTGCGCACGACCACTTGTCGTGCGCCTGTGATCGTGCGTATTGTTCATTTCTGCTTTTGTATAAATAGTGCAGGTCTCGCCCTAATTCGAGAGAGGATCCGGAGATCGACATTTCTTCGCCGTTTTCCGCCTTCTCCGCCGTTCCCCTTCATCTTCCACCCTAGGGAGGTGCTTCGGGCAAGCTTTCACCGCCAAATCCAAGCCGGAGCTTCCTCTCGGCCTTCTCCTTCATCCGTGAGCTTCAAGTAGGGTTTGACGCCATAGCCATCAAGCAAAGGAAAGCTAGCAAACTTCGTCCGCTATCGTGAGACGAAGAATACGGGCCATTGGAAGGTGGTGACAGCCCTTCTCTATCCCGGACGCAGTTGAGGACCGAGCTTGGACGCGGAATGACAACCCGACGATTCCAATCGTGAATCCTCATCAAGGCTTCGGATTCGGTCGATCTCTTGACTTATTCTTGCTTTATTGTTGAATATTGGTGTTTAACTTTATTTATATTGATGAAGTATGCTTAGTTTGTGAAACGTTTTATACAATTATGTGTATGTGATTGTATGTTTTCGTTATTTACTTGAGTTGCGCCATATTCCATCCACTACCATCCACCCTTGCCGCACTAGCAATTGCTAGTGGCGTGCGTTGCGAAGAGGTGCTTACGACCCTCATTCCGCCATTCTCACCAACTCATCCGCTAGCCTTCTCGTCCATCCGCCTAGTGATTTGGTGCATAGCGGCCCGACTAGTCTTCCATCCCGCCTGGCGAAGCATCGCATAGCGGCATTGCATAGGAGTAGTTGATAGTGTTTTATTTTCATTATCCTCAATCCAAACCCCCCTTAGTTAGCTCCGACCTGAGGACTTCAATCTCAAGTTGTAACGCCCCCGAATTTTTCGGCAATTATTTAAATCCTCGTTTGGCGTTACGTTGGCGTATTCCCGGCTCGTGCCGTTGTTAGAGTACCTCGTTAGGTGTTCTTAGAGGTTATAGCCCGTTGTATGGTTTTCCCCAGCTAGCCGGCGTCTGTTTTGGAGGCCCGGCTGAGCCTCTTAGGGAATCCTTGTGCTTTGGCTTTGGGTGAGGTTGGCCCGAGTGTGTGGTCGCCGGAGGTTGTGTCCGACTTCGCCGATGTTCTCGCAGCCCGAGTGTTTAGCTACGGTGCGGATTTGTTCGGAATCTGAGAGCGTTAATTTTCATGTCATTCCGACGGTCGCTAGTTAGCGAGTCGTCATTTATGTGAGCGTATCTGCTTGTTTGCACATTTAGGGCATAGCGAGTGTTTTGGGCGCGCCGGTGTATTAATGCACACGTGCGTGCGTGTAAGGCTTTATAATAAACTACGTATGTATATGTGTAGGTATATGGTATATACGTATATTTATAAGTGTATGGATATATTTATATGGGTATGGGTATAAATTCTTAATTAAAACCAAATTTCATTTAGTTAATAGATTAGTGATTAAGTAGTTAGGATATATATATATATATATATATATATATATATATATATATATATATATATATATATATATATATATATATATATATATATATATATATATATATATAGGGTTTTTTTTATCTTTAGGTTTAGGTTTTCATTTCCCTTCTCCCCCATTCGGCCGGCTGTCCAGGAGAAAAAAAAACCGCAAGCGGCGCTGTGCATCCCGAGCGATAGGCGAGAGGCGGAAGTCCGGGGCTACTCCGACCGCCGGTTGACCGCCCAGACCCGCGTGAAATCGAGATTTGAGGCCGGATTCGTGCTCCTCCAGTCAAGATCTCCATTCCAAGGTAGCTATTTTGAGAGTTCCTCCCCGTTTTTTTTCCCGATCGGATTGTAGGCGTGCAGTTTTTCCGAACTTTGATGGAGGATTTCCTTCCCTAAATGTTGTCCAGGATTTTCCTTGTATTGTCGCTTGCGGCCGGCGGTTGGGAAGAGGGTGCTTGGCCAATTGTTGTTCTTCAAAGTCAAGCCAAGGCAAGTGCGTCATTCACCCTTGCCAAAGTAATTTCTATATAGATCCCTTGATTTGATTTCAGATCCACTCTCCTAAATTTTCCTTGCTCACCCGAAATTTTGGCTACTAATCCTCCATACTCTAGGTTGCGGTTGCATGGTTAGGGGTGTTAGATCCGATGTTTTTTTTGTACCAAATGAGATATTAGACTGAATGTTGTATTTGGGGACTTTGCGTCATGCCCGGATGTCGTTAAGGGTTGCGTCCTAGTTACGTTCAAAATATCATGCTTGTTAGATTGCGTCCGAATTGAATCATTAGCTTATCGTTCTTTCTTGTGTTGTTAAAACTTGTGCAATAATCACCGTTAGGGCGTGTCCAAAAGTTGAAGGTTAGGGTTTCTTGAACTTGCTTATTTATTCAATAAATTCGGTCGTGCTCACTTGCTAAAAAAAATATTGTCTGTTTCCAATTAAACTCTAGCTTGTGGTTCTCTTCCATGGGTGAGAACCAAGACTAGCACGTTTCATTATGAAGCTAATTGCTTACGTTAGCGTCAAATTAATCATCATTGTTAGTATCAAATTAATCGCGCGTGGATAGGTAACAAATTAATTATGTACGTCTTTGTATCAAATTAACTAGGCCAGTTCGGTGTCTAACCTATTCCTTTTATTATGGTGACCAACTATTGGTGCATGTTTAGCAGAATGTCGAACTACTTGCATAATTATAGTGTCGCTCTGTTTTCAACTTATTTATGTCAAATCACTGATCTGGGCAACTCGACGTTTGGCCGTCGGTTTGTACTTAGGGTTCTTAGGTGATGTGCTCTAGTTGGAATAGGGTTGTGGTGATTTCTTGGTGGTTCATGGAACTACCAGTGAGGGTTTTATTTTGAGTCACCTAGTGCTGGAGCAGGATGTGATTTTGAGGTGGGTCGGACCGATGCCGCCACCCTTGTTTTACTTCTTGTCTTATTAAGACAATGTGAGCTGTTTGGTTGAGTTGGACCGATGCCACCACCACAGCACCTTGAGATGTTTAGGCCTGTGAGACGTGGTTGGACCGTTGCCACCAGTCTAGGCCCTTATTTCTGATTTCTTTTGTCCATCTCCAGTACTAGGTGACTCTTTCTGCTCTAGCTTTATACCTGGATTTATTATTTTGCTAATCCTTCCTGCAGAGATTTGAGAGGCTTGACCTCACCCGTGCACTTGGTGCGCCCCTTTTTGCTCACTCGTGGCGAGTATTATTCCTTCGTTTGTTTACTTTAGCCCCCACCTGGTTCACTTTTTCCTTGCACTATTGTTTCATTTTCCTATTGATATATATATATTGTTTTGCTGAGGTGTTCTCTTCTCTGAATGCCTCAGGTTCAGGATTATAGCCGACTGTGCGGCTAGGGATCTTCTGGAGTTTGTTAGTGTTATAGCTGCTGCTGAGTCTCTTTTCCTCACTCCTGGGAGGTAGTTTCTTTAGACTTGTAGTACAGACATGCCTACTCACCAGTGGGTTCGTGTCAGTTGTTGGCGCCCACTGGTGGTTCCTCTTTTAGATACTTTGTACCTTGCTTATACTGCTAGTTTTTTTTCCTATTTTGGAGTTTATTAAACTTGCTTCTGGGATGATTTATGTTAGGTTGCTAGTTACTTTAAAACCTATAAAGAAGATAATTATTATATCAAAAACATAGATAACATGTTTTCCTTTCTAAAAAGCTTAATCACTATTTTCAAACCACGTAAAAAGGGTATTTCCTATATATAATATATAAATTAAATCTAGGGTCTTGCATAGCCTTAGGCGTCCCCTGGGGACGCTTAAGCATTCTTTTAGGGTATTAAAAAAATGAATAAAGTATTTTTCCGCTACGTATAAGTATAATTTTGAAGGGTGGACTAGTTGATCCACGAAGCCGAGGGATACGACCTCAAAAATATAATTGATTTTCACATCATTAAAGCTTTTGAACTTTCTCAGTCTTAGTAGCTGGTGGTTGCCTGAGCGTCGACAGTTATCCCCTGTCCGACGTGGCATCACAACGCGCGTTTTCTTCTGCTCTGATACTTCTTAAATTTCGGAGAAAATGCGGGTTGTGACAGTTGGTATCAGAGGGAGGTTGCTTGACAATTTGTCGGGCAACCTTTCCTTTTAGGTATTAGAAGATTAGTATCATGTCATACACACACCGATATGTCATCAGCACGTCTTGGCTGAAGCACGAACACTGCACTCATAGTATAACATGAAGTATACGGGGCATATTATGTAGTATGGGATGCATAATATGTGTTCGTATATGGATCCACCATAGGAGGCAACATGTGAGGGTTATGTATTATGGGATGCATAACCTCACCACATGAATGCGACTAGCACGTTTTCTTTTTCGTTGCATGAAAATGTTATGTAGTATGGGATGCATAACATTTTCATGTGTACGCCGCTCATAACATGCATTAGGGCCTTTTTAGAATGCATAACACAATCATGCATAGCATAACATTGCATAAGCACAACGTGCCAAGCTAAATACTTGCAGGATGACATATGTACACACATGTTTTTGAGTCAAAAAGATTATAAATTCATGCATGCTCGACTTAGGCACAAGAGTTAGTGTGATGGTGGTGAGCCATCTTAGGTTAAGCACGACATTATTTCCCCTGTATAAATATATATATACATATATAAAAAAAAACCCCAGAGCAAGTTGGCAGTGAAAGCAAGTACTTATGTAGGTTTGTCTGTACCTGTTGTTTTGCCCTAGTAGTTGAACTAGGTTCTGATGATTGTTTGTTTATCTTTTTAGGATGGCGCCTAAGCGTAGAGTGGCGAGGTCGACTCCCCAATCTGAGGGCGGGTCTTCTGGTACTCAAAGCGGTACAGTTATGGAAAGTCTGAGGCAGAGCAATGAGGCTCTATCGAGGCAGATGGTGGACGTTCAGTCTCAGATCCAGTCCCTGTTATCTGTGGTGGCAGGACTAGCCCCAAGAGCGCAGGACCCTGCTGCGGGTTTAGCTGTTCCCGCACCTCCTGCACCCCCAGCCCCTTTGGTGCCTCCAGTGGTGGTGCCCGCGGAGATGGCTTTCATCACTCAGTTCCAGCGACTGCGACCCCCTACCTACGATGGTAAGGCGGACTTCATGATATTGGATGACTGGTTGATTACCATAGAAGAAATGTTTCACTACTCTGGAGTGTCTGAGGATCAGAAGGTGATGCTGGCCGCCTATCAGCTGAAGGGGTTAGCGAAGAGCTGGTGGATGAGGGAGAAGGAGGGAATGGTAGGAGGAAGCACTTGGGCTTCCTTCAAGGAGATCTTGATGCAGAAATTTCTACCGTCAGTGGAGCGAGACAGGCTGATGAATGATTTCTTGCATCTGAAGCAGAGGCAGCTCTTAGTCAGCGAGTATGAGATTGAGTTCAGCAAACTCAGTCGCTTTGCCCCTAGTTTGGTGACCTCAGAGGAGGATAGAGCAAAGCGTTTCCTCGGTGGCCTGCAGAGCGATGTACAACAGCTAGAGGTGGCTCATGGAGCGGTGAGTTATGCTGGGGCAGTGGAGGCCGCTTTGAAGGTAGAGGCCATCGAAAAAGCGAAGCAAAGAGGACAACATGCAAGGAATGAGAAGAGGAAAGCTGCTGAAGCAAAGAGCCCCCAAGTGCCCGGTGCTCCTTCGGGGAAGAGGAGCAAGGAGGGTTGTAGTTTTTGTGGCCGGTCGGGCCATCCTACTGAGAGATGTTTCAAGAGGGCGGCGGCGCAGAAGGAGCATGTGCATGCTATTCAGGGTGCTCCCAGGCAGAATGTGGTGTGTACTTTGTGCAAGAAAGCGGGGCACGATGTTGCTCGTTGCTGGTTGAAGGACAAGGTCTGCTATCAGTGCGGACAGAAAGGTCATACCAAGGCCCGATGCCCGCAGCTCCAGTCTGTGCACCGACCAGTTCCTCTTCAGGCGTTGTCACCACCTCAGTCAATGGATAGAGGCAAAGGGAAGCTGAACGTGATATCTTCAGCGGAGGCTCAAACTTCGACGCAAGTCATTTCAGGTAAACCTTCTCGCTAGTCTTTTAATTTTTTTGCAGATTAGTCTGGCTTTTGTTTTCTTTATTGACTGTGCAATTTCCCCGTTGATATGTATAAAGGGAGTTTTAAGGTAAAGAACCGCTGGGCGCGCGTTCTCTTTGACTCAGGTGCTACCCACTCATTTGTGGCTCGGGCCTTTGTAGAGCGGTGCCAGATGGTTCTTGTGTAACACCCCAGTTTTTGCTTCAGGGTCAGTCTGCAGTTCTGGAAAATTTTTTGGATTTCTGGAAGGAGGCACACGGCCTGCGACACGGGCGTGTCGCAGGGCGTGTCGAGGCCGTGTCGACACTCGGTCCAAGTGTCGACACTTTCGCTCGACAAAGTGTCGAGAGTGAGGCACACGGCCTGCGACACGGGCGTGTCGCATGGCGTGTCGAGGCCGTGTCGACACTCGGCCCAAGTGTCGACACTTTGTGCTCGACAGAGTGTCGAGAGTGGGGCACACGGCCTGCGACACGGGCGTGTCGCAGGGCGTGTCGAGGCCGTGTCGACACTCGGCCCAAGTGTCGACACTTTCGCTCGACAATGTGTCGATACTAGGGCACACGGCCTGTGACACGGGCGTGTCACAGGGCGTGTCCCGCCTGGTCGACGATCTTCGCTCGACGTTTTTCCGCGGTGTCGACACAAAGCCTGTCGACGGGTGTCGAGACTTGGCACACGGCTTGGGACACGGGCGTGTCCCAGGCCGTGTCACCTCTCGGGTTGGTGTTGGGGCCGTGTCGTTGGAGACACACGACAGGCCACATGGCCATGTCGCTGGGGACACGGGCGTGTCGGATTGAACACGGGCGTGTCGAATGCCCGTGTCTGATTCCAGGCGCGTCGATTTGAGACGGCGAATGAGGCACACGGCCCTGGACACGGGCGTGTGCCAGGCCGTGTTCGGCCCAGGTCTTCTGTTTTCCAGGCGAATCGCAGCCATTCTTTTTCTGGTTTTGGGATCTAACGGTTCAGGCCATCTCCTGGGGATTTAAGTCCGAAGTTAGGGTTGCAGATCCTCACTTTTTTTCCAAGTCCTCTCTTTCTAAGATCTTGAGAAAACCTAGAGCAAGGAGGAAGAAGAAGAACTCTTGGGCTGTAGGAGGGGTTTCGAAGCTCCGAATCGCGAGCCGAGTCCGGATCCGTGAAGCTTGGAGCGTTGCGAAGTTTTCCATCCGGCTAGTTTGTCATGGCAAGGAAGAGGAGTCGGAAGGTAACGACATCTCTCCTCTCGGTCTTTAGGATGCACGTTTTAGCATCATCTAGTTTTCTTTTCTCTAATTTTTGGGCACCAAACTCTCAAATGAGAGAGGTTTTGGCTTGCCAAGTTTCAAGAGGAACTTCCGGGTCGATTGAGTCCGTCCCCGGCATATCTTTGCATTAGAGATCCGCTTCGCTAGTGGATTAGGCATGGTGGGTGAAGCAGTAGTCGCGACCGTTAGTCCGACTCGGTGATGTTGCACACGAACTAGGGATTCGTAGAGATTTCCGTTGCGGCAAGATGCCGTTTGTGTTGTGGTGGTGATTGTCCCGTTTGCTTGAAAAGAGTACATGTAGTCGAACCCGGACAAGGTTAGCTCCTCGTGGTGGTAGATGGTTTCCTTGACAAGGTTAGCTCCGTATGAGAATGAAGATGGTTTCCTTGGTGGACAAGGTTAGCTCTGCACGAGTTGGAGATGTTTTCCTTGGTGCGCGGGAACGCTGCGGTACAAAGAGGGATTGCGATGTGTTTAGTCTTGGTTGTGTTGTGCCAAGGCGTGGCTATGTCTCCGTGGTCGGCTGGCTATCCCGTGACATGTGCGTCATGTGTGGAGAGTGTCCCGGCGAGACTAGTCCCCTTCTGTGAGGCTGACGAGAATGCCAAGCTTGGGGCAAGCCCGGGCAAAGAGGCCATGAGTGGGTGGGGTCCAGCAAGGCTTCTTAGAATCGGTCAGGCTGTGGTTGTTGGAATCCTGACATGAGACGTCAGAGCTTGCAGGCAAGCCCGGGGCTAAGCCCACGAGCGGGTGGGGCCTTGGCAAGAATTCCATGTGGCGGCCTGTGCGCCGTGTGAGGGAGTTGTGTCTCCCTCAATGTTTGAGGCTTTATGCCAATTAGGGAAATGTGAGTACCCAACTGATGTGATGTTGTGCTAGATGCATATGGTGTATGGTACCTTGGGTGAAGCCCGGGTGTTGCATTCATGTTGCATAGTAGGCCCTTTCTTTATATGCTCAACCAGTAGAGAACATGTTTGTTGATTGAGACATCCAAGCCTGTTTTAATGTTTTTCTATTTATAGAAATTTATATTGCATATGAAGTGCTGACTTGCAGGTTGGAGGGTTCCCCGTGGTCCGTTAGGGGCGGCCGAGAGGAGATGTGTTGTTACACAGTTTGAGGTCAGCCTTTGCTGACCCACGTTACTAATAATTTTTACAGGGCAAGGATCGCACGCAGGAGCTAGCACGCCGGCCAAAAAGGCCTAAGCCCATGAAGTGTTTTCTCTTTTGTAGCACTACTTTTTGATGATGTATGTTTGAGACTATTTTGTCCGGCTTGCATGCCGAGGTAGACTAGGAGTGCTGAGCACATTCATGTTTGATTGTACTGTTTACCTTTTGGACATTTGATGTAAGGCCTTAAGGCCTTTTGTTTACTCTTTTGGGTTAGTGGATAACTTCTAGTTGTGCTTGGTTTTCCGCTGTGTTGTGCAAGTGTTTTGAGTTTGGGTAGCTATATCAACTTTTAATACTAAAGCTGTGGCGTTCGTATGTTGTGGGGCCCCGGCCGGACCCATATTATACGTCCATTACAGGGGAGGTGTTACAATTTGGTATCAGAGGGAGGTTTGATTCAAGGTCAGTGCATAGAGAAGTTATCCACATAAGAGTAACGCGGGACCATGAGTGTCCTTATGTTTTAGTCTTGAGATTGGAGACTAATCCCTTATTTCTTGTCTTCCTGAAGAGTGCAAGCAACGAGGCGGGCACTTCAAGAGCAAGGGATGATCTCTCAGCGAGCAGTGCTACTGCTCCAGGTCTTTTGGGCACGGGTGTAGACCCGGCCGACTTCTCCCGCATGCTTGCAGAAGCGATGGTGGCAGCTCAAGCTGCAGCAGCAGCTCAGGTGGCAGCCCCTGCCACACCAGATACGGCAACGGCCGTGCCAGGAGCAGAAGCCAGGCGAGTGGAGCCTTTGGTGGAGAGGGTAGTTGTCGGACATGGAGACCGACACATGAAGTATTTCCTGAGTTTCCATCCCCCGTCTTTCAAGGGTGTTGGAACGCCAACGGATGCGGAGGACTGGTGGGTTCGCATTCAAGAACTGTTAAGGGCGGCAGAGACGCCAGAGGAAAAGAAAGCTGAGTATGCGGCGTTCATGTTGGAAGGAGACGCCAAGTTGTGGTGGGTGAGCCATAGCGGCCGCCAGTTTCCGGGACGCACCCCGTCAGCGGAAGAGTTCGGGGACGCTTTTCTTAAGAGGTATATCCCAGTTTCAACTCGGTTGGCCCTGCAGAGGCAGTTTCTGCATCTAATGCAGCGAGACAAGACAGTGGATGAGTACGTGCAAGAGTTCACCCGTTTGGGTCGTTATGCGGGAACGACAATGGCGGATGATGTAGAGAGGGATAACCTCTTCTACCAAGGGTTGAGGGAAAATCTGAGACAACCCCTCATCTCCATGAAGAGGGCGGGATTTAATGAGCTAGTTGAAGCCGCCAGGAGTTTGGAGAATGATCTGGAGCGAACCCAGCGCCGTAAGGGTTTTACTCCCAAGAGCGGGGAAGGGAAGCCTTCCCAATCTCAAGGAAAATCTGATGGGAGTAGGTGGAGGAAGAAGCCTCACACTCCCAGATCTGGTGAGAGGAGCAATTGGACGCCTGGGGGTTCCCACTCTAGGGGACCGCCGACGTGCTACAACTGCGGGAAGGTTGGGCACATAGCCCGTACTTGTCAGCAAGGGGGAGCGGGGCAAGAGTCAAAGCAGGAGCAGTCTGTGCGCTCGGGCCCCAGTGCTGCAGAAAAAGGAAAGATGGCGGAGTCGAGCGCTTCTCGGTTCCAACCCGTGCAACCAAGGGCTTACAACCTTGGACAACAAGAAGCGATCCGCCAAACTGATGTGGTGACAGGTATGAAGAGAATTTGAGTTTAAACTTTGTGCTTCATCCTTTTAGACTTTTGTGTAATGTCTATGTTGTAGGCTTCGTGTTAGTTTCTGGATACCCCGCTAGGGTATTGTTTGATACGGGAGCATCGCACTCCTTTCTTGTGGAGAGCTTCATCCGGAGATTAGGAGTTGAGTCTTTCTCGTCGGGAGCAGAGCTGAAAGTGCGCATGCCCAATGGGTCATCTATGACCACCGGGGCTAAAGGGCGCATTTGTTGGGAGCTTGACGGAGTTGTCTTCGCTCTGGAAGCGGCAGTGTTACCATTAGTGGAGTTCGATGTCATTTTGGGCATGGACTGGCTTGCAGAGCAGCGCGCTAGTATTGATTGCCTTTCTAAGGTGGTGACCTTAAGGATAAAGGGCAAGCAGAAGTCAAGTTTGAGGGCCTTGGTGGAGTGGCCTGTTCCCTGATATCGGCCATGCAGTTGGTGCGGGCGGTTAACCAGGGTGGTGTAGCGCTTGTAGCGTTACTGGAGGTTCGTCTCTCCCAACTGTCTATTGAGGAAGTGCCTGTGGTGGCAGAGTTCAAGGATGTGTTTCCGGATGAACTTCCTGGAGCGCCTCCTCGGCGGGAAATCGACTTCTCGATCGAGTTAGTGCCGGAGGCTAGACCGGTGTCACGTCCTCCATTTAGGATGGCACCAAAGGAGTTAGCGGAACTTAAGGTTCAGTTATAGGAACTGTTGGAGCAAGGGTATATTAGACCCAGTTCTTCACCGTGGAGCGCACCGGTGTTGTTTGTTAAGAAGAAAGACGGTAGCATGCGCATGTGCATAGACTACCGAGAGCTTAATAAGTTGACCGTCAAGAATAAGTATCCGATCCCTCGGATAGACGACCTGTTTGACCAATTGGTGGGGTCAGTGGTATATTCGAAGTTGGACTTGAAGTCAGGATACTATCAGCTACGAATTCGGGATGAGGACATACCCAAAACTGCCTTTGGTACAAGGTATGGGCACTTTGAGTTTACGGTGATGCCGTTCGGGCTGACGAACGCACCATCGGTGTTCATGGATCTGATGAATCGGGTATTCCGGGAATACTTGGATTCTTTTGTGGTTGTTTTCATTGATGACATTTTGGTGTATTCCAAATCGGAAGTGGAGCATGAGACCCACTTGAGAATAGTTTTACAAGTGTTGAGGGAGAATGAGTTGTATGCAAAATTCTCCAAATGCGAGTTTTGGTTGGAGAAGGTGGCATTTTTGGGTCACGTGATTAGTGGTGATGGGGTGGCAGTGGATCCAGCGAAGGTGGAGGCCATCAGAGATTGGCCGGTGTTAAGGACCGTGGCGGAAGTCCGAAGTTTTCTTGGACTAGCCGGGTATTATAGGAGATTCGTGGAGAATTTCTCGAAGATAGCTCTACCCCTCACCTCTCTCACTCGCAAAGACCATAAATTTGTGTGGACCCAAGAGTGCGGTCAATCATTTGAGGCCCTAAAGGAGAGGCTTATGATGGCTCCGATCTTGAGTTTACCGCAAGGGACCGATGGATTTCAAATTTTCAGTGACGCATCGGGATGCGGTTTGGGTTGCGTGTTAGTGCAGCATGGCAAGGTGATAGCTTTTGGGTCTAGACAGCTGAAACCTCATGAGAGGAATTACCCCGTCCATGACTTGGAGTTGGCGGCGGTAATCTTCGCGCTGAAAATTTGGCGGCATTATGTTTATGGCGCAAGAGTGGAGAACTTCACGGACCATAAAAGCCTGAAGTATCTCTTGGATCAAAAGGACTTGAATATGCGGCAACGCAGATGGGTTGAGTTTCTTGGAGACTACGAAGTGGCGATTCAGTACATGCCGGGTAAAGCCAATGTGGTGGCGGATGCGCTGAGTAGAAGGTACTCGGGGCAAGGAAATTGGATCGAAGCTCATGATGAGCGGTTGGTTCGGGAATGGGAGTCCCTTGGATTGGAATGTGTTGCGAGAGGCGAGTCTAGCGTGGCTCGGTTGAACTGGATTGAAGTGCAAAACGACTTGTCCGATCGTATTCGGGAAGCGACTCAATTAGATGTGGAGTTTCAACCTTTTGTGTTGGAGGCTCAAACGGGTGAGAGCAGCACCTGGGAGATGATCGGGGGAATCTTGTGAAAGGATGGACGGGTTTGTGTACCGCAGTTTGGCAATCTCCGTGAGGAGTTGATGTTTGAGGCTCACTTCTCAAAGTACTCCATTCACCCGGGCAGTACAAAGATGTACTTGGATATGAAGAAATCCTTTTGGTGGCCGGGGTTGAAGCGAGATGTAGCTTTGTATGTGAGTCGTTGCCAAACATGTGCCTTGGTGAAGGCCGAATGTCAGAAACCGGGTGGGCTCCTGAAGCCCCTTCCAATTCCTGAATGGAAATTTGAGGACATCTCCATGGACTTCGTGCATGGGTTACCTAGATCGCAGCATGGGAATGATGCTATTTGGGTGATCGTGGATCGCCTAACCAAGGTGGCTCACTTCGTCCCAAATCGGAAAGAGGACAGCGTGGAGAAGCTGGTGGAGTTGTATGTTCGCAACATTGTGCGACTGCACGGAATTCCTAAGAGCATAGTCAGTGATCGAGATGGACGGTTTACGTCCAAGGACTGGAGATTGGTACAGAAAAGCTTGGGCACGAAGCTAAGGTTTAGTACGGCGTTTGAAAGATATGGTACCTAAACACCTAGAGGGGGGGGGGTGAATAGGTGACCTAAACCTTTTTAAAACTTTGTTGGCAGCACAACAGTTATTTCACAGATTACTACAGCTAACAGCAATTACAGAAATCAAACAGTCAATCCACAGCATAGCACAGCAGACACACTAATTTATAGTGGTTCCCCAATCTTTGGGTACATCCACTTTCCCCCTTCGCCTATCTAGCAGTGTACTAGATTCGGCCAAACTTCTCCACTATCTCAGAACCCAACAAAGTTCCTACACCTCAGGCCCAAAGCCTTACACTCAGCCACTAAGGCCTACACTCAGCCACCCAGGCCTACACTCAGCCAATTAAGGCCTACACTCAGAGTTCTTCAACTCCTACACTCAGGCAATCAAGCCCTACCCTCAGCCTTTATAATATAGGCTTACAATTCTCTCAGATCCAATGGATCCTACAAGTTAAAATAGAAATACAATAGCTAACTCTACAACTCAGAAAATAAGAGAGGAGTTGAGAGTTTCTTGAAGAGTTCTTGGAAGAACTCAGTTAGATCCAAACTGACTTAACTTCCTTCAAAGCTTCTTGAGTTAGAACTGAATTAGTCTGAATCTTCTGCAGTTGTTCCTTGACCTCTGCTTCTTGAGATCCAGATGTTTCTGAATCCTTCTTCTCAGCCTTAGTTCCAAAGACTGAATTCTTGATTGGAGCTCTCTCTCTCCAACTTCTTAGATCTGCAGTTGGACTGACAGATGTTCTTGTGTTGATCCTCTGTGTATCACTTCTTGATTTAATCTGATCAACTACTTTAAGTATTCTCTCAAGCTGTAACTCTTGTTTCTCAATCACAACTACTGTTTCTGTAAACTATGGATGCCCTTTTATAGGCTTCCTTCATGGTAACCGGCTGGTCCGGTTCATAACAAACTTCTGATTTCTCTGACGGTTGCTGTAGACCGGCTGGATCGGCAGCTGTCATGTCAACCAGTCACTTCTTGAAATTCTCTAACTGTCAGATAGTGTCGAGACTTTCTGTTCTTAAGTGTCGACACTTATAGACTAAGTGTCGACACATGTTGTGTAAGTGTCGACACAAGTCTACAAGGTGTCGACACAATTCCTTGTATGTCTCGACACAGATTCTTCTGCATGTGTCGACACTGAAATTGAGTGTCGACACAAATACTTGTACTTCATTCTTAATCTGTATTCTTCTAAGTGTCGACACATCTCCTTTGTGTCGACACATCTTCACGTGTTGAAACTGTCAAGTGTCGACACTGCTTCTTGGTGTCGACACAAGTCTTCACTTTTGTTTCTTCAGCTGAGTGTCGACACATTCTTTTAGTGTCGACACTTGTACTTAGAATATTTTGTAACTTTTCTGTTCTTTGCTAAGTGTCGACACAGCTCCTTGTGTCGACACTTTCTTCAAGTGTAGAGTCTTCAATTAAGTGTCGACACATTGTGCTGAGTGTCGACACTTTCTTCAAGTGTTGACTCTCCTGGTTGTGTGTCGACACATTGTGCTGAGTGTCGACACTTTCTTCAAATACTGACTCTTCAGCATAGTGTCGACACATTGTGTTGAGTGTCGACACTTACTTCAAATACTGACTCTTCAGCATAGTGTCGACACATTGTGTTGAGTGTCGACACTTTTACTTAGACTCTGCAGACTTTTGCTGAGTGTCAACACAGCTCCAAGTGTCGACACTTTCTGGTGTAGACTCAGCTCTTCTAGGTGTCGACACTTCTGCTAAGTGTCGACACTGCTTTTCTGCATACTCCTTCACTGAGTGTCGACACAGCTCCAAGTGTCGACACCTTCTGTCTGGTGTCGACTCTTCTTCCCAGGTGTCGACACAATGACTCCAAGTGTCGACACTGCTTGTCTGGGTGTCGACACAAGCTTTCTCAAGTGTCGACACTTTTCCTCTGGGTGTCGACACATGGACTTAGAAACTTTTAGCTTCAGTCCAGTGCATACCTAACCTGCACAAGTAACTCAAACAAACATCAAATATATTATGATGCATATCATTGAGTTAGGCAAGGCTTCTTCAAATCAGGTACATTTGACCAATGTACCCAACAATCTCCCCCTATTTGGAGAAGTCATAACCCTTAGTCAATGATATACATCACTCATAATTAAAAATTAGAGAATGATGTAAAGCAGATATATATCAACAGGGTATACTTAAACATGTAATAAAGCACACATGTATACTCATTCAGCATTACAGAACAACCAAGAATTAGACACATTCTACTGAATCAATCATGAAATATATTTATCAAAAACTGTCCAAACATTGTGTTCAATACATTGTCAATGATTTACAAAAATATTTAGATGTAACAAATTACAACATTCTTCAGTCTAATCTTAATCTAATTCTGCTCTGGTTCTTTTATAACTATGCCTTTCCCAGCTTGTATTTTGGCTTTTACAGCAGCAGCAGCAGCAGGCTCAGTATCAGCAACCTTCTTCCCTTTGGAGTCCTTCTTCTTAAGTTCTTCAGCCTTGATTTTCTGCCTTTCAAAATATGATAGGGCTTAGGAAAGTACTTGCTAGGCTCCACAGCTGTAGGAGGTAGCTTTCCTAACTTAGCCTTCCTTCTATACTGAACAATGGCTTCCTGCCTGATCTCATGCTTCCTTCATTCAGCTTCTGAGAACCACTTATTCCTCTCATGTGCATTGTCCTTGGCTGCTTTCCAGGCTGTGAGAATGATGTTCCTAGAAGTAGGGCTCCACTGTTCAAAATCTGGTTTTTGCTCAGCCAGTTCCCTGAACTTCTTCTTTGATAGCCTTGTCTCTTCTTCTTTGTCCAAAGCCTCTTGCATAGCTGCTGTAATAGGTTGAACAACCTTGTCCAGAATAACATTTGGCTTGCCAGCAGTTGGGCTATACATTGTGCTTACCTCAGCATGAACCATGTCAAAATCTGGAGGTGGATAGATCACCTGAGCTACTTCCTGTTGCTCTCCTCCAAGATATGCACTTTGAATACCAGATTCAGCTACATTGTCATCATCACACAGGGGAGGATAGCCCAGTGTAGCTCTAATGGAATTAGAAATCCATTTGGCATGGTCAGAGCTAGCTTTGACTAACACCCTCTCCCCCTTTATGACTTCTTGTTCTACATGATCTCTCACATCATCCTTTTGGAATCTGATTTGGCTGTCCAAGTACCTGATTCCCTCTTTAAAGAAAGGTCTAAGCTTGGTAAGTTGTTCTGAAATGACCTTCTGTGAATCCTTAATGGCAGTCTTGACAGCAGCAATTTCTTCCTGAAATACTTTATCAAATTCAGCTTTGGCAGCAGCAGATAATGTTGAAGGTTCAGCAGACTTACTCTTCAGTTCAGTGACTATTGCATTGTGAGAAGCTGTCAGATTATCATTCATTCTCAATTGATTTTCCAGCACATAGCCTTGCTTCTGTGCTATATCATCTACTTGAGACTTTATTTTCTCTAGATGGGTTGCCAGATAGACCACTGCATTAGCACCCTTTGTAAAACAGTCAGTCATCTCCTTTTTATTAAGGTTCATTTCAAACCTTATGGACTTGATTTCCTGAGCCAGATCAGATTGTAGGGTCTTGTGCCCTTCATCAACATAAGTTTCTATAGCCTTCCTTTGTTCATCCATCTTGATTTGCAGTGCAATCAGTAGAGCACTATAATCAGTTGATGGAGCATGTTGGACTAAGGAGTGTTGAGCAACAGTTTGTAGAGCCTTCTTATAGCTCTGACTCCTTCTTTTGAATACAAAGAACTGCTTCTTCTTAGCTTGCTCAGTCTCATCATCCTCAGACTCTGAAGTACTTGCAATATTCACCCTGTCCTTAGGGCTTGAGGGTTTGTCAGCTTGCACATCAAGTGCCTTTTCAGTATCTAGCCTAATAGGCTCTTCCTGATCTTTCAAGATCTCCCCCTCAACAGCAGCACCTTTCTCTCCCTCAACAGCAGCACCCTTCTCTTCTTCAGCAGCAGTCTTGTCCATGTCAAAATCCTCTTGATCTAAGTTCAGAAATAGATCTTCCATTGTATATTCTGGGGGTGACTGAGCAGGAGATGTACTGGGTACATTAACTACAGCAGATGTGTCTTGGAGAACAACATCTGGTGCTTGGTTTACTTGCTGAGTTTGCTGATGAATATCAGACAAATCAGAATCTATTATAGAAAAATCTAAAGTATTGAGGTCAGAAAGTACCTCTTGGATAATGAGAGTAGCTTGCTCACTCTCCAGTGTAGAGGGTTGTTCTACAGCTGGAGGCTCCCCCTGGATGTCAGCTGGCTCTTGAGGTGACTTCTCTGCAGCCTCATCCTCATGATTATCAGGAGTGAAAACAACATGGTCTTCACTACCTGAGCTGCTGGAGGACTCCTGAGTCACAGCAGCTATCTTCCTCTTCTTCTGTAGGGGTGAATCTTTCTTAGAAGCTTATTTCTCAGGGGTGGTCAATTCCTTTGACAGCACCCTTTCCCACCTGGAGAAGATCCTCATGTCCATCCTTCTCATGTGGTTGATTTTGCTACCTGCAGCAGAGCTCATTACCTCTGGTATTGTACCAGCCAGGTAGAGACTAAGTATCCTGCCCAGATTGGGCTTCTTCAGACTTTCCTTTACTTTCTCATATACAACCATAGACCAGTCTGTTTTGAGATTGAAAATGATTCTAGTCATAATACTGAACATGGAGGCTGACACCCTGTCATGCCCTCCAGTCTTACTGAATATTACTTTTCCACAATTTCTGATAGAAACTTTCCTTGGGTATTCATCCCTCTTCTGTTGAATATTGATCCTATCTTTAGCTTAGGATCTAGTCCACACCAGGTAAGTGCTTCCCTGGTCTTAGATGTTGTCACTTCTTCTTCTTCCTGGACTTTAGGTAGCTGAAGTACCTTTCTCAGTGACTTGGGTGAAATCTTGACCTTGGTGCCATGCACCCTGGATTTGATTCTGTAGCCTGAATCATCTACAGACGCTCCAGTGAGGAATTCAATAACTTCCTTCTTCCAAATTTTGGTTGGTTCTGAAACCAAGAACTCCAATCCTGAATCGGTGACTAGGGTTATCACCGATTTGATTTCTTGATCACCGTCGTCGAATGCGCCACGCACCAGTTCATAGCCTTCGTTAACGTTCTCTTCCAGCTTGGGAGCCATTAGGGTTTGGAGAATTAGTCTTTAGAGAAGAGAAATGTCGACACAAGAGTTTTGGTCTCGAAACTTTTGAAAGCGTGTCGAAAAACAAAGACAGAACCCTATTTATACCTTTCTGGTTTGAAGACGAACAGGCGGGATGAATTTCTAAAGATGTGTCGACACTGTCAATAAGTGTCGACACTGACTGATAATGTCTCGACACACATGTGTCGACACAAGTTTAGTCAACAGATTTTAAGTGTCGACACTTGGTTGAGTGTCGACACCGCACTACTCGACATGTAGTCGAGACTTTACTTAGAAAATTCTGAGTAAAACTTAAGTGTCGACACCGTATTGAATGTGTCGACACCTACTCGACATGTGTCGACACTAACATTCTGAAGTGTCGACACCAGCTTCCTAGATGTGTCGACACCATTTTCCTGAAGTGTCGACACCTACTATTCTGTGTCGACATAGACTTGTCTATGTGTCGACACCTTTTTACTTAGCCAAATTTTAGTTCTGTAAACTTAGTCTAAGTTTATCATACCTAGTTCAATTTTGAACCTATTGAACTTAGCTTCTTCTAAGGGCTTAGTAAACATATCTGCTATCTGATTATCAGTTTTAACATATTCAAGTGCAATATCATTTCTTTCTACATGCTCCCTAAGAAAGTGATATTTAATCTAAATATGTTTAGTTCTACTATGTGATACAGGATTGTTAGCTATTGAAATAGCACTTGTAGAATCACAGTAAAGTGGAGTTCTACTTACCTGAAATCCATAGTCTTCTAACTGATGTTGAATCCACAGAAGTTGAGCACAGCAACTTCCTGCAGCTACATATTCTGACTCAGCTGTGGAAATAGCCACACTAGTCTGCTTTTTGCTGCTCCATGAAATTATTCTTCCACCTAGGAATTGACAGGATCCAGTAGTGCTCTTTCTATCTTCTTTGCATCCTGCAAAGTCTGCATCTGAATAGCCTGTTAGATCAAAATCTCCATTCCTAGGGTACCAGAGGCCTAGATAGGGAGTGCCCTTTAGATATCTCAAGATTCTCTTGACTGCAGTCAAGTGAGACTCTTTGGGGCAGGCTTGATACCTGGCACAAACACATATAGCATACATAATGTCAGGCCTACTTGCAGTCAAGTACAGTAGGGAGCCAACTATCCCTCTATACAAGGTTTCATCTACAGGTTTCCCTGCATCATCCTTGCTCAGAGACATACTTGACCCCATAGGAGTCTTCATGGTACTGGATGAATCCATACCATACTTCCTTATGAGTTCTAGGGTGAACTTGGACTGACATATGGATAGACCACTTCCAGTCTGTTTAACTTGGAGACCCAAGAAAAACTTCAGTTCTCCCATACTACTCATCTCAAATTGACTTTGCATAAGCTTTGCAAACTTTTTGCAAAGGCTACTTTCAGTAGACCCAAATATAATGTCATCTACATATATTTGGACAAGTATGACTTTGCCTCTAGATTCCCTAAGGAATAGAGTCTTATCTATTTTCTCCCTTGAGAACTTGTTCTCAATGAGGAAACTAGATAGGGTTTCATACCAAGCTCTAGGTGCTTGTTTTAACCCATATAATGCTTTCCTAAGTCTATAGACATAATGTGGAAGAGTAGGATCAACAAAACCTGAAGGCTGCTCCACATATACTTCTTCTTTCAAATTACCATTTAGGAATGCTGACTTCACATCCATTTGGTATACCTTGAATCCTTGATAAGTTGCATAGGCCAAGAACATCCTTATGGCCTCCAGTCTGGCTACTGGGGCAAAGGTTTGATCAAAATCAATACCTTCTTCTTGCCTATATCCTTTTGCAACCAGTCTTGCTTTATTCTTTATGATGACCCCTTGTTCATCTAACTTATTTCTGTAGATCCACTTAGTTCCTATAACATTGTGGTCTTTAGGCTTTGGAACCAGCTCCCAAACCTTGCACCTTTTGAACTGATTAAGTTCTTCTTGCATAGCTTCAGTCCACTGTGGATCTTGTATAGCTTCTTCAAATTTCTTTGGTTCTATTTGAGACAGAAAACTTGAATATACTACAGCATTCTGATTTCTGCTCCTTGTCTGAACACCTTGTCTTGGATCTCCAATAATCAACTCAACTGGATGATCTCTTAGATGCCTGTTGGCTGGAGGCATCCTTACTTCTGGTTGTACTTCTTCAGCATCTTCATCATGCTGAGTTCCTTGTACTTCTTCAGCTCCTGGTACATGTAGTTCTCCCCCTGGACATAAGCCATCTTCTTCTACTTGCTGTCTTGCAGCAGGTACATCTTCTATGGTTAGCTTGTCCATCTTCTTAGTAAGACCTGTGGGGCTGCATACATTGCTAGACAACTCATTGTTAATTAGTTGTGTCTCATCAAAAACTACATGCACAGACTCCTCTTCAACTTGAGTAGTCAAGTTGTAGACTCTATAAGCCTTACTATTATTGCTGTACCCAACAAACACTCCCTCTTGGGACTTGGCAGCAAACTTAGTTAGGTAAGACTTTCCATTGTTAAGTATGTAGCATTTACAACCAAAGATCCTAAAGTAGGATAAATTTGGTTTCCTGCCTTTCACAACTTCATAGGGGGTCTTATTTAACCTTTTAGTGATGGTAGCCCTATTTATCACATGGCATGCAGTGTTAACTGCTTCAGCCCAGAAATACTCTGGCAGTGATGAATCACTTAATAGGGTTCTACCAGCCTCTATCAAGGTCCTATTTTTCCTTTCAGCAATGCCATTTTGCTGAGGTGTTCTAGGTGAAGAGAATTCTTGAAATATCCCATAGTCTTCACACAGCTTTGTCATGCTTTCAGACTGAAACTCAGTACCATGGTCACTTCTAATTTTGACCACTGTACAGTTCAATTCATTCTGAATTTGCATAACAAAACTATAGAAGACACTAGGTGTTTCAGATTTCTGCTTTAAGAAGAACACCCAGGAAAACCTTGAGTAGTCATCAACAACTACAAAGGTGTAGACCTTCCTACCTAAGCTGTGAACTGGCATTGGACCAAAGAGATCCATATGCAAGAGGTATAAGCACCTCACAGCATCTTTGTTCTCAATGCTTTTAAAGGTGGATTTGGTCTGCTTGCCCTTTTGACAAGCTGAGCAAATGCCCTCTTTAACACACTTAACTTGAGGACCATTCCTCACTAACTCTTTGCCAAAGAGTTTGCAAATAGTCTTATAGTTAGGATGAGCTAGCCTCTTGTGCCACTTGACACAATGAGAGACTATCTCATCAGCTACAAGACAAACAGGAGAACCATTGTTCTCAATCATGATGTCTAGATAGTAGACATTCCTCTTTCTATATCCTGTCAAAATGATCTCTTGATCACTTGACCTCTTGATATGACAACCATTTTTAACAAATGAGTTGTCATACCCTACATCACTTAACTGACTTATACTAATGAGGTTGTGTTTCAGCCCTTTAACATAAGCCACTTGAGTAATGGTAACAAGGTTTGAAGAGATGTTACCAAACCCTTTGATGATTCCTTTTTCAGAACCACCAAAGGTCACTTTAGGACCATTTTTGATTGGAATGTAGTCCTTCAGTAGTCCCCTTGTTCCAGTCATATGTCTGGAACATCCACTATCCAAGTACCATGTTGGGGTATGGCCACTTGGATTCACCTGCAAAACAAATTAATGAACCTTAGAACCCAAAGTAAACTTGGGTCCTTGGTGATTGTTAGTTTGCAACTTGACATAGCTACCTACTGGCTTTCCATCAGGTAACTTGCTACTCAACTTGGCACTGGCATTGTGCCAACAATCCAAGGCAAAGTGGCCAACCTTGCCACAGCACCAGCATTCAAACTTGTTGTACCTTTGCTTAGATACAACCTTTGCTGTCTTGACTACAGCAGGCTTGTTGAATGTTGGGGCTTTACCCTTGGACTTGAACTTGGACAGTACAGTCCCTGCAGGTCTAACAAAACCTAGTCCAGCTTTGCCTTTTTGATGAACAAATTCATCAATTAATGGTAATACTGATTTAGGTTTTGAAAACCTGGAAGCAAGTTCTTTTTCCTTCTGGAGATTGATCTCCAGTCTCTTAATTTGATAATTCTTAAATGTAATAGTACCCATCTGAATCACTGTAATGTGTTTCAGCCTGGCTACCTCATTGAGCTTTTGATCAAATTCCTTCTCAAAGTCTGTTGCAGCTGCCTTTAGATCAGTAATTTCCTTTGCCTGACTTTTGGCAAGGGACTTGCTTTTCTTATAGGCTTGCAACAGAACTTTATATTCATCTAGGAGCTGATGAATATCTCCCTCAGATTCAGAAACACTTCCATCACTTGATGAAGATGAATCTGACTCTGAACAAGAACTGAAATCTGAACTTTGAGTTGGACTTTGTACCTGACTAGGTCCTGGCTGCTCCAGAATTTTGGTACTTTCAGTCAATGCCATCAGTCCTTGGCACTGACTCTCTTCTTGTTCATAGATTGATTCCATGATCTGCATAAACTCTTCTTCTTCTTCAGCAAATAGCCCTATGTAGGCTTCAGCATCTGTCTCAGTGTCTGAAGAAGAAATGTCTGAAAGAGTCTTCTCATTCTTTGCAACAAAGGACTTCTCCTTCTTTCCTTTGAAGTGAGTCTTCTTTCTGTCACTGGATTCTTTTCTTCTCTCAGGACAATCTGCAATAACATGCCCCTGTCTATTGCAGCAGTAACATACTATCTTAGACCCAGTTGCCTTGCTAGTCTTTGTCTTTTTCTTGTCCTTCTTTGAAGGCTTCTTCTCCTAATACTGAACTTCTTTCCCTTTGGAAAATGAAGGTCTGGACCTCCATTGTTTCTTCTTCAGGAATTTCTGAAAATGTCTGGTGAATGCAGCAAAGTCTTCATCACTTTCACTGCTTGTAGACTTTGTGCTCACAGACTCATCTGATTCTGATTCAACTACCTCTGGAGGAGGAGTTGATGACTTAGTCCTTCCCTTTCTAGGTACTTCTGTCTTGAAGGCAACAGTCCTTTCCCTGTGCTCAGTACTTGTTGACTTTTCCTCCTCTTTTCTCACAGACAACTGCATTTCATAAGATAACAATTTGCCAAACAGTGTGGGAGGAGGAATTTCTCCCAACTTTGCCATTTCCCTTATGGCACAGATCTTGGTATCCCAATCTTTAGTTAGGGACCTTAAGAACTTATCATTCAATTCATAGTTTGTGAACTCTCTTCCATAGGACATGAGTTCATTAACAATTCTGTAGAACTTTTTGTAGTATTCAGTGATGCTATCTCCTCTTCCTTGCCTAAAGCTCTCATACTCTTGATTAAGCAAGGACTTCCTATCTTGCCTAACTTCTTCAGAACCTTCCATATAGACAATGAGGGTATCCCACATTTCTTCGGCTGTTTTACAGTGAATTAGGTTCTGAAAAGTTGCATCATCAATGGCACTTACTATTATGTTTTGTGCCCTTTTGTCCATAGTGGCTAGGACAATTTCATCCTTGGTCATCTCAGAGAAATCCTTTGGAGTCCTCTGATTTGCATCCAATACTGAAATCTTCATGGGCACATATGGCCCCTCTTTGACTGTGATGTAGATTCTAGGGTCAGAGGCTTCCATGAATAGCCTTACCCTTTCTTTCCAGATTCCAAAAATCTCTTTTCTGCATATGGGCAGTTTCATTGAACCCAATTCCTTGTGATTCTCTGAAGAACCCATGTTTCTTGATTTTCTTGAAACTGTGTTCTGACTTATCCTAAATCTGCCAAACTGGATCTCCTCAGACAGTTAGTCCTTTTTGAGGAACCTCCCTCTGATACCACTTGAAAGATATGGTACCTAAACACCTAGAGGGGGGGGGGGTGAATAGGTGACCTAAACCTTTTTAAAACTTTGTTGGCAGCACAACAGTTATTTCACAGATTACTACAGCTAACAGCAATTACAGAAATCAAACAGTCAATCCACAGCACAGCACAGCAGACACACTAATTTATAGTGGTTCCCCAATCTTTGGGTACATCCACTTTCCCCCTTCGCCTATCTAGCAGTGTACTAGATTCGGCCAAACTTCTCCACTATCTCAGAACCCAACAAGGTTCCTACACCTCGGGCTCAAAGCCTTACACTCAGCCACTAAGGCCTACACTCAGCCACCCAGGCCTACACTCAGCCAATTAAGGCCTACACTCAGAGTTCTTCAACTCCTACACTCAGGCAATCAAGCCCTACCCTCAGCCTTTATAATATAGGCTTACAATTCTCTCAGATCCAATGGATCCTACAAGTTAAAATAGAAATACAATAGCTAACTCTACAACTCAGAAAATAAGAGAGGAGTTGAGAGTTTCTTGAAGAGTTCTTGGAAGAACTCAGTTAGATCCAAACTGACTTAGCTTCCTTCAAAGCTTCTTGAGTTAGAACTGAATTAGTCTGAATCTTCTGCAGTTGTTCCTTGACCTCTGCTTCTTGAGATCCAGATGTTTCTGAATCCTTCTTCTCAGCCTTAGTTCCAAAGACTGAATTCTTGATTGGAGCTCTCTCTCTCCAACTTCTTAGATCTGCAGTTGGACTGACAGATCTTCTTGTGTTGATCCTCTGTGTATCACTTCTTGATTTAATCTGATCAACTACTTTAAGTATTCTCTCAAGCTGTAACTCTTGTTTCTCAATCACAACTACTGTTTCTGTAAACTATGGATGCCTTTTTATAGGCTTCCTTCATGGTAACCGGCTGGTCCGGTTCATAACAAACTTCTGATTTCTCTGACAGTTGCAGTAGACCGGCTGGATCGGCAGCTGTCATGTCAACCAGTCACTTCTTGAAATTCTCTAACTGTCAGATAGTGTCGAGACTTTCTGTTCTTAAGTGTCGACACTTATAGACTAAGTGTCGACACATGTTGTGTAAGTGTCGACACAAGTCTACAAGGTGTCGACACAATTCCTTGTATGTCTCGACACAGATTCTTCTGCATGTGTCGACACTGAAATTGAGTGTCGACACAAATACTTGTACTTCATTCTTAATCTGTATTCTTCTAAGTGTCGACACATCTCCTTTGTGTCGACACATCTTCACGTGTTGAAACTGTCAAGTGTCGACACTGCTTCTTGGTGTCGACACAAGTCTTCACTTTTGTTTCTTCAGCTGAGTGTCGACACATTCTTTTAGTGTCGACACTTGTACTTAGAATATTTTGTAACTTTTCTATTCTTTGCTAAGTGTCGACACAGCTCCTTGTGTCGACACTTTCTTCAAGTGTAGAGTCTTCAATTAAGTGTCGACACATTGTGCTGAGTGTCGACACTTTCTTCAAGTGTTGACTCTCCTGGTTGTGTGTCGACACATTGTGCTGAGTGTCGACACTTTCTTCAAATACTGACTCTTCAGCATAGTGTCGACACATTGTGTTGAGTGTCGACACTTACTTCAAATACTGACTCTTCAGCATAGTGTCGACACATTGTGTTGAGTGTCGACACTTTTACTTAGACTCTGCAGACTTTTGCTGAGTGTCAACACAGCTCCAAGTGTCGACACTTTCTGGTGTAGACTCAGCTCTTCTAGGTGTCGACACTTCTGCTAAGTGTCGACACTGCTTTTCTGCATACTCCTTCACTGAGTGTCGACACAACTCCAAGTGTCGACACCTTCTGTCTGGTGTCGACTCTTCTTCCCAGGTGTCGACACAATGACTCCAAGTGTCGACACTGCTTGTCTGGGTATCGACACAAGCTTTCTCAAGTGTCGACACTTTTCCTCTGGGTGTCGACACATGGACTTAGAAACTTTTAGCTTCAGTCCAGTGCATACCTAACCTGCACAAGTAACTCAAACAAACATCAAATACATTATGATGCATATCATTGAGTTAGGGAAGGCTTCTTCAAATCAGGTACATTTGACCAATGTACCCAACAGCGTTCCATCCTCAAACTGATGGGCAAACGGAGAGAACGAACCGTACTATGGAGGACATGTTGAGGATGTGCGTTCTTGATTTTGGCAAGAGGTGGGAGGATCACCTCTTCATGGTAGAATTTGCGTACAACAACAGTTTTCAAGCTAGTATAAAGATGGCGCCTTACGAAGCTTTGTATGGGAGGCGGTGTCGAACTCCAATGTCTTGGGCAGAGGCGGGAGACACCAAACTTTTGGGAAAGGATGCGGTAGTTGACGCTTGTGAGATGGTACGGACCATCCAAGAGCGTATGAAGGTGGCACAAGACAGGCAAGCGAAATATTTTAATGCTCGTCACCGGAAGTTAGAATTTGCAGTTGGTGATTGGGTTTATCTGAAGGTCAAGCCGTTCAAAGGCGTCTCGCGGATTCGCCGACCCAAGAAGTTGAGTCCGAGGTTTTTGGGGCCTTTTGAAATTGTTGAGCGGGTAGGAGAAGCAGCCTATCGTCTGGCATTGTCCGCAGATTTGAGTGGATTACATGACGTCTTCCACGTCTCTGTGTTGAGGAAAGCCTTGGTGGAGGCTAGCGTGGTGATGGAGCCGGCATCGGTGCCGATTGACGAAGACTTGAGGACGCGAGTCCTTCCAATCGCTATAGAAGATTCGGAGACTCGGCAGTTGCGGAATAAAGAAGTCAAGCTCGTGAAAGTTCGTTGGGACAACTGCGGTCGTGAGGAGTTCTCGTGGGAGCGAGAACAGGCCATGCTAGAAGACTATCCAGAACTATTTTTGTCAGGTACAATTTAAGTTTTGTACCCTTTCGTTTTGAAAATTTCGGGACGAAATTCTGTTAAGTGGGGGAGAGTTGTAACACCCCAGTTTTTGCTTCAGGGTCAGTCTGCAGTTCTGGAAATTTTTTTGGATTTCTGGAAGGAGGCACACGGCCTGCGACACGGGCGTGTTGTAGGGCGTGTCGAGGCCGTGTCGACACTCGGTCCAAGTGTCGACACTTTCGCTCGACAAAGTGTCGAGAGTGAGGCACACGGCCTGCGACACGGGCGTGTCGCATGGCGTGTCGAGGCCGTGTCGACACTCGGCTCAAGTGTCGACACTTTGTGCTCGACAGAGTGTCGAGAGTGGGGCACACGGCCTGCGACACGGGCGTGTCGCAGGGCGTGTCGAGGCCGTGTCGACACTCGGCCCAAGTGTCGACACTTTCGCTCGACAATGTGTCGAGACTAGGGCACACGGCCTGTGACACGGGCGTGTCACAGGGCGTGTCCCGCCTGGTCGACGATCTTCGCTCGACGTTTTTCCGCGGTGTCGACACAAAGCCTGTCGACGGGTGTCGAGACTTGGCACACGGCCTGGGACACGGGCGTGTCCCAGGCCGTGTCACCTCTCGGGTTGGTGTTGGGGCCGTGTCGTTGGAGACACACGGTAGGCCACACGGACGTGTCGCTGGGGACACGGGCGTGTCGGATTGAACACGGGCGTGTCGAATGCCCGTGTCTGATTCCAGGCACGTCGATTTGAGACGGCGAATGAGGCACACGGCCCTGGACACGGGCGTGTGCCAGGCCGTGTTCGGCCCAGGTCTTCTGTTTTCCAGGCGAATCGCAGCCATTCTTTTTCTGGTTTTGGGATCTAACGGTTCAGGCCATCTCCTGGGGATTTAAGTCCGAAGTTAGGGTTGCAGATCCTCACTTTTTTTCCAAGTCCTCTCTTTCTAAGATCTTGAGAAAACCTAGAGCAAGGAGGAAGAAGAAGAACTCTTGGGCTGTAGGAGGGGTTTCGGAGCTCCGAATCGCGAGCCGAGTCCGGATCCGTGAAGCTTGGAGCGTTGCGAAGTTTTCCATCCGGCTAGTTTGTCATGGCAAGGAAGAGGAGTCGGAAGGTAACGACATCTCTCCTCTCGGTCTTTAGGATGCACGTTTTAGCATCATCTAGTTTTCTTTTCTCTAATTTTTGGGCACCAAACTCTCAAATGAGAGGGGTTTTGGCTTGCCAAGTTTCAAGAGGAACTTCCGGGTCGATTGAGTCCGTCCCCGGCATATCTTTGCATTATAGATCCGCTTCGCTAGTGGATTAGGCATGGTGGGTGAAGCCGTAGTCGCGACCGTTAGTCCGACTCGGTGATGTTGCACACGAACTAGGGATTCGTAGAGATTTCCGTTGCGGCAAGATGTCGTTTGTGTTGTGGTGGTGATTGTCCCGTTTGCTTGAAAAGAGTACATGTAGTCGAACCCGGACAAGGTTAGCTCCTCGTGGTGGTAGATGGTTTCCTTGACAAGGTTAGCTCCGTATGAGAATGGAGATGGTTTCCTTGGTGGACAAGGTTAGCTCCGCACGAGTTGGAGATGTTTTCCTTGGTGCGCGGGAACGCTGCGGTACAAAGAGGGATTGCGATGTGTTTAGTCTTGGTTGTGTTGTGCCAAGGCGTGGCTATGTCTCCGTGGTCGGCTGGCTATCCCGTGACATGTGCGTCATGTGTGGAGAGTGTCCCGGCGAGACTAGTCCCCTTCTGTGAGACTGACGAGAATGCCAAGCTTGGGGCAAGCCCGGGCAAAGAGGCCATGAGCGGGTGGGGTCCAGCAAGGCTTCTTAGAATCGGTCAGGCTGTGGTTGTTGGAATCCTGACATGAGACGTCAGAGCTTGCAGGCAAGCCCGGGGCTAAGCCCACGAGCGGGTGGGGCCTTGGCAAGAATTCCATGTGGCGGCCTGTGCACCGTGTGAGGGAGTTGTGTCTCCCTCAATGTTTGAGGCTTTATGCCAATTGGGGAAATGTGAGTACCCAACTGATGTGATGTTGTGCTAGATGCATACGGTGTAGGGTACCTTGGGTGAAGCCCGGGTGTTGCATTCATGTTGCATAGTAGGCCCTTTCTTTATATGCTCAACCAGTAGAGAACATGTTTGTTGATTGAGACATCCAAGCCTGTTTTAATGTTTTTCTATTTATAGAAATTTATATTGCATATGAAGTGCTGACTTGCAGGTTGGAGGGTTCCCCGGGGTCCGTTAGGGGCGGCCGGGAGGAGATGTGTTGTTACACAGTTTGAGGTCAGCCTTTGCTGACCCACGTTACTAATAATTTTTACAGGGCAAGGATCGCACGCAGGAGCTAGCACGCCGGCCAAAAAGGCCTAAGCCCATGAAGTGTTTTCTCTTTTGTAGCACTACTTTTTGATGATGTATGTTTGAGACTATTTTGTCCGGCTTGCATGCCGAGGTAGACTAGGAGTGCTGAGCACATTCATGTTTGATTGTACTGTTTACCTTTTGGACATTTGATGTAAGGCCTTAAGGCCTTTTGTTTACTCTTTTGGGTTAGTGGATAACTTCTAGTTGTGCTTGGTTTTCCGCTGTGTTGTGCAAGTGTTTTGAGTTTGGGTAGCTATATCAACTTTTAATACTAAAGCTGTGGCGTTCGTATGTTATGGGGCCCCGGCCGGACCCATATTATACGTCCATTACAGGGGAGGTGTTACATCTTGATCGTGTCGGTGATGCCTTTTGCGTCAAATTCCCCTCGGGTGATTCCGTGATATCAGATCAGGGCATTCTGGATTGTCCTATTATGTTGGGGGATTTCCCAGCCAATGCGGATCTGAAGGTTATAGACTTGGAAGATTTCGACGTCATCCTGGGTATGGATTGGTTGTCCAGATACGATGCAGTGATCCAGTGCAGGGGTAAGCGCTTGGATTTCAAGAAGGACAATGGTCAGCCTGGGAGTATTTATGGCGATCCGCGCCAGGCCTCTCCGGCGATTTCTGCGGTATGTGCTCAGAGGTTATTCAGTTCTGATTGTTTTGCTTGCTTAGTCTCGGTGCTGGGGACTGTTAGCAGTGTGTCGTTGTTGGATGAGATTCCTGTTGTCCGTGAGTTTTCTGATGTGTTTCCTAGCGACCTTCCCGGTCTTCCCCCGGCCAGAGATGTCGAGTTTGTGATTGATTTGGAGCCGGGTACGCGTCCTATTGCTAAGGCGCCGTACCGGATGGCCCCGCGAGAGCTGGAGGAGTTGCGTACCCAACTGGATTAGTTATTGGAGAAGGGTTTCATAAGGCAGAGCTCGTCGCCCTGGGGTGCACCCGTTCTTTTTGTGAAGAAGAAAGATGGTTCGATGCGCCTTTGCATCGACTATAGGTAGTTGAACAAAGTCACCATCAAGAACAGGTACCCCCTGCCCAGAATCGACGACTTATTCGATCAGTTACGTGGCAGTTCTGTGTTCTCCAAGATTGACCTTCGATCAGGATATCATCAGCTCAGGATCCGGGAGTCGGACATTCCACGGACGGCTTTTCGATCAAGGCATGGACATTTCGAATTCCTAGTTATGTCTTTTGGGTTGACCAACACGCCATCAGCATTCATGGACATGATGAACCGGGTGTTCAAAGATTTTCTCGACAAGTTTGTGGTCGTATTCATAGACGATGTTCTGATTTACTCACGGAATGCTGCGGAGCATGATCATCACTTGCGGTTGGTGTTATCTGCCTTGAGAGATCATCAGTTGTACGCCAAGTTGAGCAAATGTGAGTTCTGGTTGCCTCAGGTGTCCTTCCTGGGTCATGTGGTGAACAAAGATGGCATTTCAGTGGACCCGGTGAAGATTTCTGCAGTGATGGATTTGCATAGGATGAGCACACCCAAGGAGATTAGGAGCTTCTTGGGGTTGGCCGACTATTATAGACGGTTTGTTGAGGGCTTTTCTACCTTGGCAGCGCCCTTAACTAAGCTGACGCAGAAGCATGCAGCGTTCATCTGGAGCGAGCAGTGCGAGGAGGCCTTTCTGGAGCTAAAGAGGAGATTGTGCACTGCTCCTGTTCTGACATTGCCTACGGAGGGCAAGGACTATGATGTTTATGCGGATGCCTCGCATGTTGGGCTCGGAGGCGTGTTGATGCAAGAGGGGAAGGTGATCGCGTATGGGTCGCGACAGTTGAAAACTCATGAGCGGAATTACCTTACGCATGACCTCGAGTTTGCGGCGGTGATTTTTGCGTTGAAGCTGTGGAGGCATCTACTCTATGGGGCTCAGTGCAAGATTTTCACAGATCATAAGAGCCTGAAGTATGTGTTTACTCAGAAGGAGCTGAATCTGCGCCAGCGACGGTGGTTAGAGTTCGTGGCTGATTATGACGTGGACATCCAGTACCATCTAGGCAAGGCCAATGTGGTGGCCGACGCCCTGAGCCGCAAGTCAGGGAAGATCTTCAACCTCACGGCGGACCGTTTAGTGGAAGAGTTCTTGTTGATGGACATCTCTGTGGGAGGCTGTGATCTGCAAAGCAGTTTGGCAGTGGCAGAGCCATCTTGGATTTCGCTCACCAGGTTGCACCAGAAGGATGATCCAGATTTGTTACACCTGTACCTCAGGGCTGAGAGAGGGGAGTTGCCGGATTTCTCCATCGACGATTCGGGTACCTTAAAGTACCGCGGCAGGTTTTGCATCCCCGCGGTTGGAGACATCAGGAGTATGGTATGCAAAAAGGCTCATGGATCCAGTGTTGTCTACCACCCAGGATCCACGAAGATGTATCATGATTTGAAGCAGATCGCCTGGTGGCAAGGTATGAAAGGGGATATAGCTCGGTATGTTTCTGAATGTTACACTTGCAAGCGGGTGAAGGCCGATCATGGGAGGCCTGGTGGAAAGTTGACTCCTTTGGAAATCCCGACTTGGAAGTGGGAAAGTATCTCCATGGAATTCATTACGGGCTTACCAATATCTCCAAGGGGATTTGACTCAGTTTGGGTGATCGTGGGCCGATTGACGAAGTGTGCGCACTTTGTACCTTAGAAGATCGACTACCCGATGAAGAAGATAGCAGAGCTGTATTTGAGCGAGGTCATCCGATTGCATGGAGTTCCCATGAGCATCATTTCAGACCGAGACTCCAGATTTACTTCCCGTTTCTGGAAGACTTTGCAGGAGGGTTTGGGTACAGACTTGAGATATTCTACCACTTACCACCCTCAGACAAATGGGCAGACCGAGCGGGTGAACCGGATTGTGGAGGATATGATCAGGTGCTACATTCTAGATCACGATGGAGCGTGGGATGAGCGTTTGCGGCTCATGGAGTTTTCCTACAATAACAGTTACCAAGAGAGCTTGCAAATGGCTCCCTTCGAGACATTGTATGGGAGGCGCTGCAGAACTCCGTTGTTTTGGGCTGAGGCTGGTGAGAGGCCTTTGTTGGGTCCAGATGCTCTAGAGGAAATGGAGGTTGCTGTGAAGCTCATTCGGGAAAAGCTTCGGTTAGCTCAGGAGAGATATGAGAAAAACGCCAACCGGCGTAGGTCTGATTTGGAATTTTCGGTAGAGGATTTGGTCTTCTTAAAGGTATCTCCGATGGTTGGAGTGAAGAGGTTCGGAAAGAACCATAAGCTGGATCCGAGGTATGTGGGCCCATTCAGAATTTTGGAGCGTATTGGTGTGGCAGCATATAGGTTGGATCTACCAACCAGCTTCCCAGGCGTGCATAATGTCTTTCATATGAGCCAGCTGCGGAAGTGTGTGCGGAGCAGTGGGCAAGTCTTGGATGTCGTGCCCCAGTTGGAGCCTAACCTCTCTTATGTTGAGGTGCCGGTCCGCATCTTGGACACTCAGGATCGGGTGCTGCGATCAAAGTCTATCCTGATGGTGAAGGTTCTTTGGAAGAATCAAGATTTGGAAAGTGCGACTTGGGAGCTAGAGTCGGCTATGAGGGAGGCTTACCCTCGCCTGTTCTCCTGATTTGTTGGGTATGTTTTATTTCTAGTAACTTTTATATTGTTACTTTCCTCTTTAGTAGAAGTAGTGTGCGTAAAGTTTCGGGACGAAACTTTCTTTTAGGGGGAGTGACTGTAACGCCCCCGAATTTTTCGGCAATTATTTAAACCCTCATTTGGCGTTACGTTGGCGCATTCCCGGCTCGTGCCGTTGTTAGAGTACCTCGTTAGGTGTTCTTAGAGGTTATAGCCCGTTGTATGGTTTTCCCCAGCTAGCCGGCGTCTGTTTTGGAGGCCCGACTGAGCCTCTTAGGGAATCCTTGTGCTTTGGCTTCGGGTGAGGTTGGCCCGAGTGTGTGGTCGTCGGAGGTTGTGTCAGAATTCGTCGATGTTCTCGCAGCCCGAGTGTTTAGCTACGGTGAGGATTTGTTCGGAATCCGAGAGCGTTAATTTTCGCGTCATTCCGACGGTCGCTAGTTAGCGAGTCGTCATTTATGTGAGCGTATCTGCTTGTTTGCACATTTAGGGCATAGCGAGCGTTTTGGGCGCGCCGGTGTATTAATGCACACGTGCGTGCGTGTAAGGCTTTATAATAAACTACGTATGTATATGTGTAGGTATATGGTATATACGTATATTTATAAGTGTATGGATATATTTATATGGGTATGGGTATAAATTCTTAATTAAAACCAAATTTCATTTAGTTAATAGATTAGTGATTAAGTAGTTAGGATATATATATATAGGGTTTTTTTTATCTTTAGGTTTAGGTTTTCATTTCCCTTCTCCCCCATTCGGTCGGCTGTCCAGGAGAAAAAAAAAACCGCAAGCGGCGCTGTGCATCCCGAGCGATAGGCGAGAGGCGGAAGTCCGGGGCTACTCCGACCGCCAGTTGACCGCCCAGACCCGCGTGAAATCGAGATTTGAGGCCGGATTCGTGCTCCTCCAGTCAAGATCTCCATTCCAAGGTATCTATTTTGAGAGTTCCTCCCCGTTTTTTTTCCCGATCGGATTGTAGGCGTGCAGTTTTTCCGAACTTTGATGGAGGATTTCCTTCCCTAAATGTTGTCCAGGATTTTCCTTGTATTGTCGCTTGCGGCCGGCGGTTGGGAAGAGGGTGCTTGGCCGATTGTTGTTCTTCAAAGGCAAGCCAAGGCAAGAGCGTCCTTCACCCTTGCCAAAGTAATTTCTATATAGATCCCTTGATTTGATTTCAGAGCCACTCTCCTAAATTTTCCTTGCTCACCCGAAATTTTGGGTACTAATCCTCCATACTCTAGGTTGCGGTTGCATGGTTAGGGGTGTTAGATCCGATGTTTTTTTTTGTACCAAATGAGATATTAGACTGAATGTTGTATTTGGGGACTTTGCGTCATGCCCGGATGCCGTTAAGGGTTGCGTCCTAGTTACGTTCAAAATCTCATGCTTGTTAGATTGCGTCTGAATTGAATCATTAGCTTATCGTTCTTTCTTGTGTTGTTAAAACTTGTGCAATAATCACCGTTAGGGCGTGTCCAAAAGTTGAAGGTTAGGGTTGCTTGAACTTGCTTATTTATTCAATAAATTCGGTCGTGCTCACTTGCTAAAAAAAATATTGTCCGTTTCCAATTAAACTATAGCTTGTGGTTCTCTTCCATGGGTGAGAACCAAGACTAGCCCGTTTCATTATGAAGCTAATTGCTTACGTTAGCATCAAATTAATCATCATTGTTAGTATCAAATTAATCGCGCGTGGATAGGTACCAAATTAATTATGTACGTCTTTGTATCAAATTAACTAGGTCAGTTCGGTGTCTAACCTATTCCTTTTATTATGGTGACCAACTATTGGTGCATGTTTAGCAGAATGTCGAACTACTTGCAGAATTATAGTGTCGCTCTGTTTTCAACTTATTTATGTCAAATCACTGATCTGGGCAACTCGACGTTTGGCCGTCAGTTTGTACTTAGGGTTCTTAGGTGATGTGCTCTAGTTGGAATAGGGTTGTGGTGATTTCTTGGTGGTTCATGGAACTACCAGTGAGGGTTTTGTTTTGAGTCACTTAGTGCTGGAGCAGGATGTGATTTTGAGGTGGGTCGGACCGATGTCGCCACCCTTGTTTTACTTCTTGTCTTATTAAGACAATGTGAGCTGTTTGGTTGAGTTGGACCGATGCCACCACCACAGCACCTTGAGATGTTTAGGCCTGTGAGACGTGGTTGGACTGTTGCCACCAGTCTAGGCCCTTATTTCTGATTTCTTTTGTCCATCTCCAGTACTAGGTGACTCTTTCTGCTCTAGCTTTATACCTGGATTTATTATTTTGCTAATCCTTCCTGCAGAGATTTGAGAGGCTTGACCTCACCCGTGCACTTGGTGCGCCCCTTTTTGCTCACTCGTGGCGAGTATTATTCCTTCGTTTGTTTACTTTAGCCCCCACCTGGTTCACTTTTTCCTTGCACTATTGTTTCATTTTCCTATTGATATATATATATTGTTTTGCTGAGGTGTTCTCTTCTTTGAATGCCTCAGATTCAGGATTATAGCCGACTGTGCGGCTAGGGATCTTCTGGAGTTTGTTAGTGTTATAGCTGCTGCTGAGTCTCTTTTCCTCACTCCTGGGAGGTAGTTTCTTTAGACTTGTAGTACAAACATGCCTACTCACCAGTGGGTTCGTGTCAGTTGTTGGCGCCCACTAGTGGTTCCTCTTTTAGATACTTTGTACCTTGCTTATACTGCTAGTTTTTTTTCCTATTTTGGAGTTTATTAAACTTGCTTCTGGCATGATTTATGTTAGGTTGCTAGTTACTTTAAAACCTATAAAGAAGATAATTATTATATCAAAAACATAGACAACATGTTTTCCTTTCTAAAAAGCTTAATCACTATTTTCAAACCACGTAAAAAGGGTATTTCCTATATATAATATATAAATTATATCTATGCTCTTGCATAGCCTTAGGCGTCCCCTGGGGATGTTTAAGCATTCTCTTAAGGTGTTAAAAAATGAATAAAGTATTTTTCCGCTACGTATAAGTATAATTTTGAAGGGTGGACTAGTTGATCCACGAAGCCGAGGGATACGACCTCAAAAATATAATTGATTTTCACATCATTAAAGCTTTTGAACTTTCTCAGTCTTAGTAGTTGGTGGTTGCCTGAGCGTCGACAGTTATCCCCTGTCCGACGTGGCATCACAACGCGCGTTTTCTTCTGCTCTGATACTTCTTAAATTTCGGAGAAAATGCGGGTTGTGACACAAGTCCTCCTCGAAATTAACTCCACCTTACTGTGTTCCTTGTGAGATCGATACTTGGGAAAACCCCCATTTTATATTACTTGTGCTACCGGTTCGCTGCCGTGATCTTAAGATCAAGTTTTTGGCGTCGTTGCCGGGGAACACATTTGTGTGAGTTTGTGGAGAGGGAAATAATAGATTGAAGCCCTTTTCCATTTGTGCATATCATTTTTTTTATTTGCTTTTGTTATTAGAATTTTTATTTTGCTTATTTCTTTTTGCCCTTTTCTGATTTTTGATTTAGATAGCACATCCGTGCTATTTTTATTTTAGCTGTGTAGCACATTTTCAGCACTTATTTTTGTTCGTGATGGATCCTGATGCTGAGTGTCGTATCCTTGACACTTTGCGCCGATCCATCGATGCCATTACTGTTATGAATGCCGAGCATTGCATTCGGTGTTTGTTATGTCAAGGTGTGGGCCACATGTTGAAGGATTGCCCTCATTTGTGCAAGCTTTCTCCCTTTGAGGGCATGTGCACAACAACCTCCCGTTCGCGGAAGACTGTTGTGGACAGGCCTACCAGGGTGTTGTCTGGCCTATACACTGACATAGCACACCTTGCTCATTCTTTACCCGTTGAGATTACAGAAGAATCTCTGGCCGCATACAACTCTTTCATGGGTCCCTCGATCCCTTTTTACGAGCTTCCCTTGAGTGATGATGATCACTCTGGTGTTAGCCAAGGAAAAGAGGAGCAGGAACTCATGGACGCTCCTGTATGGGACGATGAGATTGTTCCAATCGTCGACGGGGTGGCGTCTGCGAATGATTGTGCGAGGGGGCCTGCTCATTCAGTGCTTGATTTTGAGAGCAACCTTACCCCTCCGCAATTTTTGTCGGATTGTGCTACTCCATTTTTGTGTGAGTCAGTTGATGATGCCGTATTTGTGGATGATTCGGTGCCCGAGGTTGCGCCGAAGTGGGATTATGATTCCTCTATCTCCGACGGAGAAGGTGGATCTTCGGAACACTTTTACGCACCCCGGTGGGATGAGGAATACCCTCTTTCCGATGTAGAGGTTTGCACCTCCTTATTGGATGAGGTCGTTCCTCCTACCACCGTGGACCTTGAGTTCTCGGATTCCCCTCGGTATGACTCATATGATACCGACGATGATCTCTGCTTGGATCCTGCTGAGAGTGAGACCGAGATCACTCTCCCATTTTCTGATTCTTTTAGTTCTTCTTCTCTTTTATTACTTGATCCCCCTTCCTTATCTGAGCCTGTGCAGGTTGAGTCTCCACAGGTACGTTGGGATGATGATGAGCTTTGTGCTCATGTCGTTGCCATCGCCTCCTGCGGGCCTGTGATAGATGATACCTTGCTAGGAGAGGATACTTTTTGTGATAAGATGAGCGAGGACCAGTGCTCCTCCTCTTCTTATTTCCTATTTCCTCTACCTGTGTTGGGCAGGTATTACTATTTAGGTAGAGGGGTAACTGTTCTATCGCCGTATCGGTACCCATTACCGAAACGGATATTGGGGCAGTTACCTGTGCATTTTTCTTTTCATAGGCCCATTACCTAGAACCTTTTCGTTGCTGAATAAGTCGTGCTGAGATGACAATAACCCCAGTACTTATCTTTCATTTTTTGCATTTTCTTTTTCATGTCTATTTAGTTTTAGTATTTCTTTGTATATTTTTGTTTTGTTTTTGCGGAGCTCACCCCTGCAGGTATTCTTGACAACATCGCATTGGCAGGGTTGTGATTCTTCGTATGACGGGCCTGCTTCGGTTTTCACGCGTCTTCTGGTATGCTCACTGGCTGAGCATTGGGTAACCTCTTCCCTTAGCTCTTTAGGATTTTAATTTCTATATCATATGCTATGTAGTTTAGTTTAAGTCTGGGGGAGAGCCAGTTTTGTTACCTTTTGCACGTGCACATCTCTTGTGCATACTAGAAGCTTTTATTGTTATATTTTGATTAGTTCATTGCATCACACACCACTGCACCCACATGAGTGAGTGCTTAGCTTTTTGCGTGCTGCGAGTTAAACTCGTTTCTTTTGTTGATTTGGGAAAATTATGGTGCTGACATAGGATTGTGAGACGGAGTAAAATGTTGGCCTTGTTGTGTTCCTAGTCAACTGCTCTCGTCTCGTGTCGAAATTGGAGTAGATTTAATTTTTCTGTATGCTTTTAGTTTTATATTTTTCTAATTGCGTAAATACTTTTTATTCTACTCAAAAGTTGGTGAATCTGGTGTGAATCCGACGGTAGCTTAGGGATGTGTGTAGACGGCCGTTAGTTTTGTATTGCTCGAGTCGGGAGGAGGGATAGTCTTTCTCATTTGCTAAGAACTTGCCCCAAGCTATTCTTGAAGCATGGGTATAGGTTAGTCATGCATGAGTGTGATGTAGGCCATCATTTTGGCCCGGTTGAGCTTTGTACTATTCCTAACGTCTTATCCTCGCTAGCCCTGTTGTGCCTACCCATCCTTTTGAAACCCCCGGCGAGGTGGCGGGCACTTCTGGGCCGCCGGACGGGGCGCATGCTGCCGCGAAGCCGGTGCAGAGAGGGCACCGCAATTTTGGCTACGATGAGAAATATCTGGACGAGCTCGGCACCCCACTTCTGCAATGGGACAAAGAGTCAAATCGCGCAGTGGTTTCAACCCTGCTGCTGAGTTGGTTGGAGTAGGATACTATCAACAGGGAGGCCTATAACTTCTCGTTTGGCCTCTACTCGCGAGAGGATGCCACCGTTTATGACAAGTAGGCCACGCGAGTTCTGGTGCACGAAAGCGTGCGGGCCCAACTACGCAGCCTAGAGCTGGCCCATATGGTTGGGCGGCGTTGCACCCAGCTGGATCAGAACGCCACTTCTATTAAGAAGTTGGCGGACGAGAAGGAGGAGGCTCGCAAACTCGCTCGGGTGGAGGAGGATCTCCAGAGGAAGCGGGCCGACGCGGCCGAGGAGACCCTCGCTCAGAATTTGGGAAGGGTGGTGCGCGCTTACTCCTAGTTGTCGTTTCCTTTTGCGAATGCACCTTCCGACCTTCTTCCTTTTCGCAGGATGCGGCGACGGCCAGCCGGATGGGTGCCGAGATCGTCGCCCTCGGCCAGGACAAGCTGGCGTTGGAGGTGCGGGTGCGCGAGCTGGAGGCTGTCGTTGCCGCCCCTCCGCCAGCAAATAGTAGCTGCCCGCTTGAGCATCACTCTGACTACGAGTTGGAGGTGTTGATGTAGAAGAATGTGGCCAGCGCCGCGAAGTATACAATGCATATGCTGCGGCGTGTGGAACTCCTCAAGAGCGAGGCCGCGAGACTCTCGACCAGCGAGGTGGTGTCGGCGCTGTTCCTTCCTGTGTCGGACCCTGGGGATAAGTCCTACCAGCGCCTCTAGGACTTATTGCTCAGGATCTCGCATAGCCCCCGCTCCTGCGACATTTTTGGTTATATGTTTATTTGTACATTTTTGGATGTTTGAAATGTAAGCGCGAGCCGTGCCATGACTTTGCGATTTTTATCTATTCCTATTCTTTATAAATGCTATCTCGCTCGTCTTATATGCATGTTTGCTATTATTGCGCGATCTAAATTCTCCCTTTTCGTACTCGCGGTCGTTCTTCTCACGTTATGTCAACGAGGTCATAGGAGACCCGAACAGTCGTCCCGCTAACAGCGACCTGCCTCTGCAGCCCGGCCCTGTTATGGTGATTACTCGCTCGCCAGGAGAGGCGAGCCGGCTCATCGCTCGCCCGGGCCATCAGATTTCTTGCGGGCTGACCCTCTTATAATGCGGCCTGGGTTCTCGCACCCTTCTGGTCGTCATTTTAGGCGCTGGGAGACTACGTTAGACCATCATTTTGGTTAATTTTGCGACTCCAGTTACTCATCATTTGGACATCTGGTTCCCCGACTTTTGGCACTGCTTTGCGCATCAAGACCTCCCCCGTTAGCTGGCGAGTAGCCGATGTTTTTCCCCGATGGGTGACATACAGCCCTGCCAGCTAGGTGAGAGCCCGTCAGCGGGTTCTGCTGGGGCTCCGGGGTTGATACCATTGAGTGACTTCCAGCCCTGCCAGCTAGGTGAGAGCCTGGCAGCGGGATCTTCTCGAGGTCTAAGGATGACACCGAGTGACTTCCAGCCCTGCCAGCTAGGTGAGAGCCTGGCAGTGGGATCTGCTCGGAGTCCAAGGCTAACGCCGCCGAGTGACTTCCAGCCCTGCCAGCTAGGTGAGAGTCTGGCAGCGGGATTTGCTTGAGGTCTAAGGATGACACCGAGCGACTTCCAGCCCTGCCAGCTAGGTGAGAGCCTGACAGCGAGATCTGCTCGGGGTCCAAGGATAACGCCGTCGAGTGATTTCCAGCCCTGTCAGCTAGGTGAAAGCCTGTCAGCGGGATCTGCTCGAGGTCTAAGGATGACACTGAGTGACTTCAAGCCCTGCCAGCTAGGTGAGAGCCTGACAGCGGGATCTGCTCGGGGTCCAAGGCTAACGCCGTCGAGTGACTTGCAGCCCTGCCAGCTAGGTGAGAGCCTAGCAGCGGGATATGCTCAAGGTCTAAGGATGAAACTGAGTGACTTCCAGCCCTGCCAGCTAGGTGTGAGCCTGACAGCGGGATCTGCTCGGGGTCCAAATGTACTTCGCTTCTTCATGCAAACTCATCGTGACAGTATTGGCGTGTGAAAGAACTTTCATTAGAAATCAAAGGCACAACTTCCAAGCTTTAAGGAAAAAAGCGTTTTAAGTCGTCACCACTATAGGTGAGACTTAGGGTCTCGCCCTCCACATTTTGGAGTCGATACCCCCCTGATCTTAAAGCTTCTTTTATAATAAATGGACCTTCTCAGCTGGGGTTGATCTTCCCCACGGTTGCCGACCTCCCTGCTGCATCCACCTTCTTCAGTACCAAGTCCCCCTCCATGAATTGCTTGACTCTAACGTGCTTATCAAAGTACGTGACCATCCTCCTCTTTACCTCTTCCTGCCGGACGGCGGAAAGATCCCGCAGTTCTTCCACCATATCAAGGGAGAGTCGCAGCTCCTCCTCATTCTCAGCCTGCCATTCTTCCCTGCCTTCTATGGCCGCAACAACTCGAGGTGTCTGAACTCCAAATTCCACGAGGAGCACTGCCTCGCACCCATGAGAGAGTTTGCAGGGGGTCTCCCCGGTAGCTGTGTTGGGGGTGGTTCTCAGGGCCCAGAGAACCATGGGAAGCTGTTCCACCCGGCTCCCCTTCAAATTTTCCACTTTCTTTTTTAGGAGGTTGATGATGATCTTGTTCACGACCTCCACCTGCCTGTTTCTCCTGGGGTGATGGACAGAGGCGAACCTGAGGTCGATTCCAAGCTGCTCGCAAAAACTGGTGAACTCAGCGCTGGCGAACTGGGGTCCGTTGTCCGTGACAATGGCCTGGGGCAGCCCTTGGCGGCTGATGATCTCCACCCAAACAAAGTTTCTGATAACCTGGGAGGTCACCTTGGTCAGCGCCTTCACTTCCAAACACTTGGAGAAGTAATCGATCATTACTAGCAGGAACCTTCTCTACCCACTGGCCTAGGGGAATAGTCCAACCAAATCCATTCCCCAAATGGAAAAGGGTCAGGGGGTTGCGATACTTTTGAGTCGCTGAGCCGGATGTAGTTGGAGGGGGGCAAACAGCTGGCATTTGTGGCACCTTCTTGCGAATTCCGTTGCATCGCAGCCTAGGGTGGGCCAGAAGTACCCTTGCCTGACAATCCTCCCTTCCAGGGTCCGATTCCCGGAGTGACTCCCACACTCCCCAGAGTGGACTTCTTCAAAAATCCTTTGTACTTCCCCCTCGGCCATGCAACGAGCCAACATCCCCGAGAGGGTCTGCCTGTACAACTGCCCGTCCTGGAGGAGGTAGTACGCCGACTTGTGCCTGAGCTTCTTCTTGTCCACCCCCTCCGGATACTCTCCCATGGAAAGAAAAGTTAAAACTAGGTCCATCCATGAACGCCGCTAGTCTATCTCCACAAGCTCTCCCTCTTCGATGGAAGGGCGGAACAAGTCAGTGATGGTACCCCCTATCCGGGGACCATGCTTCACGAGCTGATCGACCTGCTCATTTTCCTTCCGGGGCACGTGCTGGATGGAAAAGGTTTGGAATGTGTCGATGACCCCCTGTACCTTGGCTAAGTATAGCCGTAGGGTAGGCTCTCTCGCCTTAAACTCCCCGTTGATCTGGGAAGCTACTACGATGGAGTCGGTGAGGACCTCCACGTCCAAAAACCCTCAGCCCCCTAGCCAAGTGTAGCCCCGCTATCACGGCCTCATACTCGGCCTGATTGTTGGTGATGGGGACGTGCACTACCACCATCTGCTCAATTCTGGTTCCCTCTGGACTTTCCAGGATCACCCCCACTCCCAAGGAATGCCTCCCCGAGGCGCCATCCACCTTCACCTTCCAAGGAGTCGGGCGAGTGAGCTCTTCCTCTGCCACCTCGATCACATAATCCGCCAAGAAGTCGGCCATTGCTTGAGCTCTGATCGAGAGGCGCGGAACGAAGGAAACGTCGAACTCACTCAACTCCACCAACCACTTGGCCAGTCTACAAGAATGTTCCACCCCCTCGAAGATGTTGCGGAGAGGATTGTCAGTCACTACTCGGATTGAGTGTGCCTGGAAATAAGGTCGCAACCTTCAGGCTGAGATGATCTGGGGGAAAGCCAGCTTTTCCAAGATTGGATATCGGAGCTCGGCCATCATTAGGACCCGACTCACGTAGTAAATAGTGAGCTGCTTCTTCCCCTCTTCCCGAACTAGGACGGAGCTCAAGGCCTCCGCCCCGACCCCGAGATACAAGAACAGGTCCTCCCCCTCCTTTGGCCCTTGGAGCAGCGGAGCCTGGGTCAACTACATCTTGAGGGCCTGGAATGCCTCCTCGCACTCCTTGGTCCATTCAAACCTTTGACCGCGCCTTAGCGTTTTGAAGAAGGGGGGGCACTTTTCCCCAGCCCGGGAGAGGAACCTACTCAGCCCTGCAAGTTTGCCTATCAGGCGCTGCACCTCCTTGGTGTTCCGTGGCGACCCTAGCTCCATGATAGCCTTGACCTTATCCGGGTTTGGCTCGAACCCCGCAGGGGTGAGGAGGTGCCCCAAGAACTTCCCCCTGCTAGCCCCGAAGACACACTTCAGGGGGTTCAAACGCATCTTGTACTTGCGTAGGGTGGCCAAGGTCTCCTCTAGGTCCTGGAGGTGTGAGCCCATATCCTGACTCTCGATCATGAGATCATCTACGTACACCTCCAGGTTCCTTCCCTTTTGCTCTTTGAAGACCTTGTCCATCATTTTCTGATAGGTCGCCCCTGCATTCTTTAGCCCGAAGGGCATCATCTTGTAACAGTAGCATCTATCCCCCGTGATGAATGAGACATACTTGACGTCCGGGCAGTGCATCCTGATTTGATGATAACCCGAAAAGACATCTAAAAAACTCATTACAGAAAAACCAACGACTGAGTCAACTAGCGCGTCGATCCGAGGCAAGGGATAACAGTCCTTAGGACAAGATTTATTAAGTAAAGAGAAATCGATACACATTCGCAACCGGTCATCTCCCTTTTTGACCATGACTAAATTGGAGACCCAGCCGGGGTATTGGATTTCGGACACGAAGCCAGCCTTGAGGAGCTTTGCCACCTCCTCTCTGATGGGCTCTGCCAGCTTGTCCGCAGTGGACCTCTTCTTTTATTGGACGGGGCGTGTTCCCGGATCTAGGTTGAGGCTGTGGTAGGCCACATCCTCATCAACCCCTGGCATCTCCACGGCATTCCATGCGAAGATGTCCACATTCTTCTGGATGCACTCCAGCATCCTAGCTCGGTCCTTCGGGGTCAGCCCTCCGCTGAAGCGGACCTTCTCTACCCTGCCTCCACGGGTGAGGACGTCCAACTCCACGACTTCCTCTGCAGCCTCCAACCTGGACTGCTCCCCCATCCTTCAGCATCCCTCTCCTCCGGGACGGGGACCTCCACCTCTTCCTCCACAGCCATCACTTCAGCCATCTCTTCCTGGTCTCTTCCTGCTGCATCCTCCTTTGCGTGGTTCTCCACCACCAGCTCCTCCCTGCCAGCTTCCTGCTCAGCCTCCTCCATCCTTCACCCCATCTCCTCGGCTCCCTCCTGCCAAGAGATGGAGTTCACAGCAGTGATGTAGCATTCCCGTGCAACCTTGGGGTCCCCCCTGACCCTGACCTGAATCCCCTCAGCGTTGAACTTCAAGCACTGATGGAGTGATGAGGGGACGCAGTGGAAGGCGCTAATAAGCGGCCTCCCGAAGATGGCGCTGTAGCTGCTGGGGGCATCCACGATGACGAACTTGCAGTTTCTGTACTGCCCCCCCCCCCCCCCCCAGGGTGAAATGGAGGTCGACTCCTCCCTCCACTTCATTCCTCTCCCCCGAAAACCCAAACAAGGGTCCGTCCGAGGCCAGCACCCTCTTCTCCTCCACCTTCATCGCGTCAAACGCCTTCTTGAAGACAACGTTGACGGAGCTTCCGTTGTCAACGAGGATCCGAGAGATGGTAAAATTTTCGATGGCTGCCTTGATGACCAGCGCATCACTGAATGGATCCTCGTGATCCGGCATGTTGCTCCTAGAGAAGGTGATCCTCTCTTCTGGAGGTGGGGTTTGGCATGTGGAGGCAACGCTCCGACGATACATGGTGTGGAGGCTCACCTTCCGGGAAGCCTCGACCCCCCCCCCCCATGGATCATTCCGATCCCTCCCCGGATTCCAACATCCACCCGGTCTTCTCAACGGTCCTCCTCTACCCGAGGCAGGACCTCCTCGATCCTTACTTCCTGGCGCCCCAGTTGCTGCTGCTATTCCCTGTTCCCTCTCATTTCAAGGAACTCCGGGCACGTGGCTGTGGCGTGCTCCTCCTCCTGATAGAAGTTGTAATAGGGCAACTCCACCTAACTTCTCTCGTCCTTCTCCTTGCTACTCTCCTCCTCTCCCCCATGGCTATGGCCATAGCCTCCTCTTGATCGGGGAGCCGGGGCCTCTGGGCCTGCCTCCTGCCCGGGGGGTGGAATTGGTCTTCCCCCCTTGGTGGCGATCCCTTCCTTAGCACCCTCTCTATGGCCCCTGCCCTTGCCACTCAGGCCTCCGGCCCAGCCGACGGTCGGGCTCCTGACATCGCCACCTAGGCTGCTGTTGCCCCTGGAGTTGCCTTTGCTCCCTCCGCCTGGGCTCTCCTCTCCTCTCCTCCTATCCCCTTCCTCTCGACTCCTTCTCCTCCTTCGTGGCCTACTTGTCCAGCTTCCGCGCAAACTCCGGGTTTGACACCTCCCCGTCAACTTCTCTCGCCGCCCTCTCCATCAGCTCCTCATAGGAGAGGGGGGGGGGAAGCCTCTTCAGCTCCATGCTGAAGAATCCCTACTGTAGGCCCAGGGTAAAGGCCATCATCAAACTATGGCCCGACATCTCCTGGACCTGTGTAACCTCCTCCTGGAACTGATCCACGTAGCTCCCCAGCGTCTCATTCACCCCCTTCTTGATGTGGAACAGGGATTCCGACTCCTTCTTCCTCCTCTTCGAGGTAGTGAACCTCAATATGAACCCCCGGCGCAGGTCTTCGAAGCAGTAGATGGAGCTGGCTGGTAGCTGGTGGAACCACTCACTTGCCTTCTCCTTGAGGGTGATAGAGAAGAGTCGGCACTTGAACCCATCCGACATCTGTCGGATTGAGACTACATCCTCGAACCATTGAACGTGCTAGACGGGGTCTCCCTTCCCGGTGTAGTAAAACATTTCAGGTTCCCTGAACCCATCCGGAACTGGGGCAGAGGAAACCAAGTCACTGAAGGGGCTTCCTCCCCCTACTAGGCGAGCTGGCGAGTCTCGCGAGCCTAGCTCGCCGAACCGGCCTCGGCCTGCCGATCCAGGGAAGAGCTCGCGCCCAGGGAGCTCGCATCTACGGCCTTCCTCGGCCACTTCCTTCCCAGCTCACCTGTCGGGGGCGTCTTCACCCAGAGAGGGGGAGGCCGCGATCTGGGCTGCTGGAGTCGAGCACTCGGCCCGCGTGCCGAGTGCGAACTTAACGAGGTTCAACACCTCACTTCTGAAATCCTCGAAAATCCTCACTGTGGCGAGAGGCGGGGGGGGGGTGGCGAGTCCGGCCTGTCAGATTCCTGTACTCCCATCATCGAGCTCGCCAGAGCTTTTTTGTGCTGACCACTGTCCACGCTCACCGCACTAAAATGTTGAAACCGAAATCTCGGTCTCCTCTGGAGTTCACCATTGGGGAAGGGGTGATCACGCACCTACTTCGCTCCTGCAAACAAGACAACGAAGGAGACGAGGGAAGAACCGACCCAAGGGCTCGGCGGGGAGGACCCACAACACACCCGGAAGACCTGAGAGTACTTCCCCTCCATAGACACAGGCCGAGCTAAGGCTACCTCAGAAAGCACTATGTGAACAAGAAGCTAGGGAGTATGTGTAACATCCCCCAAACAGCCAGACTCCCGAGAGTAATTTTGTCATGACTAAGTCATGACAAAATCCAGGGAGCTTACAAACCCTTGTAGACCTAGGCAAAAAGGTGATAAAACACCTTGGTCTGCAAATAGTAAACCTTAAATACTCAACTTAGGGCTTGACTTTAGGACTCCAACTCGAATCCTTAACCCCACCCCAACACCCCTAGGCCATCAAGGAGTCCAGAAGACCCATTGGGGCCAGCCAAACAGGCCAAGTTGACCCAAGGTCAACCCTAACCCTAATTAGGGCAAAATGGTCAATTCCCCATCAAATGGCCCAACTGACCATCACATGTGGAAGTAGCTTCACTTTTAGGTCTAACGCATCACAAAAGACTAATTAGACCAAAAAGCACCATCCTAGGGTCACCACATGGCAAAATGACCAAAATACCCCTACTAGGTCAAAACGGTGATTTTCCATTAAACACCCCTATTGACCACCACAACTTCAAGTTGACCACACTCATGGGGTCATAACCTCATAAGGGACCCAATGGCACAAAAATTTCATGGTTCGGTCAACCCTAGGGCCCAGTTTGACCAAAAGTGAAACTAGGGCTAACTAGGTCATATTACTTGGACCTAGCCCAATCCCTTTGGGCTAGGCCCAATTTGAGTGGTCAACCAGCCTAGTAGGCTGATATTAAACATGGGAGGGAGTGAAAATTCGTTCATGGTGATTAGGAGAGAGAAATGGGGGTTTTTCCCCAATTTTGAGGAGAGAGAAAGTGGCCATTCATGGCCATTAAGGTGACACACCCCTTGGCATCCCTCCATTACACTCTCATTCATCTTCTCTGATGAATTTGAGAAGTTTCCAGCCGTTTCTAGGTGCAATTAGGGCAGGGGGGACGTATAGGGTCGGCCATGGGAGGGGAGGTGAAGAGGCCATTAATGGCATATGTGATTAAAACCACTACCACCCACAATTAACCCCCCTATCACCTTCACAAACCTCTGAGCAGTGAAACCCCCCCATTTCCCGTGAGTTTGGAGGTCTCCTTGCAAGAAATCGGATGGCACCCAAAGCTTCGAGGAGGAGCAATGGCGGCCGGCGAATGGAGCAAAGGAACGCCCCAAATGAGGTCCGATCCTCTTCCCCTCTCCTAGTGCTAGATCTAGATCGATTTAGGTAGAGAAATCGGGCTCAATTGAGCCTGATTGAGAGCTTGAATTTTCGGATTTTTCATGGAAAATGGTGGTGTTGAGTTCGCCGGAAACCGCCGCCTCCGACGGCATGATCGCCGCCAAACGCTAGCCACCACCTCAACGGAGGTGGTGGTGGTGGTGGCCGGCCAGGGAGGTGGTCGGGGTGGCCGGAAAGTGGGCTGGAATGAGCTCCAGGTCGGGATAATCCCGTCCCTTGGCTGGAGCTTGAAGATGAGCAGCAGCCCTTGGATGCTGCTTTAAGATTCGTGCAAACCTATTATAATTATTGTTTTATTTTCTGTGATTATAATTGCAGTGCATAGAACTAATTTTTAAAAATACTTATGCCCAACTACAGAAACAGTGGTCAACATATAAAATGTAGCCCTTGATGTCTAGTTTAATATAAAATTGATTTCACTCAATTTGGAGTCCGGGTTAGACCGCAGCACTCATTTTGGTGAGGTCTACCCAAAGGGCTGTCCAGAGATTAATTTAAGTGCCCACTCCAAACCAGACATCCAAATAATCTGAAATTTGGGGAATGGGCTATTTTTAACTATATCTAGGACATATCCAAAAATCAGAATTTTTGGGAAATATGTTTCTATAGTTTTTAGAAAAATTTAATAAATCAAGTATAAATTAATTAGGTGTCATAAACACCTCAAAATCCCCCCAAATTTTGGTGGGTGGTCTTACAGAGTATGTTAGGGCTCTGATAAAAATTTCATCTCTTTTGAAGATGTTTTGATGAGGTTTTATCCAACCCTAGGTTGACCCTTCTAGGGTTAATTAGGTCAAAGCACCCCTTGGGGTTTTGAGTGGTCAAATCACCTCAACAGAGGCTGATATTTTGTCCACTGGCTCTATATGGTATGACACACCCTCCAATGTAATTTGGGGTGGTTAAGAGTAGGGTAGCCCTAGAACCCTATGGTAGGTCCCTTAATGGGGATTTTTAGGGTTTGAAGGTCATGTGGTCAAATGACCTTGGAATAACTTAAAATTTGGTGAAGAGGACCATAAGGTTAGTATAGTACTCTGGTTAAAATTTTAGGGAATTTGGAAGCCTTAAACCCCCTCAAAACCCTAACCCTAGTTTAGGGCACCAAACCTAATTTGGAGTATTAGGCTATCAAATCACTTTCAAATCACTTGAAATTGGGCAGGGGAAGTTCTCTGGTAGAAATATTCCTAAATTAATTTTGGTGGGATTTTTGGGCCATTAAAATCAGTACTTCCTTTTCAACCATAGATGTGCCCTTAAAATTTACTATGTTGATAGTGAAGCTTTTATTTATTGGAAAATTGTGAAACCTTGGAATAGGACATTATATATAATGATAGAGCCCTCTGTATTTTTGTTTAAATTTTTAGATGTCTGTTTCAAGTACTTGCTTCATTAAATTATGATTTGTGGTTTATGATCAAAAATAGAAACAGAGCCACAATATTATCAAACAAATTATGAAATTAGGTCAGAGAGTGCTTTTGACCATTATTATTGTCCTGTAATTTTTCCATGATTTTTAGATGGATAAAACCAGTACTTACTTCACAAGTCTGTAAATTTGGAAGTTTACATTTAATTAGATTTAGAGCCCTTCATATGTGATAAAAATTGTAAAACTTGGTTACTGTGGATTTTAGATATTAATAAGACTTGTGGAATTTTATTATAATTATTAGATGAGTTTTTACAGTACTTGCTTCATTAACCAAAGATTATGGAATTAATGGTTATAAATTAAATTAGGGGCTACTATTCACTATAAAAATTATGAGACTACCTCTAGGGTGTTTTTAGGCTATGATAGTCCTACTGGAGTTTTATTATAATTTTTAGAATAATATTGCTGGCCTTTTCATCTGTAGATGATATTATTGACCTTAAGTTCTAAATTACGAAAGGTAGGTCTGATCACCTATGAAAATTCCCAAACCTTGGATTTACTGTTTAAATGTCACTTAGTATTTATCATAATTTTGTTGTGATTTGTTCCTGACTTTAGAGAGCACTTCATGTTCAAGTAGGGCATTTGGAGTCTAGGATTAATTAAATTAAGTGCCCACTTAATTAGGAAAATTATGAGACTCTGGATTTAGTCTTAACAGGTCATGATAGACTCCCAGTAATTATTATGGATCTACAGGAAGAGTAATTAGGGTACCCCCTAATGAGAGCACCATGTAACTTAGCGTAGTTTGCATATAGTGGATAGGTCAGAGATAAGTTAACTCGGAGAGCTCAAACACACTTAGGGTATTCACACTGAAATAAAAGAGAGGTTTGATCAAGGGTAGAAATTAATAACATTAAGTGCCTTGGCAAGAGAACTTTGGGCTTCATCCCATTGTAGTTCCTAGTACCGCTGCGAGCCCCTCACCGGGTAGACTTCGGGAAGTCCAGGGTTAACCTTAAACCTTAGGAATAATATGGGCAAGAGTAACCCTAATAATAGTTTCACCTTACACTCACACTTGTACACGTAGGGAGATAAATTAGTAGTGAAAGGATAGCGTAGGCCCGTGGCCTAAGGGCTTACTGGTAGAGTTAAATGGACTCGGTATTGATTTGGAAGTCCGGGGAGCTGGATGCTCGAGGACTTAGAAAAAAAAAGAGACTTGATTAGTCTAGGGAGCCGTGGGCTCGGGAACATGGTGAACTAGTAGGCTCGGTATTTTAATTAGATACAAACTATCATGGTTGCATGTGCATAACAGTGGTGGGTCCTCGGTATTGGACGATCGAACACACCGTCGTCGGTACGTTGACTCGGGGAGACTAGCTGGTTTGCTAGGAATAGTACGGGAACGTACGAGAGGGGCTAGATTGTGTAGTGTGTTTACCAATCTAGGAGTGGAGAGGCCCAACCCACTGTCTCCGTTTTGCCACGGCGGAGGCTCCTGAGAGTTTAGCTAACTCCAAAAAGGGGAACTAAAGGTCTGTGCGCATAGAGTCGTGTGTGTTAGTTGCACTCGCATGTACATACCATAGCATACTTGCACGTCATAGCATAGTCATTTCATTTAACCCCTGACACCTATCGTATAAAATGGTATGGGACGTTTTATACGATAGGCCCTGCAAAACGACCCCTTGGTCTATAGGGGTAACCCCTATAAATCAATGGTTATATTTCTTGTTGCTCTTACTTTCACTTTTTATTGCTTCTTTTTGCTACTCCTTTCTGTTTACTTTTGATGCATACTTGTTCACTCATGTTTAATTTTTGTGATACCCCTGTCATACTTTATTATTTTAATCCTTAGGGTAGATGTCACCTGCTTGATTACACCTTGCTTTTGGTCCTCCTTTTCACCCTTTTCCGCCCGGTGCCTAGGAGCCACGGGTAGAGGGGTGGGGGATTGTTGACTGAGTCTAGTTTGACTGACGGTCGTTTGGCCACCATATTTTAGGTGCTCCGGATGGGAGACAGGGAACAGCCGCAGGAGACGCAACACCAGCAGGGTACGGTGCAGATGGAGATGGGCCAGTGTAGCTCGGGTGGACAGGCATCCGGATCCGTGAGTGGAGCCGAGTATTAGTAGTTTTACTTTTATGAGTGGATTGTAGTGAGGTTATCATGTACCGGGCTTAAGCCCGTATTTACTTTCTGGTGTTGGTACCTAAACTTTCTTCTGGTGTTGACTTGATTTATTGCATGATTTCCTCCTTTATACTATTGTGGACTTGGATGCTTACACTTTCATTCATTATACATTCTGTCGATGGTGATCGAGATGGCCGGCAGAATCGGCATTTTGTGGTACCGATCATCCCGGTGGATGATGTCACTGCAAAAACGGCGGTTCTGGGCCTAAGAACCCGGTGGATGTTGCAAAAAAAATGGGGTCTTACAAGTGGTATCAAAGCATTAGCTCGATCCGACAGAATGTAGTCCACAAAACATGGGACACCCCGCGCGGGCTTAGTTTGAGGACAAACTAGCAGCGGAAGCAATGGTGTGCCCATGGGAGGAATCACGTGCAATACTCACAAGTAACAAAGAGTTTTAGGTCAACTTACTAAACTTAAGACCATCTTTTGTAGGGTGCGACGAATCCTCCCCTGCCGCAGGGGACACCTCCGGCCCCGAATGTGACTCCACCCCCGCCGGCTCCGACCCCGTTACAGCAGACGAAGCTGGGACAAACTTTGACGGCCATCTTGGAGTTCTTTAGGGCACAACAGGCTCCGGCTCCTCAGCCGAACCCCGGAGCAAACTGGTTGAGTGCATTCCGAGGCCTTGCCCCACCATCATACTTGGGGACGGAGACGGCAGTGCGCACGGAGGAGTGGCTAGATATTATGTACGAGATGTTGGTGGGAATACAGTGCCCGGTGGACCTGGCAGTATCCTTGGTGGTTTCTTGTCTGGAGTCGCATGCAAAGAGGTGGTGGAAGTCGGTGATGGACACCACATATGCGGGAGTGGAGATCGCGGACATTACTTGGGAGGAGTTTAGGGCAGCACTACTGGAGCATTTTGTGCCGCAGTCCGCAAGGGACGAATTGGAGGATAGATTCTTGCAGCTGAAGCAAGGGAACAAGACAGTGCTGGAATATCACCGGGAGTTTACTCATTTGGCCAGGTTTGCGGATTCTTACAAGCTGGATGAAGTGGGTTACGCCAAGAGATTCTACAAGGGCCTCCGTGATGACCTGAGGCAGGCCCTCTTGTTCGTGTCCGATGGTACCATGGCCAGGATCTTGGAGATGGCCAAGAAGCTGGAGGCGGACCAGCTTGTAGTCCGCGGCAGGAAGAGACATGGGGATGATGCAGTGCTAGGAGGGAGAAGGGACCCGCAGAGAGGTCGGGTCATGGGAGAGAGAAGGAACGGGGATCAAGCCCGTCAGGAGGAAGGGCAAGAGCTAAGGGAGCAGGCAGTGCTGACTCCGCAGCCGCTACAGATGAGGGAGGTGCCCAGGATAGGGCAAGGACCACCCCCACCACAGCTGTGCTATCACTGCCATCAGCCAGGGCACATTCGGACTAATTGCCCTATGAGGAATGGGGCCACACCTCCAGCACGAGGTGGCCCACCGGTTCACCAGATGGGAGGTCGTGGACGTGGACGCGGACGCGGATTTCAGGGCGGCGACCGCAGGCAGAATGGGGAGCAGATTTACGCTTTGGACCTAGCACAGCCACGGAACCCGGACAGGGTTATTGCAGGTATGAGAGTAATTTTAGTTTTGAATTTATTCCCTACTCATATTAAGTATTGATAGAACTACTACACAACCTAGGTTAGAAAACCTTACACCAAAGTTTTTTTTTTTAAAACTGATTTAGGAATGGTGATGGTGTGCGGCAAGCCTGCCCATACCCTGTTCGACACGGGGGCATCGCACAACTTTGTGTCGGAGGATTTCGTCAAGGATCTGGACCAGATTCGATATTATACGGGATTCCCCAGGAGGGTGCGTCTCCCCAATGGGATGGACATCCAGTCCACAGAGAAGTGCCTCCTGGAGGTTACCATAGACGGGTTGACACTCGAGGCCCCGGCGATGATCCTGAGAATGCCGGACTTCGACCTTGTCTTGGGCATGACATGGCTTGTCTGGAACCATGCCCAGATTGACTGCCCGACGAGGAGGGTCGTGCTGAGCCACGGCGATACTTATGCGACATTCGAAGGTACTACTCCGGTTTCCCGCCGCCTGCTTTCATCTATTCAGGCCGTTAAGGCTCACATGCAAGGAGACGAGGTATATCAGGTATTATTCGAGATGACTGAGGAGAAGGACCTGATTGCTAGCATTCCGGTGGTTCGTGACTACGCCGATATTTTTCCGGATAAGCTGCCAGGACTGCCTCCGCATAGGGAGAAGGACTTTCATATTCAGTTGGTACCAGGGGCTAAGCCGGTATCCAAGGCCCCTTATCGGATGGCCCCGAAGGAGTTGACGGAGTTTCGGACACAGTTGCAGGAGCTGGTGGAAGCAGGATTTGTTAGGCCGAGCTCCTCATCATGGGGAGCTCCGGTCCTATTCGTGAAGAAGAAGGATGGCACTCTTCGCCTGTGCATCGACTATCGAGCACTAAACAGGCTGACCGTCCGAAATACCTATCCGCTCCCCAGGATAGACGAGTTGTTCGATCAGCTGGAGGGAGCCCATTATTTCTCGAAGCTGGACTTGAGGTCAGGCTACTACCAGCTGCGGATCCAGGAGGAGGATATTCCGAAGACGGCCTTTAGTAGCAGATATGGATTGTATGAGTTCATCGTGATGCCCTTCGGGCTCACAAATGCACCGTCGGCGTTTATGAGCCTCATGAACCGGGTCTTCGAGGCTTATTTGGATGTGTTCGTCATAGTATTCATAGACGACATCCTTATCTATTCTAAGACGGAGGAGGAGCACACACGACATCTGGCACTAACCTTGGAGAGACTGCGGGAGCATCGCCTTTATGCGAAGTTCAGCAAGTGTAAGTTCTGGTTGAAGGAGGTGGCTTTCTTAGGCCACATTATCAGCGGAGCCGGGCTGGCGGTGGACCCGGCAAAGATTCAGGCAGTCAGGGATTGGCCGCCGCTGAAGACGGCCACGGACGTGCGGAGTTTCCTGGGGCTTGTCGGTTATTACCGGAAATTCGTGGAGGGGTTTTCTCGGATCTCCCTTCCACTCACATCCTTGACGAAGAAGGATGTGCCCTTTGTGTGGACGCCACAGTGTGAGGCAGCCTTCCAGGAGCTGAAGGACCGACTCATCTCAGCCCCTATTCTGGCCCTTCCATCTGGGAAGGAAGGATTCCAGGTGTATACCGACGCATCATATCAGGGGATGGGAGCGGTGCTGATGCAGAACGGACACGTCATAGCTTATGCCTCCCGCCAGCTGAAGACCCATGAGAAGAACTATCCAGTGCACGACCTGGAGATGGGAGCAGTGGTATTCGCACTGAAGATATGGCGACACTACCTTTATGGAGTCCACTGTGATATATACTCCGATCATAAGAACCTTAAGTACGTGGACACGCAGAAGGAACTGAACATCAGGCAGAGGCGGTGGGTGGAGTTTCTATCTGACTATCAGTATGAGATGCACTACCACCCGGGGAAGGCGAACGTGGTAGCGGATGCACTGAGTAGGAGAGCCGCCACAGCAGGAGCAGAGCCGCAGTTGATGTCTATGGAGCTGCTGCAGAAACTAGAGGACATGCACATTACTCTGGTGTCATCTGACGATCCTGATCTCTATGAGGAGTACTTGGCCGCGATGGGCATTACCGATGACATCAGAGACCGAGTCAGAGAAGGACAGAGGCAGGATGCCAAGTTAGAGCCCATCTTCCAAGCCTTGGAGGCAGGCACTGCAGGAGATTACACACTGAGGGACGACCTGGTGTGCTTCAGAGGACGGGTGTATATACCGAAGGGAGGCCAGATCCGGGAGGATATTATGACGGAGGCGCAATGCAGCCGGTATTCTGTGCACCCGGGGATCACAAAGATGACGGCTGATTTGAAGAAGACTATGTTCTGGCCGGGCATGAAGAAGGATGTCTCTTACTTCGTGACCCATTGTGAGGCATGCCAGCTAGTGAAGGCGGAGTGCAGGAACCCCGCAGGATTATTGCAGCCACTCCCGGTGCCGGAGTGGAAGTTTGATGACATAGCCATGGACTTCATACATGGGCTTCCCCGGTCTCGGACAGGGAATGACTCGATCTGGGTAATCGTTGATCGGTTGACGAAGGTGGCTCGATTTATACCGATCAGGAAGGACGATTCAGTAGGTGTACTGGTGCGGAAGTTTGTGGAGCAGTTCATTCGTCATCATGGTGTGCCCAGGACGATAGTTTCAGATCGTGATGGGCGGTTTACATCCACGGAGTGGCGATCAGTTCAGGCATACTTGGGCACCCGATTGACTTTTAGCACAGCCTTCCACCCTCAGACGGACGGGCAGACAGAGCGCACAAATCGAACATTGGAAGACCTACTACGTTTGTGCATTCTAGACCGAGGAGAACCATGGGAGAAGATGCTGCCACTGGTAGAGTTCTCATACAACAACAGTCATCAGGCCAGTATATGTATGGCCCCCTACGAGGCCCTATATGGACGGAGGTGCAGGACTCCCCTGTCATGGTTACAAGATGAGGATCCGAAGGTCCTGGGCTCGGAATTTGTGGAGGACACCGAGGCCCAGGTGAGACTGATTCGAGATCGGATGTTAGAGGCGCAGAGCAGACAGGCCAAATACTATGACGCACGACATCGTCAGGTGGAGTTTCAGGCAGGAGACAGAGTGTTTTTGAAGATACGACCGATGCACGGAGTCTCTCGAGTTCGTGGACGGAGGAAGAAGCTCGGCCCGAGGTACATGGGACCCTACAGGATCCTAGAGCGGATCGGTCCCTTGGCATATAGGCTGGAGCTGCCACCAGAGCTGGAGGGCTTGCACGACGTCTTCCACGTCTCCTCCCTCAGGAGGGCCCTATTACGGCCAGAGCAGCAGATAGACGCCACGGATGGGCCGGTAGCATCTGACCGGTCAGTACACATGGAGCCGGTCCGGATTGACGATACGGGTATGCGGGCCTTGCGCCGCAAGAAGGTCCCACTGGTCAAGGTTCTGTGGAGAAATCACGGCCATGAGGAGCACACTTGGGAGCCTCAAGACTTAATGCGCCAAAGATACCCGGAGCTCTTCACCTCAGGTAAACTCTAATCTAATTTTGGGATGTTACAATTTATTACCTTGGAAGAAACCCTGCAGGCCTAACCTGAATTTCGGGAACGAAATTTTTATTTTTATGTGTTGGGATTTGTAACATCCCCCAAACAGCCAGACTCCCGAGAGTAATTTTGTCATGACTAAGTCATGACAAAATCCAGGGAGCTTACAAATCCTTGTAGACCTAGGCAAAAAGGTGATAAAACACCTTGGTCTGCAAATAGTAAACCTTAAATACTCAACTTAGGGCTTGACTTTAGGACTCCAACTCGACTCCTTAACCCCACCCCAACACCCCTAGGCCATCAAGGAGTCCAGAAGACCCATTGGGGCCAGCCAAACAGGCCAAGTTGACCCAAGGTCAACCCTAACCCTAATTAGGGCAAAATGGTCAATTCCCCATCAAATGGCCCAACTGACCATCACATGTGGAAGTAGCTTCACTTTTAGGTCTAACGCATCACAAAAGACTAATTAGACCAAAAAGCACCATCCTAGGGTCACCACATGGCAAAATGACCAAAATACCCCTACTAGGTCAAAACGGTGATTTTCCATTAAACACCCCTATTGACCACCACAACTTCAAGTTGACCACACTCATGGGGTCATAACCTCATAAGGGACCCAATGGCACAAAAATTTCATGGTTCGGTCAACCCTAGGGCCCAGTTTGACCAAAAGTGAAACTAGGGCTAACTAGGTCATATTACTTGGACCTAGCCCAATCCCTTTGGGCTAGGCCCAATTTGAGTGGTCAACCAGCCTAGTAGGCTGATATTAAACATGGGAGGGAGTGAAAATTCGTTCATGGTGATTAGGAGAGAGAAATGGGGGTTTTTCCCCAATTTTGAGGAGAGAGAAAGTGGCCATTCATGGCCATTAAGGTGACACACCCCTTGGCATCCCTCCATTACACTCTCATTCATCTTCTCTGATGAATTTGAGAAGTTTCCAGCCATTTCTAGGTGCAATTAGGGCAGGGGGGATGTATAGGGTCGGCCATGGGAGGGGAGGTGAAGAGGCCATTAATGGCATATGTGATTAAAACCACTACCACCCACAATTAACCCCCCTATCACCTTCACAAACCTATGAGCAGTGAAACCCCCCCATTTCCCGTGAGTTTGGAGGTCTCCTTGCAAGAAATCGGATGGCACCCAAAGCTTCGAGGAGGAGCAATGGCGGCCGGCGAATGGAGCAAAGGAACGCCCCAAATGAGGTCCGATCCTCTTCCCCTCTCCTAGTGCTAGATCTAGATCGATTTAGGTAGAGAAATCGGGCTCAATTGAGCCTGATTGAGAGCTTGAATTTTCGGATTTTTCATGGAAAATGGTGGTGTTGAGTTCGCCGGAAACCGCCGCCTCCGGCGGCATGGTCGCCGCCAAACGCTAGCCACCACCTCAACGGAGGTGGTGGTGGTGGTGGCCGGCCAGGGAGGTGGTCGGGGTGGCCGAAAAGTGGGCTGGAATGAGCTCCAGGTCGGGATAATCCCGTCCCTTGGCTGGAGCTTGAAGATGAGCAGCAGCCCTTGGATGCTGCTTTAAGATTCGTGCAAAGCTATTATAATTATTGTTTTATTTTCTGTGATTATAATTGCAGTGCATAGAACTAATTTTTAAAAATACTTATGCCCAACTACAGAAAAAGTGGTCAACATATAAAATGTAGCCCTTGATGTCTAGTTTAATATAAAATTGATTTCACTCAATTTGGAGTACGGGTTAGATCGCAGCACTCATTTTGGTGAGGTCTACCCAAAGGGCTGTCCAGAGATTAAGTTACGTGCCCACTCCAAACCAGACATCCAAATAATCTGAAATTTGGGGAATGGGCTATTTTTAACTATATCTAGGACATATCCAAAAATCAGAATTTTTGGGAAAAATTTTTCTATAGTTTTTAGAAAAATTTAATAAATCAAGTATAAATTAATTAGGTGTCATAAACACCTCAAAATCCCCCCAAATTTTGGTGGGTGGTCTTACAGAGTATGTTAGGGCTCTGATAAAAATTTCATCTCTTTTGAAGATGTTTTGATTAGGTTTTATCCAACCCTAGGTTGACCCTTCTAGGGTTAATTAGGTCAAAGCACCCCTTGGGGTTTTGAGTGGTCAAATCACCTCAACAGAGGCTGATATTTTGTCCACTGGCTCTATATGGTATGACACACCCTCCAATGTAATTTGGGGTGGTTAAGAGTAGGGTAGCCCTAGAACCCTATGGTAGGTCCCTTAATGGGGATTTTTAGGGTTTGAAGGTCATGTGGTCAAATGACCTTGGAATAACTTAAAATTTGGTGAAGAGGACCATAAGGTTAGTATAGTACTCTGGTTAAAATTTTAGGTAATTTGGAAGCCTTAAACCCCCTCAAAACCCTAACCCTAGTTTAGGGCACCAAACCTAATTTGGAGTATTAGGCTATCAAATCACTTTCAAATCACTTGAAATTGGGCAGGGGAAGTTCTCTGGTAGAAATATTCCTAAATTAATTTTGGTGGGATTTTTGGGCCATTAAAATCAGTACTTCCTTTTCAACCATAGATGTGCCCTTAAAATTTACTATGTTGATAGTGAAGCTTTTATTTATTGGAAAATTGTGAAACCTTGGAATAGGACATTATATATAATGATAGAGCCCTCTGTATTTTTGTTTAAATTTTTAGATGTCTGTTTCAAGTACTTGCTTCATTAAATTATGATTTGTGGTTTATGATCAAAAATAGAAACAGAGCCACAATATTATCAAACAAATTATGAAATTAGGTCAGAGAGTGCTTTTGACCATTATTATTGTCCTGTAATTTTTCCATGATTTTTAGATGGATAAAACCAGTACTTACTTCACAAGTCTGTAAATTTGGAAGTTTATATTTAATTAGATTTAGAGCCCTTCATATGTGATAAAAATTGTAAAACTTGGTTACTGTGGATTTTAGATATTAATAAGACTTGTGGAATTTTATTATAATTATTAGATGAGTTTTTACAGTACTTGCTTCATTAACCAAAGATTATGGAATTAATGGTTATAAATTAAATTAGGGGCTACTATTCACTATAAAAATTATGAGACTACCTCTAGGGTGTTTTTAGGCTATGATAGTCCTACTGGAGTTTTATTATAATTTTTAGAATAATATTGTTGGCCTTTTCATCTGTAGATGATATTATTGACCTTAAGTTCTAAATTACGAAAGGTAGGTCTGATCACCTATGAAAATTCTCAAACCTTGGATTTACTGTTTAAATGTCACTTAGTATTTATCATAATTTTGTTGTGATTTGTTCCTGACTTTAGAGAGCACTTCATGTTCAAGTAGGGCATTTGGAGTCTAGGATTAATTAAATTAAGTGCCCACTTAATTAGGAAAATTATGAGACTCTGGATTTAGTCTTAACAGGTCATGATAGACTCCCAGTAATTATTATGGATCTACAGGAAGAGTAATTAGGGTACCCCCTAATGAGAGCACCATGTAACTTAGCGTAGTTTGCATATAGTGGATAGGTCAGAGATAAGTTAACTCGGAGAGCTCAAACACACTTAGGGTATTCACACTGAAATAAAAGAGAGGTTTGATCAAGGGTAGAAATTAATAACATTAAGTGCCTTGGCAAGAGAACTTTGGGCTTCATCCCATTGTAGTTCCTAGTACCGCTGCGAGCCCCTCACCGGGTAGACTTCGGGAAGTCCAGGGTTAACCTTAAACCTTAGGAATAATATGGGCAAGAGTAACCCTAATAATAGTTTCACCTTACACTCACACTTGTACACGTAGGGAGATAAATTAGTAGTGAAAGGATAGCGTAGGCCCGTGGCCTAAGGGCTTACTGGTAGAGTTAAATGGACTCGGTATTGATTTGGAAGTCCGGGGAGCTGGATGCTCGAGGACTTAGAAAAAAAAAGAGACTTGATTAGTCTAGGGAGCCGTGGGCTCGGGAACATGGTGAACTAGTAGGCTCGGTATTTTAATTAGATACAAACTATCATGGTTGCATGTGCATAACAGTGGTGGGTCCTCGGTATTGGACGATCGAACACACCGTCGTCGGTACGTTGACTCGGGGAGACTAGCTGGTTTGCTAGGAATAGTACGGGAACGTACGAGAGGGGCTAGATTGTGTAGTGTGTTTACCAATCTAGGAGTGGAGAGGCCCAACCCACTGTCTCCGTTTTGCCACGGCGGAGGCTCCTGAGAGTTTAGCTAACTCCAAAAAGGGGAACTAAAGGTCTGTGCGCATAGAGTCGTGTGTGTGAGTTGCACTCGCATGTACATACCATAGCATACTTGCACGTCATAGCATAGTCATTTCATTTAACCCCTGACACCTATCGTATAAAATGGTATGGGACGTTTTATACGATAGGCCCTGCAAAACGACCCCTTGGTCTATAGGGGTAACCCCTATAAATCAATGGTTATATTTCTTGTTGCTCTTACTTTCACTTTTTATTGCTTCTTTTTGCTACTCCTTTCTGTTTACTTTTGATGCATACTTGTTCACTCATGTTTAATTTTTGTGATACCCCTGTCATACTTTATTATTTTAATCCTTAGGGTAGATGTCACCTGCTTGATTACGCCTTGCTTTTGGTCCTCCTTTTCACCCTTTTCCGCCCGGTGCCTAGGAGCCACGGGTAGAGGGGTGGGGGATTGTTGACTGAGTCTAGTTTGACTGACGGTCGTTTGACCACCATATTTTAGGTGCTCCGGATGGGAGACAGGGAACAGCCGCAGGAGACGCAACACCAGCAGGGTACGGTGCAGATGGAGATGGGCCAGTGTAGCTCGGGTGGACAGGCATCCGGATCCGTGAGTGGAGCCGAGTATTAGTAGTTTTACTTTTATGAGTGGATTGTAGTGAGGTTATCATGTACCGGGCTTAAGCCCGTATTTACTTTCTGGTGTTGGTACCTAAACTTTCTTCTGGTGTTGACTTGATTTATTGCATGATTTCCTCCTTTATACTATTGTGGACTTGGATGCTTACACTTTCATTCATTATACATTCTGTCGATGGTGATCGAGATGGCCGGCAGAATCGGCGTTTTGTGGTACCGATCATCCCGGTGGATGATGTCACTGCAAAAACAGCGGTTCTGGGCCTAAGACCCCGGTGGATGTTGCAAAAAAAAATGGGATCTGCACTTTTTATTGTAAGGCCCCTAGCCGATCCAACGTGACAGCGTCACGGCTCCGCTCTAGGCGACCCTACCGGGCTGCAGCCCAAGCACCCCAACCCCTCTCCCTCCACAGGCGGGTTGTTGGTGGCCACAGCCTCCCTTTGATGAGGTAAACTCGATAGTCAAGCCCGCACTACGGGGACTTCCCAGGAGGTCACCCATCCCAGTACTACTCCAGCCCGAGCACGCTTAACTATGAAGTTCTTTCAACTCTCATCACCAATTGAGCTGCAGCTCAGTTGGTGATGAGGGAGTGGTGGAAAGCTCTCTTATCAAGGTCCTGGGTTCGAGACCTAGTGGCAACAACCTACCGTGCTAATAAACAGGCCGGAGAGGGGTTGGGGTGCATGGCCTGCAGGCTTGAATGTGAAAGGCTGACTACCAGTGGTGGGCCCGGGTCTGGACCCTGGTAGGCCGGCGGTGCCAGCGGGTTCCCATGGGATGGGCCTGGACCGTTATAAAAAGTGCACTTTTTGTAACGGTCCAGGCCCATCCCATGGGAACCCGCTGGACCGCCGGCCTACCAGAGTCCAGACCCGGGCCCACTCATGGTAGTCAGCCTATCACATTCAAGCCTGCAGGCCATGCACCCCAACCCCTCTCCGGCCTGTTTATCAGCACGGTAGGTTGTTGCCACTAGGTCTCGAACCCAGGACCTTGATAAGAAAGCTTTCCACCACTCCCTCATCACCAACTGAGCTGCAGCTCAGTTGGTGATGAGGGAGTGGTGGAAAGCTTTCTTATCAAGGTCCTGGGTTCGAGACCTAGTGGCAACAACCTACCGTGCTGATAAACAGGCCGGAGAGGGGTTGGGGTGCATGGCCTGCAGGCTTGAATGTGATAGGCTGACTACCATGAGTGGGCCCGGGTCTGGACTCTGGTAGGCCGGCGGTCCAGCGGGTTCCCATGGGATGGGCCTGGACCGTTACAAAAAGTGCACTTTTTATTGTAAGGCCCCTAGCCGATCCAACGTGACAGCGTCACGGCTCCGCTCTAGGCGTCCCTACCGGGCTGCAGCCCAAGCACCCCAACCCCTCTCCCTCCACAGGCGGGTTGTTGGTGGCCACAGCCTCCCTTTGATGAGGTAAACTCGATAGTCAAGCCCGCACTACGGGGACTTCCCAGGAGGTCACCCATCCCAGTACTACTCCAGCCCGAGCACGCTTAACTATGGAGTTCTTTCAACTCTCATCACCAATTGAGCTCCTGGGAAGTCCCCGTAGTGCGGGCTTGACTATCGAGTTTACCTCATCAAAGGGAGGCTGTGGCCACCAACAACCCGCCTGTGGAGGGAGAGGGGTTGGGGTGCTTGGGCTGCAGCCCGGTAGGGTCGCCTAGAGCGGAGCCGTGACGCTGTCACGTTGGATCGGCTAGGGGCCTTATAATAAAAAGTGCACTTTTTGTAACGGTCCAGGCCCATCCCATGGGAACCCGCTGGACCGCCGGCCTACCAGAGTCCAGACCCGGGCCCACTCATGGTAGTCAGCCTATCACATTCAAGCCTGCAGGCCATGCACCCCAACCCCTCTCCGGCCTGTTTATCAGCACGGTAGGTTGTTGCCACTAGGTCTCGAACCCAGGACCTTGATAAGAAAGCTTTCCACCACTCCCTCATCACCAACTGAGCTGCAGCTCAGTTGGTGATGAGGGAGTGGTGGAAAGCTTTCTTATCAAGGTCCTGGGTTCGAGACCTAGTGGCAACAACCTACCGTGCTGATAAACAGGCCGGAGAGGGGTTGGGGTGCATGGCCTGCAGGCTTGAATGTGATAGGCTGACTACCATGAGTGGGCCCGAGTCTGGACTCTGGTAGGCCGGCGGTCCAGCGGGTTCCCATGGGATGGGCCTGGACCGTTACAGTATGAGTGCATGCCCTCTGAGGTGCCCCCTTGGGTTCTATTTATAGAATTCTGAAATGGCCTGCAAATAACCAACCTCCGTTGTTTTGAATAGCTATATGCAGTCCAACTTGGTCTGCCAACAGCGTAGCTCTGCCGTTCTAACAAGCTATTCGCACTCATGGGGGGGGGGGGGAATCCAGGTAATTTCACCTCAGGGATCCTGCTGGGACCCTCCCAGAGATTGGGAGGTCAGCTCGCCACTAATCTCTCCCCGCGAGAGGCGGGTGCGACTTGGCTCCAGTGGCTCGCCTACTCTTCTTGGGCGATCGCAAGTCGGGCCACCGCGACCCGCCAATCCTCTACTGAGGCAGACAGGCGGCCCAGTCGCGTATAGGAGAGCGGGCTGGCGGCCAGGCTTCCAACTGTAACCATGGGAGCCTCGGAGGAGGGCTCGCCATTCTGGGCTCGTCGAATCCATCCCTGAATAACAGTTCAATGAATGTCGACCGAAAAGCTCTGCACGACGAGTGGCGACCCAAACTCTGCTCGACGAATGGCGAGCGAGAAGGGTGGAGAGGCCAACTCGCCTGGCTTTCCCGCCCAACCGGAGTGAGAAGGGAGAAGAGTCCAACTCGCGTGGCTCGCATGCCCGACCTGGGCGAGAGCGAGCCGGCCTCCTGCCACCTCCCCCTCACATGTTGTTCCAATGCGGTCCGGGTGACCCGGTTCTCTCACCTGGCATGGCGGGGCCCACTCGACGAACACGGTGTTGTACATCCATCACCTCCTTTAAACCTGCAGAACTAGAAGAGGTGCTTGGCAGCTCAGAGTTAATCAAGTTCGACTCATCAAAGACAACATAGATTGATTCTTCTACAATTTGACTAGTCAAGTTATAGATCTTATATGTCATACTATTGTTGTTGTACCCAACAAATATCCCTTCTTGAGACTTAGCAGTAAACTTAGTCATATAGGACTTACCATTGTTCAGTACATAGCACTTGCTACCAAAAATCCTGAAGAAGGATAAGTTTGGTTTTTTGCCTCTCAGAATCTCATAGGGAGTCTTCTAGTGTCTTTTGGTGATTGAAGGCTTGTTAAGGACATGACATGTAGTGCTTACTGCCTCAGCCCTGAAATATTCAGGAAGACATGTACCACTTAATAAGGTCCTACCAGCCTCTATGAGAGTTCTGTTTTTCCTCTCAGCAATTCCATTTTGCTAGGGTGTTCTAGGAGAGGAGAACTCTTGATGAATCTTATTCTCTTCACAGAACCTTGTCATGCACTTAGACTGAAACTCAGTCCCATGGAAACTTCTGATTTTGACCACAGCACTTTTAAATTCATTCTAAATTTGCTTAACAAATATCTGGAAGATATCATGGGTTTCAGATTTCTTCCTTAGGAAGAACACCTAGGCAAATCTGGAAAAGTCATAAATAACCACAAGGGTGTAGACATTCCTACCTAGACTTTGAATTGGCATATGACCAAATAGATCCATATGCAGGAGGTATAAACACCTTACTGAGTCTTTGGTAGCAAGGCTCTTGAAGGAGGTCTTGGTCTGCTTGGCCTTTTGCCATGTAGAGAAGATACCCTCCTTGGTGCACTTTACCTTAGGTCCATTTCTCACTAACTCTTCATAAAAGAGTTTGCCTATGGTCTTGTAATTCAGGTGAGCTAGCCTATTATGCCATTGGGCATAGTGTGAGGTATTCTCATCTGCAACTAGGCATATGGGAGAGTCCTTACTCTCACAAAAAAAATTTAGACAATAGATATTTCCTCTCCTAGTGCTTGTCAAGATAACCCCTTGATCACTTGACATCCTAATTTGGCACTCATCCTTGAGAAAAGAAATGTCATATCCAAGATCATATAGTTGGCTTATGCTTATCAGGTTGTGTTGCAAACCTTTCACATAAGCTACTTGTGTGATAGTGATTATGTCATTTGATATCTTACCATACCCTTTGGTTACTCCCTTTTCTGAACAACCAAAAATGACTTTGGGTCCATTCTATACTGGAGTGTATTCCTTCATCATGCTCCTTATTCCAGTCATGTTCCTGGAACAACCACTGTCCAAGTACCATATAGAGGAATGGAAACTTGGACTCATCTACAAGAAATAAATCATTTAACTTTAGGACCCCAATTCTTGTTGGGTCCAGGTGCATGTTAGGCTGAAAATGAATATGCCTACATACAACTCTTCTGACAGGTAAGCCAACATTAACTCTCTGGACACTATTATTATGCCAGCAATCAATGGCATAGTGGCGCACTTTGCTATAGCACCAACACTCTTAGATATTGTACCTTCTTTTAAGGGTTGGTTTAACAGTAGTGTAGTCAGCAGCTCTCAGTCCAGCAGGTACAACAGTAATCTTTTTCTTATGTTTTCCAGCCACTGCCTGATTTGTGATATGTCTGGCAGCAGAGGTACTTGGGGTATCTTGGACCCTACCAGCAGCTGCCTTCTTTTCAGAGAGCATGCTCCTGATGACTTCAATATGCCCATGTTTGGTTTGTTAATAGACGTTTCTTTGGTCTGATTGTGGACTGGCAGATTTTGAGAAGGGGTTGCAGCCTTATTCTTGAGTGTTGGGGTATGTGCACCACAAATGGTCCACGATGGGCCATTTGGATCTCCTCATGGGCTGCCTTGTAGGCACTAGCACCCTTGCCATTCCTACCACCATAGTGATGAAAATATTTGTTCCCATTTGTGGATCCACCATTTTCCCAGTGACCAAGGATGATCTCTTGGTCATATCTGTTAGATGGTAACAGCACTCTCCTGAAAGGAATAAGAGGCTTGGAGGCTACTGGTTGCACTGGAGCTTTTCCCTTCCTTTTTGACTTGGCAGCTCTAGTATTCCCTTTGAATACTAACCCCTTCTTATCCATTTGGGAGGAGAAGGAATCTATCAAAGGCAACACAGAACATGACTTTGAAAACTTAGCCACTAGATCCTTCTCATTTTAGAGTTTACCTTCAAGATTCATGATGTGGTCATTCTTGAAGGCTATTATGCCCATCTGAATAATAGTGATGTTTTTCAGCTTGCTGATTTCATTCATCTTCAGGTCCAACAAGTTTGCTGACTTTGAAGAAGCAAGCTGCAGAGAGGCAATCTCCTGAGCCTGCTTTTTGGCTAGGATCCTGCTTCTCTTCAGTGCCTGCAGGATTTCACCATAGTCATCAATCAATTGATTGGTGTCGTCTTCAGATTCAGAGCCATCTTCATCACTTGATGCATATGTCTCTGACTGTGGACTTGTCTTATAATCTAACAGAGAGGATAGAGAATGTACTTTGCTTGGACTAGGCTGCTCCAGGCTGGGTTCTTCATCAGTTAAAGCCATCAGCACAAGGCAATGGCTGACTTCTTCTCCATCTTCAATTCTAGCAGCATCATCAGCTTCTCCAGCAATAGCAGCCAACATCTCTAAGAAGTCTGCCTCTACAGCTTCTTATTCAGTCCTGGCAGCATCATCAGCTTCTCTAGCAATAGCAGCCATCATCTCTATGAAGTCTGCCACTACAACTTCTTCTTCAGCAGTGAATAGCCCAATGTAGGCTTCATCTTCATCTTCCTCTTCTGACTCTAATATTGAGGAGTCAGTCCAGCTCTTTTGCTACTTAGCAATTAAGGATTTCTCCTTCTTGCACTTTTTATTTTGCTTCTTAGCAATGATAGTGCAGCTATCTGGCATGAGCGGCTGGGGCACATTTGGATTGACAAGTTGAAAGCTATAACAATGAAGAGCTCTGTGAAAGGCTTGCATACGTTGTCATCCTTTGGCGACGGTCATGTCTGCATGGGGTGTCAATATGGAAAGGCTCATTGCCTTCCATTTGACAAGTCACAAACAAGGAGTAATGCACCATTGGAGTTTGTAAATGGTGATTTGATGGGGTCGACCGTCACCACCAACCTTAGAGGCAGCAAATACATGTTAGTATTGATTAATGACTACACAAGGTACACATGGGTGTACTTTATGAAGGTGAAGTCGGAAGCGTTCCATTTATTTGTGGAGTTAAGGAGCTATTGGAGGGCCGGCTTGGCCTGCGGATTAAGAAGTTAAAAACAGACAACGTAGGTGAGTTTGTTTCAAATGAGTTCTCTAAATTCTGTAGGAAGCACGAAATCCTGAGAGAGATCACTTGTGCGCATACTCCACAATAAAATGAAGTAGTAGAGCAAAAGATCCATCATCTAACAGAGACCTACATGTGTTGGTTTCATGCCAAAGGCATTCCGAGGTCTTTTTGGGCAGAAGGGATCTCCTGCGCAACTTATGCCATCATTAGGATGCCTCTGAGTCTGATCAACATAAGGTCTCCTCATGAGATGATGCTTATGGAGAAGCCCAGTGTAGGACACCTTGGGTGATCGGGTTGACCTGCTACGTACACATCCCAGATGCTCTCAGGACAAAGTTGGATGTGAAGGCAAGAAAGCTTGTCTTCATGGTCTATGATGAGCGGAAGAAGGGCTGAAAGTGTATGGATCCTGTGATGAGGAAGTTTGTCATGTCCAGAGATGTAGTCTTCGATGAATTGACGTCGTGTGGAGGTTGCTTATCTGTGGAGCTGCAGGAAAGCAGGTCGGATGAGGGGAAGGAGGAGACTACTAAGGATCTTCTGATGGAGGTGCCTGTGTCACTAGGATCTCTAGGTGCTTATAGCACCTAGGCAGAGTCTTCTAGTTCAGGAAGCAGGGCGATCGTTGCTCCAAGTTGCCCGAGAATGGAGCTAGTTCAGAAGAAGCAGCGGAGGTGGTCAACAAGGGTCGGGCTCTTCGGATATCGAAGAGGACCATCAAGCCACCAACTCATTATAGTAAAGGAAGCATGGTGAGCTTCTTCTCTAGTTTCTTCGCAGGCTCTCTAGACGAGCGAGAGCTTTCTAGCTTTGAAGACTCCACTGGAGACACGGAGTGGGATAATACCATGGATGAGAAGATGACATCCCTAAGAAAAATGAAACGGGGGACCTTATGCCCAAGGTCGAAGGTATCAGTCCCGTGACAAGCAAGTGTGTGTATAAGCTGAAGAAGAAGCCGGATAGGAGCCCTAAATGGTACAAGGGTCACCTTGTAGCTCCTGGGTTCTCTCAACAGTACGAAGAAGACTATGAGGAGACTTTTAGTTATGTTACAAAAATGACTTCAGTACGGGTTGTGATGACCTTGGCGGCTTGACAAGGACAGAAGATGTGGCAGCTGGACATAAAGAATGATTTTCTTTATGGGGATATTGATAAAGACATATTCATGGTTTAGCTGTAACACCCAACAAATCGTAATCGAACCAGTCACGTCCTAAAGAATTTTTGGTGCCTTAATAGGGGTACACGGCCTGGGACACGGGCGTGTCCAAGGCTGTGTCTTTCTCTGTACTGGCCGGTTGTGTCTAGAAAAGGACACAGCAGGAAACACGGCAGCATGACACGGGCATGTCAAGCATGACACGGGCGTGTGCATACCCATGTCACCACCCGTGTTCCCAAGAGTCATGTCGGTTGGCATGGCGATTATCTTGACAAGCCCCGAGGATACGGGCGTGTCAGGATACGACACGGAGGCGTCAGGTTGAGACACGGGCGTGTCTTGACCCATGTCCTTTCCTGTTCTAGACGATCGTGCCTGGATCGGGGCACATGGCCTCGGACACGGCCATGTGCAAGGCCGTGTTCGGCCCAGGATTGAGGAATTTTGGGCGGATCTGAGCCGTTCGTTTTCTTTAAATAAGATCTGACGGCCCAAATGTGTTCCTGCTCTGTTAAGGCCGGGAATGGAGGATTAATTCTTCATTTTCTCTTAAGCCTTCTCTTTCTAAGGAGTTAGAGAGAGGAGAGAGCAAGGAGGAAGGATGTGGAGGATTCCGACCGCCAGCAGAGCATCGGAACACCGATTCAAGAACCGAGACCAGATCTGCGGGGGAAATTCCCTTGCAAAGCTTTCCATCTGGGTAGATTCCTATGGCGCAAAAGCGAACTACAAGGGTAATGATTCTCTACTTGAGCATGTGAAGCTCTCCTTGTTTTGCATAAGGAAACCCGCTCCCGCGATTGTGCGGTGAGTGTGCGGTGTTCCTTGGGGTTGACGGGAATAGTCCCCCTTGTGTTGCATATAGAGTCCGGAATCGAAGTACGGACATAGGCATTGTGTGTGAAGCCTACCCGGACGTGTTGGTCTGGATCGGTGATGTTGCATATTGTATGGTTTGCCGGAGAAGACTCTGTGCTTTGTATTTTTGGGTTTCTACACGGGAGATTGCAGCAGGCATCCTTGGGGATTAACTCTAAGACACACCCGAAAAACTGAGCGGAAACATAGTTCTGCTAACTTGGCGGCCGGGGAGCCAGCCTTGAACATAACTGGGTTATGTATTGTCTAGAAATGTTTTGGGATCCGAGAGAAGCTTGGCCCGTGCATACATCTTAAGGTGACTACGCGGAGTGAGCAACAGGCAAGTGGAATCGGACCTGGGCTATATGGTTCGGTGCTAGAGACCCATAGAGGGACTGGCCATTGTCATCGTCGGGAGTCTTAGACGGTGGTTAGAAAGACTAAAATGCTCACGATGTTGCCTTCCCGTGGATGGTGGTGAAGCCACGTAATTGATCGGATTCACCGATAATGTGCCCTGAGTGCACGGGGTGTTTGGCCGTGCGAGCCTACACCTGTGGTGAAGTATGTTTCTACTTTATTGTTTGGCTGGGGTAATGAAATGCAGGGAAGGAGCACCGCCGTCCCGAGTAAGGGGCGGGGTCGTTATAATTTGGTCGGCTTTGGCTGACCGTTACTTTGTTTGTCACCGTGCGGTGGAATGTTGCTTGCAGGTGTTGCGGAGCCACATACCAAATAGCGGGGTGAAGCCCATGTTGCTGAGCTAGCCCTCGAAGGCTAAAGCGAGTTGTTGTTTTTATTTTTGTCATGTGTGGCCGGTCTGCGAGCCGATATATATAAAACACTAATTTGTTAAGTAAACTCTTGTAAGGACATAAGGCCAAGTACTTTCAGTGTATTTGTTATTTCATTCCTATTGTAGTATGTGGACATTCATGATAGTTGTTATTCAATTATGAGTTCTTTCCAACTGTTTAAAAGCTTTTGCTAGAATGCTCTGTGTTATGGCGAGTAGTTATAGTTAGATTTTTGATATTCTTATATAACCCTTCTGACTATCTGTGGTATATGGCGTCGGGTTCCAGCAGGACCTTCTGTTATATGTCATTCGACAGAACGGGGTGTTACAATTTGATATCATAGCCAGGTTTCGGTCTTCTTTATTTGAATTCGTGGGTGAATTCTTTTAAGGGGTGGTGAGCACATGTATGTGCGTCATCGTTATAACATAAAAGAACCCATGAATGTCCACTTAGGAATGAAAATACACTTGTTTTGAGGAACCTGAGTGTTCCAATGATTGGTTTTAACAATCTGTTTGTTGCCTAATCAAGGGTTTATGTTATTATAGGCAGCTAGGAGCGGTGCTGGGCAATCGGAACGTCCGCGATTAGCGGAAAGTAGTGCACCGAATGACGTGCCTACAACACCTCCTTCAGTAGAAACCATCAGATTGGTGGCTGAAGTAGTCTTTGCTATGATAAATGCCCAACCTGCAGGGCAAATACACCACGCTCTACCTGTTAATGAGCAAGAACCGATTAGGGTGGCAGAGCCTAGAGTGGTAGAACGCATGGCAGTTGATAGAGTAGCACCAAGGAGGGCTACGGAGAAGCATCTCAAGCATGTGATGAGCTTTAATCCTCCGATGTTCGACGGGATTGGAACGCCAACTCAAGCTGAGGATTGGCTCTCTACGATAAAGAGAGTCTTGACGGCCATGTTAACTGAGGAGTGGCAGAAGACCACCATATCAACCTTCCTATTGGCTGGTGACGCGAGGCAGTGGTGGGACGATTTGGAGGTTCACCTCATAGTGGGAAGGCAACTTGCAGATGTGCCTATGGAGGAAATCTGTCACAACCCGCATTTTCTCAACGATAAAATCGTGTCAGAGCAAGAGAAAACACGTGTCATGATGCCACGACGTGCAGGGGATAACTGCACACGCTCAGGCCAAACTCCAGACTTAAGATTTTTAAGGAAAATCATAGATTAATATGAAAGAAAACCAGTTATGTTGAATGGTCCTATCCCTAGGCACGGTGGATCAGCTAGTCCACAATTAAAAGTATATTTATACACAGCAGGAAATACTTTGGTTCAATTAAGCTGACACCCTAAATGAGCATAAGTGTCCCCGAGGGACGACTCATGGTATGCACAACTCTAAAGTGAATATAGTATATATGAAAGATGATCTTTTACGCTAAGGACAAATAGTGTCTTGGTTTTATAAATATGTCATGCATGAGATACACATAGTAATGTCTTTAGGGTTTAAAATATCTAACAGGCAACCTAGCATAAATCCTTCCCAAAAGCAAGTAAACAACCACAAATAGGAAAAAAGGGCAGTTTAAATTCATACCCAGCATCGCAAGAAGCCACCAGTGGGCGTCAACAACCTGACACGAACCCACTGGTGAGTATGTATGACTATACAGAAAGGTAAAGAACTACCTTACAGAAATCGGGGATCAGCTATCTCAGCTACCCAAGAGGCTACCGACAAGCCCCTCCAAAAGAACTAGCCGCTGAACTGGCTACCACCTGGACCTGAGGCATTCAAGAAAAGAATACCTCAGCAAGAAAATAATCAAAAAGGTATATAGAGCATTAGATTTATGAATAAATAAGAAGGGTTTACCAATCCCGGCAACAACTGCTATAAGCAAAAGAAAGGGGATGACAGTAAGAAAAGAGCACCGTCTAAAGCACAGCAGAGCACACCAAGTGCGAGCAATAAAACCAATATGCCCTACCAAAAGAGCCTACAACAGCATCAAGACATATACATATGTGCCAAAAGAAAAGGCCATAAAAAGGAAAGGAACTAACAGTCCTAACACGTGGGTTTATGGCAGAGGTCAAAAAATGGATCTGAATACATAACCAAAACCAGATCCAAAAAGGGCTAAGGGGTCAAACAGTGGAAGCTCTAGGGTCCCACACACGCCAACCCAAACCGGGGCAAAAGGCGGTGGCCACAGCTCTCCACATAAAACCACCCCTCCAGAGGCCACCAAAACTCCACCACCTGCCACAACACAAGAGTCGGCGTGCAAAAAATTAGCTGAACACCCAATACCCCCCCTAGGGAAAAGTCACACTAACAATCCTAAAGAAACACACGAACCCAAGGCAAAAATGTCGGGTCCAACCGACGCGGCCTTGCACGCCTAACCCGAACCAACCCCGAGTCTTACCTGACCCAAAACCAGCACATCAACCAGTGTCGACACGATGTGTCGACACCACAACAGGCCGGTGTCGACACAAAGTGTCGACACCACAACAGGCCGGTGTCGACACAAAGTGTCGACACCACAACAGGCCGGTGTCGGCACAAAGTGTCGACAACACTGCGGCCGGTATCGGCACAAAGTGTCAACACTACCGTGGTCGGTGTCGACGCAAGGTGTCGACACTACCGCGGCCGGTGTCGACACAAAGTGTCGACACTACCGCGGCCGGTGTCGACACAAGTTGTCGACACTACCGCTGCCGGTGTCGACACAAGGTGTCGACACTACCGCTGACGGTGTCGACACCCCTGCGGTCGGTGTCGACACAAGGTGTCAACACCGCAACTGGCTGGTGTCGACACAAAGTGTCGACACCCCGACTGGCTACTGGCGCCAGACCCAACAACCAACCAAAACGAGAACCAGGCCCCTCTCTAAAATTTCCTCATCTATCGACAATAGCCACTACTCGACCTGAACCGTACCAAATCCGTCCCTAATAGACACAATCTCTCAGGAAAAACTGAGATTTAACTGGAACTTCTCTACACTGACCACAGTATAATCGGGGACGAACCCTAGCGTACACCTAGGATCTAAGCAGGGGAGAGATAAAATTTAATCAAGAAGAAAACAAGGATCAGCTTTGCCAAGGATGAGGGGACATCACTTGCCTCAATACCAGAAAAGCTTGGTCGGCCACTTCCCTCACTCTCGGATCTAGCCGCAGAGCACCAAGCCGAGGAACTGACGGAATGCAGATCCAGGCGAGAGCAATCCAGATCCACTCTCAAAATCGAATTTCGACCGCTAAATCTCCAGGAATCGGCGTCCGAAGGCTAGGGTAGTCCGGCGGTTCTCTTCCTCTCGTACAGGCGGCGGCTCCTTCCAAAAAGAGAAGATGAAAAGAGACAATGAACCGAGCCCTAATTTCTAACCTAAGGCTATATATACGCATCAGGTTTAATAATAAACAATCAATACATATTAATTACTTACACGCAATATCAAATGACGCGAGACCCAAAACATCTCGGAAATTGATGAAATTCACATCGCAGCTAAAAACCCACGCTACGAACACAACTGCGAAGTCGAAATTAGCATTCGACAAACAAAACCCGGGATACCACCACCCGAAGCCAAAAAAACACAAGCATTCCCTAAGAGGCCCAACCGAGTCACCAAACAGACTCCGGCTAGCTGGGGAATCTTGCTAACAGGCTACAAACAGGCTACACAAGGAACCCTAAGAGCTAAGACCACGCTCTACAACGGCAAAGAGCCGGAAATACGCCATCGTAATGCCAGCCAAAGATCAAACAAAACATGGAAAAACCGGGGGCGTTACAGCCACTCCCCCTAAAAGGAAGTTTCGCCTCGAAACTTTACTCACAACACTCCTATAAAGAAGGAGAGAGAAAGAGCTAGAAAAGGGCTATATAAGAATAAAACAGAATATACCAGGCACAAGATCAGGGAAACAGATGAGGGTGAGCCTCCCTCATAGCCGACTCGAATTCCCAAGTCGCGCTTTCCACATCCTGATTCCTCCATAAAACTTTAACCATAGGAATAGTCTTCTTCCGCAACGCACGAACTTGAGAATCCAGAATGCGGACAGGCACCTCCACATAAGAAAGATTCGGCTCCAACTGAGGGACAAAATCCAAAACCTGCCTGCCATCTATCACACATTTCCGCAGCTGACTGACGTGAAAGACATCATGCACGCCAGGGAAATTTGCGGGCAAAGCCAGCCTATAGGCTGATAACCCGATCCGCTCAACAATCAGAAATGGCCCCACGTACCTCGGGTCCAACTTCCTGTTCTTGCCAAACCACTTGACTCCGATCAACGGGGACACCTTTAAGAACATCGAGTCCCCCACAACAAATTCCATGTCCGATCTATGCCGGTTGGCGTTCTTCTCATATCTCTCCTGGGCTAAACGAAGCTTTTCCCGAATAAGCTTCACAGCGGTTTCCATCTCCTCGAGCGCTTCTGGACCCAACAAAGGTCCCTCGCCAAGCTCAGCCCAAAACAGGGGAGTCCTGCAGCGCCTCCCATACAATGCTTCAAAAGGAGCCATTTGCAAGCTTTCTTGATAACTGTTGTTATATGCGAATTCCATAAGCCGCAAGCGCTCGTCCCACGCTCCTCCGTGGTCCAGAATATAACATCGGATCATATCTTCCACAATCTGATTTACTCGCTCCGTCTGACCGTTGGTCTGCGGATGATAGGCTGTGGAGTATCTCAAATCTGTACCCAACCCCTCTTGGAGGCTCTTCCAAAAACGAGACATGAACCTAGAGTCTCGATCTGATATGATACTTACGGGTACACCATGCAATCTGACAACCTCTTCCAGATACAGCTCGGCTATCTTCCTCATCGGATAATCAATCTTAAATGGTACGAAATGAGCACTCATCGTCAATCTGTCTACGATTACCCAAACTGAATCATGCCCCTTAGGAGATCTCGGTAAGCATGTAATGAAATCCATCGAGATACTCTCCCACTTCCACGTCGGAATCTCCAAGGGAGTCAGCTTGCCACCAGGCCTCCCATGGTCGGCTTTCACATGCCTACAAGTGTGACACTCAAAAACAAATCTGGCTATACCTCTCTTCATCTCATACCACCAGGCAATCTGCTTTAAATCATGATACATCTTGGTAGACCCTGGATGGTAAGCAACACTAGATCCGTGGGCTTCTCTGCACACCAAATCCCGGATATCTCCAACGGCGGGGATGCAAAACCTTCCACGATACTTCAAGGTACCCGCATCATCTATAGAGAAATCTGGTAATTCAACTTTTTCAGCTCGAAGATACAAATGCAGAAGATTGGGATCATCCTTCTGATGCAGTCTCGTAAGCGCAATCCACGAAGGTTCAGCCACTGCCAAACTACTCTGCGAATCGCAGCTTCCCACAGAAATGTCCATCAAAAGGAACTCTTCCACAAGGCGCTCGGTGGAGAGATTGAAAATCTTCCCTGACTTCCGACTCAGGGCGTCGGCCACCACATTAGCCTTGCCCGGATGGTACTGGATTTCAACATCATAGTCGGCCACATACTCCAACCATCACCGCTGGTGCAAATTCAATTCTTTCTGGGTGAAGACATACTTTAAACTCTTATGATCCGTGAAAATCTTGCACTGCGCGCCATATAGCAAATGCCTCCACAATTTCAGCGCATAGATCACAGCTGCAAACTCCAGGTAATGCGTAGGGTAATTCCTCTCGTGAGTCTTTAGCTGCCTCGACCCGTACGCAATCACCTTCCCGCCCTGCATCAATATGCAGCCCAGTCCGACATGCGACGCATCCACATATATATCATACTCACTACCCTCCGTAGGCAAAGACAAAATTGGAGCCGAACATAGCCTTCTTTTTAGTTCCTCAAAAGCCTTCTCACACTTGCCATCCCATATGAAGGCTACATTCTTCTGCGTCAACTTGGTCAACGGCGCCGACAAGGTAGAGAATCCCTCTACAAATCTTCTATAATAGCCAGCCAAACCCAAGAAGCTTCTGACCTCTTTGGGAGTAACAGGCCTCGCCAATTACATAACAGCAGCGATCTTTTCTGGGTCCACCGATATTCCCTCCTTATTAACCACGTGGCCTAGAAAAGAAACTTGAGGCAACCAAAATTCGCATTTGCTCAGCTTGGCGAATAACTTATGGTTTCTCACGGTCGCCAAGACCAGACGCAAATGTCGATCATGCTCCTCCGCATCTTTAGAGTACACCAAAACATCGTCTATAAAGACAATCACAAACTTATCTAGAAAATCCTTGAAAACTCTATTCATCAAATCCATAAAAGCTGAGGGTGCATTAGTCAAACCAAATAACATAACCAAAAACTCAAAATGCCCATGACGAGAGCGGAACGCCGTCCGCAGAACATCTGACTTCCGAATCCTCAACTGGTGATAGCCCGATCGAAGATCAATCTTGGAAAACACGGAGCTACCACCCAGTTGATCAAACATATCGTCGATTCGTGGCAAAGGGCACCTGTTCTTAATAGTAACCTTGTTCAGCTCTCTATAGTCGATGCAAAACCTCATCGACCCATCTTTCTTTTTAACGAACAGCACTGGTGCACCCAAGGCGAAGAACTCGGCCTTATGAAACCTTTTGCCAACATCTCATCCAGCTGGATTCGCAACTCTTCCAGCTCTCACGGGGCCATCCGGTACGGCGCATTTACAATAGGACGTGTGTCTGGCTCCAAATCTATCACAAACTCGACATCTCGATCGGGTGGAAGACCGGGAAGATCGTCAGGAAACACATCAGAGAAGTCACACACCACAGGAATCTCTTCCAAACGTGGCACACTAACACCCGACCCTAACAGAGAGACCACACAGGCAAAATAGCCAGAATCAAGCAACTTCCGAGCATGCACCGCAGAAATGACTGGAGACTCCTGGAGAGAATACCCATAAACACTCCCTGGCTGACTATTGTCTTTGATGAAGTCCAAGCGCTTACCCTTGCACTGGATAACTGCATCGTACCTTGACAACCAGTCCATGCCCAAAATAACGTCGAAATCCTCCAGGTCAATCACCTTCAGATCTACCTTTGCTAGAAAATCCCCCAACAAAATTGGACAATCAAGGACACCCAGGTCCGTAAACACAGAGTCACCGGAGGGGAACTTAACGCAGAAGGCACCACCAACACGATCCAGGGCCAAACTGAACCGCTCCACGAAAGCTCTAGCCACAAACGAGTGGGTAACGCCTGAATCGAAGAGAACGCGCGCCCAGCGGTTCTTTACCTTAAATCGTCCTACGAATTACACACGCATCTAAGGCAACAAGCGCTAAAACGAAAACTACAACCAAAAAAAAGAACATAACAAAACGACTAGGGAGGAGTCGAACCTGAGATAACCTGGGTCGAGGTCTTCGCTTCGTCTGGTGAAAGCACACTCAGCTTCCCCTTTCCTTTATCCGTTTGCTGAGGCGGTGGTAAAGCCTGGAGGGGAACTAGCTGCAGAATAGGCTGGAGCTGTGGGCACCTTGTCTTGAGATGACCCTTCTACCCACACTGAAAACAGACTTTATCTTTTAACCAGCATCGGCCAACATCATGCCCCTTCCTCCCACACAAGGCACACACCAAGTCTCCCCTGGGAACACCCTAAATCGCGTGCACCTGTTCCTTCTTCTGCGCTCCCATACTTTTGAAACACTTCTCAAAGGGGTGGCATGGCCGGCCACAAAAACTACAATCCTCTTTGATCTTCTTTCTCGAGACAGCATCAGGTTCCTGAGGGCTCTTCCCTCCACCGGACTTCCGCTTATCCTTCCTCAACTGCTGGCCTCTATTCTTGGCATTCTCAATGGCCTCAACCCTCAAGGCAGCTTCAACCACACCGGCATAACTGACTGCTCCATAGGCATTCGCTAACGGCTGAATGTCGCTTCTTAGCCCACCCAGAAAGCGCTTAACTCGGTCTGCCTCAACACTCACCAGACCAGGAGCAAACCGACTCAACTTACTAAACTCAATCTCATACTCACTAACCATGAGTTTCCTCTGCTTTAAATGAAGAAAATCATTCATTATCTGGTCCCGCTCGACTGAAGGCAGAAACTTACTTAACAACATCACCTTAAATGACTCCCAAGTGCATCCTGCCACTAAGCTCTCTTTCTCCCTTAGCCACCAACTCTTTGCTAAGCCCTTGAGCTGATAGGCAGCGAGCATCACTCTCTGATCGTCCGCAATCCCAGAGTAAGAGAACATCTCTTCAATGGAAATCAGCCAGTCATCCAAAATCATGAAATCTGCTTGCCCATCATAAGTAGGGGGCCTAAGCTGCTGAAACTGAAATATGAACGTCATCTCCGGGGGCACCACAACCAAAGGCACGAGAGGAGCAGGAGGGGCAGGAACAGATACCCCCTCAGCGGGGTCCTGAAATCTCGGAGTCTGTCCCGCCACCACTGCTACGAGAGACTGAATCTGAGCCTGCATAGCCACTACCTGCTTCGATAAGGCCTCGTTACTCTGCCGCAGGTTTTCTACCAACGCCTCGCTCTACGCTCCTGACGTCTCACCCTCGGATTGGGGGGTCGATCTCGTCGCAGGATGTCTCGCCATCCTATAATCGCACAAGCTTTAGACAAAACCTAGACCAACAGCTGGAACAAAACTACCCGGTACAGTCAAACACACTTAAATATGAACTTCAACTGCAAAACTTGCTCTGGGAGTTGTTTTCACCATGATGATGTTATGCTTAATCTAAGATGGTTCACCACCATCATGCTAACTCATGTGCCTAAACCATGAATGCATGTATTTGTATTCTGCTTGACTCAAAACCATGCGTGTACATATGTCATCATGCAAATCTTTAGCTTGGCACGTTGTGCTTATGAAATGTTATGCTATGCATGAGGTGCTATGCATTCTAAAAAGGCCTTAATGCATGCCATGGGCGGCGTACACATGAAAATGTTATGCATCCCATACTACATAACATTTCCATACAACGAAAAAAAGAAAGCGTGTTAGCTGCATTCATGTGGTGAGGTTATGCATCTCATACTACATAACCCTCACATGTTGCCTCCTATGGTGGATCCATATACAAACACATATTATGCATCTCATACTACATAATATGCCCCGTATACTTCTTCATGCTCATGAGTGTAGTGTTCGTGCTTCGGCCAAGACGTGCTGATGACGTATCGGTGTGTGTATGGTATGACGCTAACCACTAATGCAAACAAGGGAAAGGTTGCCCAACCATTTGTCAAGCAACCTCCCTCTGATACCAACTGTCACAACCCGCATTTTCTCAACGATAAAATCGTGTTAGAGCAAGAGAAAACACGTGCCGTGATGCCACGACGTGCAGGGGATAACTGCACACGCTCAGGCCAAACTCCAGACTTTAGATTTTTAAGGAAAATCATAGATTAATATGAAAGAAAACCAGTTATGTTGAATGGCCGTATCCCTCGGCACGGTGGATCAGCTAGTCCACAATTAAAAGTATATTTTTACGCAACAAGAAATACTTTGGTTCAATTATGCTGACACCATAAATGAGCATAAGTGTCCCCGAGGGACGACTCATGGTATGCACGACTCAAAAGTGAATATAGTATATATGAAAGATGATCTTTTTACGCTAAGTACAAATAGTGTCTTGGTTTTATAAATATGTTATGCATGAGATACACATAGTAATGTCTTTAGGGTTTAAAATATCTAACATGCAACCTAGCATAAATCCTTCCTAGAAGCAAGTAAACAACTATAAATAGGCAAAAGGGCAATTTAAATTCATACCCAGCATCGAAAGAAGCCACCAGTGGGCGTCAACAACCTGACACGAACCCACTGGTGAGTATGTATGACTATACAGAAAGGTAAAGAACTACCTTACAGAAATCGGGGATCAGCTATCTCAGCTACCCAAGAGGCTACCGACAAGCCCCTCCAAAAGAACTAGCCGCTGAACTGGCTACCACCTGGACCTGAGGCATTCAAGAAAAGAACACCTCAGCAAGAAAATAATCAAAAAGGTATATAGAGCATTAGATTTATGAACAAATAAGAAGGGTTTACCAATCCCGGCAACAACTGCTATAAGCAAAAGAAAGGGGATGACAGTAAGAAAAGAGCACTGTCTAAAGCACAGCAGAGCATACCAAGTGCGAGCAATAAAACCAATATGCCCTACCAAAAGAGCCTGCAACAGCATCAAGACGTATACATATGTGCCAAAAGAAAACGCCATAAAAAGGAAAGGAACTAACAGTCCTAACACGTGGGTTTATGGCAGAGGTCAAAACATGGATCTGAATACATAACCAAAACCAGATCCAAAAAGGGCTAAGGGGTCAAACAGTGGAAGCTCTAGGGTCCCACACACGCCAACCCAAACCGGGGCAAAAGGCGATGGCCACAGCTCTCCACATAAAACCACCCCTCCAGAGGCCACCAAAACTCCACCACCTGCCACAACCCAAGAGTCGGCGTGCAAAAAATTAGCCGAAAACCCAATACCCCCCCCCCCCTAGGGAAAAGTCACACTAACAATCCTAAAGAAACACACGAACCCCAGGAAAAAACGTCGGGTCCAACCGACGCGGCCTTGCACGCCTAACCCGAACCAACCCCGAGTCTTACCTGACCCAAAACCAGCACAACAACCAGTGTCGACACGATGTGTCGACACCACAACAGGCCGGTGTCGACACAAAGTGTCGACACCACCGCGGCCGGTGTCGACGCAAGGTGTCGACACTACCGCGGCCGGTGTCGACGTAAGGTGTCGACACTACCGCGGCCGGTGTCGACACAAAGTGTCGACACTACCGCGGCCGGTGTCGACACAAGGTGTCGACACTACCGCTGCCGGTGTCGACACAAAGTGTCGACACCCCTGCGGCCGGTGTCCACACAAGGTGTCGACACCGCGACTGGCTGGTGTCGACACAAAGTGTCGACACCCCGACTGGCTACTGGCGCCAGACCCAGCAACCAACCAAAACGAGAACCAGGCCCCTCTCTAAAATTTCCTCATCTATCGGCAATAGCCATTACTCGACCTGAACCGTACCAAATCTGTCCCTAATAGACACAATCTCTCAGGAAAAACTGAGATTTAACTGGAACTTCTCTACACTAACCACAGTATAATCGGGGACTAACCCTAGCATACACCTAGGATCTAAGCAGGAGAGAGATAAAATTTAATCAAGAAGAAAATAAGGATCAGCTTTGGCAAGGATGAGGGAACATCACTTGCCTCAATACCAGAAAAGCTTGGTCGGCCACTTCCCTCACTCTCGGATCTAGCCGCAGAGCACCAAGCCGAGGAACTGACGGAATGCAGATCCAGGCGAGAGCAATCCAGATCCACTCTCGAATTCGAATTTCGACCGCTAAATCTCCAGGAATCGGCGTCCGAAGGCTAGGGTAGTCCGGCGGTTCTCTTCCTCTCGTACAGGCGGCGACTCCTTGCAAAAAGAGAAGATGAAAAGAGACAATGAACCGAGCCCTAATTTCTAACCTAAGGCTATATATACGCATCAGGTTTAATAATAAACAATCAATACATATTAATTACTTACACGCAATATCAAAACGACGCGAGACCCGAAACATCTCAGAAATTGATGAAATTCACATCGCAGTTAAAAACCCACGCTACGAACACAACTCCGAAGTCGAAATTAGCATTCGACGAACAAAACCCGGGATACCACCACCCGAAGCCAAAAAAACACAAGCATTCCCTAAGAGGCCCAACCGAGTCACCAAACAGACTCCGACTAGCTGGGGAATCTTGCTAACAGGCTACAAACAGGCTACACAAGGAACCCTAAGAGCTAAGACCACGATCTACAACGGCAAAGAGCCGGAAATACGCCATTGTAACGCCAGCCAAAGATCAAACAAAACACGGAAAAACCGGGGGCGTTACAAAATCTCAAGGTTATTCTTGGCCAGATATCTATCCTCTGCTCAGAAGCTTGAGATGGAGAATCAGTGCATTGGTTTGACTTAGGGAGACAGAAGCGTGGATGAGTATCCCCACGAGTTTACACGGTTGGGTCGTTATGTTGGTGCTATGTTTACTGAGGAGGAGCGGAAGACCAACAGATTTTATGAGGGTCTACGTGGCGATCTACAGCTACTCCTTGTCGAGCCTAAGGCGCAGGGCTTCCTAGCCTTGGTCAATTCAGCCCGGTCATTGGAAAAGGTCGTGAAGAAATTGCAAGATAAGAAGGACCCAGGGGAAAAGAATTCAAAGTTCAAGGTGGCGAATACAAAGTCGGGTTTCCACAGATGGAGCAAGAAGCCGAAGACTTCGAGCTCAGTCCCTTCGTCTGGTGCGACGGGGCAGCCACAAGTTGATTCCCAGGAGCTTGTTATAACTGTGGAAAGATGGGGCATTTTGCTCGTGAATGTTGGAGCGGACGTAGAAAGTCCGAGAGGAAGCTTGGAGAAACTTATGAAGAAAAAGGGAAGGCGGTGGAGTTAACCGCGTCCCACCATACTCCAGCCCAGCCTAGAGTATATAATCTTGCTTTGCAAGAGGCCATAAAACAAGCTGACATGGTGACAGGTATAAGTTAAGTTATAGCAGTTTAACTTTATGTAGTTGCTACCTTTTATATGTTAGTTTATAAATGTTGGTGCTAGGCTTTGTGTTGATTTTCGATTGTCCGGCGAGAGCCCTGTTTGATACGGGAGCTTTGCATTCCTTCTTGTCCGAAAGATTCGTATCGCGCATCGGAGTCCTTTCCTCGATGGCAAAAGACAAGTTGGATGTGTTGTTGCCAAATGGGTGCTCAATGCGCGCGGATAAAATCTGTGTGGTAAAGATACGGACTGGGGACTAGGAGTTTGACTTGCAAGCATCGGTACTGCCGTTAGTGGAGTTAGACATTATCTTTGGTATGGACTGGCTCTGGGAGCAGCGAGCATGAATTGATTGCAACCGAAAGGATGTTAGGTTGGGACTGAATACTGATCGGGAGACTATGTTTGTGGGCATGAATGGGCCGAGTAAGATTTTGATGTCGGCCCTTCAGGTGATCGAGGCAGTTTGGTCTGGGGCAGTGCTGTTTGTCACATTAGTGCAGACTTCAACTCCTAAGCCAAGTCTGGGCAGTATTCCAGTTGTGTCTGAATATCCTGATGTGTTCCCAGATGATCTCCCAGGAGGCCCACCTCAGCGGGAGATTGATTTTACTATTGAGCTGGTGCCGGCTGCCAAACCGGTGTCATGCTCTCCATATTGGATAGCGCCAAGAGAGATGGTGGAGCTGAAGGTGCAACTGCAAGAGTTGTTGGAGCAAGGGTATGTGCGTCCAAGTTCGTCGCCTTGGAGTGCACCGGTCCTCTTCGTTAAGAAAAAGGATGGGAGCTTGCGACTCTGTATCGACTATCAGGAGTTGAACAAGCTTACGAAAAAGAATAAGTATCCGATCCCAAAGATTGACGATCTATTTGATCAGTTGGTCGGGTTAACAGTATATTCGAAGATAGATCTGAAATCCAGCTACTACCAATTAAGGATAAGGGAAAGCGACATCCCAAAGACAGCGTTCAGCACGCGGTTTGGGCATTACGAGTTCAGCATCATGCCGTTTGGGTTGACCAATGCGCCATCCGTGTTTATGGATCTGATGAACAGGACGTTCAGAGAGTACCTGGACCGTTTCGTGATAGTATTTATCGACGAAATCTTGGTGTAAACGCAGTGTGAGGATGATCACTACAAGCATCTGCATATGGTGTGGGAGACGTTGAGAAGGAATCAATTATTTGTTAAGTTCTCCAAGTGTGAGTTTTGGTTATCCTCGGTAGCGTTCCTTGGTCATATTATTAGTGGTGAAGGGATAGTGGTGGATCCGACAAAGATAGTGGCGATATGGGAGTGGCCTGTATTGACTACAGTGGCGGAAGTCCGAAGCTTTCTGCGGCATGCCGGCTACTACAGGCGCTTCTTAGAGAACTTCTCGCGGATAGCACTACCACTCACGATGTTGACAAGGAAGGATCAAAAGTTTGTCTGGTCGCTGGAGTGTGAGCAGGCTTTTGAAGAATTGAAGAGGCGGTTGACCACGGCGCCTATTTTATGTTCGTCGAGTGGGACCGAAGGGTTTGAAATTTATAGTGATGCTTCGGGCAATGGTTTGGGCTGTGTTCTGCTACAGCATGGGAGCATGATAGCCTATGGTTCATGACAATTGAAGGTTCATGAGAGGAATTATTCGGTTCATGATTTAGAGTTATCGGCTATGATATTTGCTCTAAACCTGTGGAGGCACTACTTGTACGGTGCGAAGGTCGATATCTACACCGATCATAAGAGCCTGAAGTACTTGTTAGATCAGAAGGACCTGAACATGAGGAAGTGGAGGTGGATGGAGTTCCTGGGGGACTACACCTTTGAGATACATTATGTGACTAGGAAAGGAAATGCAGTGGCGGATGCGTTGAGTCGCAGGGTTACTGCGCGGGCCAGCTGGTTGTCGGTACATGATGAGGGTTTGGTCCATGATTTGGAGGCATTAGAGATCTCCTGCATTGACAAGCAGATTAGTGACGAGGCGAAATTGTATTTTACAAAGGTGCAATATGACCTAGCTGATAGGGTTCGGTGGGCATTGGTTCAGGATAGCAGCATGAAACAGATCTTAGATGAATCTTTGGATGGGTAAAATTCCCAATTTGCTGTTTGAAAGAAACAGTGCCTAATCACCTAGAGGGGGGGGTGAATAGGTGACCTATCTCTTTTTAAACTTTAAAGGCAGAAATAAAATACAGTAATTGCAATTCTAAAAGTATCACAGCACAACAACCATACAAGCATACATTCACAGAGAGCTCACAGGATTTATAGTGGTTCCCCAAGATCTGGGTACATCCACTTTCCCCCTTCGCCTATCTAGTAGTGTACCAGATTCGGCCTAACTTCTCCACTTCTCCTCAGATCCTCAGATCTTACAAATCAGAACCCCAAATAGGTTCCTACAACTCAGAGTGATCCCACTCCTACAACTCAGGCACCAAGCCCTACCACTCAGTCTTCAACAAGACCTACACTCAGGCATAACAGCCATACCTCAGCCTTCAACAAGGCCTACACTCAGAGAAATGATTCTCCTACACTCAGGCTCACAAGCCCTACCTCAGCCTTTATAGATTTAGGCTTACAACTCAGATCTATACAAGATCCTACAGAAATTAGAAAATACAAAGTATATAACCACAACTCTGATAGAGAGAGATGAGTCGACTGGTTTCTTGATGAGTTCTTGAAAGAACTTGGCTGAGATCAACCTCTCTTGGCTTTCTTCAAAGCTTCTTGAATTAGAACACAGTAGGGTTGTATCTCTATGCAGATGATCTTCAATCAACTGCTGACTTGAGATTCTGATTTCAATCTGAATCTTCCTTATCAGCCTAGTTCAACAGTTGGTCTTCTTAGTAGGAGCTCTCTCTCTCCAACTTCTTAGATCTTCTCTTGAAGGTCTACTTCTTGTTGTGTTATTTTTCACTTCATTGATCGATCCTTCCTTCTATTGAAAGAATAAGCCTTTATATAAGCTTTCTTCATGGTGACCGGCTGATCCGGTTTCTAACAACCTTCTAATAGCTCTGACAGTAGCAGTTGACTGGTTGAAATTGCAGCTGTCAAGTCATCCAGTCACTTCTTGAAATCTCTGTCACTGTCTGAAAGTGTCGAGATAGATAGTCTTTATGTGTCGACACAAATAGACTAAGTGTCAACACAAGTAGACTAAGTGTCGACACTAGCCTTTATGGTGTCGACACAACTCCTTGTGTTGTTGTAACAGCTTCTCGACAATACTTCTTTAGAGTGTGTCGACACTGATCCTGTGTGTCGACACAAGTCCTTCTTCAATACTTACTTGATTTCTGCTAAGTGTCGACACAACTCCTTTGTGTCGACACATCTTCTTGTGTTGAAACTTGCTAAGTGTCGAGACATCTTCTTTGTGTCGACACATGCCTTCTGTGTTGAAACTTTTTCTGAGTGTCGACACATCTCCTTTGTGTCGACTCATTCTTCATGTGTTGAGACTTTGCTGAGTGTCGACACATCTCCTTTGTGTCGACACTTGTACTTAAAATTTGTTGAAGTTTACTGAGTGTCGACACAGACTCCTAGTGTCGACACTTGTACTTGAACTTTGTTGAAGTTTGCTGAGTGTCGACACAGCCTCCTAGTGTCGACACTTTTGCTGTCGACAAAGTTTCTCTGGGTGTCGACACTGCTTCTAAGTGTCGACACTGATTATGTAGACAATTCTTCATTGTGTGTCGACACTACCAGTATGTGTCGACACTTTCCTTCTGGTGTCGACTCTGCCTTCCTAGTGCCGACACAATTACTCCAAGTGTCGACACAGGTTCTCTAGGTGTCGACACAAGCCTCCTTAAGTGTCGACACTTTTATTCTGGGTGTCGACACATGGACTTAAAAACTTTTTTGCTTCCTTGCAATTACTTAACCTGCACAAATAAACTCAAAGCACATAAAATACACCTTGATGTATATCATTGAGTAAGGTGAGGCTTCTTCAAATCAGGTACATATATTCCAATGTACCCAACAATCTCTCCCTATTTGGAGAATTCATAACCCTTAGTCAATGATATACACCAAACATAACAAATTTTCAGTATGATGTAAAATAGTATTATATGACAGGGAAAATACTTAAACATGTATGAACAGAACATGTATAAAACAATTATCTCAGAACAATTAATGTAATAGATTTGAACATGTAACATTGTTCTTACAACTCCAAACATTTTCATTTATTAAAAGTTTACATAGAGTTTAATACAAATGGTTACAAATTGTAAACTTAAGAAAATGCTATCATATGGCTACTATGGTTCCTTGATTACAATGCCCTTTCCAGATTGAATCTTTGCTTGAACTGGAGCTTTATTGTCATCAGCAGCAGCAGGCTTCTTCCCTTTAAGATCTTTCTTTTTCAGCTCTTCAGCCTTTATCTTCTGCATTTCAAAATAGTGATAAGCCTTAGGGAAATACTTGCTAGGCTCCTGTGCATTAGGAGGTAGCTTTCCCAGTTTAGCCTTCCTTCTATATTGTACTATGGTCTCTTGCCTATTCTCATGTTTTCTCCACTCCAGGTCAGAATACCACTTGCCTCTATCCAGGACATTGTCCTTAGCAGCCTTCCAAGCAGTCAATATGATATTCCTGGATGTGGGGCTCCATTGTTCAAAATCTGGGCTTAATTCAGCTTGTTCTCTGAACCTTTTCTTAGATAATTGGGCCTCTCGTTCTTTTAACAAAGCCTCTTGCTCTTTTAAGATTGCCTCTGGCACAGGCTGGATAACTTTATGAGAAATTATATTATGATTACACTCAGGAGGACTATACATAGACTGTACCTTCTGATGTATCATGTCAAAATCTGCAGGAGGATATATCACTTGAGCCACTTCAGCTTGCTCTCCTCCAAAGTATGCAGGATTTATTACAGACTCTGCCACATTGTCATCATCACATAAAGGTGGATATCCAAGGGTGGCTCTGATGGAATTTGAAATCCATTTGGCATGATCAGAGCCTGCCTTGACTAATACCCTCTCCCCCTTTATGACTTCTCTCTCTATGTGATCCCTGAGATCATCTTTCTGAAACTTGATCTAGGCATTCAGATAGTTAACTCCATCTTTATAAAAAGGTTTCAACCTTTGGAGCTTTTCAGTGATTAGCTTCTGTGAATCCTAGATGGTAGATGTAACAGCAGTGAGACCTTCTTGTAATGCCTGATCAAATTCTACCTTGGCTGTAGTCATGGCTGCAGTGTGGGCAGTAGCTAGATTCTTCATTTCAGTGACTATCACATTATGTGATTCAGTCAAGTTTTCATTCATTCTTATTTGATTTTCTAGAACATATCCTTGCTTTACTGCTAGGTCATCAAGTTATGTCTTTATCGTCTCTTGATGTGTAGCCAGATAGACCACTACATTGCCTCCTTTATGGAAACAATCAGTCATTTCTTTCTTGTTGAGATTCACTTCAGATCTGATTGATTTGATGTCTTATGCCAGATCAAATTGCAGGGATTTATGCCCTTCATCCATATATTTTTCTAGAGCTTGCCTTTGCTCATCCAGCTTAATCTGCAAAGCCACCATCAGTGAACTATAATCAGTAGATGGGGCAGGCTGTGGAGCAATGGTCTGTAGTGTTTTCTTGTAGTTCTGGCTCCTTCTTTTGAAGACCTGAAACTTCCTATTCTTGGCTCTAGCAGCCTCTTCATCTTCTGAAGCAGAAGTGCTGACGATGTCCACTCTATCCTTAGGACTAGGAGGTAACTCCTTCTCAGTCTTTTGTGGTTCCTCAGCATCCTTTGGCTCCACAGTCTCCTTGCCTGCAGTTTCTACATTATCCACATGCTCCCCCTCAATATTGACCTTCTCCCCCTCAACAGCAGCTATTTCTCTCTCAAGGTCTGTCTGCACAAGATCATGGAATAGCTCTTCCAGTGTAAACTCCTATTGAGGATGGACTGGTGAATCTCTGATCTCAGGAGCAATTGATTCCCCTTTATCAGTAATTGATGTGTCCTCCATGACCACATCCTGGGGTTGTCTATGTATCTGGGTTTGCTGATTAACATCAGGTAATGAATCAGTCAAAACTTCATCCTCAATATGGAAATTTAATTGATTTACTTCAGTAATTACCTCAAGAATGATTTGGGTAGCCCTTTCACTCTCTAATGGAGTTGGCTCATCCATATGTAGAGGCTCCCCCTGGAGTGGATCCAGGAGAATTGGGCTAGCTGATGGTAGCTCCCCCTACCTTTGTGCATCTTCTTGTCTTGCTGGTGTCTGTCCAGCATTTCCAGTCTCTTCATCATCAGGACTAAAGACCACTTGCTCTTCAGAGCTGTTGGAGGATTCTTGAGCCACAATGGCTGTCTTCTTCTTCTTCTGAGGTGTTTTTTTTCTGGAGATGGCAGTTCCTTTTTCAGCACCCTATCCCACCTTGAGAAAATTCTCAAATCCATTCTCCTCATGTGGTTTATCTTTGAACCTGCAGCTTTGTTCATCACTTCAGGTATACTGCCAGCTAAGTATAGACTCAGAATTCTTCCCAGACTAGGTTTCTTCAAGCTCTCTTTTATCTTATCAAACATGACTGCAGACCAATCAGTATTAAGTTTGAAGATTATCCTTGTCATCAAACTGAACATATAAGCTGAAATTCTGTCATATCCTCCAGGCTTGCTCAGAATTACCTTGCAAACTATTTCAGATATAAACTTTCCTTGTATGTTCATTCCTTTTCTGTTGAAAACTGATCCAGTTTTCAAATTTGAGTCTAATCCACACCATTTCAATGTCTCTCTGGTCTTAGAAGCAGATACATCTTCTTCCTCTTTTGTTCTTGGTAGTTGAAGTACCTTTCTTAGATTTTTCTGTGTGACCTTGACTTTTGTCCCATGGGCTCTGGACTTAATCTTGAGTCCAGATTCATCAAGAGTAGCTGCACTCAAGAATTCAAGGACTTCCTTCTTCCAGATCTTGATTGGTTCTGATACAAGGTATTCTAGTCCAGTCTCGGCAATTAGGGTTACCACACCTTTGATTTCGGGTTCCGCGTCATCAAAGGCGTGTCGCACGATCTCATATCCTTCATTAATGTTCTCTTCTAGCTTGGGCGCCATTAGGGTTTGAAGAAATTTTGAATTTAGAGAAGAGAGATGTCGACACACAAGTTTGGTCTCGAAACTAAGGTGAACGTGTCGACAAACAATGGGGAAAATCTATTTATACCTTTCTAAAATTGAAGGTGAAAAGGCGCATTAACATACTTGAATTGTGTCGATACTGTTGAAAAGTGTCGACACTTACTTATAATGTCTCGACAACTATGTGTCGACACAAATATAGTCGACAGAATATATGTGTCGACACTTATATATCTCAGCTCGACACTTAGTCGAGACACTACTAGACTAATTCTGTGTAAATCCTAAGTGTCGACACCACCTTGGATGTGTCGACACCTACACTGCATGTGTCGACACAAATTCTCTGAAGTGTCGACACAGACTTCCTAGATGTGTCGACACCATTTCTCTGAAATGTCGACACCACTTCTATATATCGATACAGACAACTTTGTGTGTCGACACCATTTTACTTAGCTAATTTTTTTGTAAACTATTCTAAGTTTATCATCCCTAATTCAATTATAAATTTATTGAATTTGGTTTCATCTAAGGGCTTAGTATACATATCAGCTAACTGATTATCTGTATTTATATACTCTAAGGAAATGTCTCCTTTTTCTACATGTTCTCTTAGAAAATGGTATTTTATTTCTATGTGCTTAGTCCTACTATGGGAGATAGGATTATTTGCAATAGAAATGGCACTAGTAGAATCACAAAATAAAGGTGTTCTACTTACTTGAATACCATAATCTTCTAGTTGATGTTGAATCCATAGAAGTTGAGCACAGCAACTTCCTGCAGCCACATACTCTGATTCTGCTGTGGAGATAGCCACACTTGTTTGTTTCTTGCTACTCCATGACACCAGCCTTCCACCTAGGAATTGACAAGTTCATGTAGTACTCTTTCTATCTTCCTTGCAGCCTGCAAAATCTGCATCTGAATAACCTGTAAGTTCAAAATCTCCATTCCTAGGGTACCAAAGGCCTAGATAAGTAGTGCCCTTAAGATATCTCAAAATTATTTTAACTGCTGTCAAATGAGATTCTTTAGGGCAAGCTTGGTACCTAGCACAGACACATGTAGCATACATGATATCTGGTCTACTAACAGTCAAATAAAGTAGGGAGCCAACTATTGCTCTATACAAAGTTTCATCTACAGGCTTCCCTGCATCATCTTTGCTTAGAGACATGCTTGACCCAATAGGAGTTTTCATGGTAGTGGATGATTCCATACCATACTTCCTTATCAATTTTAGGGTGAACTTAGACTGGCATACGGATAATCCATCTTCAGTCTGGCTAACTTGGAGACCCAAGAAGAACTTAAGTTCCCCCATAATGCTCATTTCAAATTGTCCTTGCATAAGTTTTGCAAATTTTCTGCAAAGACTATTTTCTGTAGACCCAAATAATATGTCATATACATATATTTGGACTAAGATAATCTTGCCTCTAGATTCCCTAAGAAATAGAGTCTTGTATATTTTCCCCCTTGAGAATTTGTTCTCAATGAGGAAACTAGACAGGGTTTCATACCAAGCCCTAGGGGCTTGTTTTAACCCATACAAAGCCTTCCTAAGTCTATATACATAATCAGGTTTAAGAGAATCTACAAAACCTAATGGCTGCTCTACATAGACTTCTTCCTTCAGGTTTCCATTCAGAAAAGCTGACTTAACATCCATTTGATATACCTTAAATCCTTGTTAAGTTGCATAGACAAGGAACATCCTTATTGCTTCCAGTCTTTCTACTGGAGCAAAGGTTTGATCAAAATCAATACCTTCTCCCTGCCTATATCCTTTTGCAACTAGTCTAGCTTTATTCTTTATAATAATTCCATTCTCATCAAACTTGTTCCTAAAGATCCACTTAGTTCCAATAATGTTGTGCTCTTTTGGTTTAGGAACTTGCTCCCAGACCTTGCATCTTTTGAGCTGGTTCAACTCCTCTTGCATGGCCTCAATCCAATGAGGTTCTAGGATTGCTTCTTCAAATTTCTTTGGCTCTACTTGGGATAGAAAGCTGGAGTAGAGAACTGAACTTAGATTCCTGCTCCTTGTTTGTACCCCTTGACTGAGATCTCCAATAATTTGATTGGCTGGATGATCTTTTAAATGCTTATTTGCTGGAGGCAGCCTGTCTTCAGGTTGTACACCTTCATTCTCTTCATTTAGATGCACTTCTTGATCCCCTTCAGCTTCAGGAGTATCTTGTACTCCCCCTGGACAGCAGCCACCTTCTTCTACTTGCTGACTTGCAGTAGGACCTTCTACAATAGTAAGCTTGTCCATCTTCTTAGTTACACCTGTGGAGCTGAAAACACTTCTAGGCAATTCATTGTTAATGAGTCTAGCTTCATCAAAAACTACATGAACAGACTCTTCTACAACTTGAGTAATCAAGTTGTAGACCCTATAAGCCTTACTATTGTTGATGTACCCAACAAAGATCCCCTCTTGGGATTTGGCAGCAAACTTGGTTAGATAAGACTTACCATTGTTAAGGATATAGCACTTGCAACCAAAGATCCTGAAATAGGATAGATTTGGTTTTCTGCCCTTCACAATCTCATAGGGGGTCTTCTTGTGGCTCTTGGTGATAGTAGCCCTATTGATTATATGGCATGCAGTATTGACTGCCTCAGCCCAGAAATATTCTGGGAGAGAAGTGTCACTCAATATGGTTCTACCAGCCTCTATCAAGGTTCTATTTTTCCTTTCAACAATGCCATTTTGCTGAGGTGTTCTTGGTGAGGAAAATTCTTGAAAAATTCCAAACTCTTCACACAGTTTTGTCATACTTTCAGACTGAAATTCAGTATCATGGTCACTTCTGATTTTGACCACTGTATTGTTCAATTCATTCTGAATTTGTTTAACAAAACTATACAAGATGCTTGGTGTTTCAGATTTTTGCCTTAGGAAGAACACCCAGGAATACCTTGAGTAGTCATCAACTACCACAAATGTGTAGACCTTCCTACCTAGGCTGTGAACTGGCATTGGAACAAAAAGATCCATATGCAAGAGGTGGATTTGGTCTGCTTGCCCTTTTGACAAGCTGAGCATATCCCAACCTTTATACACTTAACCTGAGGATCATTCCTCACTAACTCTTTGCTAAAGAGTTGGCCAATTGTCTTATAGTTAAGATGAGCCAGCCTCTTGTGCCATTTAACACAATATGAGATTTTCTCATCAGCTACAAGACAAATAGGAGAAACAATGTTCTCACACATAATGTCTAGACAATAGACATTTCTCTTCCTATATCCTGTCAGAATGATCTTTTGATCACTTGACCTACTGATTTGACAACCATCCTTGACAAATGAGATGTCATATCCTAAATCACTCAGCTGGCTTATGCTAATGAGGTTATGTTTCAAACCATTTACATAAGCCACTTGAGTAATTGTAATTAGGTTGCTAGAAATGTTACCAAAGCCTTTGATGATTCCTTTTTTCTGAACCACCAAAGGTAACTTTAGGACCATCCTTGATTGGTGTATAGTCCTTCAGCAATCCCCTAGTTCCAGGCATGTGCCAGGAACATCCACTGTCCAAGTACCATATAGGGGCATGACCACTTGGACTCACCTGCAAAACAGATTACTTAACCTTAGAACCCAAATAATTCTTGGGTCCTTGGTGCAGGTTAGTTTGACTTTTACAAGACTACCTGTAGCTCTTCTAGCAGGTAGTTTGTTAATCTCCTTGACACTAGAATTGTGCCAACAATCTATGGCAAAGTGGCCTACCTTGCCACAATACTAGCACTCAAATCTATTGTACCTTTGTTTAATTACAACCCTACCTGTTTTATCTACAGCAGGCTTCTTGTTGAGTACTGGGGCTTTGCCCTTAGACTTGGACCTAACTGTCCTGGCAGGTTTTGTAAACCCCAATCCAGTCTTACCCTCTTGAGGGATAAACTCATCTATCAAAGGTAAAACTGATTTTGGTTTAGAAAAACTTGCAACAATCTCTCTCTCCTTCTGAAGTCTAACCTCCAGATTCCTAATTTGATCATTCTTAAATGTAATAGTTCCCATCTGAATAACTGTAATGTTCTTCAACCTGGCTATTTCATTTAGTTTTTGATCTAACACTTTATCTGAATCAGCAGCTGCCAACTTAAGATTAACAATTTGCTTGGTCAGTATTTTGACCAGATTTTTGCTCTTCTTAAGTGCCTGCAATACATCTCTATATTCATCCATCAACTGATGAATATCTCCCTCAGATTCAGACTCACCCACATCACTTTATGCAGATGTATCTGATTCTGAATCAGTACTATATTCTGAAAAACATTGTACCTTACTTAGTACAGGCTGATCCTGGATCTTGTCTCCTTCTGTTAAGGCCATCAGTCCATTGCACTGATTGTCCTCATGCTCATAAATTGAGTTCATTAGCTGCAAGAACTCATCTTCTTCCTCTTCAACAAACAAGCCTATATAGGCTTCAGCTTCTGAATCTGTTTCTGATGATGATTGATCAGTCAGACTTTTGTCCTTCTTGGCAACAAAGGACCTTTCCTTTTTGCCCTTGAACTGAGTCTTCTTCTTGTCAGTTGACTCTTTCCTCTTTTCTGTACAGTCAGCTAATATATGTCCTTGTCTATTGCAACAATAGCAAACTATCTTTGAGGATGTATTTTTACTTGGCTTGGACTTTCTTTTGTCATTCCTTGATGACTTCCTGTTCTGATAATAGTCATCTTTAGGCTGTGAAGTGGATGGCTTAGACCTCCACTGCTTCTTTTTTAGAAACTTTTGAAACTGTCTTGTAAAGGCAGCAAAATCCTCATCAATTTCACTGCTGTCTGAGTTCTGGTTTTCTGAATTTTCTGAAGCAGTCTCAGCAACTATTTGTGGTGGAGATGGAGACTTGCTTCTATACTTCCTAGTGGCTTCAGTCTTGAAGGCCACAGACCTTTCCTTGTGCTCCACTCTAGTAGTCTTCTCTTCCTCCTTTCTAACCATTAACTGCATTTCATAAGATAGCAGTTTTCCAAACAAGGTTGGAGGAGGTATATCAGCTAATTTGGCCATTTCCCTAATGGCACAAATCTTGGTATCCCAGTCCTTAGTCAGGGATCTTAAAAACTTGTCATTCAGCTAATAGTTGCTGAATTCTCTTCCATAGGACATCAACTCATTAACAATCCTATAGAATTTCTTGTAGCGTTCAGTAATGCTATCAGACTTGCCTTGTATGAAGCTTTCATACTCCTAATTTAACAAAGACTTCATATCTTGTCTTACCTCTTCATATCCCTCTATGTAAATTATTAGAGTGTCCCACATTTCTTTTGAGGTTTTACAATGTATTAGGTTCTGAAATGTGGCATCATCAATTGCACTTACAATAATATTCTGGGCCCTCTTGTCCATAGTGGCCAGAATTATTTCATCTTTAGTCATTTCTGAATAGTCTTTGTGAGTTCTCTGATTTGCATCCAGAATAGATATTTTCATTGGCACATATGGCCCTTCTTTGATTGTGATGTATATTCTTGGGTCAGATGCTTCCATAAAGAGTCTAACCCTCTCTTTCCATATGCCAAAAATTTCTTTTCTGCAGATTGGCAATTTCATGGATCCTAGCTCTTTGTGATTCTCAGTTGAACCCATTTTTTTGATTCTTGATTCTGCCTACAGGATCTTTACTCAGACTGTTATGTCCTTTGTGAGTAACCTCCCTCTGATACCACTTGAAACAAACAGTGCCTAATCACCTAAAGGAGGGGTGAATAGGTGACCTATCTCTTTTTAAACTTTAAAGGCAGAAATAAAATACAGTAATTGCAATTCTACAAGTATCACAGCACAACAACCATACAAGCATACATTCACAGAGAGCACACAGGATTTATAGTGGTTCCCCAAGGTCTGGGTACATCCACTTTCCCCCTTCGCCTATCTAGTAGTGTACCAGATTCGGCCTAACTTCTCCACTTCTCCTCAGATCCTCAGATCTTACAACTCAGAACCCCAAACAGGTTCCTACAACTCAGAGTGATCCCACTCTTATAACTCAGGCACCAAGCCCTACCACTCAGTCTTCAACAAGACCTACACTCAGGCATAACAGCCCTACCTCAGCCTTCAACAAGGCCTACACTAAGAGAAATGATTCTCCTACACTCAGGCTCACAAGCCCTACCTCAGCCTTTATAGATTTAGGCTTACAACTCAAATCTATACAAGATTCTACAAAAATTAGAAAATACAAAGTATATAACCACAACTCTGATAGAGAGAGATGAGTTGACTGGTTTCTTGATGAGTTCTTGAAAGAACTTGGCTGAGATCAACCTCCCTTGGCTTTCTTCAAAGCTTCTTGAATTAGAACACAGTAGGGTTGTATCTCTATGCAGATGATCTTCAATCAACTGCTGACTTGAGATTCTGATTTCAATCTGAATCTTCCTTATCAGCCTGGTTCAACAGTTGGTCTTCTTAGTAGGAGCTCTCTCTCTCTCCAACTTCTTAGATCTTCTCTTGAAGGTCTACTTCTTGTTGTGTTATTTTTCACTTCATTGATGGATCCTTCCTTCTGTTGAAAGAATAAGCCTTTATATAAGCTTTCTTCATGGTGACCGGCTAATCCGATTTCTAATAACCTTCTGACAGCTCTGACAGTAGCAGTTGACCGGTTGAAATGGCAGCTGTCAAGTCATCCAGTCACTTCTTGAAATCTCTGTCACTGTCTGAACGTGTCGAGATAGATAGTCTTTATGTGTCGACACAAATAGACTAAGTGTCAACACAAGTAGACTAAGTGTCGACACTAGCCTTTATGGTGTCGACACAACTCCTTGTGTTGTTGTAACAGCTTCTCGACACTGCTTCTTTAGAGTGTGTCGACACTGATCCTGTGTGTCGACACAAGTCCTTCTTCTTCAATACTTAGTTGATTTCTGCTAAGTGTCGAAATAACTCCTTTGTGTCGACACATCTTCTTGTGTTGAAACTTGCTAAGTGTCGACACATCTTCTTTGTGTCGACACATGCCTTCTGTGTTGAAACTTTTTCTGAGTGTCGACACATCTCCTTTGTGTCGACTCATTTTTCATGTGTTGAGACTTTGCTGAGTGTCGACACATCTCCTTTGTGTTGACACTTGTACTTAAACTTTGTTGAAGTTTACTGAGTGTCGACACAGGCTCCTAGTGTCGACACTTGTACTTGAACTTTGTTGAAGTTTGCTGAGTGTCGACACAGCCTCCTAGTGTCGACACTTTTACTGTCGACAAAGTTTCTCTAGGTGTCGACACTGCTTCTAAGTGCCGACACTGATTATGTAGACAATTCTTCATTGTGTGTCAACACTACCTGTATTTGTCGACACTTTCCTTCTGGTGTCGACTCTGCCTTCCTGGTGTCGACACAATTACTCCAAGTGTCGACACAGCTTCTCTAGGTGTCGACACAAGCCTCTTTAAGTGTCGACACTTTTATTCTGGGTGTCGACACATGGACTTAGAAACTTTTTTTGCTTTCCTTGCAATTACTTAACCTGCACAAATAAACTCAAAGCACATCAAATACACCTTGATGTATATCATTGAGTAGGGTGAGGCTTCTTCAAATCAGGTACATATATTCCAATGTACCCAACACTGTTGAGGATGGACTGCTATGGAGGAACGGTCGCCTATGAGTCCCTAATGCGGATAATCTGCGGGAGGAGTTGATGTACGAGGATCATCATACCAAGTACTCAATCCACCCAGGGAGCACGAAGATGTATAAAGACATGAAGAAGTTATTCTGGTTGCTAGGATTAAAGAAAGATGTAGCACATTATGTGGCCAAGTGCCAAACCTGTGCCTTGGTGAAGGCGGAGTTCCAGAAACCCGGAGGATTTTTGAAGTCCTTACCTATTCTGGAGTGGAAGTTCGACAACATTTCTATGGATTTTGTGCATGGTTTGCCAAAGTCGCATAGGGGAAACGACGTCATCTGGGTGGTCGTAGATAGATTGACAAAAGTGTCGCACTTTATCCCAAACAGGAAGGAAGATCCGGTGGAAACGTTAGCCAAACTCTATGCGAATAATATTGTTCGATTGCATGGTGTGCCCCGCAGTATTGGTAGTGACCGATATGGATGCTTCACGTCGAGTGAATGGAGGCTGGTGCATATTCGGTTGGGTACTAAGTCGAGTTTCAGCACAGCCTTTCATCCACAGACGGATGGTCAGACCGAGAGGGTCAACAGGACGATGGAGGACATGATTCGCATGTGTGTCCTGGATTTTGGAAAGCAGTGGGAAGATCACCTGTACATGGTGGAGTTTGCATATAACAACAGCTATCAAGCGAGTATTGGAATGGCGCCTTTCGAGGCCTTGTATGTGAGAAAGCATCGCACGCCATTGTCTTGGTTGGAGACAGGTGAGTCGAAGTTATTCAAATGTCAAGCGGTGGAAAACACCACTTCAATGATACGTACAATTCAGGAACGGTTGAAGATTGCTCAGAACAGGCAGGCAAAATATTATAACGCCAAGCATAGGAACGTGGAGTTCGGTATTGGCGACTGGGTGTATTTGAAAATCAAGCCGTTCAAGGGTGTCTCGCGGGTTTGACGCTTGAAGAAGCTGAGTCCGAGATACCTTGGACCATTTGAAATCCTGGAGCGGTTGGCAAAGCAGCATATCGTTTGAAGCTGTCAGTGGAGTTGAGTGGGCTACACGATGTATTCCACATATCGGTGTTGCAGAGGCGGTGCAAGAGCCTTCGCAGGTCGTTACGGTCGATCAAGTGCCGGTTGATTACGGGTTGACTGCAAAGGTCAAGCCAGTGCGTATTGAAGACTTTGAATTTAAACGACTCCGCAACAAGGAAATCCGAATGGTTAAAGTCCGTTGAGATAACTGCGGATATGAGGAGCTTTCATGAGAGCGAGAGCAGACTATGTTGGAGGAATACCCTGAGTTATTCCACACAGGTAACATTTAAATTTTGTGTACCTTTAAATAATTTCGGGACAAAATTTTTTAAGGGGGGGGGGGGGGGGTGGAGATCTATAACACCCCGAAAATCGTAATCGAACCGGTCACGTCCTAAGCAATTTTTGGTGCCTTAATATGGGTACACGGCCTGAGAAACGGGCGTGTGCAAGGCCGTGTCTTTCACTGTGTTGGTCGGCTATGTCCAGAAAAGGACACGGCAGGAAACACGACAGCATGACACTGGCGTGTCAAGCATGACACGGGCGTGTGCATACCCGTGTCACCACCCGTGTTCCTAAGAGTCGTGTCGGTTGGCGTGGCGGTTATCTGTGGCATGCCCCCAGGACACGAGCGTGTTAGGATACGACACGGGCGTGTCAGGTTGAGAACCCGGGCGTGTCTTGACCCATGTCATTTCCTATGCTCGACGATCGTGCCTGCATCGGGGCACACGGTCTGGGACACGGCTGCGTGTAAGGCCGTGTTCGGCCCAGGATTGAGTAATTTTGGGGGGATCTGAGCCGTTCATTTTCTTTAAATGAGATCTGACGGCCCGAATGTGTTCCTACTCTGTTAAGGCCGGGAATGGAGGATTAATTCTTCATTTTCGCATAAGCCTTCTCTTTCTAAGGAGTTAGAGAGAGGAGAGAGAAGGAGGACGGAAGTGGAGTATTCCGGCAGCCAGCGGAGCATCGGAGCACCGATTCGAGAACCAAGACCGGATCCGCGGAGGAAATTCCCTTGCAAAGCTTTCCATCCGGATGGATTCCCATGGCGCAAAAGCGAACTACAAGGGTAACGATTCTCTAATTGAGCATGTGAAGCTCTCCTTCTTTTGCATAAGGAACCCCACTCCCGCGAGTCTGCGGTGAGTCTGCGGTGTTCCTTGGGGTTGACGGGAATAGTCCCCCTTTGTGTTACATATAGAGTCCGGAATCGAAGTACGGACATAGGCATTGTGTGTGAAGCCTACCCAGACGTGTTGGTCTGGATCGGTGATGTTAAATTTTGTATGGTTGGCCGGAGAAGACTCCGTGCTGTGTATTTTCGGGTTTATACACAGTAGATTGCAGCAGGGATCCTTGGGGATTAACTACAAGGTGCACCCAGAAAACTAAGCGGAAACGTAGTTCTGCTAACTTAGCGGTCGGGGAGCCAGCCTTGAACAAAACTAGGTATGTATTGTTTGGAAATGTTTTGGGATCCGAGAGAAGCTTGGCCGGTGGGTACGTCTTAAGGTGACTACGCGGAGTGAGCAACGGGAAAGTGGAATCGGACCTAAGCTATGTGGTTCAGTGCTAGAGACTCATAGAGGGACTGGTCGTTGGCATAGTCGGGAGTCTTAGACGGTGGTCAGAAAGACTACAATGCGCATGATGTTGCCATCCCGGGGATAGTGGTGAATCCACGGAATTGACCGGATTCACCGATAATGTGCCCTAAGTGGACAAGGTGTTTGTCCGTGCGAGCCTACACCTGTGGCGAAGTATGTTTGTACTTTATTATTTAGCTGGGCTAATGAAATGCTAGGAAGGAGCACCGCCGTCCCGAGTAAGGGGCGGGGTCGTTATAATTTGGTCGGCTTTGGCTGACCGTTACTTTGTTTGGCACCGTGCGGTGGAATGTTGCTTGAAGGTGATGCAGAGAAGAGTACCAAATAGAGGGCTGAAGCCCATGTTGTTGAGCTGGCCCTCGAAGGCCAAAGCGAGTTGTTGTTTTTAATTTTTGTCATGTGTGGCCGGCCTGCGAGCCGATGTATGTAAAATACCAATTTATTAAGTAAACTCTTGTAAGGCCATAAGGCCAAGTACTTTCAGTGTATTTGTTATTTCATTCCTATGGTAGTATGTGGACAGTCATGATAGTTGTTATTCAATTATGGGTTCTTTCCAACTGTTTAAAAGCTTCCGCTAGAATGCTCTATGTTAGGGCGAGTAGTTATAGTTGGATTTTTGATATTATTATATAACTCTTCCGACTGTCCGTAGTATATGGTGTCAGGTTCCAGCTGGACCTTTTGTTATATGTCATTCGACAGAACGGGGTGTTACATCAGCCACCACGATACGTGTCTGAATATTTTCCAAGAAACGTCTACAAGATTCAGAAGGCCCTTTACGGTTTGAAGTAGGCTCCTCGGGCATGGTATGGGAAGTTCGTAGAATACCTCCAATTCTGTGGTTATTTTTCCTCTGATTCAGATTCGATCCTATTCATCAAGAAGAGGGGGGAGCTTCATGTCTTGGTGTTATTATACATGGATGATATGATTGTCGTGGGAAACTCCGAGGAGGAGGTAGATAGACTCAGGGCAGAGCTAGCTATTCAGTTCGAGATGAAGGACTTAGGTGAGCTCCTCCACTTCCTTAAACTCGAGGTGGAGTGGAAAGAGAGAGACATACTCTTTTTTGAAAAGGGCTATGCAGAACAGATCATTCAGCGGTTCGGCATGAGGGAGGGGAAGACTAGCTCTACTCAACTTGATGTTGGCATCAAGCTTCGACGAGATAAGGGGAGGATACTTCCAGATCCTTGAGTTTTTCGGGCTCTGGTTGGGAGCCTTATTTATTTGACGACTACAAGGCCATACATTGCTTATATTGTAGGTCGAGTAAGTCGGTATATGTCGTAACCTCGGAAGCCTCATCTGGTGGCGGGAAAGAGCATTCTGAAGAATCTGAAGTTCACTTCTAATATGGGTCTCCTTTATGGGAGAGACACAAGCTTCAACATGTACGATTATATAGACGCTGACTAGAGGGAGATTCAGACGACCAAAAGTCAACATTTGGTTATGTCTTAACATGTGGATCAATGAGTATCTCGTGGTGCAAAAAGAATAATGATTTTGTGTCCGTCTCTGCTACGGAAGCAATTTACAAGGCTTCTGCCTTGGCAGCTCGGGAAACCATCTGGCTTAGGATGCTAGTAGAGGAAGTTCATGAAGAAGTGCACGGTCTCACTCTGCTACGTAGTGATAATGAAAGTGCCCTTAAACTGGTTAATAATCCAGTTTGTCATGTGCGGACCAATCACATTTAGATTGAGCACCATTTCATTTAGAAGGTGTTTGAGGGGTCTTTTGTGTTTGGACATGTGCTGAGCGAGAAAATATAGCAGACATCATCACGAAGTCACTATCGAAGGGGCCATTTATACGATTACGGGGATTGCTGGGGCTGGTTTCCACTTCTCACTTCAAGGGGGAGTGTTGAATTTTTTGAAGTTAAAGTGGCATCCTAGGCGGACTGTCCGCGCGAGCTGAGCTGACATTTGTGACAGTCTGGGTGGTCTGACCGTATGTTCTATGCGAATAGGATTAGCGAATAGCCAGGTCGGTCAGTGGTTTTGTAGTTGGCTTGTTCCCTGAAGGTAACTCGGCGGATAGGATGTTTATCCGTGGAGTTCGCTGAGTCCAAGTAGCGTACTGGATTGGACCTCGAGTGATCGGTATGATTAGTGCCTTGGTCTCGCTCTAGTTGTGTAGTTTGGTGTAACTGTGCAGCTCACCGGTTTGTGCAAATTGGTGTTGGAGTCCGCCAGTTTGTGCGGACTGGCCCTTTTATTCGCTGGTGTTATGTTCACACCAGGGATGGCTGGTGGTGTAGAATTGGTCTGGTTGTGTCAAAAGTTTAGGTGTGCTCAGTCTGGGAGATCACCTAGTTAGATCAGACTACTTTTTATGCCCACCAAGTTCAGCAGCTGTCAGCCTTGCGCTTTGGTTGAATGCTCAGAGTGTGCATACTGGAGTAGTGTTCGCAGGATCATGTGGACTAGAGCTATGTCTACATGTGTGCAGGCTAGTGGAGTATCTTCTTAGTCTGCTGGTGTGACAGTCAAGTCTTGGCTTAGCCTTGTGGAGGCAAGGCTGATAGGATTTCTATCCGTACTTGGTGGTGCGATGTTGGAGATCTGGCTGTCTAGCTAGTGGCGACAACAAGGGGGACTAGCATCATGTCTGTAGTTTTGTGGATACTATCAGTGCTCGTCGCGATATAGGGTGGTGATCCTATTGGCTAGGGTGGTGATTACACTCCTCTCCACGCCTATAAATAGGACCCCTACCACATCAACATTACAACTGAATGAATAGTAAGTGAGATCGGGTGGTTGTTGCAGACAGGTTTTCAGGTTCGCATGGTTTGAAGATTTTACAGGTGTTTGCTGTGCAGGTTGTGTGGATAGCGCTGAGAAGCCAGGGACTTGGTTCTGACTTCGGCCAGTGATCAGTATGGACCCTACAGTTAGCAATTGGCGATTAGCAGTAGGTTATGGATTGCGACTAGGCAGTCTTTTCTTTGGCAACCCTTTCCCAGTTCAATAAGTTGTCCGCTTCTCGAAGCTTGTTCAGTTCGACAGTTGTTGTTCGCGGCAATTTGGCGGCTAGGAAACTTCGCGGCTAGGCGGCTTGCAGATCAGCGGACAGTGTTCTTTAGCTTTGGAATAATGGGTTGTCTGCGCGGCTAGGTTGTGGTTAGGCGACTTGGCAGCTTCTAATGACATTGAAGGCAGCTCGGCAGAGTCGGCGGTTACTCATTGAGACCGTACAACTGGATTTGTATTTTCTAGTTTTGATTCCATTGGGAACATCAGCGAATCATATCGTGTCATGTATACCTCGTCTTGTAAAGATTGTTGATAGTATAAGATTTTCTTGCTCTTCTAGTTGCATCTGGTTTACTTGGCTTGGTATTGGTTGGAGTGTTCCTACGCCAGGTTTCTCGATTTATGCGGTTCACAAATTTTTAGACTGATGATAGAGATCAAGGCTGCAGAGGATGAAACTATTCACCTTAACAACCAAGTGACCAGCTTGTTTGACAAAGCTGCTCAAACATTAAAGGCCCAATCCTCCATTTTGAGATCCATGGAAACAAGCCTACAATTCTTTGCAAATGATATCGACTATGTAAAGAACTATGTGAGTCAAACTGATGAAGTTATCAGGGGTGCAATAGATCATGTCTGAAAGTTAGAGTTAGATCTAGAATACTCTAAAGGGGGGGGAGTGAATAGAGTATACTTAAAAAAAAATTATTAAGTTCTAGTGCAGGAAATGATGAAATTCTAGCAGATAGTAAACCTAATTCACAAGCACATCAAGAACAAAAAGAAAAATATACAACCAGACGACACAAGAAATTTATAGTGGTTCCCCAAATCTGGGTAGTCCACTCTTCTACCACCCTGGTAGGAATCCACTCAGGTTGTTGATCAGGTGCCTGACAACAATAGGTTTTGATCAGGTCCCTGAAAACCAACTCAAGTCTTTTGATCAGGAGACTTGCAACCAGGAATCACTTTTGAAGGGAGATGACAACCCTTTACAGAGGTGGGGGTGAGAAAGTTGATTATGTCTTCTCTATCAACAATCAAAGAGAAGACTTATGTGGACTGATGTTAGCAAACAGCTCCCCCTGAGATGTAGAATGGTTCAGGGAAGATCTGGAGCTTTGCTGCAGGGTGATAGGCCTTCAAGCCGAGTTCTTGACTAGCAGAGATGCAGGAACTTCTTGACTAATTTGAATGTAGTTGTCCTTGGAAGTCCTGGAGAGTATAAGGAAGAAGAAGATTCTTGTTATTATATGATTGTTCTTCTTCTACTGAATAATGATCTCTGCTTGTCACTGCAAGCTACTGATTGATTTTTTTTCTTTTTGTTCTATCTCTGAGTTTTTGTATATCTGTATATCCATGTGTTTCTTCTTCTCTGCCTTTTAAAATTTTGAATGTCTCAGTCATTAATGCTGACGGCCTTGAGAATAATCAGCATTGATTAATTTCCCCAACTGTCTTGTGGAAAATCGGCAAGTAATAATCCCGAGGAAAACTGTAATTAATGTTTCCTCTAACGGATACATTCAGAGAATGTTAGAGCATTAATCTTTCAGGAATTATCGCATTTGAGTGAGGACAGAATGCCGGAAATGGCTAAGTCTGGAATCGTCAAACAGTTGGCAGAATCCGTCGAACTGAATTACCAGTTCGTCGAGCTGAGATATTGTATTCATCGACCAGACGGCTTCTGTTCATCTAGCTGAGTTCCAAGATCGTCGAGCTGATAACAAAAATGCATGTTTCAGAACCTTTGCCTTTTCTGTCTGAAGTTCGTCGAGCTGAGTTTGTAACTTCGTCAACTGGAATTCAACAACTATTCTGGACTTAGAATAATTCATGAATATAGTTGTTGAAGTAAAGGATCCAGAATTCGTCGACCAATGAACAAAGTTCGTCGACCTGAGAACTTCTAACTGAAGGTTCTTGTGAAGTTGAGGTCCAATTTCATCGAGCTCAGGATCCAGTTCGTCAAACAAAGTCTGAAGTTGGACTTAGAATAATTTGGAGTTATCCTGACTTTAGATAGTTGAAGAAATATCCCAGATTTCATCGACCAGAGAACGAAGATCGTCGAGCTCAGCTCAGAGAAATATCTTAAGATCGTCGAGCTGAGGACATCAATCGTCGACCGGAGAATTTGACTTATCCTTCTGAAACAACTTCTGTGAACTGTGTCGACAGATGGTCTGTTGTGTCGACACAAATCCTCTAGGTGTCGACACAGCCTTTCTGTGTGTCGACACAATTATTCTGGGTGTCGACACAACTGCTTGAGTCTCTGACAAGCTGTTGTAAGCAGATCCATGTGATGTTGACTGTTGGCCTAGACTCTAGGACACAACTATGACCATGACTATACATGTTGGGTCATATCCTAAGTTAGTGAACCTAGCCCAAATCAACTAGGGATCCAACAATCTCCTCCTATTTGGGTGAGGTCACTAATAGACTCAAAACAAAAACACAAGAATAAACAAAGCAGGAAAAGGTATATCTAGCAGAGATTACTAACACAAGCATCAGATATATATGTACATGAGCTTTGTTTTAAACAGACAAATCAGTTTTAAAGCTAATGCAGAGAAAAAGAAATTGAAGCAATGTAAAGATTATTTCTTCTATTTTTTATCTGTGGGCTTATCTTCTTTAGTCTTTTCTCCTGGCTTAGTAAACATAATCTCTCTTTTAGGATCTGAAGCTTCCATCTTGGACATTGTCATGTCAGCAGCTCCTATAATCTTTAAAGATGTGGCCATGGGGACAACTGCTTCTGGGTGCAGCTTCATGTAGTCATCAACATTGAAGAATTTGTTTGCCTTATTATATCTCTTGAGTTCTTCTTTTTTGTACTTAGACATAGTGGAGTATCCTCAGATATCCTTGCCTTCATCTCTTGCTTTGTTGATCATAGAGAGACCAATAATTTCCTGGAACCTGGCCATTTTAGCTGTGTTGGCTATTTCTGGATCTTCAAAAGGAACAGGAGATGAGTATGGCCTGTTGGGACTATCAACTTTCTGTTCTGCAGAGAGAGTTTGCTGCTGCTGCTGATGTTGCTGCTGTTGATATTGCTGCTGTTGACTTCCTGAAGAGTGATGGCTTTGCTGACTGCTTCCAGAAGATCTCCCTTGATGTCTCTGATAAGTTTGAATAGGGGCAGATCTATGAGAACTAGAGCCAGAAGAACCAACTGCAGGAGGAGGAGGAGGTGGTGGATCTTTTCTATATCTCTGAACTGGAGGAGGAGAGTATCTTCTACTTCTCTTCCTCTCCTCTTGTTCATTCTTGGACACCCACATCCAAGCTGGCATCCCTTTGTATGGTATTATCTTTTGCAGAATGTAATAGGGAGTATCATGTGCTGGATTAGGCTTAGGAGCAGGAGGAGGTCTTTTCTTGGATACTTATTTCCTCTTCTTCTTTGTATCCTCCTCATCTGAATCTTCATCCTCATCTTCATCATCATCATCACTGGCAGAACCCTGTGGGTTATCATATAGAGCATCCAATGCTTTCAAGGCTTTAGCATAAGTAGCAGTCTTTTCTGTAGTAGCAGTATTTTCTGTAGTAGGAGCAGAAGTTTCAAAGGCTGGAGTTTCAGCAGAAGTTGGAGAAGAAGCTATACAAGAATCAGAAGTAACTGAGACAGAGCTTGCAGCTGCTGCCTTATTTTCTTCTGCAATGTCAGCCAAGATCAATGCATCTAGATCTGGCATGGGAGAGTCATCCATCACATAGGTTAGTGCTGAGATAGCTTCTGGAGGGGATGGAGTGACTGCAGAGTCTGGAAGTACAAAGCTATCCCTAAGTTGCTTAGCAATAACTGGACTGACAGGAGATGTATAAGGAATAATAGCCAAATGTGGCTTAGTGAATTTTGCTGGAAGAAGATGCAGATGTACAGTATCAAAAGTTTTCAGCAAATCTTCTAAGTTAACTGTGGGATTAAGAATGAAATCACCAACAGTCTCATCAATATCCATATCAGTATCAATAAAATCACTCAAATATTTATCTATACATTCTGTATATGCTGCTGGTGAAGCTGGAGCATCTACTAGAGCTGGAGCTGAAGACTCTGAAGCTGAAGCTATTGCTTCATCATCAGGCATCTCCCTCTGCCTGGTGTCAGTGGGAGCTGAGGCCAGGCCCCGAGCTGAAGATGGGGCAGCAGTAAGAGCAGATAGTTGGGCAGATAAAGATGAGATAGAGGTAGCAAGAGGTGTAATAGCCTCTGCTATAAAGGATTTAAGAAGGGGAGTGATAATGGAGATGATAGATGATATGGTAGAGGGATCAAAGGAGATTGTGGGAGAGGTTGGTCCAGAAGGTGTGGAAGTGGCAACTATGGTAGGGGTAGAAAGTGGAGCAGCAGGTATTGGAACACTTAGAGGGATGATGGATGATGATAGGGATGGATGGGTGGCATCGTTCAGGATTGTGTCTGGTGAGAGATGGTAAGATGGTATAGAAGAAAGATGTGGGGGAAGAGGTGATTGAGGTGGTGTGGGAATGTATGTGTCATGAGGGGAAGCAGGAGGTGTGGTTGGTTGATGTTCTTGAAGAGGGGAAGAGGGGATGTCAGTGATGTCAACTAGTAAAGATGGAGCATGTTGAGATGAAGGTGGTAGTGTTGAAAGAGAGGCTGGAAGAGAAGATGTGGAGGGAATGCTCGCTTCAGTAGGGTGGTGAGTGGCCTTAACAGCCCTTGTGCCTTCAGAAGCTGTGGTGGAAGAGGTGGAAGCCTTAGAGGGCTTAGTGATGGTCCTCTCCCACCTGCCAAATAAGGCACATGTTAGCCTTTTACTGGCATTGATGAAGATGGGCTGGGAGACCAGTGATTCTGCAGCCTTTTCCTGTAGAAATATTCCTAGTATCTTTCCAAAACAAACTTCCTTCTTGGTGTTTTTCTTCTTTATCAGATCAAACAAAAACTGTGCCCAATGTAATGGTTTCTTGTTTATAATGGCACACATAGCCAGAAACTGTGGTTTGGTGATATAATCATGGGCAGTGTGTTTCCCAAGTAATACTTTGCCAACTAAGTCTGCTAAAAACTTATAGGGGGCAGACAGGTGTTTCTTCAAAAGCTTGTTAGGATTTTCTCCAGTATAACCCATGAGGCTTAGCATCATATTCGATTCCTCTACTTCAATCTCGTGTTCCTCTTCTCCATTTCTTAATCCAAAGATTTCTATTAAGATGGCGGGAGTTAAGGAGATGGAGTTACCCGCGATGGTGCCCGTCATGATATTCTCTTCTGTTTGCGATTGAGTGTAGACCCATTCCGTGATTTTAGTGCTGTGCAGCTTGATCCTTCTAGTCATCAGGGGTTTAAGTCGTTTATCTTCAAGAAGTTCCAGAATATATAGAAAGATGAGATCTGAATGTTGAAATGAGTCAAAATCCACATCAAATGCAGTATCGAACTTCATCGTCACCAAAGCTCCCGCTGGAATCGCCATGAAATCACCTGCAAAACAGAGAAACAACGATCAAGTGCAAGAGAATAGAAAGCACGGGACGGAGGTCGAAGAAAACCTAGATATAGAGTTATCTAGAATATGAATCGACAAACTCCGCTCCACGAAAATAAAAATAGTTCTTTGAACTGAGTTCGACGAAATGATTTAGTAATAAATAATTCGTCGATCTCATCAGAAGACTTGAAGACAATTCGTCGAACTCCGGTCGATGAATATCTTCTGAAGCAAGTTCGTCGAGCACCGGGCGACGAAAATTATTTCACACAGAGAATTTGGCGAACTCCGTTCAACGAATATCTCGCAAACCTTCCCCGGTTCGTCGAACTCCGTTCGACGAACTGTGGAAAATTCGTCGAGTGCAGACCGAAATCAAATAAAATCTTCTCCATTGATCATGCCAAGCTGATTTACAAAGAACATATGATTTCTCTCATCCAGAGGTTTGGTGAATATATCAGACCTTTGTAAATCAGTGTAAATATAGACAAGATTGATTTTCTTTTTGTCTACACATTCTCTAATGAAATGATGTCTTATATCAATATGTTTTGTCCTACTATGGTGAACTGGATTTTAGGCTATGGCTATAGCACTTGTATTATCACAAAGTAGTGTTGAATTATTTAAATTGAACCCATAATCTAGAAGCTGATTTTGTATCCAAAGCATCTGTGAACAACAGCTGTCTGCTGTAATATATTCTGCTTCAGCAGTTGAAGTTGACACTGATGTTTGCTTTTTACAAAACCATGATACTAATCTCATACCTAGGAACTGGCAAGTTCCTGAAGTACTTTTTCTATCAACCCTGCATCCAGTAAAATCAGCATCAGAGTATCCAGTTAACTCAAATTCTGATTCAGCAGGATACTATAGGCCTAGATTAGGACAACTCTTTATATATCTTAAAATCCTTTTTAATAAAATTAGATGAGATTATTAAGGGTTCACCTGAAACCAAGCACAAAGACATGTGACAAACATAATATCTGGCCTACCTGTTGTGCGGTATAATAGGGACCCAACAATGCCCCTATAAAGTTTCTGATCCACAGGTTTCCCTGGTGCATTAGAGACCACAACAGCATTGGTAGCCATGGGAGTTTTCTTGGATGAGGCACTAGTCATCCCAAACTTCTTTAGAAGTTCTTTAGCATATTTTGCTTGAGAGATGAAGATTCCATCAGGGAGATGCTTCACTTGGAGTCCAAGGAAGTAAGAAAGCTCTCCCATGCTACTCATTTCAAATTTGGAATGCATGTGGTCAGAAAACCTCTTGCATAGTTTTGAATCTGTAGAGCCAAATATATTGTCATCTACATATATTAGCACTAATAAGATTTTGCCCTTATGATGTCTAGTGAAAAGAGTTTTATCTATAGTTCCTCTTGTAAATTTATGTTCTAATAGAAAGCTAGCTAAGGTTTCATACCAAGCTCTTGGAGCTTGCTTTAGACCATAAAGAGCCTTATGCAGTTTAAAAACATGAGAGGGATAAGTTGAAGAAATAAAACCTGGAGGTTGTTCTACATAAACCTCTTCTTGTAGTACTCCATTTAGGAAAGCACTCTTTACATCCATTTGGAAAACCTTGAATCTCTTGAATGCTACATAGGCAAGGAATATTCTTATGACTTCCAACCTTGCCACAGGTGTAATGGTTTGATCATAATCAATCCCTTCTTCTTGCATATATCCCTGAGCAACAAGCCTAGCCTTGTTCCTCACAATCAAGACAAAAATCTGAAAAATTCATATGCAAAATCACCCGACCCTGAAACGAAAGTCGATTACGATAAGAACTTGGGCCAACATAAAATTTTTAAACCTGGCGATCAAGTTCTTCTTTTTAATTCACGCTTACGTATTTTCTTCGGACACATTAAATCTCGATGGACTGGACCGTTTACGGTCAAGGAAGTTTATTCTGATGAAACTGTGTTGCTTTGTCACCCCGATAAGGGTGATTTTAAAGTGAATGGGCATAGACTTAAACTTTATTTTTCAAATGATTCTGTGTCTCCTGCAACAGAGAATCTTGTCTTGGACTCTTAAATGTTCATCTTGTTGTGGAACATTTTCATTTTTATTTTTTTGGACTTATTACTATTAATTATTATTATGCAACTTTTAATTTTATTCGAACTTTAAATTGTTGTAATAAAGAACAATCTTGGGCACCTGCCCACGAACTATATTCTTTTTCTGCTTTTATTTTGCTCTTCCTTCTGGTGGCCAACCAAGCAAGTTCGTGACCGCCGCTGCAACGTTGCTGATATAAAGATGGATCAAGTCAAACCTGCTGACGATCAAGTGCACTAAAAAGCAAGCATGGGGGTGCGACATCCATCTTCATCCCACAAACCCGGGGAAGTCTTGTTCTTTTTATTTCATTTACTTTCTACATTTTTTCTCTCCCTCTCAGTCTCCTTCTCGTTTTTCTTTTTATCTATTTCATTGAGGACAATGAAAAATCTAAGCTTGGGGGAGGGTTTAGTCAGTTCTCTTTTTCCTTTTTCTTTCAAAAAATAATTTTCTAAAAAAAAATTAGCATAGTTTTGTTAAGTTTTTTTAGTATTGCTTTTATTTTAGCCTTTTCAAAAATCACAAATAAAAGAAAAGCAAAAATCCAAAAAATTGCTAAAAAATATTTGAAAAAGAAAATCTAAAATTATTTTCTATCTTTATTTTTATGTTTCTTCTAGTGATGTGTAGGCCCGTGCGGTTCCTTAGTTCTATTTAGATTTCTTTGAATTGGTTTTCTAAATTTATCAGTTTAACATAGCTTAGTTTTACTAGTTTATTTTTCTTAATATAGGCATCCGATTTTTACGTTTTAAGTTAGCAATTTGTAGTTATGCCTTTTTATTCGGTTAGTTGCTTACGAATGGTTGCTAGGTAATGCTATCTCTTTTTCATTTGCGGGGTAGTCTTTCTTGGTGTCTAGAACTTGTCCCTAGCGACTCTCGAAACATTTGCGTCATTTTTACGTACTTTAGAAATGATTTAGGCCACCCTTTGGCTAGTTTGAGCTTTTCTTGCCCACCAACAAATTTACCATTGCAAAACAATTTTTGGGCCTTTTTCCATGTTTCTTTGTTTTTAGCTCCACCTTTCATTTCATCATTTCACCAAAGCCAAATGTCTTTCCCATTTCACACTAAACTTTGAGCTTAAATATCATTTTTTGTGAAGGGTTATATCTTTGAAATGAAAAGGAGTGTTTAAAGCTTATATTTGGAGCTTTCCTTAAAAAGTTATTAAAGAAGAAAAAAATATTATTATCAAAAAAATGTGAAATCAATCAAAAAGAAAAAAATGAAGTTTATTTGTGGCCAATTTATGTAAAGAAGAAAAAAAAGTTCATGACCTTTGTTTGTTAGTTTGATTTGGAAAATGATGTGCTTGTCATTTCTCATTTCTCTTCATGTTTTTTATTTTTGAGCTCAACCTTGGTTTAGTGTTTAAGCCCTCATGTTTATCCTTGTTTTCATTTTCTAATCATTTACCTAAGCCAAGATTTAACACATATAGAAGTCCTATTAATCTTTAGAACGTAAATTCGCGTAGTGGAGAGAGTGTGAACGGACAAGCCTATGGCCACCATCATTGATGGATTTCTTTGGAGGTTATCTTGAGGTGATTTAGGGTTAATTGTTATTCTAGCAACCTAGTAGTTCGTTAATGCAACGTCTATTTAGAACTTCTACTTTTGCTTTTCTTAATTTCATTAATTTTGGATGTCTTGTTTTAAGATTTAGAAATGTGTAAATTTTCTTTATGTTCTAATGATATTTTTAGGTCTCCACTTTCAAGTTTTCTATTGTGCACTTCTCACCCCACTAGTTGTTAACATAGGAATTAGGATAGTTTAATTTTTCATGTTTTGTTTTTCTTAATTATGAAATCTAAATTTGTTTTATTTACTTTTTCCCTAGTTTTCAATTCTATTTGCTTGAGGGCAAGCAAATATTCTACCATGGGGGAATTTGATGACTACTTTTAGTCATCACCTGCTTTCTAGTTCTGTGAACCAAGGCTTCCAGGCGTTGGTCAAAACCGCAAGCGCGCTAAAAAAAGACAAGAAGAGGGTACAAGGGAAGAGGGCATTGGCTGTGTCACAGCCGGAGTTTAAAGTGCCCCGACCGACGAAGTCATTTTACAAGAAGAAATGGCGCAAGAGGACCAAGACGGCGGGACAAGCTCCTTCTTCAGTTGCGTCGGGAGCAACGTCGGGGGCCACCTCCAAGCCGGATACTCGTACGTGCTTCAATTGTGGATGGGTGGGGCATATAGCTCGAGATTGTCGGATGTCGACAAAGAGTGAAAAGTAGGTGGGAGCGTCATATGAGGAAAAAGGAAAGGCGGTGGTGGAATCCTCTGCCTCTCAGGCGTAGCCCCGGGTCTACAATTTTGGCCTACAGGAGGCCATTAAGCAGAGTGATGTTGTCACAGGTATGAGTTTAGTGTTTGAGTATTATATTGCTTGTATGTTTTACTTAATGCCTATATGGATGCGGCTTGTGTGTGTGACATGATTGTCACAGGTTTTGTGATGATTCGGGACACGCTGGCGCGAGCACTATTTGATACAAGTGCATCGCATTCTTTTTTGTCTAGCGAGTTTTTAGCGCGGCTTGGGATACCTAGTCGTGCGAATACAGATAGCGTCAGAGTGGTGTTGCCGAATGGCTGTTTGATGATTGCAGATCAAGCTTGCGATGTGGCGGTCCAAATAGGAAGTCGGGATTTCAGTTTGATTGTATCTGTATTGCCGATATCGGAATTCGACGTGATATTTGGTATGGATTGGCTTGTGGAGCAGCATGCCTTGATTGATTGTCAGTCCAAAGAAATCACATTAGGCCAGAATACCGAACAGGAGACAAAGTTTGCGGGTTTGCGAGGAGTGGGTAGGACGTGGTTGTCTGCACTCCAAGTCTTGAAGGCTGTTTGGAAGGGTGCGGAGTGCTACTTCGCCTTGATTCAGGCTGTTGAGCCTAAGGCCAGTGTGGGTGATGTTCCGATTGTGTCGGAATTTGCAGATGTGTTTCCCAAGGATCTCCCTGGGCTACCACCCTAGCGAGAGATTGACTTCATGATCGAGTTGGTGTAGGTGTGAAACCTGTGACCCGCTCGCCATATCGCGTCATGCCTAAGGAAATGGCGAAGTTGAAAGTCCAACTGCAGGAATTGATGGAGCAGGGTTATATACGCCCAAGCATGTCTCCTTGGAGCGCCCCTGTGCTTTTTGTGAAGAAGAAAGACGGTGGCTTGCGGTTATGCATTGATTACCGCGAATTGAATAAGCTGACCGAGAAGAATAAATATATGATTCCGCGGATTGATGAGCTGTCTGATCAGCTAGTGGGATCATCCATCTACTCGAAGTTGGACTTGAAATCTGGTTATTACCAATTGAGGATCTGGGAAGAAGATATTCTCAAAACCGCATTTGGAACACGGTACGGGCACTATGAGTTCACGGTTATGTCGTTTGGACTATGCAATGCGCCCTCAGTATTTATGGACCTGATGCACCGAATATTCCGCAAGTACCTTGATCTGTTCGTGATAGTGTTCATTGATGATATCCTGGTGTACTCGAGATCGGAAGCCGATCATGAGAAGCATTTGCGGTTGGTGTTGAATACATTGAGACAGAATCAGCTCTATGCCAAGTTCTCGAAGTTCGAGTTTTGGGTATCCTTAAACCGTTCCCAAGTCTCGTATAGAGACTCAGGATCGTTTTGCACAAACGAAGAAATGTCCGCCCGCAACTTTGCAGTTTTTGCGGGCGGAAAGTCCTTCATTAGGAACCGTTCCGTCAACTCAGCCCACATGGTGATACATCCTCGCGGGAGGGCATTCAACCACACCTTGTCTTTGGACTTAAGAGAAAAAGGAAATAAGCACAAGCGAATGGCGTCATCAGTGACGCCATTAATCTTGAAGGTGTCGCATATCTCCAAGAAATTGGACAAGTGGACATTCGGGTCCTCATCCGGCATTCCATTGAACTGCACGACGTTTTGGACCATTTGAATGACACTCGACTTTATTTCGAAATTATTATTCGCCACCGCAGGGCGAACAATACTCGACCCAGTATTATCCAGGTTAGGCCGGGCGTAATAAGACATAGTACGCTCGGCCGCCGGGGCAGGGTTAGGCGCGGCCATAACTACAACAGTGGGTTCTCCGATAGATTCCTCGGGATCTAAAGAAGGATTTTGGCGTTGAGATCGAATACGCGCAAGAGAGCGTTCAATCTTAGGATCGAAGTCAAAATCTTCAGACTCGAAGGGTTGTCCACGGGTCCTACACCCTAAACAAAAATAAAACAAAATAAACTCTTTTTTATTTTATTTTATTTAAAATAAAGTTTTTAGTTTTTTTTTAGTTTATAGAAAATAAGTATTACTCAAGGGAAAGAAACCTAAAATAAACTATTTTAAAGTATTTGGTTGTACTTGTTGCATACACAATAACAACAAAAAATACATTAGGAAGTTTGAGGCCAAGGCTGAAGAGGGAGTTTTTCTAGGATACTCCCAAGTAAGCAAGGCTTATAGTGTTTTTAATAAATCAACATTAAAAATTGAAGAATCTATTCATGTTTTCTTTGATGAGACTAATATGTATTGCAAGGAGAATGAAACTTCTACCAATAGCACCTTGCAGGTACCACACTTGTGTGAGACCTTGGATGGACTAAACCTCACCCAAGAGATTCCATCTCATCCCTCTCCACAAGCCATTGAAGAAAGTGAAGAGGAAGAAGTTGATGCAAATGAATCTCTACCAACAACAAATGCAATTCCACAAGAGAAATCAATACCAAATGTTGTTGAACAACCAACTACACTCACTGAATTTGTCACACTTAGGGATCACCCCAGATCTCAAGTAATTGGAGACATATCAGTAGGTGTACAGACAAGGCATCAACTCAACCATGATGTGATGCATGCCTGCTTTCTCTCCCAAATTGAGCCTCAATCCATAACTGATGTTGAGCAAGATCCCCATTGGATTCTTGCAATGCAAGAGGAACTAAATCAATTTGAGAGATGTAGAGTTTGGGACTTGGTTCCAAGACCTCGAACCCAAGTCGACGAACTCTGAACGCAAACTATAGTTATATTTATTCGTCTAACTGCGATCGACGAACTTTGCATGGTTCGTCGAACAGAGGTCGACGAACGTGGGGCACTGAGAATGAACATGTTCATTCTCCGGGCAGAGATCGACGATCTCAACCCAACTCATCAAACTCTGGTCGACGAACTTATATAAATTCGTCAAACCCAGGAAGACTTCACCAAAACTATAATTTCAATAGAAACTTAAATACTTCTAAGAAACCATTTAATCCCGTAGCTGACTGGATCATACCACCTAGGAAATTTCACCCCCTGGGATACAAATCTCAATCTGAATTTTCTGTTATCTCTAGTTTTTCTTATCAGCCATACAAAGGGCCCAAGGTAACCTGTGTCAAAAATCATTAACTGTTTGTATTGCAGGTAAAACATTATCCAGGGGTAAATCAAACTTGGTACCTGGATAGTGGCTGATCCAAACATATGACTGGCAGCAAGGACATCTTATTCAACTACAAGTCCAAACTAGGGCCAAAGGTTATCTTTGGTGACTCCAAATGTGGTCAGTCAGAAGGATTTGGAGAAGTAAGAATAGGGGTTGTCACATTCAAAAAGGTGACATATGTAAGTGGACTCAAGCATAACCTCATCTATATAAGTCAGTTATGTGATGATGGTTATCAGGTATACTTTAATCCATCCACTTGTTCTATTATTGATAAAAATAACCAAACTGTTTTAACTGGAAGTAGACAAGGCAACATTTACTTAGTAAACTTTCTTTCTGCCAAAACTGATATCTGTTTGCTAAATTTAACTAGTACTCATAATGATTTATGACACAAAAGACTAGGACATGTAAATCTAAAAAACATTGCTAGGTTATCTAAGCACAACCTTATTAGAGATCTACCTTCTGGTCCCTATAAGAAGGAAGGTCTCTGTAGGGCTTGTCAATTGGGCAAGCAAACTAAAACTAGTTTTAAATCAGTTAATAAGAGTGATTCACCTACGATTTTGTACTTGCTACACTTGGATCTCTTTGGACCCATTGTTGTATAAAGACTAGGAGGGAAATCCTGCACTTTAGTTATAGTGGATGACTTCTCCAGGTTCAGTTGGGTATTCTTTCTGAGTTCAAAGTCAGATACATTCAAGGTTCTTACAGATTTTCTCAGGACCATACAGATTGAGTTCTCTACTCATGTTGCATTGATCAGAAGTGATCATGGCACAGAGTTTGAGTCTCTTCTTATGCATAAGTTCTATGCGAAGGAAGGTATCAAGTATTGCTTCTCAGCTCCTAGAACTCCCCAACAAAATGGGGTTGCTGAAAGGAAAAATAGGACACTCATTGGAGCTGCAGGTACATTGCTTGCAGATGCTTACATGCCCCTCACCATTTGGGCAGAGGCTGTAAGCACAACAAATTATGGAACATCCCGCGGGGACGCCCAAAGACGGCGGCTGGTCTTTTTGAAGTGGATGCCACTGCTCTCTTGACCCTTCAAGTTGAAAGGTTAACAAAGCAGGTGGCGGAGATGTCTGCTGCCTCCTCCACTCCGTCTTGTTTTATTCCCCCTAATGTCTGCGTGGCTGAAGAGTTCGTGGATTTCATGGGAAATTCGGGTCGTCCTTCCTTCAACCCCAACAACAACCCTTATAGTAATAACTATAATCCGGGTTGGAGGAGTCAACCCAATTTCTCTTAGAGCAACCCGAATAATGCTCAGCGCCCCCTATTTCTTATGCGCCTGGATTTCTGCCTCCTCCTCCTCTTCCGAAACCCTCCCCGATGGAAGAACATTTTTCGAAGTATATTGCGTCCAACGAGTCAAATATCTAGAACATCACCGGATCACTAAAAACTCTCGAACAATAGGTTGGACAGCTGGCGAGGATGATGTCCGAGCGCGCGCTCGGGGCAATGCCGGGAAACACGGAGCCCAATCCGCGGGAGAACGCCAACGCTATAACCCTCCGTAGCGGAAAGGAGGTGGTCGATCCAAAACGGACCGACCCTCAGGTACATATTTCACCTCCGACCCCTCTTCCCCTTTCTTCGCTTACGCCGCCTTTACTGATTTTAAAAGAAAAAATTATTTTAAACAAGGCCCTTCCATATCCGTATAAGTTAGATAACGAGCGTAAGGACGCGCAATATGAAAAATTTATTTTATTATTAAAACAAATTCACATTAATGTTCCTTTTTGCGAGGCTATCTCGCAAATGCCCAAATATGCGAACTTTTTAAAAGAACTACTTTCTAATAAACGTAAATTAGAGGATATTTCGCATGTATCTCTCAACGCTGTCTGCTCGGCGGCCCTTACTAATAAATTGCCCACAAAACAAAACGACCTGGGACGGTTTTCCATCCCGTGCCTTTTTGGCGATATATTAGTAAAGTACGCCTTAGCTGATTTAGGGGCTAGCATTAATCTAATGCCGTTCTCGCTCTTTTCACGTTTAGGTTTGGGTACTACTAGTCCTACGAATATGCACATCCAGTTAGCGGATCGCTCGGTTAAGTTCCCTATCGGGGTTGTGGAGGACGTCCTTGTCCGAGTAGACAAGTTTACCTTCCCGGTAGACTTCGTCATCTTAGACATCGAGGAGGACTCCGAGGTACCAATAATACTCGGTCGCCATTTTCTCGCCACCTCCCGCGCAATAATAGATGTTAGTAATGCTAGTCTTCTCCTCCGAGTAGGCGATGATCAGGTTACTTTCTCTATTAATCCCTCGATGGACAATTTGTCATCGAGCGACGATTTCTGCTATTCTTTAGATACCTTTTTTGGAGATCGTTCTTCTCCCGTTTTCGAGTCCGTGTTTTTAAACGATGATATTTATGCGCTCGAGAATTTTAACTGCGATGAGGATACTTCTTTAGACTTGCCTTTCAAACCAATTGGTAAGAAAGACATAGGCATTAAAACCTCCCTAGAAGAACCGCCCATCCTAGACCTCAAACCCTTACCCGCATCGCTCAAATACGCATTTTTGGGAAAAGGTGATACGCTTCCCGTTATCATTTCTTCGGACTTGAGTGATTCGGAGACTTCCGATTTATTGGAAGTTTTATTTAAACATTGCCACGCAATTGCGTGGCAAATCTCTGACTTAAAGTGGATTAGCCCCTCCTTTTGCACCCATAAGATATTTCTTAACAATAATTGCCGCAAAACAATTCAGCCGCAGCGTCGTCTTAACCCAAACATGAAAGACGTCGTTAAAGCCGAAATTATTAAGTTATTAGATGCGGGGATTATCTACCCTATTTCGGACAGTGCATGGGTTAGTCCCGTGCATGTCGTGCCCAAGAAGGGCTGTCTAACCGTAGTGGCGAATGAGCATAACGAGATCGTCCCAACTCGTACTGTTACAGGTTGGCGAGTGTGCATCGATTATAGAAAACTTAAGGATGCCACCCGCAAGGACCATTTCCCTCTGCCATTTCTGGACCAGATTTTAGAGCGTTTATCCGGTCATCCATATTATTGTTTTCTTGATGGTTTATCGAGGTTTTTCCAAATCCCCATTTCCCCCGATGATCAAGAGAAAACAAAATTTATTTGCCCGTTTGGCACCTTCGCATATCGAAGAATGTCATTTGGACTCTGCAATGCGCCGGCTACATTCCAAAGATGTATGCTAGCGATCTTTGGCGAGCTAGTAGAAGACATTATGGAAGTCTTTATGGATGACTTCTCTGTTTTCGGACGCTCTTTTCCCGATTGCCTTCACAATTTAGATCGTGTCCTTCAACGGTGCGAGGACACAAGCCTTGTATTAAATTGGGAGAAATGCAACTTTATGGTTCGAGGAGGTTTGGTCCTCGGCCATATGATTTTGTCTAAGGGGATAGAGGTGGATAAGGCCACGATAGAAATTATAGAAAAACTCCCGCAACCAACAAACGTAAAATCTATTATGAGTTTCTTAGGCCATGCGGGCTTTTATCGACGCTTCATTCAAGATTTTTCAAAAATAACAAAGCCGCTTACTCACCTCTTGAAAAAGGAATCACGTTTCATCTTTAGTAGCGAATGCGAGTCCGCCTTTAATTTAATAAAACAAAAACTTATCACTTCACCAATTTTAGTGGCCCCTAATTGGTCTCTTCCGTTCAAAATTATGTGCGACGCTAGTGATATTGCCTTAGGTGCCGTTCTTGGCCAACGCGTAGAAAAACATTTTCATCCTATTTATTACGCTAGCAAGATGCTCACTTCCGCACAAGTAAATTACACGACAACGGAAAAGGAACTCTTAGCCGTCGTTTTCGCTTTTGATAAGTTCCGATCGTATATAATGCTATCTAAAGTTATCGTTTTTACCGATCACTCCGCGCTTAAATATTTATTAGCTAAAAATGATGCGAAGCCCTGTCTTCTTCGATGGATTCTCCTCCTACAAGAGTTTGATTTGGAGATCCGAGATAAGCGGGGAGCGGAAAATCTAGCGGCATACCACCTCTCCCGTTTAGAAAATCCGGGTGCGGAAGCGCTCGTCGAATCTGAAATAAATGACAGATTCCCCGTGGAATGCCTCCTTGCCATTCATTCTTCGTCATCTTCGCCTTGGTTCGCAGACTTTACAAATTACTTAGTAGCGCGGGTCCTTCCAAAAGAGTTTTCAAGTCATCTAAAGAAGAAATTCTTTTCTGACTTGAAAATTTTCTTTTGGGAGGACCCATTTCTTTTTCGTATCTGCGCGGACCAAGCGGTCCGAAGATGCGTTGCGGGTGTGGAGTGCTTGAAAATTCTTAAGCACTGCTACGAGGGTCCAGCCGGTGGGCATTATCAAGCCAACCGAACCGCTCGGAAGGCGCTTGAGGCGGGCTACTTTTGGCCCACTCTCTTCAAAGACGCGCATAATTTTGTGCGCGCATGCGATAGCTGTCAGCGGTCGGGTAACATCTCTCGTCGCGGCGAGATGCCCCAAAACATGTTTTTAGAGTGCGAAGTCTTCGATTTGTGGTGCATAGATTTTGTTGGCCCCCTACCTCCGTCTTTCAAAAATATGTATATTTTAGTGGCGGTCGACTACGTATCGAGGTGGGCGGAAGCGCAAGCTCTCCCCACCAACGATGCGCGAGTGGTCGTTGCATTTCTTAAAAAATTATTTTCTCGCTTCGATACGCCTCGCGCAATTGTTTGTGATAGGGGAACGCATTTCTGTAACGCTCTTATGGCTAAGACGTTAGCTAAATACGGAGTCACGCACAAGCTTGCCACCCCCTACCACCCGCAAACAAGTGGCCAAGTTGAGGTAGTAAATCGAGAGATTAAGCGAATTTTAGAAAAAACCGTTTCACTAAATAGGAAAGATTGGTCCGTTAAACTCGACGATGTGTTGTGGGCGTATCGGACGGCATACAAAACCGCAATTGATTGTACGCCGTTCTGGTTAGTCTATGGCAAAGCGTGCCATTTACCCGTAGAATTAGAGCATCGCGCTCTTTGGGCTTTAAAACTCTTAAACCTCGACTCCAACTTAGCCGCTCAGAATAGAAAACTGCAACTAAACGAGCTCGATGAATGGCATGCGAACGCTTACGAGAGCAATAAATTCTATAAGGAGCGCTCTAAGTTATATCACGATCGAAAAATCAAGTCCCAAAAATTATTTTCTCCGGGCGATCTTGTCCTTCTTTACAATTTACATCTTAGGCTTTTTCCGGGTAAATTAAAATCTAGATGGTCCGGTTCCTTCCTAGTTGAAGAAGTTTTTCCATATGGAACCGTACTCGTCTCCCACCCGGACAAAGGTTCGTTTAAAGTAAACGGTCATCGGTTAAAGTCTTATATAGCATGCGACTCAGTAATCGGTTTTAGCGAAATCATAACTTTCCTCCACATTATAAACCCGCCAAAATATTCAAGCTACATGACTATAAACAAAGCGCTCCTGGGAGGCATCCCTCGCTTATCTTTTTCTCTCTTTCCTTATTATCTTTGCTGTTTTTTCTAATAAACGCAGGGTTTCTGATCGGCCTCCCCTACGTGTTTCAGGGAAGCTTCTACCCCCCCCCCCCCCCCCCGCCTCTCTTTATTTTCTTTGTATATATATATGTTTTTCCTCTTGTTCCGCATACTTACGTTACAACATTGGGGGACAATGTTGGACTTAAGTATGAGGGTATTTTCGTGCTTTACTTTCTGCACTTCAATTTTTCTGCATTTCAAAAATACAAAAAAATACATATAACAACAAAACAAAAACAAAAAAATAAAAAAAACATCTTAAAATGAAAAAAAAAATTTAAATGAAAAATCCAAATACATTTTTCATTTTCTTTTTCTTTCTTTTTTCCAAAAACTCAAAACAAACAAAAAAAAATTAAATTAAAAAAACAACAAAAAAACAAAAAAAAAATATTTAGTTTCACTTTGTAAATATTTTTTGTACATATTCTTTTTGTAAATACTCTTTTATCTCTCCCCCTTTCTCATTCTTGTAAAAACCTCTCTTTTTCTCTCATGTTTTTGTACATAGAATGAAAATTCTCTTTTAAAAAAAAAGAAAATAGTTCAAAAATTAAAAAAAAATTTAAAACAAAACAAAAATACAAAAAAAAAGATTATAAATGAAAAACAAAAGAAATAGTGATGATAAAAACTAAAAAAAATGTTTTGAAACAAATAAATCAAATATTCCCTCCTTAACTTTCCTGCTATCCAAAAAATTCTGCTTTGAGTTTATTTATATGTGAATACTATTAATTCTCTGTTTGCTATTCGTTTGTTAATTATTGAGTGAAAAATTCTGCTTTGTTAAAAATAGCAAACTCGTTTTAGGCACAACTTCTAATTTTTCATTGATAGGAGCATGTGTATTATGTTAGGAAATAACGACTATAGAATTCAATTATACTTACTTTTAGCTTTCTGAAAAATTGGAACGTACAAATTATTAAGGTTGCTCTCAAAAATTTTTTAGGATTAAAAATCTAGTTTTCCTTTCTCCCCTTACCTTTCATGACCTACTTGGCATGAAAAAATTTTATCCTTAAAAGATCATATGTCAATGGGAATAAGATTTCGTTCCGCAAACATAGGCACCCAATAATTTAAAAAGATTATATGTTATGGAGTAAGAGGATAAAATTAATTACTCCTACACATATACATTGGGTTAATTTTATTCTTATGAAGTTGAAAAACAAATATGATATTAGGAAAATAAGATTGCATTTTCCTAATAATCCAAAAAAGACAAAAAATGGAGATCGAGAAAAAATTACCTCAGCTCAAATTCAAAACCCTCTTCATAAACTCACTACCCCCTTAGCCAATTACACGATTCTAGAATTAATTCAAAAATCTATTTGAGAGCATAATTAGTAAATTGTATTATTTCCAGTACCACTCCTATAAGCTAGAGTTCATATAATTCCAAACTATTTTCGTTAATCTAACCATTACAAATATTGCCTTCTATTTGATTACATCAAGGAGTCTTTTGGCTAAAACTTTTGCGTTATTTAAATCATCTTCATAATCTTAGGACTTAACTCTTGCACCCCGTATATTTATTTCGATCTCTCTTATAATTGATTAAGCGGTAGCTAAACTTAGAGTTTTTTCTATTCCTTATAAATTCACCTCAAACTTTTGCTCTGCAATAGCAAAAGCTTAAGTGAATTGTAAATATACGTATTTTTGTGCACATTAATTTAGTCGTTTTCATTTATTTTCTTCATTTTTCCTTATTTTTGTTCAATAAAATGCTCCTATTCTTGTAAATTTACTACTAACTTGTTTTATTTTATTTTTCAGAAAAATTCCAAAATCTTTCAAAGTTGGGCAGTATACGCCCGTGTCATTTGGATCACGCCCGTGACCAGGGCATGATAGCTCAAAATCCCGTAAAGTTGCAAATTTCTGAAGTAAAAAGCTTGACACGCCTGGCGACACGCCCGTGTCACCCGACACGGGGCATGACAGAAGCCCGTGTCCACTCCACTCGACGAATTCAGTTCAACGATCGTCGAACCCGAGACATGCCCAGAGTCACGCCCGTGACATAGGGCGTGACCCAAACTCATCTCGACGATTTCAACTCGACACTTTCCGCTCGACGATTGTCGAGTGTCGACACCAACCGACACGCCCAGCATCACGCCCGTGACCTGGGGCGTGACCTTTCCACCTTGCCCGACAAGATGTTGCCGAAGACTTTTGACGCAACCCGCGCCCGGTTCTACCTCCCCGACACGCCCAGCGTCACGCCCGTGACCTGGGGCATGACATCCTCGAACTCAGCCCGAAGTCAACTTTTCTGTCCAATCGTCGGCCGCCATCATGAATAGTAGTGACACGCCCCCCCCCCCCCCCCCCCCCCCCCCGACACGCCCGTGTCGGAGGGCGTGTACTTAGAATTTTTTGCCTATAAATTGCCCATTTCTGTAAGGTCCATGGGTTCACATTTTTGAGCCACTTTAGTGTATTTTTGTGGGCTGCATCCGTGATTCTAGTGCTATGTAAGGAGATTTCTCCCCCCTTCCTTTCATGTTTTGCTTTGCTTTATCTTTTAGCTTTGTAATAGCTTTGTAATCGTTTCTTTTAATCAATAAAAATGTTAGCTTTTCTCTTCTTATTTAGCTTTGGAATGAACTCATGTGCCCACTTTTCTTCTCATTTTATCCTTAGTTTCACCTTTATTTTTCTCTTCATATAAAGTGTGTGTGTGTGTATGAGTGTAACATGTTTAATAGTCATGGTTTTTAACTTGTCTTCATGATAGGTTTTGTAGTAGATTTCATTTCCAAGCATGGTATGATGTGGTTATCTCATCTTCAACACATTCTTCCTTAATGTTTTTCTCTTATTATTTCATTACTTATGTATTTATAAAAGAGATTTGAAAGTGAATTCCATTTCCTTTTCTTAGTTTTTTTTGTAGGATTGTAAAACCTCTTTTTGTTCTTTTCATTTTCTTTTTCACTTTTTTATCACTTTTATGAAAACATAAGAATGAAAATCTTGTTATTTTAATTTTATAAGAACTTTTGTTTTTAATTTGTTTTGAAAAAAAATTTTGTTCTCTAAAAATTTTATTTTGTTCTTTTTATTTGTTTTTGGCAAAACCTAAGCATAAAAAAGTAAATGTTTTAATTTTTAGGTAACTTTTATTTTGCTTTTAATTTGTGTGTGTGAGTGTATGAGAATAATATTTTGATGCTTTGTTCAAATTATGTAGAGTGTGTGAGTGTAGGTGTTAGTTTTTCATGCTTTATTTTTCATGTTTTATTTTATCGTTTTCTTTAATTATGTAGAGTGCGTGTGTTTAGGAGTTAGTTTTATTGCTTTCCTTCAATTCATATAGAGTGCGTGTGTTTGTGTGCATTTATTTCCTCCTACTCGTTAAGAGTTAAATGGCGCATCGTTTTCATTTCCCGCCTACTCGTTTGAGTAGGACTTGTAATTTTCTTTCTTTATTTTTCCGCCTACTCACTTGAGTTAAATGGACGGACTTTATTTTCCGCCTACTCGTTTGAGTAGGACTTGTACTCGCATTTATTTTCGCCTACTCATTTGAGTTAAATGGCGTATCTTTATCTCCCTGAAAATATTTGAGAAAGCCCTGTAATCGCATTTATTTTCTCCTACTCATTTGAGTATGACTCGCTTTCATTTTAGTCCTACTCGTTTGAGTAGGACTTGAAATTTTCAGCTTTTATTTCTCGCCCCCAATCGTTTGAGTGGGACTTGCAATTTCAATTATGCAAATTTCTTTTATGTGTAACTTAGTTTCTGTTTTATTTATAATTTGGAGTGTGCGTGTGTTCTTGTTTTAGCTAACTTTTCAACTTTCTAAATGTTTGTTATTTTTTTATGTCATCTTCTTATAATCATTTAGCGTTTAATTTCGAACTCGCGCCTCATTAAATTATAAAGCCGTCCTCATACTAATGTGTGGCTAATCGCTATTAGCCTCAGCATCGAAGAGCATTGGGACATTTAAAATGATTTGTAATAATTGAAGCTCTTTATTTTCACTTTAATTTAAGGACTTAAGGTTTACCCCGGGTTAACGACGCGTAGGACCACAAATCAATGTGTGGGCCCTATTTCCGTTATCCATACACTAGCTAGCCGAGAGGCCGTGCGTATGGACAGATCACCCCTGGGTAAATAGAGTTGTGTGCATACCCTCGAGAGAGGACAAGCGTAATTCTACCGGATTGGGTTCCCCACCCAATAGCGGGGTTCTTAGCGTAAAGCGGGCGTTAAGAGGAATCCATCGTCGTACTAACGTTCGGTCGAATAGTCTTAACGTTCAGGTGAGCGATATCCCTATAGCTAGGTGAGCTCACATTTGTGGAACCTCCACGGCCAAGTTGCCTTTTATTAATTTGAAAACTAAGTCATATAATTATTAAAAATTGTTTTAGTCTTAATCTGATTCGATGCCGAGCGTTAACCCTTTATCGAATATTTTCTAAATCGTTTTTTCGCTCCTTTACTTTTTCCGTCTTTACTTTATTAAAACATCCACCTTACTTTCAGTAAAATAATAGTCCTCCCGGAGGAGTAAGAATAGTCAACATGACCCCGAGAACAATACGACCTCGGTATTCCCCCGAATATCGAGTACTACTTGCGATAGGTGCACCTGCCTCCTATAGCACGCCCGCGGCGATCGACTCACCGAACCAACCACTATAAGAGTCTATTCGCGGGCAGATCATTTTACTTGTGGAAAGTCGGGGCACTTTGCCCGTGACTGTTGGAGCGGACGTCCCAAGTCCGAGAGGAAGTCGGGAGCAACTTATGAAGAGAAGGGCAAGGCGGTGGAGTCAACCGCGTCCCACTATGCTCCGGCCCAACCAAGGGTGTATACTCTTGGCCAACAGGAGGCCATCAAACAGGAGGATGTGGTGATAGGTACGGTTTAATTTATAGCAAGTTAATTTCTTTAAATACTTGTTATGCACATGTTACCTTACCACTGCTTGTTTAGGATTTATTTTGATTTGCGAAAATCCTGCTAGAGCACTCTTCAATACGGGAGCTTCACACTCCTTCTTGTCCGAAGGATTTATATCACGCATCGGAGTCCCTTCTTCGATGGCGAAGGATAAGTTGGATGTGTTGTTGCACAATGGGCGTTCGATGCGCGCGGATAGGATCTGTGATGTTAAAATTCGCATTGGGAATCAGGAGTTCGATCTGCAAGCGTCATTACTTCCGTTGGTGGAGTTTGACGTCATATTTGGCATGGACTGGCTCTCGGAGCAGCATGCCTATATTGACTGTGGTCGCAAGGAAGTGAAGTTGGGAGCTAGTCGTGAGACGACTTTTACGGGCTTAAAGGGGTCGAGCAAGACATTGATGTTTGCTCTTCAGGTGGTGAAGGCGGTTCGTGCCGGTGCAGAACTGTTCTTTACACTAGTGGAGGTTGCAAAGACGAAGCCCGCGTTGGATAATATTTCAGTGGTATCGGAGTACCCTGATGTGTTCCCTAGAGATCTTCCTGGATCCCCGCCTCAGCGGGTGATAGATTTCACGATTGAGCTAGTGCCAGGTGCCAAACCTGTGTCGCGATCTCCATATCGGCTAGCGCCTAAGGAAATGGCAGAACTGAAGGTTCAACTGCAAGAGTTGTTGGAGCAAGTGTATGTGCGCCCGAGTACTTCGCCTTGGAGCGCACCGGTCCTCTTTGTTAAGAAGAAGGACGGAAGCTTGAGGCTTTGTATTGATTATCGGGAGCTCAACAAGTTGACGGAGAAGAACAAGTACCCGATTCCCCGGATCGATGATCTTTTTGATCAGTTGGTCGGGTCGACGGTGTACTCGAAATTGGATCTCAAGTCTGGGTACTATCAGCTGCGAATAAGGGAGAGTGATATCCCGAAGATAGCGTTCAGTACGAGATACGGGCATTATGAGTTTACAGTCATGCTTTTTGAACAGGACTTTCAGGGAGTACTTAGACCATTTTGTTATCGTCTTCATCGACGATATTTTGGTGTACTCACAGAGTGAGGAAGATCACTTTAAGCATCTTCATTTGGTTTTGGAGACGCTAAGGAGGAATCAGTTGTATGCCAATTTCTCGAAGTGCGAGTTTTGGTTATCCTTAGTGGCGTTCCTCGGTCATATAGTGAGTGGAGAGGGTATTGTTGTGGATCCGGCGAAGATTGTTGCGATACGGGAGTGTCCTGAGCTTGCTACGGTAGTGGAAGTCCGGAGCTTTCTGGGGCTTGCCGGCTATTATAGGCGCTTCGTAGAGAACTTCTCGCGGATAGCGTTACCTCTCACTACTTTGACGAGGAAGGAGCAGAAGTTCGTTTGGACGTCGGAGTGCGTGCGAGCTTTTGAGGAGTTGAAGTGTCGGTTGACCACAGCGCCTGTGCTGAGTTCGCCGATTGGGACCGAAGGCTATGAGATTTATAGCGATGCTTCGGGCAGCGGTTTGGGTTGCGTGCTACTACAACACGGAAGTGTGATAGCTTATGGCTCGAGATAGCTGAAAGTGTACGAGAGGAATTATCTGGTCCATGACTTGGAGTTAGCGGACGTGATTTTTGCCTTGAAGCTGTGGAGACACTATTTGTACGGTGTGAAGATTGATATCTACACCGATCACAAGAGCCTGAAGTATCTGATTGATCAAAAGGATCTGAATATACGGCAGCGTAGATGGATGGAGTTCCTGTGGGACTATACATTCAAGATCCACTACGTGCCTGGTAAGGGTAATGCGGTTGCGGACGCGTTGAGTCGTCGGGCCCCAGCTCAAGCCAATTGGCTATCGGTGCATGATGAGCGGTTGGTGCGGGAGTTGGAGGCGTTGGAGATTGTTTGTGTGGATAAGCAATCAAGTGCTGAAGCAGTACTGAATTGGACTGAAGTCCAATATGACCTGGCTGATCGGATTCGGCAGGCTTTGGTTATGGATGCCCATATGAAGCAGTTCATAGTAGAGGCTCTGGATGGGTCAAATTCCCAATTCGTTGTGGAGGACGGATTTCTTTGGAAAGACGGTCGTCTGTGCGTCCCAAGTGTGGGCGATTTGCGGGTGGAATTGTTTTACGAGGCACACCATACTAAGTACTCAATTCACCCGGGGAGTACGAAGATGTACCGTAATGTCAAGAAACTGTTTTGGTGGCCGGGTTTGAAGAAGGATGTGGCGCTCTACATAGCGAAGTGCCAAACTTGCGCCTTGGTGAAGGCGGAGTGCCAAAAGCCGAGAGGATTTCTGAAGTCCTTGCCTATTCCGGAGTGGAAATTTGACGACATCTCTATGGACTTTGTGCACGGTTTGCCAAGGTCGCAAAAGGGGAACGACGCCATTTGGGTGGTTGTTGATCGGCTAACGAAGGTGTCGCATTTTATTCCGCATAGGAAGGATGATCCGGTGGAGAAGTTGGCAAAACTTTATGTGGATAACATTATACGGCTTCACGTTGTGCCCCGCAGCATCGTGAGTGACCGAGATGGGCGGTTCACGTCCAATTATTGGAGGCTTGTGCAGCAAATGTTGGGAACAAAGCTAAAATTTAGCACAGCCTTCCATCCGCAAACAGATGGGCAGACCGAGAGGGTCAATAGAACTATGGAAGACATGCTTCGCATGTGTGTCTTGGACTTTGGGAAGCAATGGGAAGACCATCTTTATTTGGTGGAATCACATACAACAATAGCTACCAAGCGAGTATTCAAATGGCGCCCTTCGAGGCCCTATATGGTAGAAAATGTCGCACGCCATTGTCTTGGATAGAAACGGGTGAGTAAAAGTTGTATAAGCGATTAGAAGTGGAGGATGCTACTTCTTTGGTGAGAACCATTCGGTAGAGGTTGCTTATCGCTCAGGACCGGCAAGCAAAGTACTATAATGTCAAGCATAGGAACGTGGAGTTCGTTGTGGGCGATTGGGTGTACTTAAAGATCAAGCCGTTCAAAGGTGTCTCGTGGGTGCGGCGATTTAAAAAGCTAAGCCCGAGGTACCTTGGGCCGTTTGAGGTTCTGGAGCGAGTTGGTGAAGCAGCCTATCGGTTGAAGCTTTCAGCGGAGCTTAGTGGTTTACATGATGTATTCCATATTTTGGTGCTTCGGAAGGCGGTGCAAGAGCCTTCGCAAGTGATCGTAGTTGATCAAGTGTCGGTGGAAAGTGGGCTGACGACAAAGGTCAAGCCCGTGCAGATTGAGGACTCGGAGGTCAAGCGGCTACGCAATAAAGAGATTAGGATGGTCAAGGTCCTATGGGACAATTGCGGTCGTGAGGAGCTCTCTTGGGAACGAGAGCAGACTATGCTTGACGAGTATCCGGAGTTGTTCCGCTCAGGTACAAATTTTGGTTTTGTACATGTCTTTCCTTTATCTAATTTCGTGGACGGAATTCTTTTAAGAGGGGGAGAGTTGTAACGCCCCGAAACTCAAAAGAGCGACGGGTGACGTTTTGGGCCAGTTTTGTGTTCTGGCAGGAGGCACACGGCCTGGGACATGGGCGTGTCCCAGGGCGTGTCAGGCTTGTGTCGACGAGTTGGTCGAGAGGTTGACGAATTTTGCTCGACGAAGTGTCGAGACAGGGCACACGGCCTGCGACACGGGCGTGTCGCCGAGTGTGTCGACCCGTGTCGACACTCAGCCCGCGAAGTCGACATTTTGCGCTCGACGAAGTGTCGAGACATGGCACACGGCCTGCGACACGGGCGTGTCGCAGGGCGTGTCGACCCGTGTCGACACTCATCCCGGGGAGTCGACGAATTTTGCTCGACGATGTGTCGAGACAAGGCACACGGCCTAGGACACGGGCGTGTCCAAGGCCATATCGTGAGGTCGACAAAATTCGCTCGATGAAGTGTCGAGTGTCGAGACCATGTACACGGCCTGAAGCCCAGGCGTGTTGAGGTAGACACGGGCAAGGACACAGGCGTGTCTAGTACTCGTGTAGTTCTCAGGTTGTTTTCGGGATAAATCGATGGGGGAACACGGCCGACCACACGGTCGTGTCAGTTGGAACACGGGCGTGTCAGCTCGAACACGAGCGTGTTCGATGCCCGTGTGTTGTTCCAGGCGCGTCGATTTTGACGACGAATGATGGACATGGCCCTGGACACGGGCGTGTGCCAGGCCGTGTTCGGTCCAGATTGTACTTTTCAAGCCCGAATCAAGCCGTTCGTTTCTTTGATCTGAGATCCAACGGCTGGGGGTTATTCCTGATGGGATATACACGGGATCGGACCTTTGAAACCCTCACTTTTACTTGAGTGGTTATCTTTCTAAAGTATAGAGAGAGAGGAGAGCCAAGGGAGGAAGAAGAAGCTAGATCCGGCCATTGAAGGAGCTTTGAAGCTCCAAATCGCAAGCCGACTTCAGATCCACGGAGGCGAAGAGAGTGCGGTGCTTTTCATCCGCTTACATTTCCATGGCGCCGAAGAAGAACGCTAGGGTAACGATTCTCTTCTTGAGCATGTTAAGCTCTCCTTCTTTGCATAGGAAGCCCGCTCTCGCGAGTTTGCGGTGAGTTGGAGGTGTTCCTTTGGGTAGATATGTAAAGTCCCCGTTGTGTAGAGTCTGTAAGCGAGAACGGACATAGGCATGATGTGTGAAGCCTATCCGGACATGTTGGACTGGATCGGTGATGTTGCATTGCATAAATGCCGGAGAAGACTCCGTGTGATTGGTTGTTTTGGGGTTTTCTACGTGGTAGATTGCAACAGGGAGCCTTGGGGATTAACCCAAAGGTGCACCCGGAAAACTGGGCGGATGCGTGATCTTGCCAACTTGGTGGCCTGAGAGCCAACTTGAATATAACCGGGTTATGTGAAATGTGATGGAAATGGGACTCGGGAGAAGTTTGACCCGCGCATATGGCTTAAACTGTTGTTGCGATGTGAGCACGAGTTAGATGGAACCGTACCCATTCTATGTCGTTCGGTTAAAGAGACCTAAGGGTACGTGGCACTTGCCGTTGGCATAGATTAGGGTCTTCGGCGGTCTATGGCTTAAATTGTCGTGACCCATGACAAGAAGACAAAATGCTCATAGGTTTGGCTGTCAAAGTGGCGGTGGTGAGATCGGAATGTCTATGGCTTTAATTGACGTGACATCGACCGGTTCACCGAGAATGTGCCCTGAGAGCACGGGGCGTGTGGCTGTGCGAGCCAACGTCTGTGATGAAATGAATATTGATAAATTTCTCGTTATGCTAATGAAATGCAGGGAAGGAGCATCGCCGCCCCGAGTTGGGGGCGGGATCGTTAAAATTTGGTCAGCATTGCTGACCGTTGCCTTGTTTTGCCACCGTGCGGTGGTTTGTTGCTTGCAGGTGCTACTGGACCAAGCGGTCAATAGCGGGCTAAAGCCCAAATTGCGAAGCCGGCCCTTGAAGGCCTAATTGGAGTGTTTACTGCTTTTATTCATGTATGACCGGCCTGCGTGTCGTGGTTTGTAAATCATGTAATATGAAGTGAACAATTTTGTAAGGCCTTAAGGCTTGTACTTGTGTTTGTACGACATTTCTATTTGGTATTAGTGGACATTCATGCTTTTGTGCTGGGTTCTTTATTGCAACTTATTAATCTGCTTCCGCTAGAATGCTCTGTGTAGGACGTTAAGATTGGTTGGATGGTTTCCATGAGTAACCACCCGGTCTGTCTGTGATATATGGCGTCGGGCCCCGGTGCTATATGCTATGCGACGGATAGGGGGTGTTACAGGCGTTATAGTACTTCACCTGCCTATCTTGGGCTATTAGTAGCCGCTCCCGTATAGTTCGTATGGACGAATTTGCATCTTCGACCTCTTTACGTTTATAGAGCTTTGACTCGCATGTTTCTACCCAAGTTAACGGGGTACGGCACTTCCAACCGTGTATAGATTCAAAGGGCGCCATCTATATGGTAGCTTGATAACTATTGTTGTAGGCTAATTCAAGCATACAGATGTGATCTTCCCACCTCTTCCTGAAATCTAGGGCGCACATACGGAGCATATCCTTCATTATTTTGTTGGTCCTTTCGGTCTGACCATCAGTTTGTGGATGAAAGGGCGTACTGAACTGTAACTTGGTACCCAACAGTTGGTGGGCTAGCCTCCATTCACCTGAAGTAAAATGCCCATCTCGGTCAGTGACGATGATATGGGGCACGCCGTGCAATCGTACAATATTATCCACATACAATTTGGCCAATGTTTCCATTGAATCGTCCTTCCTGTTAGGTATGAAGTGCGACACTTTGATTAACCGGTCAATGATCATCCACACGACAACATTTTTGCACTGAGATCTTAGCATTCCATGGACAAAATCCATAGAAATCTCATCAAACTTCCATACCGTGATTGGTAACGACTTCAAGAAACCTCTAGGTTTCTGGCATTCAGCTTTTACCAAGGCACATGTTTTACATTTTGCCACATACTGGGCGATATATTTCTTCAAACCTGGCCACCAGAACGCCTTCTTCATGTCTCTGTACATCTTTGTGCTCCCAGGATGAATTGAGTACCTTGTAAAATATGCCTCATACATCAATTCCTCCCGTAGTTTACCTACATCCGGGACGCACAACCGACCCTCCTTCTGCAAAAGGGCGTCATCCCAGGATAATTGGGCATTTGACCCATCCACTACATAGTGTTGTAGACTTCCTTCAAGTTCCGTTGCTCGTCGAACCCTGTCTGCAAGGTCATACTGTAGCTCAATCCAGTTCAGGCACGCATTTGCAGTAGCATTCTTGTCCACATAATAAATGTCCAAGTTCTCCAATTCTTGGATCAGACGCTCATCATGTATATGCAACCAACTTGCCCTTATCGGAGTCCTACGACTCAAGGCATCTGTGACTAGATTTCCCTTCCAGGGAGTATAATAAATCTGGAAGGTGTAGTCCCCAAGGAACTCCATCCACCTTCACTGTAGCATATTAAGATCCTTCTGATCAAGAAGATACTTATGGCTCTTATGATCCGTGAAGATGTCCACTTTTACGCCATATAAGTAATGACATCACAGCTTAAGTGCAAATATCACCGCCTCCAACTCCAAGTCATGGATGGGATAGTTCCGCTCATGCACTTTCAACTGGCGTGATCCTTAAGCGATCACCTTTCCAAACTGAAGAAGAACGCAGCCTAAGCCGCTCCTTGTTGCATCACTATAAATTTCAAAGCCGTTCGAACCACATGGCGACGTCAAGGTTGGTGTCGTGGTCCAGCGATTCTTCAGCTCTTCAAATTCTCGCGCGCACTCTGGAGTCCAAATGAACTTTTGATCCTTTCTTGTTAGTATGGTAAGAGGTAAGGTGATCCGTGAGAAGTTTTCTACAAAACGTCTGTAGTAGCCCGCCATTCCAAGGTAACTCCGGAATTCTGCTACACTAGACAACACCGGCCACTCTCATATTTCTACTATCTTTAAAGGATCAACCACAATGCTTTTTCCACTCACCATATGGCCAAGAAACATCACTGACGACAGCTAGAACTCACACTTTGAGAACTTGGCATAGAGCTAGTTCCTTCTTAGGGTGTGCAACACAACCCGCAAATGGTTCGCATGATCTTCTTCAGACTAAGAGTACACTAAAATGTCGTCAATAAAGATGATTACAAATAATTCCAAGTACTCTCAAAACATTCGGTGCATTAGGTATATGAATACCGATGGCGCATTTGTTATCCAAAATGGCATTACTGAGCTCAAAATGACCATAGCGTGTTCCAAACACTGCCTTGGGAATGTCACATTCCTGAATCCTCAACTTGTAATAACCAGACTTTACGTACAACTTAGAGTAGACTGTTGATCCAGCTAGCTGATCGAACAAATCATCAATATGTGGAATCGGATACTTGTTCTTCTCTGTCAGCTCGTTCAATTCTCGATAGTTGATGCATAAACGCAGGCTACTATCCTTCTTTTTCACAAAGAGGACCAGTGCATTCCAAGATTACATACTTGGGCGTATATATCATTACACTAGTAATTCTTGCAGTTGGACCTTCAGTTCTGCCATTTCTTTTGGCACCACATGGTACGGTGAGCGGGGCACGGGTTTCACACCTGGCACCAGCTCAATCAAGAAGTCAATCTCTCGTTGGGGTGGTAGCCCCAGAAGATCCTTAGGAAACACATCAACATAATCCGATACAATCGGAACGTCACTCACACCAGCTTTTGGCTCAACAGGCTTTATAAGAGTGAAGAATAACTTCGCGCCCTTCCGAACAGCTTTGACGAAATGGAGAGCAGACATCAACATTTTGCTCGATCCTCGCATACCAGCGAATTTAGTCTCTAGCTCGGTATTTTGTCCCAGTGTGATCTACTTTGAGTTGTAATCTATAAAGGCATGCTACTCCGAGAGACAGTCCATACCAAATATTACATCAAATTACGTTATCGGCAGCACAGATGCTTCCAATCCAATATCCTGACTTCCTATCTGCACCTCAACATAGCATGACCTATCGCACCCATCACGCATCTGTTAGGAAATAACACCTTCACACTATTTGCCTTCATACGAGTAGGCACTATAATCTGAGACACAAAGTCCTCAGATAGAAATGAATGTGAAGCACCCATATCAAACAGTGCCCTCGCCGGATAGTCCCGAATAAGGACAAAGCCTAAAACAAACAAATCAAACACAAGCTACACACAAGGTATGAAGTACAAAAAGAAGTAAAATAAGATCTTGAATCGTACTAGTGACGACGTCACTTTGCTTTATGGCCTCCTGTTGGACAAGATTGTACACCGGAGGTTGAGCTGGAGCATAGTGGGATGCATTGGAGTCCACCGCCTTTCCCTTTTCATTATATGTTGCTCCTGCATACTTATCACCCTTTGGAGGACCACTTCGAAATTCACGGTCAAATTGTCCCGGCTTGCTGCAGGTATAACAAGTATGTGGGTCTTGCCCAGAAGTTGCTCCAGAAGCAACATTAGAGGGAGCCTATCCAGAAGATTTGGTCTTTCTACACCATGTACTTCAGTAGTTCGATTTTCCCGGGTGCGACACTTTGAACTCAGGCTTTGTCACAGTCAAGTCCCTTTTCCCTGCACCCTTTTCATGTCTTTCTCCAACGCACGGGCCATATCCACGAATTCTTGAAATCCTTGTTTTACCGAACTCAAAAGCAGGAACCTCAGCTCATCCCGCAAACCTTCGTAGAACCTATTGGTTTTACGTTCTTCTTCAGCAAAGATAGACCCCACATAGCGTCACAATCACGTAAACTCATGTAAGTAGGTATCAACACTACTTTCTCCCTGAGTTAGACACTGGAACTCATTTTCCATGGCTATGCAGTGTGTCGATGGCAGATGCTTTGCCAAAAACAGACTGAAAACTCCTCCATCGAGACCTCTGTTAGTTGTCTGCCTGCGAAGTGGTGTAGCTCTATTTCATCCCACCAAAGCCGAGCCTCTCCTTCCAGCATGAAAGTGGCCAAGGTAACTTCTGATCCTCCTAAGTTCTTATTGTCTTCAAAATTCTTTTGACTCGCGCAAGCCTGTCCTCTGCCTGCATTGGGGATCCTGCCCCTGCGAACGTAGGAGAATTGAAGTTCATAAACTACTTCAGTTGTCGTTCTGCTGCTTGTAGATCGACAACAGATTCTACAGGTACTGGCCTCACACCAACATGTACTGGCACCACTGTAGGTTGTGCCTGCCCAGTAAGCTGTGCTGGTATCATCGCAAATAATGCCTCAGCAACTAAGCATACTGTCTCCAAAGAGGGAGGAGGTGTGGGCACCTCAGCCGGTGTCACAATCTCATCAAAATGCTGGGGTTCAGATTGGCCCGCACCACTTTGAGTAACCTATTGTGTAAAAGACACACTGTACCGACTTTGCAAAAGTGACAACAACTTTGTAGGAACGCGTATCTTCCTCAAACATGTGTATTTTCAATCTTTAGTGGACATTCTTGAGCTCATTTATGTTATAATGGGTCACACTTACACGTGCTCGCCACCCCTCAAAAGAATTCGACCATGAATTCACAGGAGGAAGACCAAGACAAGATGTTATCAAATTGTAACACCTCTGTTCGTCACATGAAATATAATAGAGGGTCTGGTCGGGACCCCCACACTATATTCCACAATAGGCGGCAGGATTACAGGTTAATATCGTAGCCTACTCGAATCCTAACTGAGAGCATTCTAGCGAAAACTTTAGGGTTACTTGAACTCAAACTCATTTGAATGTCCACATTATATAAACCACCATTTATATATAAAACACGAATGTCAAAGTACAAATACACAAAAGTTATGGCCTTAACGCCTTACAGTTGCATTTCACTAGTATGGATTACAAACATCGGCATGCAGGCCGGCCACACATGAAAATAGTAAACTTTCTCCATTAGGCCTTCGAGGGCCAGCATAGCAGCGGCAAATGCTTCAGCCCATAATTTCTCGCTCGGCTCTCCAGCACCTCCCAAGGAGTCTTCTCCGAAATGCAAAATAAACATCACTAATCCAAACCAACATGTCCAGATGGGCTTCACACAACATGCCTATTCCATACTATACATTTATGAATCTATATGCAAGACTCAATGGGGATTTCATGAATCAACCCAAAGGAACTCCCTTGATTCTCCACCTTTTGGCGGGGGATTCCATGCATATGCCAAAAGAAGGACTTCACATGTCCAAAAAGGATGATCGTTGCCCTTGGATTCTTCCTTGGAGCCATGACCTTGATCTTTGATCTGGATGGAATTAATTAACACCACTTCCCCTCCACGGATCTAACATTGACTTGCGATTCCGATCACAAACACACCTTGGACCAAATATCCACTCTAGCTCTTGGTCTTTTCCTACTCTTCCCTCTCCAGAATAGTGCAAGGGAGTGTCTGAGAGAGAATGGGAATAAAATCTCAAGTCCAGCTTTTATCTGAAAGCTACCGCCACGCGACAACTACTACCTCCGCGCGGTATCACAGGCGGTAACCGCTTTGACCAGCCGGCGCCGCTATCCAGAGTTATTGTTTCGTGATAAAAACTATCGCGGAACGATAAAAACTATCGCTTGATGGTCGATATGTTTCTCGAGAAATCCCACTCGACATTCCTTAAGATGCTAGCACTACGCGATAACAGCTATCGCCTGGCAATTCATCGAAAGGCTAGCGCGGTGCGCTAACCTCTATCACCCTGGCGATAACAACCCGAGCCCAAGGTCTTATAATTCAATGAGCTATCGATGGTGATAAGACTATCGCCGCGCGATAACCTCCTCTAACCACATCTACTTTTTGGGGTGTTACAGAGGCTGACTCAGTGTGAATGTAGATATCTTATCTTACGGAAGCAATCTCCATGGCTAGTCTTTTGACAAACCACTTGCTCTTCTTCAGAGCTTCCAATATTAAACCATATTTGTCAATCAATTGATTGACATCTTCATCATATTCTAAGCTATCTTTATCACAGGATGAAGATGCTTCAAAATTAGAACTTATTTCATAATCAGATTCAGAGGAGTAAATGGAATAAATTAACACCTCATTTTGATTAGACTGATCTTGGCTGCATTCTCCTTCTATCATGGCCATAAGTCCACAATAACCACTGATATCTTCATCCACCACACTGTCACTATCTGAGTGTGACAGAGGGGCCCTAATTCCTATCCCTACTGCTAGATAGTCCTCATCCTCTTCAGCAGCAGCAGCAAATAACCCTATATAGGCTTTATCTACTTCTTCAGAATCAGAAGATGCTGAGTCAGTTTGACTCCAGCTCTTCTTATTCTCGGCAATGAAGGTCTCTCCATCTTGCCCTTGTGCTGGTGGTGCTTATTGTCACCTTTCTTTTCACTTGTATCTTTTCTTTTGATTGGGTAGACAGCAATGACATGCTCAGGCTTGCCACAACAATAACATATTATGTTAAAAGAAATATGTTTACTGGATTTAGCATCATACCTGTCTCCTTTGGAGAACTTCTTCCCAGATTTGCTGTGATCCTTCTTGTAATGTGAGGAGGAGGAAGGTTTTTCTTCCACAATTTTCTCTTCATCATCTTTTAGAATTGCCTTGAGATGGAAGTAAACTCCTCATCTGACATGTTGTTGTCAGACTAGCTGGACTCAAAGCTTTCTGAATTAGCTGGTCATCTTAGGGGATATGCAATTCTCTCCTTTGTCTTCTTAGAGCTCTCAGCCTTGAGAGTCACTATCTTCTCCTTAGCATGGGACCTGATGGTGGAAACCTCCTCCTTCCTGGCAGATAGCTGCATCTCATAGGAAAGTAGCTTTCCAAACAAAGTGTGTGTAATGCTCCAAAGTTACTGAAAATGATATGGAATTGGTAACTGGTATAACACCCCCTATCCGTCGCATAGCATATAGCAGTAGGTCCGACCGGGGCCCGACGCCATATACCACAGACAGACTGGGTGGTTACTAAATGGAAACCATCCAACCAATCCAACGTCCTACACAGAGCATTCTAGCGGAAGCAATTTATAAGTTGCAATTAAAAGAACCCAGCACAAGCATGAATGTCCACTAAATTAGCCAACAAGGAATGAAGTACATACACAAGTACAGGCCTTAAGGCCTTACAAAATGGTTTACTCAATATTACATGTTTTCCATACCACAGCACGCAGGTTGGTCATACATGAATAAAAGCAAGTAAACACTCCAATTAGGCCTTCAAGGGCCGGTTTCGCAATTTGGGCTTTAGCCCGCTATTGACCGCTTGGTCCAGCAGCAGCTGCATGCAACAAACCACCGCACGGTGGCAAACAAATGCAACGGTCAGCAATGCTGACCAAATTATAATGATCCCGCCCCCAACTCGGGGCGGCGATGCTCCTTCCTTGCATTTTATTAGCATAACCAAGCAGTATATAAATATACATTGCAACATAGGCGTTGGCTCGCACGGCCACACACCCCGTGCACTCAGGGCACATTCTCGGTGAACCGGCCAATGTCACGTCAATTTAAGCCATAGACATTCCGGACTCACCACCGCCACTTTGACGGCCAAACATATGAGCATTTTGTCTTCTTGGCATGGGTCACGTCAATTTAAGCCATAGACCGCCGAAGACCCTCATCTATGCCAACGGCTCTAAGCGAACGACATATAACGGGTACGGTTCCATCTAACCCGTGCTCACATCGCAACGACAATTTAAGCCATATGCGCGGGTCAAACTTCTCCCGAGTCCCGTTTCCATCACACTTCACATAACCCGGTTATGTTCAAGTTGGCTCCCAGGTCACCAAGTTGGCAAGATCACGCATCCACCCAGTTTTCCGGGTGCACCTTATGGTCAATCCCCAAGGCTCCCTGTTGCAATCTACCATGTAGAAAACCCGAAAAACAAACATTCGCACGGAGTCTTCTCCGACATTTATACAATGCAACATCACCGATCCAGACCAACTTGTCTGGGTAGGCTTCACACATCATGCCTATATCTATTCTCGATTACGGACTCTACACAACGGGGACTATTCATGTCTACCCGAAGGAACGTCATAAACTCACCGCAAACTCGCGAGAGCAGGCTTCCTATACAAAAGAAGGAGAGCTTCACATGCTTAAGAAGAGAATCGTTACACTAGCGTTCTTCCTTGGCTCCATGGAAATGTAAGTGGATGAAAAGCACCGCACTCTCTTTGCCTCCGTAGATCTGAAGTCGGTTCGCGATTTGGAGCTCCGAAGCTCCTCCAAAGACCGGATCTAAGCTTCTTCCTCCTCCTTTGCTCTCCCTCTCTCTAGACTTTAGAAAGAGAACCTCTCAAGTGAAATGAGGGTTTCAAGGGTCCAATCCTGTGTATATCCAAGCACTAACAACCCCCAGGCGTTGGATCCCGAATTAAAGAAACGAACGACCACGATCCAGATCCAAAATGTAGAATCTGGGCCGAACACGTCCTGTGACACGCCCGTGTCCAGGGCCGTGTCCCTCATTCGCCGTCAAAATCGACGCGTCTCGAAAAACACATGGGCATCCGACACGCCCGTGTTCGACCTGACATTCCCGTGTTCCATCTGACACAGTCGTATGGTCGGTCGTGTGCCCCCATCGATACAGCCCCGAAAACATCTCGAGACTCACACGGGTCTTGGACACGCCCGTGTCAAACCCAAACACGCCTGGGCTCCAGGCCATGTTCACTGTCTCGACACTTCGTCGAGCGAAGTTCGTCGACCACACGACATGGCCATGGACACACCCGTGTCCTAGGCCGTGTTCCCTATCTCGACACATCGTTGAGCGAAAATGTCGACTCCCCGGGCCGATCATCGACACGGGCTCGACACGCCCTGAGACACGCCCGTGTCTCAGGCCGTGTTCCCTGCTCGACAATCGTCGACTCCAAATTTCGTCGAACTCGCGGCCAAATCGTCGAACCAGCTTGACACACCCAGGGACACGCCCGTGTCCCAGGCTGTGTGCCCCCAACCAAATACCAGATTTGGCCCAAAACGCCTCCCGTCGCTCTTTTGCGTTTCGGGGCGTTACAACTCTCCCCCTCTTAAAAGAATTTCATCCTTGAAATTACATAAAGGAAAGAAACATAAAACTTAAATGGTACCTGTGTGAAATAACTCCGGGTACTCCTTAAGCATAGTCTGCTCTCGCTCCCAAAAGAGCTCCTCTCGACCACAATTGTCCCAACGGACCTTGACCATCCTGATCTCTTTATTGCGTAGCCGCTTGACCTCCGAGTCCTCAATCCGCACGAGTTTGACCTTTGTCGTCAACCCACTATCAACCGGCACTCGATCGACCGCGATCACTTGCGTAGGCTCTTGCACCGCCTTCCGTAGCACCGATATATGGAATACATCATGTAGATCACTAAGCTCCACAGATAGCTTCAAACGATAGGCTGCTTCGCCAACCTGCTCCAGAACCTCAAGCGGCCCAAGGTACCTCGGGCATAGCTTTTTCAATCGCCGCACCTGCGAGACACCCTTGAACGGCTTGATCTTTAAGTACACCCAGTCGCCCACAGCGGACTCCACGTTCCTGTTCTTAGCATTATAGTACTTTGCCTGACAGTCCTGAGCGATTTGCAGCCTCTCCCGAAAGCTTATCACCAAAGAAGTAGCATCCTCCACCTCTTGACGCTTATACAACTTTGACTCACCCGTTTCCAACCAGGACAACGGCGTGCGACATCTTCTACCATATAGGGCATCGAAGGGCATCATTTGAATACTCGTCTGGTAGCTATTGTTGTACGCAAACTCCACCAAATAAAGATGGTCTTCCCATTGCTTTCCAAAGTCCAAGACACACATGCGGAGCATGTCTTCCATAGTTCTATTGACCCTCTCGGTCTGCCCATCCGTTTGCGGATGGAAGGCTGTGCTGAATTTTAACTTTGTTCCCAACATTTGCTGTACTAGCCTCCAATCATAAAGCCAGGGACGTCCTAGTAGAACGTGACAGACATCCATAGGGATGACATCACACCACACCTTATCGACATAGTTCTTCACCGTAAGCGGTACCAAACATTGCTTAGAAACTGCGATGGACGTTTTGTTCACCCATGCTATCTTATACGGATGTGGATGCGGCTCAGTGACTAAGTGCATTCGAGTGATGGCATTCTCCGAAACGACGTTCATACAACTACCGCAATCGATTATTAACTTACACCACTTGTCACCGTTCTTAAAATTTACCGAGAAGATATTCGTCCGATTGTAATCGTCCGTCGCTCGCGGTGTATTCAGAATACATCTCATAACCATCATAAACGAGTCGTCGTCAATATCACTCGGCTCGGCGTCAGACTCAGTACCGACTTCATAAACGATCTCGGCGGGGTCAGACGTGTTATCTAATAGTTCCAGTGGTTTACTCTTAGTGGGACACTCACTAGCGTAGTGTCCTTGAATTCCGCACGAGTAGCAGGTAGCGTTAGTCTTATTAATTCGTCCTACTGGGACTCTCTCACCATTGGGATTTTTATTGTTCCTAGCGGTAATTACTATGGAACTTGAGTCCGTCGATCGGAACTTTCCTTTGTCTCGCATGGATGACGAAGGTGGGGGTCCTAAGATGGATTTTCCTTTCTGGAATGCCCGGCCCTTGGACTTGTTGGCATTGTGCTTTTCTATATCTAGAGCTGCATTGAATGTTGTGTTAAGGTCCGTGTGACCATAACGCAAAAGCTTGCCTTGGATGTCCGTGTTAAGTCCCTTACGGAAACGAGATAGTGTGACCTCGGGCATTTCTCGTATATCACAATGCACCATCATATCCTTGAGTCGTCCCATGTACTCCGCTACCGATTGGCCCCCTTGACGAAGGGTGGCTAGCTCGTCGAACATTTGGGTTCGGTGATATGCCGGGACATATTGGTCATGCAGGAGTGCCTTCATGGCGGCCCACCTAATTGGGGTGCTCCATTTACGGTGCCTAGACGCCTTTCTTCGTTCAACCAGAATGTTTTGGCTCTACCCAGAAGTTTCATTCGTGCTACTCGTACCTTCTCAACGTCCGTCAGGTTGTGCCACTCAAAATAGCACTCAATATCCATAATCCAGTTTAGAAAAAGTTGGGGTTCACCCATGCCATCGTAGGATGGTGATTCCATTTTAACGGCCCTAGTTAAGTCGAACTCATAAGGGGCTCGGGGTGCGTACTCATAATCCGGATCACGAGGGTGATTTTGTCGCTCTTCTCGTTGGTTGGCGGGATGGGGTGGCTGCCCCGGTCGATTTATCCCAAAGCCGGGATTTCGAGGCGCCGTCTGATTAACAGCCAACCCTTGTATTAACTGAGTGAGTGCATCGAACCTAGTGTTAAACTCTTCCCTAAGCGCCGCAATTGTTGCAGGAGCGGGCTCACCATCATCATGATGGTCGGCCATGTGTGATGTGGATGGAGAGTACTCTGTGCCAAGCCTCGTGCGCATGAACAACACAGATACAGGGTGGCTCACCTAGATAAGAGACTGTTTGGACAAGAATTTTATAAATCAGGATTTTTATACGCTTAATGACTTGGAGAACGAAAATATTTTTTTTGACTTATATGCTTAGAAAAATAGGTAGAAAATTCAGATTTTTTTATACTTCTTTTTTGCAAAAAAAAATTTTGTTATATGCAGACCAAATAGAGAAATTCAGATTTGGTGATTACGAAAACGTGCACGACCAAGTGTGGGTCGACGTCCTAAGAAAAGAGAGCGTAAGGACGGTGTCGATTGAGAAATCAACACAACCTGGCTCTGATACCAAATTGATGTAGGCTAGGCCTTTGGGATCCTACACGGAGGGCGTGACTACAGCCTTGGCAACGTTATCGCTCCCTAACCGGCACACAAACGCAACGCAGCGACCACAATGATTGTTTTTTATCGTTCGCGCTAACATACGGATAGCCGATCCGCAAATGGAACGGAGAATGGCTATAGGCCAAAATCCTTTCCGGCTAAATGGAATAATATTAATTCCGATCGAGCTTTGGAGTTGTACCAAAATAGATCCACCAAAAAAATTCACGATTCGAAAAAACGGTAGGATCTATCCCAACAAAACAAAAGCGAGGAGCGCCAATCATCTTGCGAGATCTTTTCGGAGAACCAACTGAAAATCTCAAATTTATTTTTAGGAACACCGCGAAAATTTAGCAATTCGAGAAATCACGCAAAATCCGTCCACCACAAGAATTAATCAAGAAGAGAATCTCTTAGGTAGGAATTTCGTTACCCCACTCGGAAACGTAGATCCGAGATGTTGGATCCACCAAGTACGATCGCTCTTCCCTTTTGGAATCCACGAGAAACGCGCCACGGATGAAGATCTTGTTCGCCTCCTTCGCTTCTCGCCGTGGTTGATTACCCCAACTTTGATTCTTCCTTGCACAAGATCTTCCTCCTCCAAGGTTGGCCGACCACCTTTGAAAGAAAAGGGATGGACACGTAGATGAGAGGATGTAGTTGGAAGAGGGATGAGGGAGGGAAAGAGAAGAAGAAGAGAGAGAGAAGGGGGGGTGCGGCCAAGATGAAGAAAGAGGGAGAGGATGGGGGGCCGGCGGCTAGAAGAGAGGGAGGGGAGATAGAAAATTTAGGGTTGGAGGAATTTTCAATTGATTTCAATATTAGCCTTCATAACAAATGATAATGTGACCTTTTTATAAGGCTTACAACCATGTGGCTATTAGCAGCCCAAAATAAAAATGTTGCAGAAAATGAAATGACAAAATAACAGTGTCAAATACTACATATAACCAGATAAAGGCAGACCAAATAATAAAATAAATTCAAAGCTTATTTTTGTTGCGTGGGCGAAGATTGTAGCCGTGCCCGCTACGGCGCCGCAAGTCTCTTGATGGTGGAGCATCGTCGTCATCTTCTGTCACGGTCACACCGCCATGGTCGTCGTCTTCATCACCCAATTGGCCGTCGTGGTGGCCGTCGCCATCAATCGTAACACCGCCATGGTCGTCGTCTTCATAACCCAATAGGCCGTCGTGGTGGTCGTCGGCATCAGCAAGGACTTCAGAAATCCTCCTGGCTTTTGGCATTTCGCCTTCACCAAGGCGCAAGTTTGGCACTCCGCCACGTAGAGTGCCACATCCTTCTTCAAACCCGGCCACCAAAACAGTTTCTTAACATCGCGGTACATATTTGTGCTCCCCGGGTGAATCGAGTACTTGGTATGGTGTGCCTCGTACAACAAATCTACCCGCAAATTGCCCACACTTGGGACTCACAGACGACCGTCTTTCCAAAGTAATCCGTCCTCCACAACGAATTGGGAATTTGACATATCCAGAGCCTCTACCATGAACTGCTTCATATGGACATCCATATATAAAGCCTGCCGAATCCGATCAGCCAGGTCATATTGAACTTCAGTCCAATTCAGTACTGCTTCAACACTTGATTGCTTATCAACGCAAACAATCTCCAACGCCTCCAACTCCCGAACCAACCGCTCGTCATGGATCGACAGCCAATTGGCTTGAGCTGGGGCCCGGCGACTCAACGCGTCCGCAACCGTATTGCCTTTACCAGGCACGTAGTGGATCTTGAACGTATATTCCCCCAAGAACTCCATCCATCTACGCTGACGCATATTCAGATCTTTCTGATCAATCAAATACTTCAGGCTCTTGTGATCGGTGTAGATATTAATCTTCACACCGTACAAATAATGCCTCCACAGCTTCAAGGCAAAAATCATGGCCGCTAACTCCAATTCATGGACCGGATAGTTCCTCTCGTGCACTTTCAGCTGTCTCGAGCCATAAGCTATCACACTTCTGTGTTGCAGTAGCACGCAACCCAAACCGCTGCCCGAAGCATCGTTATAAATCTCATAACCTTTGGTCCCACTCGGCGAACTCAGCACAGGCACCGTGGTCAACCGACATTTCAACTCCTCAAAAGCTCGTGCGCACTCCGGCGTCCAAACGAACTTCTGCTCCTTCCTCATAAAAGTAGTGAGAGGTAATGCTATCCGCGAGAAGTTCTCTACGAAGCGCCTATAATAGCCGGCAAGACCCAGAAAGCTCCGGACTTCCGCTACCGTAGAAAGCTCAGGCCACTCCCGTATCGCAACAATCTTCGGCGGATCCACCGCAATACCTTCCCCACTCACTATATGACCAAGGAATGCCACTGAGGACAACCAAAACTCACACTTCGAGAACTTGGCGTACAATTGATTCCTCCTTAGCGTCTCCAAAACCAAATGAAGATGCTTGAAGTGATCTTCCTTACTCTGCGAGTACACCAAAATATCGTCGATGAAGACGATCACAAAATGGTCCATGTACTCCCTGAAGGTCCTGTTCATCAAATCCATGAACACTGACGGCGCATTAGTCAGCCCAAACGGCATGACCGTAAACTCGTAATGCCGGTATCTCGTACTGAACGCTGTCTTCGGGATATCACTCTCCCTTATTCGTAGCTGATAGTACCCGGACTTGAGATCCAACTTCGAGTACATCGTCGACCCGACCAACTGATCAAAAAGATCATCGAACCGGGGGATCGGGTACTTGTTCTTCTCCGTCAACTTGTTGAGCTCCCGATAATCAATACATAGCCTCAAGCTTCCGTCCTTCTTCTTAACAAAGAGGACTGGCGTGCTCCAAGGCGAAGAACTTGGACACACATAACCTTGCTCCAACAACTCTTGAAGTTGCACCTTCAGCTCCGCCATTTCCTTAGGCGCTAGCCGATACGGAGATCATGACACAGGCTATGCACCTGGCACTAGCTCAATCGTGAAATCTATCTCCCGCTGCGGCGGGGCTCCAGGAAGATCTGCGGGGAACACATCAGGGTACTCAGCTACCACTGATATACTATCCAATATAGGCTTTGGCTTTGCAACCTCCACTAATGTAAAGAACAGCTCTGAACCAGCACGAACCGCCTTCACCACCTGAAGAGCAGACATCAACGTCTTGCTCGACCCTTTTAAGCCCGTAAAAGTCGTCCCACGACTTGTTCCCAACTTGAATTCCTTGCGACTGCAATCAATATAGGCTTGCTGCTCCGAGAGCCAGTCCATGCCAAATATAACGTCGAACTCCACTAACGAAAGTAACGACGCTTGCAGATCGAACTCTTGATTCCCAATGCGAATCTTAATGCCACAGATTCTATCCGCGCGCATCGAACACCCATTGGGCAACAACAAATCCAACTTGTCCTTCGCCATCGAAGAAGGTACTCCGATACGTGATATAAATCCTTCGGACAAGAAGGAGTGTGAAGCTCCTGTATCGAAGAGTGCTCTTACCGAATTTTCACAAATCAAAACAAATCCTAAACAAGCAGTGGTAAGGTAATATGTGCATAACAAGTATTTAAAGAAATTAACTTGCTATGAATTAAACCGTACCTGTCACCACATCCGCCTGTTTGATGGCCTCCTGTTGGCCAAAATTATACACCCTTGGTTGGGCCGGAGCATAATGGGACGCGGTTGACTCCACCGTCTTGCCCTTCTCTTCATAAGTTGCTCCCGGCTTCCTTTCGGACTTGGGACGTCCGCTCCAGCAATCGCGGGCAAAGTGCCCCAACTTTCCACAAGTAAAACATGCACCCGGGGTTCGACCCATAGTCGCCCCAGAAGCACCAGAAGAGGGGGCTGGACCCAAAATCCTAGAATTCTTGTGGAATCTTCGATAGCCGGACTTTGAAGTAGTCGACACCTTGAATTCAACTTTTTGTCACCCAAACTTTTCTTTGCCTGAACATTCTTCATGTCCTTCTCCAAGGACCGGGTCGTGTTGACCAAGGTCAAGAAACTCTGCATCATCGACCCCGAGAGTAGTAACCTCAACTCATCTCTCAACCCTTCGTAGAATCGATTCGTCTTGCGCTCCCCATCCGCAATGGTGGAGCTAGCATATCGACTCAATCGAGTAAACTCGTGGAGATATTCATCCACGCTACTGTCTCCTTGAACCAACTTCAGGAACTCGTTCTCCAACGCTATCCTCTGTGCCGAAGGGAGGTATCTAGCCAAGAACAATCTCGAGAACTCCTCCATCGAGATGTCTGTAAGCTGCCTACCTCTCAATAGATGCAGCTCCAATCCTTCCCACGACAATCTCGCTTCACCGTCCAGAAGGAACGTAGCAATAGTGGCCATTTGTCATTCTTCCGTCTCTGTTGCTGTCAAGACTCTCTTCACCCTGGATAGCCAGTCTTCAGCTTGAGATGGGGTTCCCAACCCCGAGAATACCGGAGGATTAAAGCTCATGACATGTTTGAGCTGTCTCTCGGTTGCTCTCCTCGGCACCACCGGTTCCTCTACTACCTGCTCCACTCTTCTCTGCTTAGCCGCTTGCAGCGGTACCTGCTCCATCGCAGGAGCAGGCTGCTACATTTACCTTGCAGGCTACGCATTAATCATGGCAAACACTGCTTCGGCCACCAATCGTATGGTCTCAGCCGATGGAGGTGTTGCAGGAGCTTCATTAGGTGCACTACTAGCCTCAGAAACTCGACGTTCCGATGGCCCAGAACCACTTCTGGTCACCTATAGTGGTACTGTAACGCCCCGAAACTCAAAGGAGCGACGGGGGATGTTTTGGGCCAGTTTTGGTTTCTGGCTGCAGGCACACGGCCTGGGCCGGGCGTGTCGCAGGGCGTGTTGACCCGTATCGACACTTAGCCCGCGAAGTCGACACTCTGCGTTCGACGAAGTGTCGAGACATGGAACACGGCCTGCGATACGGGCATGTCGCAGGGCGTGTCAACCCGTGTCGACACTCGTCCCGGGAAGTCGACACTTTGGTCTCGATATTGTGTCGAGACAAGGCACACAGCCTAGGACACGGGCGTGTCCAAGGCCGTGTCATCAGGTCGATGATCTTCACTCGACGAAGTGTCGAGTGTCCAGACCGTGTACACGGCCTGGAGCCCAGGCGTGTTGAGGTGACACAGGTAAGGACACGGGCGTGTCCTAGAACCCGTGCAGTGCTCGGGTTGTTTTCGGGGAAAAATGATGGGGGTACACGGCCGGCCACACGGCCGTGTCAGGTGGAACACGGGCGTGTCAGGTCGAACACGGGCATGTTCGATACCCGTGTGTTGTTCCAGGCGAGTCGATTTTGATGGCGAATGAGGCACACGGCCATGGACACGGGCGTGTGCCAGGCCGTGTTCGGTCCAGATTGGGCATTTCAGTCCCGAATCAAAGCCGTTCATTTCTTTAATCGTTGATCCAACGGCTGGGGGTTGTTCCTGAAGGGATATACCCGGGATTGGACTTGGAAACCCTCACTTTTCATAAGTTATTATCTTTCTAAAAGCTTAGAGAGAGAGGAGAGCCAAGGAAGGAAGAAGGAGCTAGATCCAGCCATTGGAGGAGCTTCGAAGCTCCAAATCGCGAGCCGACTCCGGATCCACGGAGGCAAAGCTAGTGTGGTGCTTTTCATCCGCTTACTTTTCCATTGCACCAAAGAGGAACGCTAGGGTAACGATCCTCATCTTGAGCATGTGTAGTTCTCCTTCTTTGCATAGGAAGCCCGCTCTCACGAGTTTGTGGAGAGTTGGAGGCGTTCCTTCGGGTAGATATGTGAAGTCCCCGTTTGAAAGGGGAAACTAGATCTGATATACTCTAAAGGGGGGTGAATAGAGTATATGGTGCTTTTAAAAACACAAAGAAAAACTTTTGCAAAGCTTTACAACAATTGTTGTAATGAGTGTAGGCAGGGAAGCAGAAATAAAATAAACCACAAAACTAAGCTATGCAGAAACTAAGCACAAGAGAATCTAAGCCAGAAACAAAAAGAAAACATGCAAAACCAGATGACACAAGGAAATATAGTGGTTCCCCAACTTGGGTACATCCACTCTTCTACCACCCTAGGTAGGAATCCACTGCAGGATGAGTTGATCAGGTGTCCTGGGCACCAATGAGCTTTTGATAAGGTGCTCAAAAACCAAAACAGATTTTTTGATCAGGTGTCTTGCCACCAATGAGCTTTTGACAAGGTGCTCAAAAACCAGATTCAAACTTTTGAAGGGAGTTTGAAAAACCCTTTACAGAATGGGGGTGAGAGAGTGATGGCAGTCTTCTCTTTCTCAAGCAACTGAGAAGACTATGTGGATTCAGTGATGTTGTCAAAGCTCCCCCTGAGTCCTTGAAATCTTCAGGAAGATGAGCTTTGCTGAGGGTGATAGGCCTTCAAAGATAGATCTCCAGCAGAAGATGATTTCAGCAAGCTGAAATGTTGAGTGTCTGGAGTCTTGAAATGATGTTGGCCTTGAACACTTGAGAGCTGAAGAGATCTGAAGAATGTTTGAAAACTTGATCTCTTTTTGATGAGTGTTCTTCTGAATTCTTGTTGACAGAATATTTTTCAGAAACTCTGTGTATTGAGAGGTGTCCTATTCTTGTCTGTTCTATTCTCTTTTTGTTCTTGTCTGTGTTATATCTGATTCAAAAACATTCTCTCTTTTATTCTCTGAGTCTGAATAGGAAATTGCTCTGTCAAAGATAGCCGTTGGTCTGCATTGATTACAGCCTTAATTGCATAATATGTTCTGAAGGAAAGTCCACTGATTTGTTCCTTGAAAAATTCCTTGAAACTTGCTCCAGAAGTAAATGAAAACGGCTGGCAGATCTTCTGAATTAAATGCAGAATAACTTCTATCTGATTTGAATTTGAATTCTGAAAGATAACTGAAATCGTCGAACTGAGCTCTGCTATCGTCGAGCTGAGCTCAGCGAACTGGAAAATGCAAGCAGCAAAGAAATCGTCGATCTGAGCTCAAAGATCGTCGAACTGAGCTCAGAGATAAGGATCCAGTGCAGAGTCAAAATCGTCGACCTGAGCTCAGCGATCGTCGAATGGAGTTCGACGATATTATGAGGTTGAGCTCAGCGATCGTCGAATGGAGCTCGACGATCTGCAGAAGTTGCGCTAGACGATCGTCGACCGGAGTTCGACGAAACGTCGTGCTGAGCTCGACGATTTGGACTTGGTCTCCAGACAAACTTGGGTCTTCAGAGCAGCTTCCAATCCTAACCTTTTAACCCTTAGACTCAATTCTAATTGACCTATTAAGCTATACAGAAGGTCAAAACATAGATTCCTAGAGACATAGTGATCCTGACCCAAATTAGTAATAGGGTGTTCCAACAATCTCCCCCTATTTGGGTTAGGAAAACTATTTACAGACATAGGAAAAACAAACAACATCATACAAAAAAAAATACAGAAACAACAGAAGCTAGACATTACAGAACCATCACAGAGATATATAAAAGCATGATATCCAGAAGGCAGTCAGAAAAACCAAGAGTTATCACCTTACAGAGTTATTCCTTTTCTTTGCCTTTTACCATTTTAATTTCTCTGTTAGGATCTAAAGCTTGTTGTTTTGATCTGGTATCATCAGCTGCACCCAAATAAATTTGCTTTGATGTCCTGGGAACCACTGCAGCTGGATGCAATTCCATGTACCTGTCTGCATCAAAAAATTTGCTTGAAGCATATCTCTCTAATTCTTTCTGTCTTTGCTCTGACATGGTAGAGATATTGGAAGTGTCTAGCCCTTGTTCTTTTGCTTTATTTATCTGATCCAAAGCAGCCAGCTCTTTCATTCTTGCAGTCCAAGCCATAGGATTTTTCTCAGGATCCTCACATGGAACAGGTGGCTCATACCTGTTGGAAGTAGAATCTTGAGGAGTCCTGGCAGTCACAGTATCTTTGAGCTTGTAGGGGAAAGGACCAGAAGATGTGTCAGATGGAACATGTCCTCCCCTAGAGTAAGGGTGCTGCCTGGAGTGTCCTTTAGAGTAAACCTGAGTTTCTCTTTGGTTTCCCCTATATCCTCCCCTTCTAGAGTAAGAGCCCCTAGACTGGCTTTCCCTTTGATAAGTTCTAGCATGAGGTTGGTAGGGAGCCTGACTTCTAGCAGGGCCTGAACTTGCAGAGCTGCCACCAGCACCTGCATCAGGTGGAGGTGGTGGAGGAGGATGAGGGTGCTTGAACTGAGTGGGACCTTTTTCATACTTCCTCTTCTTTTTCATAGCTTTTAACTGGTTCTTAGAGAATTGCATCCAATGCTCAGAGATTGGGCAGTTGTGCAGAATATAGTATGGAACATCATTGTCATCTCTAACCTTGGCAGGAGGAACTCTTTTCAAAGCCTTGCTTCTTGCCTTTCTTTTCTTTGCAATTGTGGCAGATGAGTCATCAGAAGCAGTGTTATAATCCTCAGATTCAGAACTTTGTGCATCATACAAGGCATCAATCTTCTTCATCAAATCCTCTTTTAGTTTAACAGCAGCTGATGGGGCAGAAGATACAGAAGCAGGAGGAGCAACAGAAGCAGCAGAAGTAACAGCAGATACTGGAGTAGCAGTAGAAGCAACAGAGATGATTTCAGGAATTTTGGCAGCAGCAGGTTCAGAAACAATAACATCTACAGCAGGCTCAAAATCAACAGCCTCTGTCATCAAAAGATCCTGGGATGAGGGTATATCAGAAACATTCTCTTCAGCAGCAGATATAACTCCAGAGGCAGATACAGCCTTGTCTTCAGTAGCAGCAGCAGCAACATCATCAGAAGCAGTAGTTATTGACAGAATAAAATCAGAAATGATTTTGGGGTCACAGCAAGAGAAGGGCACTAGAGCCTTGGACAGATCTTCAGAGGGCTGGACAGCATTGGGCTCTGGGAGGCAGCAGTAGTAAGCAGTATCAAAAGTAGATAGCAAAGACCTTAGGTCTATTGCTAGTACTGGTGTAGCAGCAGCAGCTGGAGCATAGGAGGCAGCAGGCACAGGAGCAGCAGCAGTAACAGCAGAAACAACAGCAGGGGCAGCAGCAGCAACAGCTTCATAGGGCATCTCCCCCTGCCTGGATGCAGATACCTGTGCATCAAGGCACACAGCTGGGGGTGCTGCTAGAGGAGGAAGGAAGGAGGAAAGCCTGGCAGAGAGAGCTGCCACTGATTGTTGTAGAGAAGCTATAGAGGCCTCCATGAGAAGAGAGAGCCTAGGTGCAAGGAGCTCATACAACTGATCAGCAAGGGCTGGGAGAGCTACATGCTCAATGAGAGGAGCAGAGGTAGAGGGTATTGGGATGGCTGAGGAAGCTGGAGGTGGAGGGCTGGATGGTGAAGGGATAGAGGGCTGAGGTGTGGGAATTGTGGAGATGGAGGACAAGGGTATAGAGATGGATGGAGTGAAGGATGGTTGGTCAAGGATATGGTGGAGGAGATCTTGGAAGGATGTTGAGGTGGAGGGGAAGTCTGGAGGAGAAGAGGGGGAATCATCCATGTAGGATTCATCCAGAAGTGTGAAGGATGGTATGGATGGGGATGAGGTGACATCTGGAGGTGGATATGAGAATAAGGGATGGAAGTGGACTGCTGGTGGAGATGAGATGGTGGCTGGAGATGGAATAGAGGTTGGAGATGGGCTGGAAATGGTAATGGTGGAGGTTGCTGGAGTGGTGGATGGAGCTGGAGGTAGGGTTGAGCTTGGAGGAGGAGAAGCAGCAGCACTAGCAGCAGGCAGGTCCTCTGCAGGGGCAGAGGCCTGGGGTGGAGTGACTCTTAGAGTCCTGGTGCCTGAAGGGGCAGAAGAAGAGGGCCTACTGGGCTTGGAGATTTGCCTGTCCCATTTCCCAAAAAGGGCACAGGTGAGTCTCTTGGAGGCATTGATGTGCACTCCAGAGGAGACTAGCAGAGAAGGGCACTTGGCCTGAAGGAAGACTCCCAGTATTCTTCCATAGTTCACAAATGTTTTGTTTATCTTTTTCTTCAACAAATCAAAAAAGACTTCTCCCCAGTTCAAGCTTTTTCTATCCACCAGAGCTCCCATGAGGCAGAGCTGATATCTGGAGATGGTGTCATGAGCAGAATGCTTGGCCAAGAGAACCTTGCCTACTACATCAGCCAGAAACCTGTATTCCACTGACAGATTCCTCTTAAACAACTTGCTAGGGTTTCCCTCAGGATGACCCATCCTGGCAAGTACATCTGAGAATTCATCTCCAGAGAGTTCAGCAGAATCTTCACCATTCCTTAAACCAAAAACCTCTGTCAATACTGTTGGGGTCAGAGGTACCTGGGTGCCACCAATAGAACCAACTATGGTATTGTTGTCAAGGTTGTGGGCAGTGTAAACCCATTCTTTAATTTCATCAGATGCAAGTTTGATTCTGGTTGTCATCAGGGCAGATAGTTGCTGATCTTTGAATAAATTGAGAATATCCTGGAAGATTTGATCGGTTGTGTTGAAGGAGTCGAGATCGATGTCAAAGCCTGCATCAAATTTCATTGCAGCGAGCACAGCAACTGAAACGGCCATGGTACCTGCAAAAAATCAACAGACAAAACGACCAAGTGTAGAACTGCTTGGAGGGAAGAAAAGTTTGCAGAGAAATTGAAAGCGCAAGAGAGAACGACGACGAAAAAAGAGTTTTATATTAGGGTTCGACGCAGAAAAGGAAAGATCGTTGAACTCAGTTCGACGATCGAGGCTTCTAAAGGAATCTGAAGAGACTCCAAAATCGTCGATCTCCGTTCGACGATCTGGAAAGGCGTCGAGCTCCGTTCGACGATCGTTCAGTGAACAAAATCGTCGAGCGTCGTTCGACGATCGTTGACCAGAAGAGATAGTCCATACTATCAAGAGGAGCGCTGAACTCAGTTCGACGATTCAGGAAATCGTCGAACTCCGTTCGACGATCTTTGGGGAAATCGTCGAGCGCAGTTCAGAGATCAGAAAACTCTAGACACTAAGAAAAATTAGAAATTTTGCCTAGTCTTGGTCAATTTTTAGCTTTCAAAATCTTGAGTATTATTTAAGACTTCCTCCATCTAACATTCCTAACTGATTTAGGAAGAAAGTATGTTTCTTTTCATCCAAAGGCTTGGTGAAAATATCTCCCCTTTGTAAATCAGTTGGGATATATTGCAGTTCAATTTTATTCTTTTCAACATTATCCCTTAAGAAATGATGCCTAATCTCTATATGTTTGGTCCTACTATGGAGGACTGGATTTTGAGCTATGGAGATAGCACTTGTATTGTCACAAAAGATTTTTGACTTCACTAAGTTGTAACCATAGTCTAGGAGTTGATTTTGAATCCACAGTATTTGTGAACAACAACTGCCTGCAGCCATATATTCAGCTTCAGCAGTTGAAGTTGACACGGATGTTTGTTTCTTGCAAAACCAAGAGACAAGTCTATCACCAAGGAACTGACAAGTTCCACTGGTGCTTTTCCTGTCAATTCTGCATCCTGCATAATCAGCATCAGAGAATCCAGTTAACTCAAATGCTGAATCTTTTGGATACCAGAGACCTAGATTTGGACAACTTTTAACATACCTAAGAATCCTCTTTACTAATGTGAAGTGTGACTCTCTAGGGCTAACTTGGAATCTAGCACATATACATGTAGCAAACATTATATCTGGTCTACTGGTTGTAAGATACAGTAAAGAGCCAATCATTGCCATATATGTTGTCTGATCAACAGGTTTCCCATGTTCATCAGCATCCAATACAGCATTGGTAGGCATGGGTGTTTTCATACAAGATGCCTCAGACATGCCAAATTTCTTAACCAGCTCATTAGCATATTTGGTTTGAGAAATAAAGATGCCTTCAGCATGTTGTTTGACTTGCAATCCTAGGAAGAAGGATAGCTCACCCATGCTACTCATCTCAAATTTAGAATGCATTAGGTTAGAAAACCTTCTGCATAGTTTTGAGTCAGTAGAACCAAAAATGATATCGTCTACATAAATTTGTACTAGTAGGGTATGGGACTTATGGGTTCTAATGAAAAGAGTTTGGTCTACTCTACCCCTTATAAAACCATTTTCCAAGAGAAAGCATGCTAGGGTCTCATACCATGCTCTAGGAGCTTGCTTGAGACCATATAATGCTTTATTTAATCTGAAAACAAAATCAGGATGAGTTGGAGAGATAAAACCTGGAGGTTGTCTGACATAGACTTCCTCTTTGATGTCTCCATTCAAGAAGGCACTCTTGACATCCATCTGATAAACCTTGAAGCCTTTGTGAGCTGCATAAGCTAGAAAGATTCTGATGGCTTCCAATCTTGTAACAGGTGCAAAAGTCTGGTCGTAGTCAATTCCTTCTTCTTGAGAATATCCTTGGGCAACTAGCCTTGCCTTGTTCCTTATTATTACTCCTTGATCATCCAGTTTGTTTCTGAATACCCATTTTGTTCCAACAATGGAATGATCCTTAGGCTTGGGCACTAGTTCTCATACTTTGTTCCTCTCAAATTGATGCAACTCCTCTTGCATGGCAATGATCCAGTGTGGATCTTGCTCTGCATCTTGAATGGACTGAGGTTCAATTTGAGAAAGGAAGCAGGTGTGCAACAGGTTTTGGTTGACCTGATTTCTGGTTTGCACACCGGCTGAGATTTCTCCAATTATTTGGGTAATTGGATGGTCTCTTGATGTTACTAAATCAACAGGGGGTGTTGATTGTTCACCAACCTGTGTTGTTGTTTCCTCTTGTGGTACAACGACTGGCTCTTCAAATGGAGCTTCAATGTGTTGAGCATTGCTTTCATCTTCACTGCTTTCTTCTTCTTGAGCAACCTGTAGCTTGTTCATATCTTCAACTAGAGAGTGTTCCTGCAAAGGTTCTATGGTAGAAGAAATCTTCTCCTTGAAAGACATGTTAGTTTCATCAAAAGAAACATGAACAGATTCCTCAATTTTCAGTGATGATTTATTATAAACCCTATAGGCCTTGCTGATCATGGAGTATCCCAGAAACACTCCTTCATCAGCTTTGGCTTGAAATTTTGCTAGATGTTTCTTATCATTATTGTGAATATAGCAAATGCAACCAAAAATTTTGAAATAGTCAACTTTAGGTTTCTTCCCTTTGAGTAATTCATAGGGAGTCTTTCCCTTCAGTTTATGTATCAGGCTTCTGTTCAGCACATAGTTGGAGGTGTTCACTGCCTCTGCCCAGAAGGATAGAGGTAGATGAGCATCTGACAACAATGTAGTGGCAGATTCAATAAGAGTTCTATTTTTCCTTTCAGCTACCCCATTTTGTTGAGGAGTTCTAGGAGCTGAGAAAGTATGCCTGATCCCTTCACTCTGGCAGAACTCTTGCATAAGAAGAGAATCAAACTCTGTCCCATGATCACTTCTGATCAGGGCAATGTGAGTATTGAACTCAATCTTTATACATTTGAGAAACTCTGTCAGACACTTAAAGTTATCAGACTTCTTCCTTAGAAAGAACACCCAAGTGAATCTAGAGAAGTCATCTACAATCACTAAAATATAGGATTTCCCACCTAGGCTTTGTACTGTGATGGGTCCAAATAGATCCATGTGTAACAGATACAATATCCTAGGTGAATCACTCTTATTAAGTGACTTAAAACTGTTTTTAGTTTGCTTGCCTAATTGACAAGCCTTGCAGAGTCATTCCTTCTTGTAGGGGCCAGAAGGTAGTCCTCTAACAAGATTGTCCTTGGAGAGCCTAGCAATGGTTCTAAGGTTTAGGTGTCCTAATCTCTTATGTCATAAAACATTTGGTCTACAAACTGAGTTGAATAAACAGATATCTATAGTAGTTGAAAGAAAGTCTACTAGGTAGATGTTACCTTTCCTTTTACCTGTCAACACAGTTGTGTTGTCCTCTGACTTGATTTTGCATAAGGTTTTGCTGAAGGTCACCTGGTAGCCTTCATCACATAGCTGACTGATGCTGATTAGGTTGTGCTTCAGTCCTTCCACATATGCTACCTTCTTGAAGGTTACAGAACCAATCTGGACTTCTCCATATCCTTTAGTTTGTCCAAAGTTGGAGTCACCAAAGATAACTTTGGGTCCAAGCTTGGCTCTAAAGGAATTTAGGTTGTCCTTGTTCCCTGTCATGTGCTTAGAGCACCCACTATCCAAATACCATTGCTGGTTAGATGTTGGATAGGTCTTCACCTGCACATAAAACAATTTACTTGTTTTTGACCCAGTTTACCTTGGGCCTAGGGTGATAACCTTTAAATTCAGAAATGAAAGATATCCCTGGCTGACTCTTATATCCTTCAGTATGATATCTCCTTGGAGGTAAAATCCATTCAGTATAAGGGTTAAATGTTTGGGATGAAGAACCCTCAGGATTCAATTTTGACTTGCCATTGAAAAAATTTCCAGAGCTCTGACCTCTGTTCGACGATCTTGGAGCTGAGTTCGACGATCTTGGGTCAGATCGTCGAGCTCCGTTCGACGGTCGACTATGGCTGAGGTCAGGTATATGGGATCGTCGAGCAGCGTTCGACGATCTTGGCTGAGATCGTCGATCAACGTTCGACGATTTGTCCTGAGATCGTCGAGCTGCGTTCGGCGATCGTCGATCTTCATTCGGCGATCATAGAGCTTCGTTCGACGATTTCTGCTGGGACTTGAATTTCTGAGGCAGATCAGAATTTTTCCTGGCAACCTCTACAACTCCCTTTCCCTTGTCAGAAATGAACTTGATAGGGGTTGTTAGAACAATAGGTTGGCTGGATGAGGCACCCAAGCCCAGTGTACTGTTGAATCTTGAGTTCACTGTGTTGTGATGTCCATCAGCTTGATGCTTCTCCCATTGAGAGATTCTTCAAGCTTCTTGGCCTCAGAGAGTTCACTTTTCAGTGAAGCTATCTGTTCCCTATGGTTCTCCAACTCCTGAGAGAGTTTGAGGTTTTCTGATTTTAAAGCATTTTGTTCAGATAATTGATTTCTGAGAGAGATGATCTCTTTCTCAGACTTTAGCAGGTCTAAACATAGTGCTTTAAATTCAACTTTAAAATCTTCTGAAGTGAAGTCAAAAGAGCTGATTACCTGATCTTCTTTAGGTTGAGTCTCTGAGTCTGACTCTGACTCCTCTTCCTCTGAGTTGTGTTGTGAGGCATTGATTGCCATCATGCAGAACTCCTTTTCCTCTGCATCATCCTCATCATCACTTGAGCTGGAAGAGGCTTCTGACTCCTCTTCAGTCTCACTCCAGGATTCAGCAACAAATCCTTTCCTTGTGTGCTTATTTCTGCTGGAGGAGGGTTTGTTATTTCCATTCCTTTTGGAGTCCTTCTCCTTTCTTCTTTATTTTCTGTCCCTTCTGTCCTTGTTCTTGTTTTCTGGACAGTCAGGAACCATATGCCCTGGTTTCCTGCAACCAAAGCAAATAATGTCTTTGCTATTGCCAATGGACTTGTCATACCTTGGCTTGTCTTGCTCCTTGTATGATCTTCTTCTAAAGTCCTTTCTGGCCATCTTGTAGAATCTTTTGGCCAGCAAGCTGAGAAGTTCATCATTGGCTGTTCCTTTTTCTTCAGGCAAATCCTCAGTTGCCTTGAATGCTATAGTCTTCTCCCTTTTTGTGGCTGGAGAGGCAGCCTTCTGTTCTTTTTCTCTGTTCTTGATGAGTAGCTCATAAGATTTGAGCTTACCCAACAAGGCTTCAGTGGTGATCTCATTCAGGCTTCTGGCATCTTTAATTGGCTAGATTCTTTAATCCCAAGTGCTGGGGAAGCACATTAGGATCTTGTCATTAAGTTCTGTTAGTGAGATCTCTTTGTCTAATGTCCTCAGTTCACTGACAATTAGACTCAGTCTGTTGTACATGTCTCCCACTGATTCTGTTTCTCCCTTCTTGAAGTTCTCATATTGGGAGATGAGATGGGATCTTCTGTCTTTTCTCTCATCAGCTGATCCTGAAACTATTTCTGAGAGCTTGTCCCAGATCTCCTTGGCTGAATTACATTCAGCTACCTTCTGAAAAATGTCATCTGACATTGTTTGAGCTAGAATGTTCATTGCCTTGGCATCAGCTACTTTCCACTTTTTGATGTCAGCATCTGTTCCTGATGGAGGTGGAACAGCATTTGTGCTTGTACTTTCTGGGGGTCTGGGACACACTGTCAAAACAGAATTAAAAATGTCCTCGTCAATAAAATTCATGTAGAGTTTAATCCTTGCTTTCCAAAGTGCAAACTTTGACAGATTGCACACTGGAGGTCTGGTGCTTGCATAATCTTTGTTCTGGGCCATGATTTGTGCAAGCTAAATCTAATACTAGAAAACAAAAGAAGGATCTAGTTTGGGATCTTGGGGTTCAGGTGTTAGCCTGTACAACCAAACAGATATGGTATGTTTAACCAACCTCCCTCTGATACCAATTGAAAGGGGAAACTAGATCTGATATACTCTAAAGGGGGGTGAATAGAGTATATGGTGCTTTTAAAAACACAAAGAAAAACTTTTGCAAAGCTTTACAATAATTGTTGTAATGAGTGTAGGCAGGGAAGCAGAAATAAAATAAACCACAAAACTAAGCTATGCAGAAACTAAGCACAAGAGAATCTAAGCCAGAAACAAAAAGAAAACATGCAAAACCAGATGACACAAGGAAATATAGTGGTTCCCCAACTTGGGTACATCCACTCTTCTACCACCCTAGGTAGGAATCCACTGCAGGATGAGTTGATCAGGTGTCCTGGGCACCAATGAGCTTTTGATAAGGTGCTCAAAAACCAAAACAGATTTTTTGATCAGGTGTCTTGCCACCAATGAGCTTTTGACAAGGTGCTCAAAAACCAGATTCGAACTTTTGAAGGGAGTTTGAAAAACCCTTTACAGAATGGGGGTGAGAGAGTGATGGCAGTCTTCTCTTTCTCAAGCAACTGAGAAGACTATGTGGATTCAGTGATGTTGTCAAAGCTCCCCCTGAGTCCTTGAAATCTTCAGGAAGATGAGCTTTGCTGAGGGTGATAGGCCTTCAAAGATAGATCTCCAGCAGAAGATGATTTCAGCAAGCTGAAATGTTGAGTGTCTGGAGTCTTGAAATGATGTTGGCCTTGAACACTTGAGAGCTGAAGAGATCTGAAGAATGTTTGAAAACTTGATCTCTTTTTGATGAGTGTTCTTCTGAATTCTTGTTGACAGAATATTTTTCAGAAACTCTGTGTATTGAGAGGTGTCCTATTCTTGTCTGTTCTATTCTCTTTTTGTTCTTGTCTGTGTTATATCTGATTCAAAAACATTCTCTCTTTTATTCTCTGAGTCTGAATAGGAAATTTCTCTGTCAAAGATAGCCGTTGGTCTGCATTGATTACAGCCTTAATTGCATAATATGTTCTGAAGGAAAGTCCACTGATTTGTTCCTTGAAAAATTCCTTGAAACTTGCTCCAGAAGTAAATGAAAACGGCTGGCAGATCTTCTGAATTAAATGCAGAATAACTTCTATCTGATTTGAATTTGAATTCTGAAAGATAACTGAAATCGTCGAACTGAGCTCTGATATCGTCGAGCTGAGCTCAGCGAACTGGAAAATGCAAGCAGCAAAGAAATCGTCGATCTGAGCTCAAAGATCGTCGAACTGAGCTCAGAGATAAGGATCCAGTGCAGAGTCAAAATCGTCGACCTGAGCTCAGCGATCGTCGAATGGAGTTCGACGATATTATGAGGTTGAGCTCAGCGATCGTCGAATGGAGCTCGACGATCTGCAGAAGTTGAGCTAGACGATCGTCGACCGGAGTTCGACGAAACGTCGTGCTGAGCTCGACGATTTGGACTTGGTCTCCAGACAAACTTGGGTCTTCAGAGCAGCTTCCAATCCTAACCTTTTAACCCTTAGACTCAATTCTAATTGACCTATTAAGCTATACAGAAGGTCAAAACATAGATTCCTAGAGACATAGTGATCCTGACCCAAATTAGTAATAGGGTGTTCCAACACCGTTGTTTAGAGTCCGTAAGCGAGAACGGACATAGGCATGATGTGTGAAGCCTACCCGGACATGTTGGTCTGGATCGGTGATGTTGCATTGCATAAATGCCGGAGAAGACTCCGTGCTATTGGTTGTTTTTCGGGTTTTCTACACGGTAGATTGCAGCAGGGATCCTTGGGGACTAACCCAAAGGTGCACCCGGAAAACTGGGCGGATGCGAGATCTTGTCAACTTGATGGCCTGAGAGCCAACTTGAACATAACCGGGTTATGTTAACTGTGATGGAAATGGGACTCGGTGGAAGTTTGACCCGCGTAAATGGCTTAAATTATCGTTGCGATGTGAGCACGAGTTAGATGGAACCGTACCCGTTCTATGTCGTTCGGTTAAAGAGACCTAAGGGTACGTGGCACTTGTCGTTAGCATAGATTAGGGTCTTCGGCGGTCAATGGCTTAAATTGTCGTGTCCCAGGCCAGGAAGACAAATTGCTCATAGGTTTGGCCGTCAAAGTGGCGGTGGTGAGTCCGGAATGTCTATGGCTTTAATTGATGTGACATCGACCGGTTCACCGAGAATGTGCCCTGAGAGCACGGGGCGTGTGGCCGTGCGAGCCAACGTATGTGATGAAATGGCTATTTATATATATTGCTCGCTTATGCTAATGAAATGCAGGGAAGGAGCATCGCCGCCCCGAGTTGGGGGCGGGATCGTTACAATTTGTTCAGCATTGCTGACCGTTGCCTTGTTTTGCCACAGTGCGGTGGTTTGTTGCTTGCAGGTGCTGCTGGACCAAGCGGTCAATTGCGGGCTAAAGCCCTTTTTGCGAAGCCGGCCCTCGAAGGCCCAATTGGAAGTATTTACTATTTTATTCATGTATGACCGGCCTGCGCGCCGTGGTTTGTAAATCATGTAATATCAACTGAACCATTTTGTAAGGCCTTAAGGCTTGTGTTGGTATTTGTATAACATTCCTGTTTTGGATTAGTGGACATTCATGCTTTAGTGTTGGGTTCTTATTTGCAACCTTTATAAACTGCTTCCGCTAGAATGCTCTGTGTAGGACGTTGATTGGTTGGATGGTTTCCATGAGTAACCACCCGGTCTGTCTGTGGCATACGGCGCCGGGCCCCGGCCGGACCTACTGCTATATGCTATGCGACGGATAGGGTGTGTTACAATTTGGTATCAGACTACTGGTTTTGGTCGGGCTTAAGATGAATTCGTGGGCGAATTCTTTTTAAGGGGTGGTGAGCACATTGTGTGCGTCATCGTTATAACAGTAAAAGAACCCATGAATGTCCACTTAGGAATGAAAATACTTGTGTTTGAGGAACCAGCGTGTTCCTATAATTGCTATTTGCAATTTTACTTGGTCGTTTAACGATGTTTTGTACCACTATAGGTGACCAGAAGTGGTGTTGGGCCGTCAGAACGCCGAGTTTCTGAGGCTAGAAGTGCACCGGATGTTGCTCCTGCAACACCTCTATCGGCTGAGAACATACGATTGGTGGCTGAAGCGGTGTTGGCCGTGATAAATGCGCAGCCTGCAAGGCAAACGCAGCAGCCCTCTCCTGCGATGGAGCAGGAACCTCTTCAAGAGGCTGAGCCGAGGAGAGTGGAGCTAGTGGTTGTGGAACCGGTGGTGCCAAGGAGGGCAACTGAGAGGCAGCTTAAGCATGTAATGAGCTTTAACCCTCCGTTATTCTCGGGGTTGGGAACCCCATCTCGGGCTGAAGACTGGCTCTCCAGGGTGAAGAGAGTCATGACAGCAACGGAGACGGAGGAGTGGCAAATGACCACCATCGCTACATTCCTTCTGGACGGTGAAGCGAGAATGTGGTGGGAAGGTTTGGAGCTGCACTTATTGAGAGGTAGGCAACTTGGTGATGTCTCGATGGAAGAGTTCTCGAGATTGTTCTTGGCTAGATACCTCCCTTCGACGCAGAAGATAGCGTTGGAGAACGAATTTATGAAGTTAGTTCAGGGTGAGAAGAGCGTGGATGAATATCTCCATGAGTTCACTCGTTTGAGTCGATATGCTAGCTCCACTATCGTGGATGAGGAGCGCAAGACTAATCGCTTCTATGAAGGCTTGAGAGATGAGTTGAGATTACTACTTTCGGGGCCGATGACGCAGGGTTTCTTAACCTTGGTCAATACTGCCTGGTCCTTGGAGAAGGACATGAAGAATGTACAAGCAAAGAAAAGCTTGGGTGATAGGAAATCTGAATTTAAAGTGCTGACTACTTCAAAGTCCGGCTATTGGAGGTCTTTCAAGAAGCATAGGACTTCGGGGCCAGCTCCTTCTGGTGCTTCTGGGGCGACTACGAGTCGAACCCCGGTCGCGTGTTTTACTTGTGGAAAGACGGGGCATTTTGCCCGTGACTGTTGGAGCGGACGTCCTAAGTCCGAGAGAAGGTCGGGAGCTACTTATGAAGAGAAGGGAAAGGCGGTGGAGTCGACCGCATCCCATTATGCTCCGGCCCAACCAAGGGTCTATAATCTTGGCCAACAGGAGGCCATCAAACAAGCTGATGTGGTGACATGTACGGTTTAATTTATAGCAAGTCAATTTCTTTAAATACTTGTTATGCACATGTTACCTTACCACTGCTTGTTTAGGATTTGTATTGATTTGTGAAAATCCGGCGCGAGCACTCTTCGATACGGGAGCTTCACACTCCTTCTTGTCCGAAGGATTTATATCACGCATCAGAGTCCCTTCTTTGATGGCGAAGGATAAGTTGGATGTGTTGTTGCCCAATGGGTGTTCGATGCGAGCGGATAGGATCTGCGATGTTAAGATTCGTATTGGGAATCAGGAGTTCGATCTGCAGGCATCTTTACTTCCGTTAGTGGAGTTCGACGTCATATTTGGCATGGACTGGCTCTCGGAGCAGCAGGCCCATATAGATTGCGGTAGCAAGGAAGTCAAGCTGGGAGCAAGTCGTGAGACGACTTTTACGGGCTTAAAGGGGTCGAGCAAGATGTTGATGTCTGCTCTTCAGGTGGTGAAGGCGGTTCGTGCCGGTGCAGAACTGTTCTTTACACTAGTGTAGGTTGCAAAGCCGAAGCCCTCGTTAGATTGTATTTCAGTGGTATCGGAATACCCTGATATGTTCCCCGCAGATCTTCCTGGAGCCCCGCCTCAGCGGGAGATAGATTTTACGATTGAGCTAGTGCTAGGTGCAAAGCCTGTGTCACGATCTCCTTATCGGCTAGCGCCTAAAGAAATGGCGGAGCTGAAAGTTCAACTGCAAGAGTTGTTGGAGCAAGGGTATGTGCGCCCGGGTTCTTCGCCTTGGAGCGCACCGGTCCTCTTTGTTAAGAAGAAGGACGGAAGCTTGAGGCTGTGTATTAGTTATCGGGAGCTCAACAAGTTGACTGAGAAGAACAAGTACCCAATCGCCGGATTGATGATCTTTTTGATCAGTTAGTCGGGTCGACGGTGTACTCGAAGTTGGATCTCAAGGCTGGGTACTATCAGCTGCCAATAAGGGAGAGTGATATCCCGAAGACAGCGTTTAGTACGAGATACGGGCATTATGAGTTTACGGTCATGCCGTTTGGGCTGACTAATGCGCCGTCAGTGTTCATGGATTTGATGAATAGGACTTTCAGGGAGTACTTGGACCATTTCGTGATCGTTTTCATCGACGATATTTTGGTGTACTCGCAAAGTGAGGAAGATCACTTCAAGCATCTTCATTTGGTGTTGGAGACGCTAAGGAGAAATCAGTTGTATGCCAAGTTCTCGAAGTGCGAGTTTTGTCTATCCTCAGTGGCGTTCCTCGGGCATATAGTGAGTGGAGAGGGTATTGTCGTGGATCCGACGAAGATTGCTGCAATACAGGAGTGGCCTGAGCTTGCTACGGTAGCGGAAGTCCGGAGCTTTTTGGGGCTTGCCGGCTATTATAGGCGCTTCGTAGAGAACTTCTCGCGGATAGCGTTACCTCTCACTACTTTGACGAGGAAGGAGCATAAGTTCGTTTGGACACCGGTGTGCGCGCGAGCTTTTGAGGAGTTGAAGTGTCGGTTGACCACGGCGCCTGTGCTGAGTTCGCCATGTGGGACCGAGGGCTATGAGATTTATAGTGATGTTTCGGGCAGCGGTTTGGGTTGCGTGCTGCTGCAACACGGAAGTGTAATAGCTTATGGCTCGAGACAGCTAAAAGTCCACGAGAAGAATTATCCGGTCCATGACTTGGAGTTAGCGGCCGTGATTTTTGCCTTGAAGCTGTGGAGACACTATTTATACGGTGTGAAGATTGATATCTACACCGATCACAAGAGCCTGAAGTATCTTATTGATCAGAAGGATCTGAATATGCGGCAGCGTAGATGGATGGAGTTCCTGGGGGACTATACATTCAAGATCCACTACGTGCCTGGTAAAGGGAATGCGGTTGCGGACGCGTTGAGTCGTCGAGCCCTAGCTCAAGCCAATTGGCTATCGGTGCATGATGAGCGGTTGGTGCGGGAGTTGGAGGCGTTGGAGATTGTTTGTGTGGACAGGCAATCAAGTGCTGAAGCAGTTCTGAATTGGACTGAAGTCCAATATGACCTGGCTGATCGTATTCGGCAGGCTTTGGATATGGATGCTCATATGAAGCAGTTCATGGTGGAGGCTCTGGATGGGTCAAATTCTCAATTCGTCGTGGATGACGGATTACTTTGGAAAGACGGTCGTCTGTGCGTCCCAATTGTGGGTAGTTTGCGGGTGGAGTTGCTGTACGAGGCACACCATACCAAGTACTCGATCCACCCGGGGAGCACGAAGATGTACCGTGATGTGAAGAAACTGTTTTGGTGGCTGGGTTTGAAGAAAGATGTGGCGCTATACGTAGCAAAGTGCCAAACTTGCGCCTTGGTAAAGGCGGAGTGTCAAAAGCCGGGAGGATTTCTTAAGTCCTTGCCTATTCCTGAGTGGAAATTTGACGACATCTCTATGGACTTTGTGCACGGTTTGCCAAGGTCGCAAAAGGGGAACGACGCCATTTGGGTGGTTATTGATCGATTAACGAAGGTGTCGCATTTTATTCCGCATAGGAAGGATGATCCGGTGGAGAAGTTGGCAAAGCTTTATATGGATAACATAGTACGTCTTCATGGTGTGCACCGCAGCATCGTGAGTGACCGAGATGGGCGGTTCACGTCTAATGATTGGAGGCTAGTGCAACAAATATTGGGAACAAAGCTGAAATTCAGCACAGCCTTCCATCCGCAAACGGATGGGCAGACCGAGAGGGTCAATAGAACCATGGAAGACATGCTTCGCATGTGTGTCTTGGATTTTGGAAAGCAATGGGAAGACCACCTTTATTTGGTGGAGTTCGCATACAACAATAGCTACCAAGCGAGTATTCAGATGGCGCCTTTCGAGGCCCTATATGGTAGAAAATGTCGCACGCCGTTGTCTTGGTTAGAAATGGGTGAGTCAAAGTTGTATAAGCGATTGGAAGTGGAGGACGCTACCTCTTTGGTGAGAACCATTCGGGAGAGGTTGCTTATCGCTCAGGACCGGCAAGCAAAGTACTATAATGCCAAGCATAGGAACGTGGAGTTCGCTGTGGGCGATTATGTATACTTAAAGATCAAGCCGTTCAAGGGTGTCTCGCAGGTGCGGCGACTGAAAAAGCTAAGCCCGAGGTACCTTGGGTCGTTTGAGGTTCTGGAGCGAGACGGTGAAGCGGCCTATCGGTTGAAGCTTTCAGTGGAGCTTAGTGGTTTACATGATGTATTCCATATTTCGGTGCTTCGCAAGGCGGTGCAAAAGCCTACGCAGGTGATCGTGGTTGATCAAGTACCGGTGGATAGTGGGCTAACGACAAAGGTCAAGCCCGTGCGGATTGAGGACTCGGAGGTCAAGCGGCTACGCAATAAAGAGATCAGGATGGTCAAGGTCCGGTGGGACAATTGCGGTCGTGAGGAGCTCTCTTGGGAGCGAGAGCAGACTATGGTTGACGAGTATCCGGAGTTGTTCCGCTCAGGTACAAATTTTGGTTCTGTACATGTCTTTCCTTTATATAATTTCGAGGACGAAATTCTTTTAAGAGGGGGAGAGTTGTAACGCCCCGAAACTCAAAGGAGCGACGGGGGACGTTTTGGGCCATTTTTGGTTTCTGGCTGCAGGCACACGGCCTGGGACACGGGCGTGTCCCAGGGCGTGTCAAGCTTGTGTCGACACTCAGCCGGGAAGTCGACATTTTGATCTCGACATTGTGTCGAGACTGGGCACACGGCCTGCGACACGGGCGTGTCGCAGGGCGTGTCCACCTGTGTCGACACTTAGCCCGCGAAGTTGACACTCTGCTTTCGACGAAGTGTCGAGACATGGCACACGGCCTGCGATACGGGCGTGTCGCAGGGCGTGTCAACCCGTGTCGACACTCGTCCCGGGAAGTCGACACTTTGGTCTCGACATTGTGTCGAGACAAGGCACACGGCCTAGGACACGGGCGTGTCCAAGGCCGTGTCATCAGGTCGACGATCTTCACTCGACGAAGTGTCGAGTGTCGAGACCGTGTACACGGCCTAGAGCCCAGGCGTGTTGAGGTGACACGGGCAAGGACACGGGCATGTCCTAGAACCCGTGCCGTGCTCGGGTTGTTTTCGGGGAAAAATGATGGGGGTACACGGCCGGCCACACGGTCGTGTCAGGTGGAACACGGGCGTGTCAGGTCCAACATGGGCGTGTTCGATACCCGTGTGTTGTTCCAGGCGAGTCGATTTTGACGGCGAATGAGGCACACGGCCCTGGACAAGGGCGTGTGCCAGGCTGTGTTCGGTCCAGATTGGGCATTTCAGTCCCGAATCAAAGCCGTTCATTTCTTTAATCGTTGATCCAACAGTTGGGGGTTGTTCCTGAAGGGATATACCCGGGATTGGACTTGGAAACCCACACTTTTCATAAGTTATTATCTTTCTAAAAGCTTAGAGAGAGAGGAGAGCCAAGGAAGGAAGAAGGAGTTAGATCCAGCCATTGGAGGAGCTTCGAAGCTCCAAATCGCGAACCGACTCCGGATCCACGGAGGTAAAGCTAGTGCGGTGCTTTTCATCCGCTTACTTTTCCATGGCGCCAAAGAGGAACGCTAGGGTAACGATCCTCATCTTGAGCATGTGTAGCTCTCCTTCTTTGCATAGGAAGCCCGCTCTCGCGAGTTTGCGGAGAGTTGGAGGCGTTCCTTCGGGTAGATATGTGAAGTCCCCGTTGTTTAGAGTCCGTAAGCGAGAACGGACATAGGCATGATGTGTGAAGCCTACCCGGACATGTTGGTCTGGATCGGTGATGTTGCATTGCATAAATGCCAGAGAAGACTCCGTGCTATTGGTTGTTTTTCGGGTTTTCTACACGGTAGATTGCAGCAGGGAGCCTTGGGGACTAACCCAAAGGTGCACCCGGAAAACTGGGCGGATGCGAGATCTTGCCAACTTGGTGGCCTGAGAGACAACTTGAACATAACCGGGTTATGTGAACTGTGATGGAAATGGGACTCGGTGGAAGTTTGACCCGCGCAAATTGCTTAAATTGTCGTTGCGATGTGAGCACGGGTTAGATGGAACCGTACCCGTTCTATGTCGTTCGGTTAAAGAGACCTAAGGGTACATGGCACTTGTCGTTGGCATAGATTAGGGTCTTCGGCGGTCAATGGCTTAAATTGTCGTGACCCAGGCCAGGAAGACAAATTGCTCATAGGTTTGGCCGTCAAAGTGGCGGTGGTGAGTCCGGAATGTCTATGGCTTTAATTGACGTGACATCGACCGGTTCACTAAGAATGTGCCCTAAGAGCACGGGGCGTGTGGCCGTGCGAGCCAACGTCTGTGATAAAATGGCTATTTATGTATATTGCTCGCTTATGCTAATGAAATGCAGGGAAGGAGCATAGCCGCCCCGAGTTGGGGGCGGGATCGTTATAATTTGGTCAGCATTGCTAACCGTTGTCTTGTTTTGCCACCGTGTGGTGATTTGTTGCTTGCAGGTGCTGCTGGACCAAGCGGTCAATAGCGGGCTAAAGCCCTTTTTGCGAAGCCGGCCCTCGAAGGCCCAATTGGAAGTGTTTACTATTTTATTCATGTATGACCGGCCTGCGCGCCGTGGTTTGTAAATCATGTAATATCAAGTGAACCATTTTGTAACGCCTTAATGCTTGTGTTGGTATTTGTATAACATTCCTGTTTTGGATTAGTGGATATTCATGCTTTAGTGTTGGGTTCTTATTTGCAACTTTTATAAACTGCTTCTGCTAGAATGCTCTGTGTAGGACGTTGATTGGTTGGATGGTTTCCATGAGTAACCACCCAGTCTGTCTGTGGCATACGGCGTCGGGCCCCGGCCGGACCTACTGCTATATGCTATGCGACGGATAGGGGGTGTTACAGGTACAAAACACTGTTAAGCGACCAAATAAAATTGCAAACAGCAATTATAGGAACACACAGGTTCCCCAAACACGTGTATTTTCATTCCTAAGTGGACATTCATGGGTTCTTTTACTGTTATAACGATGGCGCACACACATGTGCTCACCACCCATTAAAAAGAATTCGTCCACGAATTCATCTTAAGCCCGACCAAAACCAATAGTCTGATACAAAATTGTAACACCCCCTATCCGTCACATAGCATATAGCAGTAGGTCCGGCCGGGGCCCGACGCCATATACCACAGACAGACCGAGTGGTTACTCAATGGAAACCATCCAACCAATCCAACGTCCTACACAGAGAATTCTAGCGGAAGCAATTTATAAGTTGCAATTAAAAGAACCCAGCACAAGCATGAATGTCCACTAAATTAGCCAACAAGGAATGAAGTACATACACAAGTACAGGCCTTAAGGCCTTACAAAATGGTTTACTCAATATTACATGTTTTCCATACCACGGCACGCAGGCCGGCTATACATGAATAAAAGCAAGTAAACACTCCAATTAGGCCTTCAAGGGCCGGCTTCGCAATTTGGGCTTTAGCCCGCTATTGACCGTTTGGCCCAGCAGCACCTGCAAGCAACAAACCACCGCACGGTGGCAAACAAAGGCAACGGTCAGCAATGCTGACCCAATTATAACGATCCCGCCCCCAACTCGGGGCGGCGATGCTCCTTCCCTGCATTTTATTAGCATAACCAAGTAGTATATAAATATACATTGCATCACAGGCATTGGCTCGCACGGCCACACACCTCGTGCACTCAGTGCACATTCTCGGTGAACCGGCCAATGTCACATCAATTTAAGCCATAGACATTCCGGACTCACCACCGCCACTTTGACGGCCAAACATATGAGCATTTTGTCTTCTTGGCATGGGTCACGTCAATTTAAGTCATAGACCACCGAAGACCCTCATCTATGCCAACGGCTCTAACCGAACGACATAGAACGGGTACGGTTCCATCTAACCCGTGCTCACATCGCAACGACAATTTAAGCCATATGCGCGGGTCAAACTTCTCCCGAGTCCCGTTTCCATCACACTTCACATAACCCGGTTGTGTTCAAGTTTGCTCCCGGGCCACCAAGTTGGCAAGATCACGCATCCGCCCAGTTTTCCGGGTGCACCTTAGGGTTAATCCCAAAGGCTCCCTGTTGCAATCTACCACGTAGAAAACCCGAAAAACAAACATTCGCACGGAGTCTTCTCCGGCATTTATGCAATGCAACATCACCGATCCAGACCAACTTGTCTGGGTAGGCTTCACACATCATGCATATGTCCGTTCTCGATTACGGACTCTACACAACGGGGACTATTCATGTCTACCCGAAGGAACACCTCAAACTCACCGCAAACTCGCGAGAGCGGGCTTACTATGCAAAAGAAGGAGAGCTTCACATGCTTAAGAAGAGAATTGTTACACTAGCGTTCTTCCTTGGTGCCATGGAAATGTAAGCGGATGAAAAGCACCGCACTCTATTTGCCTCCGTAGATCCAAAGTCGGTTCGCGAATTGGAGCTCTGAAGCTCCTCCAAAAACCGGATCTAAGCTTCTTCTTCCTCCTTTGCTCTCCTCTCTCTAGACTTTAGAAAGAGAACCTCTCAAGTGAAATGAGGGTTTCAAGGGTCCAATCCCGTGTATATCCAAGCACTAACATCCCCCAGCCGTCGGATCCCGAATTAAAGAAACGAACGGCCACGATCCAGATACAAAATGCAGAATCTGGGCCGAACACGTCCTGTGACACGCCCGTGTCCAGGGCCGTGTCCCTCATTCGCCGTCAAAATCGACGCGTCTCGAAAAACACACGGGCATCTGACACGCCCGTGTTCGACCTGACACGCCCGTGTTCCAACTGACACGGTCGTGTGGTCGGTCGTGTGACCCCATCGATACAGCCCCGAAAACAACCCGAGACTCACACGGGTCTTGGACACGCCCGTGTCCTATTTGACACGCCCGTGTCAAACTCGAACACGCCTGGGCTCCAGGTCGTGTTCACTGTGTCGACACTTCGTCGAGCGAAGTTCGTCGACCACATGACACGGCCTTGGACACGCCCGTATCCTAGGTCGTGCTCCCTGTCTGGACACATCGTCGAGCGAAAATGTCGACTCCCTGGGCCGATCGTCAACACGGGCTCGACACGCCCTGAGACACGCCCGTGTCTTAGGCCGTGTTTCCTGCTCGACGATCGTCGACTCCAAATTTCGTCGAACTCGCGGCCAAATCGTCAAACCAGCTTGACACGCCCTGGGACACGCCCGTGTCACAGGCTGTGTGCCCCCTGCCAAATACCAGATTTGGCCCAAAATGCCTCCCGTCGTTCTTTTGATTTTCGGGGCGTTACAACTGGAGGGTACCGCGCGGCGGTATACCAATTGCGGCAGTAGGTAGCTAAATTAAATGACCAAGGTCTCTGGTCGATACTTCCCAGCAGTGTTAAGTTACTACGTAGCAGTAGTTGGAGCGACAGAGCGGTGTCGGATGAGGCCACCACACTGCCAAAAGTTATCGCGCGATGATTACTAGATACCGCGCGGCGATAACATCCTGATAAAAGATGTGAGTGAGATTCTTTTCTCATTTTCTCTCCGTCTCTTTCTCTCTCGGATATTGAGGAAGGAGAAGGGAAAAGCCAGGAAGCAAGAGCGAGGGTGTTCTAGCCCTAGTGAGGAGACGTTTGTGTGATCGAAATCGCGAGTCGAAGCTAGATCAACGGAGAGGAAGCATCGGTGATCAGTTCTATCCGGATCAAGGGCAAGAGAATGTATCTTAAGTAATTAAAGTAGGTAACGACTTTCTCCTTAGAGAAGTGAAGTCCTCAATTTGCATGTGTATGGAGCCCCTCAGCAAAAGGTGAATAAAATGGTGGTTTCCAGCGTGTAGATCGTTGTGATCCCCAAATGAAATATCATTTAGTATCTGGAATTGAAGTACGAAATATTAATGTTGTGTGAAGCTCATCTGTACAGGTTGGTCTGGATTGGTGATGATTGATTTGCCTGCTGGAGAAGACTCCATGCATAAATGTGTAGTTTTCAGGGTCAAGGGGTGTGCGGGATGCTGCAGTGATAGTATTAGAGGTCGCCTCTAAGAAAAACACCCAAAAGTGGGGAAGAAACGACTTATATCCCCTATTGCATGGTAGTAGTGCTACAGCCAGCGATAGCACCCAGTGAGCTATGAGAGGCCTATCTCTGGGAGACATGGGGGCCAATGTTTGAAGTCGGGAGCCTTGCGAGACCACTTAAGGTGGCCATTTGAGCGAGCCTGATTGTGGTAATGAAGCCCGTGTCTGTGAGATAAGGTGTGTAGCATGAGATGTTGTTGATCCTGGAGAGCCTAGCTATTATGGTCATGAGATCCATTGATATGATCATTATAGGCTCAAGTCCTATGGACAATGTGAGCAGCAATTGATGCTGAGAGCTTAAAGTGCCCAGCCAAAAGGCTAGAGAGCCAAACTGTCAAGGGGAGGCCGACCCACGTCATTTCATTTGTCGTGATGGTTGTGACCGTCTGTAAGACCACCCTCCTGAAACACAAGACACAGGCGAGGGGAGTCTTATACACAGAACAGTCACCATGTGGTAACGCCAACACACAGGTTGACCGATACTACAAGACACCTTTCCTACCGGCTAAGTCCAATATCATACATGCCAACACAACATAAAGAACAAAACAGAAGTCAAAATCCACATAAGTAATAAGTCCATAAGTACATCAATAATAAGAAGCATCAACAGGATTTTATAATATTAGAGTACGTAAAACTTTGCCCAAAGGGATACAATGAGAATCTCTCAAAAACTCACAACAGTAACTGACGCCAGCGATGGTATCAACACTTCAGGCCCTGTCACCCTGGCCTGGCTGCCCTCCTACGCAACCTGTTGTTGCTTTATCTGTGGGGTTTCCTCCAAAAAAGAAAGTAGCCTTGTTAGTTATAAAGACTAAGTGGCTACCACATCCGCTCCCCCGTGCCTCTTAGGCACCGGGAGGAGAAAGGAAAATAGTACAATATATATTTAAGTAAGAAGTAGTACGAGAAGGTGGTAAAAGACTAAGGGCCTGTTTGGGAGAGCTTTTTAGCTCCTTTTCATTTTCTGGAAAACGGTAACACACTTAAGAAACCGTTTGTATTGTCTACTCGTGGGAAAAGCTACCGCGAAAAACTCCATTTTCTCATCTTTTGGAAAAGTCACTTGCCACCAACTTTTACCTTTTTGAAAAGCACTTCTTCATCATAAAAAAGTCTCTTAAAAAAATTTCAAACTTGATTTTTTTGTCCAATTACGATTTTTTTCGCAGGCGTAATTTTTTTACCCAGGCATATTTTTTTGTCTGGGCGCGAATTTTTCAACTGGACACAAATTTTACGCCCGGGCACGAAATTTTCGCCCTGGCTGGCATTTTTCGCCCAAGTGCGTGGTTTTTTGCCCGGGTGTGCTTTTTTCGTCCGAGTGCGGTTTTTTCGCCCGTGCATGATCTTTTTCGCCTGGGCGGGTTTTTTCACCCAATCGAATTTTTTGTCCGGGCGCGAATTTTTCGTCCGAGCGCGAATTTTTCGCCCGGACGCGAATTTTTCTCCCGGGCCAGATTTTTTACTCCGGGCACAAGATTTTTTGCCCGAGTGCATTTTTTTCGCCCGAGTGCAGCTTTTTCGCCCGTGCACGATTTTTTTCGCTCGGATGCATTTTATTCGCCCGGGCCGATTTTTTCTTCCGGGCATGATTTTTTTGCACCGGCGCGAATTTTTCGCCAGGGCGACATTTTTTTGCTGGGGCGTGATTTTTCGCCCGGGCGAGATTATTTGCCCGGGCGCGATTTTTTTCGTTCGGGCGGGTTTTTTTGCCCGGGAGCGAATTTTTCGCCCGGTCTCGAATTTTTCGCCCAAGGGCGATATTTTTTCATCGGAGCTTGTTTTTTTCGCCGGTGAGCGGTTTTTTCTCCCGAACGCAATTTTTCGCCCGAGCGCGGTTTTTTCGCCGGGGAACAAATTTTTGCCCCGGGAGCTGCTTTTTTCGCCCGATCGTGAATTTTTCGACAGGGCGCGAATTTTTCGCCCGTGAGCGATATTTTTTTTGTCTTGACACGTTTTTTTGCCCGACCGAGATTTTGTCGCCTGAGCGCCCCCGTGGCGAATTTTTTGCTCGGATGCGAATTTTTTTGCCTGGGTGTGATTTTTTCGCTCGTTCGTGATTTTTTTCCCCGACCGTGTATTTTTTCACCCGGATGCTATTTTTTTCAATCTTTCGCTTACGGGCGAAAATATCAAGTCTGTGAGAAAATATCGTGTTTGGGCTAAAAATTCATGCACGTGTAAAAAATTCATCTCCGGGCGAAATATTCGCACCCGGGCGAAAAAATCTCGCCCGGGAGAAAAATTTGTGTCCGGCTGAAAAATTGGCGCTCGGGCGAAAATATAGCGCCCGCCCGAAAAATTTGCGCCCGGGCGGAAAATATCACACCCGGGCGAAAAATTCACGGTCGGGCGAAAAAACCGCGTCCGGGTGAAAAAACTACGTCCCAGCGAAAAAACAGCGTCTGAGCCAAAAAACGGCAACCAAGCGAAAAAATAGCGCCCGGGCGAAAAAATCGCGCTCGTTCGAAAAAAACCGCGTCCGGGCTAAAAAACCGCGCATGGGCGGAAAAACAGCTCTCGCTTGAAAAAAAACGTGTCAGGGCGAAAAAAATGGCGCCTTTTCACCCCCAATGCATATTTTTGGTCGGGTGCACATTTTCCGCCTGGACGCACATTTTCGGCCCGCGAACGCATTTTTTTAATAAAAAAAATTACCGTCACGGAGATTTGCCAAACGGTTTATAAAATGTTTCTCTTTCTGAAAAGTTCTATAAATTGAGTTTACCCAAACAGTTCTCTTTTTCTAATAGACATTTTCCAAAAGCTCCTTTTTCTACCATCATTTTGCCACCACTCATTCTTCTTTCTGAAAAGATTTCTCAAACAGGCCCTAAACAATATCAGGGTATCCAACATGTAAACAAGTGAGTACATCAATCTACACTAGTAGTTCTATTATCAACAGTAGTATACAAGTAAGATACTACAATAGGAAAGTAACTTGACTTATATGAATGTCCTTACAGCCATATAAGGAGAAGTGATGGCAGCTGGGCTACACTTGTAAATGGGAGGAGAAATCAGTACAGAATAGGATACGGGTAGAGACACGGACGTGTCCCTACCCGTGTGGGAGAGGCCAGCTCTCGAGTCGACGACTCGAGTATGTCCTGAGAAGGACACGGGCGTGTCACTACCCGTGTGAAGTGACACGGGCGTGTCCCTACCTGTGTGTGTGTCGAGTTGAACTCGACGAAGCGTGTCGAGATCGATGAAGTGTATCCGTGTAAAGTGACACGGGTAGAGACATGGGTGTGTCCCTACCCGTGTGTGTCGAGTTGAACTCGACGAAGTATGTCGAGATCGACGAAGTGTATCGAGACCGACGAAGAGAAGGACACGAGTAGAGACACGGGCGTGTCCCTACATGTGTGTGTGAAGTTGAGTTCGTCGAGACGTGTGTAGAGAAGGACACGACCAGAGAACACGACTGTGTCATGTGGACACGAGTCGGGACACGGGCGTGTCCAGACCCGTGTCGAGTATTGAACCGACACTTAAACTGTCGTTGACGCTTCGCCCGAGCAAGACACGGGTAAAGACATGGGCGTGTCCCTACCCGTGTCACGTTTCACATATAAGGGTTGTGAAAACCCTAGCAATTTTCATTCCTCATTCCAGCCATTTTTCCTGAGAGAAACTTCTAAAGAAAAGTTAAACTGCTGGAGCAAGTCCTAGAGGAGAAGATCCGCCGCCGCCGTGAAAGAGAAAATGCCGCCGAGAAGAGTCACAAGATCCATGGCCGGAAATAGTGGAAACGCCGGAAATGAGGTGAGCTTCCTTCCCTCTCCCTTGGTGCTAGATTTGTAGATATCTAGGTGAGATGTCGACTCAAAAGAGTATTGACTAGCGAGATGGTGATTTCTCTAGGAAGAGGCCGTTCTAGGGCTTGTGCTCTAAGGCTAGTTGTGTCTTCAACCTCTCCAACCTTCTATGTGAAGATGGGGGATGGTTTCATGAAGAGTCATGGCCTCATGAGGGTTAATAAGGGAGGAGAAATCTCTGGTGTGATTTGCGAAGATCGGCTTGAGGATGATGATGAACCGATGTCGTTCATTCCGCCTTTAAGATGCGTGCAGAATCGGTGTTCAGTGCGCAGCGATCTTCTTGGTCATTTTCTGATGAGATATGGTCAGATCTGGGCTTTCGACTAAACACGATAGTTGAAGTCCTTGAAAATACCTTTCCAACGAGTGGTTGCACGACTTCAGGCGAAGTTTGTAGCCACGGGAAAGTCTGAAATAAAATGATGTCTGATAAATCCTTCATGCAGAAATTGTGTTATGTACGCAGCGGACTTCAAGACTGATTTCATGTATGATACTGTTGAATCTGGGTTGTGGTATAAACATAAAAATTGTATCCCATGGAAAGACCTTTCCATCGAGGGGTTACACGTCTTCACCAGATTCCTATAGCTTCAGGAATCTCTGGTTGAAGTTGTTATCCAGATTTATCATGTACTTAAATTCTGGGTTGGAATAATATTGAATTTGGACTCAGTAGAGATAATGTTGCAATTAACTTGAGGCTTGGTGAACCCTTTTATGTTAACCATCTTAGTCCAATGAATGATGATGTTTATTAATTGGATTCCACATAGTTGATTTTTGAAGTGAAGCATACTTAAACGAAACGATTTGATAGAAATTGTAGACTATTATAAATGTGCATCATAATAATAACATGTCGAATCATTTGGGATGAAAGGTAGGATGATAACTTATGGTCATGTGTATAATTGTTTAACGGATTGAATTTAGTGTCCAATGCTTAGAGTGCCGTCTCCCTACGGGTAGCATTGTGAAGGGATGTAAGTGCGGTGTTGACCGTCACTAGTTGGGATGGCAATGAGATGAGTCAAAGTCGGACGGTTGGGCTTGGTCCTCGGTGCTCATTTCCCGGGGCTCCTTCCGTGCCGAGAGGATGGTTGGGCTTGGTCCTCGTGCTTTATTCGAGGCTCCTTCCGTGCCACGGTGATGTGGAATTTCATGCGGTGTGGGTCAACACGCGGTGTCGTAATCCTGGGTTAAGGATAGTGTGGCAGGTCTACGGGCTTGCCGATCGTCACACCGACGGGAGTTGACAGTTAGACTATGGGCGGTTGAGCTTGGTCCTCAGTGTTCACGTCCCGGGGCTCCTTCCGTGCCAAGTGAACGGTTAGGCTGGGTCCTCGTGCTTATTTTTGAGGCCCCTTCCGGGTCACCCAAGGCCAGTTCGGGACTTGGTTCTCGGTGCACATCTACCCGAGAACCCCACTGGGCCATTATATGCATGAGCTCCACTGTTGTGTTCTTAGCGTTGAGGCATACGGAGGCCTAGGTGAAGTAGTGTGGATACTCGCTAGTAGTAGAGATGCCCGCTCTACTGTCACCGCCTGGCCACGGCGGTTGATGCCTGAGAGGTTAGCTACCTGCTCGAAAAGTGGGAACTACAAGTCTGCGTCGGCACAGCGGTTGCATGTGTGTGATCATGGGTGAGTCATTTCATAGCATACATACCATCTCATTACATTGCACAATAAGATCCTCATCGTATAAGTTTGTATGGGCACTCTTATACGATGAGTTACTTTATGAAAACAAATCCTTAACCTATAAGCTTGTATGGGCATCCTTATTAGTTAAGTTACTGTCCTACTGTAGATACTTATACTTGATGGTTCGTTATTGCTTTTGTAGATCTGCTAGATTATACTGTTGTTAATCTTATCGTACCATTACCATTTGCTTGTGACTGTTTATACTATTTATTATACTTTGTACCCTTGCTCTTTTCTCCGCCCGGTGCCGAGGAGTCACTGGGGAGAGGATGTGAAGCCACTTAGTCTTTTCGACTAACGGTTGCTACGTCTTCCTTTTTAGGAGGTCACCCCGTAGGTAGAGCAGCCGCAGACTTTGCAGCAAAACAGCCAGACTAGGACGACAGGGCCTGAAGTGACGGTGTCATCATTATCGTCGGTTACTGATGTGAGTGTTGAGCGACTCTGATGTAGCCCCATTGGGCGTTTATTTGATGTACACTAATATTGTAGAAGCATGTTTTAGCTTCTTTACTTGATGTACTTTGGATATTTATGCTTGGTGTGGATTTGACTTCTTGTGTATATTTTGGTTGGGTTGGCATGTATATATTGATATTGGTTTTAGCCGGAGCAACAGGCGTCTTGTGGTACAGGTTGGCCCGTGCGCTAATGCTACCGCAAGGCGGCTGTTCTGGGCATAAGACCCCCTTCGTGCCGTGTTTTGGGATCCGGGAGGGGGGTATTACATGTGGTGTAAACATGTTGATCGAGCCGTAATAGTTCCTTTCAGAGCGATGATACATGGAAGACGTCGTGCAAATTTTCCAGCTCTGGTGGTAGCTCCAGCCGATACGCCAAGGGCCCAATTCTTTCTAATATTGCATAGGGCTCCACATTTCTCGGGATGAGCTTCTTCATACCACACACTCGTGACACTCCATGCATCAGCCTGATCTTCAAGAAAACAATGTCACCCACTTGAGACTCCACCATACGGTGCATCGCATTGTAATACTTTGCATGCCGACTTTGAGCCTCCAACATGCGCTCTCGTATCAATCTAACCATCGCATTAGTGTCATCAATATACTCTGTTGGGTCCGGCGTTCCTTCACTTGACCCGTGGCGCTTGATCCTTCATACTCTATCCCCAAAATCTTTGTATCTTCATCTTGCACCGACGGCAATGGAGTTCTACACCTCCTCCAATATAGCACTTCGTGGGGTTTCATCCCGATGCTAGCTTGATGACCGTTGTTGTATGAAAATTCTACCAATGACAAGAGCCTTTCTCACGGCTCCCCTCTATATAATGCACACAATCTCAGCAGATCTTCCATTGTTCTGATGGTCCTCTCAGACCGACCGTCCGTCTGAGGACAAAAGGCGATTCTAAAGGTAAGACGGGAACCCAAATACGCTTGAACTGCCCTCCATTCCTTGGAGGTGAAGTGACCATCATGGTCGGAGACTATCGTCTTAGGTACACCATGGTACCATACAAACTATTCCACAAAGAGATGCATTAAAACGTCAACATGTGACTCCTTCTTCATTGGTATGAATCGGGCAACCATTGTCAAGCGATTTACAATTACCCATACTGAATTGTTCCCTGATTGTGATCGGGGAAGGCCATGAACAAAATCCATGAAAATATCTTCAACCTTACACTCTGCAATGGGCAATGACTGCAATAATCCTTCAGGGCTCTTGCACTCCACGTTCACCTTCTGACATGCCTCACAGTGTGTGACGTAATTTTTAACAGCACTCCTCATTCCTGACCAGAACATGGTTTTTCGTAAGTCACTGTACATCTTGGAAATCCCAGGATGCACCGAGTACTTGGAGCAATGTGCCTCTCTCAAAATGTCTTCCCGGATTTCACCGCACTTGGGAATGTAAAGTCTGCCAAGAAAATGAACGAGTTCGTCCTTTAGAGTATACTATTCAATAGATCCCTCTTTAATTGACTTAATCACAGGGGCCAGAGCAGCATCCTTCCCTTGCTCTGCCCGAATACAATATCGAATGTCACGTAGTATACTGATAGCAAATAGGTACTCAATATATGTCTTGGAATGACCTTTATACACCAAGTGATCTCAATCTCCTCGAGAATTCGAGCTAATTCCATACACATCAACCGAGACTCGGGGCTCCACTCTGGTACTTTTCTGCTCAAAGCACCTGCTATGGAGTTTGCTTTCCCAGGGTGGTAGTTCAACGTAAATTCATAATCACAAAAAAATTCTAACCACCATCATTGTCTCAAATTCAATACCTTTTGGGTATGAACATACTTCAAATTTTTATGATCTGAAAATATCTCGCAGTGGACGTCATATAAATAGTGTCTCCAAACCTTTAAGGCGAACATGACTGCTCCCAACTCTAAATCATGTATCAGACAATTAACTTCATGATTGTTCAACTGTCTTGAAGCGTAAGCGATCACATGCTCATGCCGCATTAACATTGATCTCATCCCTTGATAGGACACATTAGTGTAAACTTGAAATCCATCTTTCCCTGATGGAAGAGCTAGGATGGCCGCAGTGGTAAGTCTATCTTTCAGATCTTGAAATGTAGCATCACACTGGGGTGTACATTCATATGGCACAACTTTCTTTGTCAAAGCAGTGAGGGGAAGGGATATCTTCGAGAATCCTTTCACGAACTTGTGATAATACGCAGTAAGTCCAAGGAAGCTCCGTACATCAGCCGCTGACTTCAAGGGTGACCACTCCTCTATCGCACACACCTTGGCAGGATCTACAGCTAATCCAGCCTCACTAATCACATGGCCCAAGAAGGCAACTTCTCGGAGCCAAAATTCTCATTTACTAAACTTAGCGAACATGGCATGCTCTTTTAGCTTCTTCAAAACTAAAGCTAAGTGTTCAGCATGCTCCTCTTCTATCGTCGAATAGACCAAAATATCATCGATGAAGATTATGACGAATACATCTAAGTACAGCTCGAAAACTCAGTTCATCAAACTCATGAACGCAGAAGGGGCATTCGTTAGCCCAGACGGCATTACCGTGAATTCATATAAGCCGTACCTCGAGCTAAAAGTTGTTTTTTAAATATCCCCTTCTTGTATCCTCAACTTTTAAAACCCCGAGCGCAGATCCAGTTTGGAAAACCAATGCGCTCCTACCAGCTGATCGAATAACTCATCAATCCGGGATAGGGGATACGTGTTCCGCACCGTTAATTGATTGAGTTCCTGGTAGTCTATACACAAACTTAGTGTTCTGTCCATCTTCTTGATGAATAGAACAGGGGCTCCCGAAGACGATAAACTAGGATGAACAAACCCTGAATCAACTAATTCTTGCAACTGAACACTAAACTCAGCGAGTTCCTTTGGGGTCATTCTGTAAGGGGTCCGAGAGACGGGTTTGGCACGCGGTACTAATTTAATCTGAAAGTCTACCTCTCTATATGAGGATAATCCTGGAAACTTCTCAAAAAATATCTCAGGTAAGTCCAGTAATACCCACACATCTTTCACGCTTGATGCAATCTCTTTTAATTCAAAGCAAATCATATATACCTTTTCCCCTCCAATATGGGCCTTAAGGGCCTAAATCGAAGACAATAACATACGGGGTGCAAATTTGATACCTTGGAAAATGACCTCCGAGTCTCCAGGCCTCAAGGTGATTTGCTTTGCAGCATAATCTATCTTGGTATGGTGCCAATCCGACCACGACATGCCCAAAATAAGATTGAATTCTGGTATTCTCAATACCGTTGTCGGGGTTTCAAAGATCTTTCCCCCAATACATACTTCAAAGTCACACTTGGCTGACAAGGTCATCTCGGAGGCATCCGGAAGGCGTACCCTCCGAGTGGTACCAGTGAAGTGTTGCACTCCTTATAAGTCTTTAACAAAGTCCGCCGAAACGAAGGAGTGAGTGGCACCGATATGAAACAGTGTATGAGCTGGATTCCCACTAACCATTATGGTGCCTATGTATCAATTATAAAGACTCAAAGCTATCCTCCTAGTATATCGTAGGCAATGGAAGAGAAATAATTATAACATATTAACCAAATCACAACATACTTGCAATCAGATCCTGATAATTCCACTCCTACGCCATATCTAACGCAAACATCTGCTCTCGAATAGGTCCAGGATTCCTTCCTCATGGTCCTCGTCCTCGACCATGCACATGTCCCTGTCCTCGTGGAGCTGTCATTGGAAGATCATGGGGAGAATCTCCACGTAATTGTGGGCAAAAGAGCCGGTTATGGCCTGACTGATTGCACTGGAAGCAAACTCATTCGTGCTGCTCGATCCCTAGGCTGTAGGTACAGTTGTTACTGTGGAGGTAGTGCTGACAGCTGGGTTGGATGCTTCATTCTGAAATTTTGGCAGAAGCGACCTCTGCCTTTATTATTTCCTCTTCCTCTATTGTCCTGCCTTGTTTTATAACTGGGACCTGCCTCCCTTACGCCCTCGGCTGGTCTCTTACCACTTCCCAAGGGATCCTCCTCCAGCCTTTTCGCCATATCGATGATCTCAGCCAAACTCGAGTCCGCTATAAACAAAAGTGCTTGCCTCAGCGGATCTCGCAAACCTTTGTAGAATTATTTTGCAAAGCCTCAGTCATCCAAGTCGTAGGTGTCAGCAAATCTAGCAATGTGTTGAAACTTTTGTTGATATTCTGTAATTGATTTGGATCCCAGTTTCAGTTGCAGGAATCGTTCCTCAAGTTCGTCTCGAGCGGTCGAGGGAATGAAGTGCTCCAAGAAAGCTCCAGAAAACTCGTTCCAACTACTCTCTGTGTGTACTCATCCTTGGAAGTTGGAACCCATGAGCGACTTCCACCACCTCTTCGCATGTAGTTCAAAGAGTGTCACTGCTAAGGTCACAGCCATATTGGCTGGACATCTGATTCCAGCCATTAATGCTTGCACAGTGTTGAGCTATTCTTCAGTATGGACCGCCGACTCCATCCCAAGATAAGTAGGCGAGGAGAGGGCTAGAAAGGTGCTCAACTAGTTGGAGCTCAGGACCTGTTGCTGCACAGGGGCCTGTTGAGACTTGAAGGCATCTAAGATCATCGTAGGTGTCTGTCCCAACTCAGAATATTGGAACTGGGTAGGTACAGAATGGACGGGAGTGCCCACTACTGGATCTACATGCTGCAGAATCTACACATAAAGGTACAAAACTAAGGTCAGGTTAGCTAAATGTAAGGTAACGACTGGACATACTTAGTTTGAATTACACATTGGCACACCACATCTTCCGCTATGTCAGTTTGTCTGCAATTGACCAATCGAACGGTGGTGGAACCATTGTTCCATGACTTCTTGAAAGATATTGTACCTAAACACCTAGAGGGGGGTGAATAGGTGACTTGAATCTTTCTAACTTTTTATGGCATAATACAGAATCTAACACAGAATTCTAGTTACTTTATCACAGCAATCACACAGCTATCACAGAATATCACAGCACACAGTAGACACACAGTTTTATAGTGGTTCCCCAAGGTTTGGGTACATCCACTTTCCCCCTTCGCCTATCTAGCAGTGTACTAGATTCGGCCAAACTCTTCCACTATCTCAGAACCCCAAAATAGGTTCCTACACCTCAGGCCCAAGGCCCTACAACTCAGCTTCTTCACAAAGTCTACACTCAGCCACCAAGGCCTACACTCAGCCACCAAGGCCTACACTCAGCCACAATAGGCCTACACTCAGAGATTCCAATCTCTTACACTCAGGCTCTCAAGCCCTACACTCAGCCTTTATAATTGCAGGCTTACAAAACTCAGATCCCTAAGGATCTTACAAGATAAAAATGAATACAATAATGTTAACTCAACAACTCAGAGAATAGAGAGATGAGATGTGAGTTTCTTGATGAGTTCTTGGAAGAACTCAACTGAAATCAATCTGACTTGGCTTTCTTCAAAGCTTCTTGAATGTAGAACACAATAAGACTGATTCCTCTGCAGTTGATCATTGATCTCTGCTACTTAAGATTCAGAATAAATCTGAACCCTTCTTCTCAGCTGGGTTCCAACAGCTGATTTATTGGATGGAGCTCTCTCTCTCCAACTTCTTAGATCTTCGCTAGATTCTTCAAGGAATAGCTAGATCTTCTTCTTTATTTTAATTACTTGATCAATAATCTGAACAACCTTTTCTGTAGACATTATAAGCATATTTATAGGCCTTCTTCATGGTAACCGGCTGGTCCGGTTCATAACTGATTTCTGACAACTCTGACAGGTGTTGTAGACCGGCTGGAATGGCAGCTGTCAAGTCATCCAGTCAGTTCTTGAAAATTCTGTAACTGTCTGAAAGTGTCGAGACTTTCTGTCTTTAAGTGTCGACACTTATAGACTAAGTGTCGACACAAGTAGACTAAGTATCGACACTAGCTTACAAGGTGTTGACACAACTCCTTGTGCTGTAGATTTTATATCTCGACACTGCTTCTTCTTCATGTGTCGACACTGATAATGTGTGTCGACACAAGTACTTGTACTTTAGTATTTTGCTGAAATCTTCTAAGTGTCGACACAACACCTTTGTGTCGACACATCTTCATGTGTTGAATCTGTTAAGTGTCGACACTGCTTCTTGGTGTCGACACATGTCTTCAGTGTTGATACTTGTTGAGTGTCGACACAGCTCCTTGTGTCGACACATTCTTCCTTGTGTTGAGACTCTGGCTGAGTGTCGACACATTCCCTTAGTGTCGACACTTGTACTTAGAATATTTTGTTGTACTTTGCTGATCTTTGCTAAGTGTCGACACAGCTACTTGTGTCGACACTTTCTTCAAGTGTTGAGTCTTCAGCTGAGTGTCGGCACATTCTTTCTTGTGTCGACACTTTCTTCAAGTGTTGACTCTTCAGCTGAGTGTCGACACATTGATCTGGGTGTCGACACTTGTACTTAGTCTCTGCTAGCTTTTGCTGAGTGTCGTCACAGCCTCCAAGTGTCGACACTTGTTGATGTAGACACAGTTTCTCTAGGTGTCGACACAACTGCTAAGTGTCGACACTGCTTCACTGGCTTTTCTTTATTGAGTGTCGACACAGCTCCTTGTGTCGACATTTTCTGTCTGGTGTCGACTCTGCATCCCGGGTGTCGACACAATGACTCCAAGTGTCGACACTGCTTGTCTGGGTGTCGACACAAGTCTTCTTAAGTGTCGACACTTTCCCTCTGGGTGTCGACACATGGACTTAGAAACTTTTTCTTCTTTCCTGTAAATACTTAGCCTGCACAAGTAAACTCAAAATACATCAAATACATTTTGATGTATATCATTGAGTTGGGTGAGGTTTCTTCAAATCAGGTACATTAGAACCAATGTACCCAACAATCTCCCCATATTTGGAGAAGTCATAACCCTTAGTCAATGATATACACCATTCATAATAAAAATACAAAATGATGTAAAACAGGATTATGTAAACAGGAAATAACATCACATGTACTAAACAAACATGCATATACATAAAACATCTCAGAACAATTATGAAATAAATTTAACACATAGCAAATTTATCACACAACACATTGTTCAAGTACTTTGTCATATTCATATTTCAAAAGTTTACAGAATGTTTATCATCAAAAGATTACATAGTAAACTTAAGAAAATTTCTATGCTATTCTTGATCAGCATCTTTGATCACTATCCCTTTTCCAGATTTTATCCTTGCTTGCACAGGGGCTTCAGCATCTTCTGTTTCAGCAGGCTTCTTCCCTTTCAGTTCCTTCTTCTTAAGTTCCTCAGCCTTAATCTTTTGTCTTTCAAAATAATGATAAGGCTTGGGAAAGTACTTGCTAGGCTCCTGAGCAGTAGGAGGTATCTTTCCCATCTTGGCCTTTCTTCTATATTGGACTATAGCCTCCTGCCTTGTCTCATGCTTTCTCCATTCAGCCTCAGAAAACCACTTGTTCCTGTCATGCACATTATCTTTTGCAGCTTTCCAGGCAGTCAAAATAATATTTCTTGAGGTGGGGCTCCACTACTCAAAGTCAGGTCTTTGTTCAGCTTGCTCCCTGAACCTCTTCTTAGACAATCTAGTCTCTTCTTCTTTCTGTAGTGCTTCTTACATAGCTTCAGATATTGGCTGAACAACTTTCTCAATAATGACATTATCCTTAGCCCCAGGTGGGCTATACATGGACTGTACATCAGCATGTATCATGTCAAAATCTGGAGGAGGGTAGATAACTTGAGCCATTTCAGGTTGCTCACCTCCAAGATATGCAGGATGTATTCCAGATTCTGCAACATTATCATCATCACAAAGAGGAGGATATCCAAGAGTTGCTCTGATAGAATTAGATATCCACTTGGCATGATCAGAGCTGGCTTTGACTAAAACTCTCTCCCCCTTTATGACTTCTCTTTCTATATGATCTCTGACATCATCTTTCTGAAATCTCACTTGATTATCCAAATAATTAACTTCATCTTTAAAGAAAGGTTTTAACCTTTGGAGTTTGTCAGTTATCAACTTTTGAGAATCTTGGATGACAGTCTTAACAGTAGTTATTTCTTCTTGAAATACTTTGTCAAAATCTGCTTTTGCTGTAGCTGGAGTCTGCCCTGCAGCTAGATTCTTCAGCTCTGTGACTATAGCATTGTGAGATGCAGTCAAATTATCATTCATCCTAATTTGATTTTCAAGTACATATCCTTGCTTGACTGCAAAGTCATCAACTTGTGCTTTTATCTTCTCCTGATGTGTAGTCAAGTACACCACTGCATTTCCTCCCTTGTGAAAGTAGTCTGTCATCTGCTTCTTATTGAGATTCATCTCAAATCTTATGGACTTAATGTCCTGTGCCAGATCAAACTGTAGTGATTTGTGCCCCTCATCCACATAAGTTTCTATGGCTTTTCTGTGCTCATCCAGCTTGATTTGCATGCCAACCATTAAAGCACTATAATCAACAGTTAGAGCTGACTGTGATATAGGCTGAGGAGCAACAGTTTGGAGAGCCTTTTTGTAATTCTGACTCCTTCTGAAGACTTGAAACTTCTGTTTCTTAGCTCTTGTAGCCTCCTCATCTTCATATGCTGAGGAGCTGGCTATGTCTACCCTCTCCTTAGGGCTTGGAGGTAACTCCTTCTGTACTTCAGGTGCTTTCTCAGGTTCTTGCCTTACAGGCTCTTCCAGAATTTGCACTTGCTCCCCCTCAACTGGAGCAGTCTCCCCCTCAGTAGCAGTACATTCCTTCTCAAAGTCTTGTTGATCCAGATTAAGAAATAAATCTTCCATTGTAAATTCTTGTGGAGAATGAGCTGGAGAAACTCTGGGCTCATCTACCACTGGATCAGATACATCTTGAACTGTAACAGATGTGTCCTTCAGGACAACATCTGGGACATGACTATCAGTCTATGGTTACTGATAAACATCAGACAAATCAGTATCCTCGATAGGAAAAACTAAAGCATTAAGCTCAGTGATTACCTCTAGAATTGTGGTTGTTGCTTGCTCACTTTCTAGTGGAGTGGTCTCTTCCACAACTAGTGGCTCCCCCTGGACTGAATCTTTGTGTATGGGGCTAGCTTGAGGTAGCTCCCCCTGCTTCTCAGCAACTTCTTATTGAACTGGAGATTTCACAACAGTCTCTTCCTCATTCTCATCAGGTGAGAAGACAACTTGCTCTTCACTGTCAGAGCTGCTAGAGGACACTTGAGCCACTGGGGCAGTTTTCTTCTTCTTCCTTGGAGGTGATACTTTCTCAGGAATTACTTTCTCAGGGGTTGGCATCTCCTTAGACAACACCCTGTCCCATCTGGAGAAGATCCTCATATCCATCTTTCTCATATTGTTGATTTTACTGTCTGCAGCTTGTTGCATAACCTCTGTTATGCTTCCAGCAAGGTATAGACTTAAGAGTCTGCCCAAGTTGGGCTTCTTCAGGCTTTCCTTGATCTTCTCAAAGATCACTACAGACCAGTCAGTTGTCAGATTGAAGATTATCCTGGTCATAGTGCTGAACATATGGGCAGATACCCTATCATGCCCTCCAGGTTTGCTTAATATTACCTTTCCAACAATTTCAGAAAGGAATTTCCCTTGGCTGTTCATGCCCTTTCTAAGAAACACTGATCCAATCTTCATCTTAGAATCCAGACCACACTATGCCATTGCATCCCTGGTCCTAGAAGCAGTTATCTCTTCTTCTTCCTTAGTTCTTGGCAACTGAAGTACTTTTCTCAGACTTTTTGGAGAGGCCTTTACTTTTTCACCATGGACTCTTACTTGATCTTGAGTCCAGAGTCGTCTACCTTAGCTCCATTGAGTAATTCCAGTACTTCCTTCTTCCAGATCTTTGTAGGCTCTGAAACAAGAAATTCCAACCCCTAGTCTGCAACTAGGGTTATTACATTCTTGATTTCCTGGTCAGCATCACCAAACGCGTCGCGCACCAGTTCATACCCTTCGTTGACGTTCTCCTCAAGCTTTGGCGCCATTAGGGTTTGAAGAATTTGAACTGAGAGAAGAGAGGTGTCGACACACAAGTTTTGGTCTCGAAACTTTTGAAAGCGTGTCGACAGACTAAGGCAAAATCCTATTTATACCTTTCTAGGTTTGAAGATGAAAAGGCGGGCAGCTAACTTAAATTGTGTCGACACTGGCGATAAGTGTCGACACAGACTTATAATGTCTCGACACATATGTGTCGACATAGGTTTAGTCAACAGATTATATGTGTCGACACTTGTTTATGTGTCGACACCACATAACTCGACATTTAGTCGAGACTGTACTTAGATAATTCTGAGTAAAGCCTAAGTGTCGACACCACCTTGGATGTGTCGACACCTACTTACCATGTGTCGACACTAATTTTCTGAAGTGTCGACAACAACTTCCTAGATGTGTCGACACCTTTTTTCTGAAGTGTCGACACCTTTATTCTGTGTCGACACAGAGATCTCTGTATGTCGACACCTTTTTACTTAGCCATTTTCAATTCTATAAACTTACTCTAAGTTTATCATTCCTAGTTCAATTTTAAACCTATTGAACTTAGTTTCCTCTAAGGGCTTAGTATACATATCAGCTAGTTGATTATCTGTTCTAACATATTCTAGTAAAATATCTTCTCTTTCTACATGCTCCCTAAGAAAATGATATTTTATTTCAATATGTTTAGTTCTACTATGGGAAACAGGATTATGTGCAATTGATATAGCACTTGTAGAATCACAAAAGAGTGGAGTTCTACTTACCTGAATTCCATAGTCCTCAAGCTGATGTTGTATCCATAGAAGTTGAGCACAGCAACTTCCTGCAGCCACATATTCTGATTCTGCAGTGGAGATAGCCACACTTGTTTGCTTCTTGCTACTCCATGAAATCAGTCTTCCACCTAGGAATTGACAGGTTCCAGTTGTGCTTTTTCTGTCTTCTTTGCATCCTGCAAAGTCTGCATCTGAATAACCTGTTAGTTCAAAATCCCCATTCCTAGGATACCAGAGGCCTAGATAAGGAGTGCCCTTTAGATATCTCAATATCCTTTTGACTGCTGTCAAATGAGACTCTTTAGGGCAGGCTTGATACCTTGCACAGACACATGTAGCATACATGATATCTGGTCTACTTGCAGTCAAATATAATAGAGAGCCAACTATCCCTCTATACAAGGTTTCATCTACAGGTTTTCCTGCATCATCCTTGCTAAGAGACATACTTGACCCCATAGGAGTCTTCATGGTACTGGATGAATCCATACCATACTTCCTTATGAGTTCTAGGGTGAACTTGGACTGGCATATGGATAAACCATTCTCAGTCTGTCTTACTTGGATACCCAAGAAGAACTTAAGCTCTCCCATACTACTCATCTCAAATTGACCTTGCATTAGTTTTGCAAACTTTTTGCAAAGGCTACTTTCAGTAGACTCAAATATTATGTCATCTACATATATTTGGACAAGTATTACTTTACCTCTGGATTCCCTAAGGAATAGAGTCTTGTCTATTTTCCCCCTTGTGAACTTATTCTCAATGAGGAAACTAGACAGGGTTTCATACCAAGCCCTAGGGGCTTGCTTTAACCCATATAAACCTTTCCTAAGTCTATAGACATGATTAGGTAGAGTTGAATCAACAAAACCTGATGGTTGTTCCACATAGACTTCCTCTTTAAGATTACCATTCAGAAATGCTGACTTGACATCCATTTGGTAAACTTTAAATCCTTGAAAGGTTACATAGGCCAGGAACATCCTTATGGCTTCCAGTCTGGCTACCGGAGCAAAGGTTTGATCAAAGTCAATACCTTCTTCCTGCCTATATCCTTTAGCAACCAATCTTGCTTTGTTCTTAATGATGACTCCTTGTTCATCCATCTTGTTCCTATAGATCCACTTGGTTCCTATTATATTGTGGTCTTTAGGTTTAGGAACAAGTTCCCAGACCTTGCACCTCTTGAACTGATTCAATTCTTCTTGCATTGCCTCAATCCAGTGAGGGTCTAGGATGGCTTCTTCAAACTTCTTTGGTTCAACTTGGGATAGAAAGCTGGAGAAGATTGCTGCATTCAGATTTCTGCTCCTTGTTTGTACCCCTTGTCTTGGATCACCAATGATTTGTTCAGCTGGATGATCTCTAAGATGCCTATTGCCTGGAGGCATCCTTACTTCAGGTTGAACTTCTTCAATTTCATCATCTTGCTGTACTCCTTATACTCCTTCTGTATTTGGTACATGTAGTACTCCCCCTGGACAATAGTCACTGTCTTCTGCTTGATGTCTTGCAGTAGGTTCTTCTTCTATAGTGAGCTTGTCCATCTTCTTTGTTATACCTGTGGGGCTGCACACACTACTAGACAACTCATTGTTAATAAGTCTAGTTTCATCAAATACTACATGTACAGATTCCTCTATAACTTGAGTAGACAAGTTGTAGACTCTATAAGCCTTACTGTTGTTGTTATACCCAACAAAAATTCCCTCTTGGGACTTGGCAGCAAACTTAGTCAAGTAAGACTTTCCATTGTTAAGTATAAAGCACTTACAACCAAAGATCCTGAAGTAGAATAGGTTTGGTTTCCTGCCTTTCACAACCTCATAGGGGGTCTTGTTAAGGCTTTTAGTAATGGTAGCCCTATTAATAACATGGTATGCAGTATTAACTACTTCAGCCCAGAAATATTCTGGTAGTGATGTATCACTTAATAGGGTCCTACCAGCCTCAATCAAGGTTCTATTCTTCCTTTCAGCAATGTCATTTTGCTGAGGTGTTCTTGGTGAAGAAAACTCTTGAAATATCTCAAGTTCTTCACATAGTTTTGTCATGCTATCAGACAAAAATTCAGTACCATGGTCACTTCTTATTTTGACCACTGTACTAGCTAGTTCATTCTGAATCTGTTTGACAAAGCTATAGAAGACACTAGGTGTTTCAGATTTCTGTCTTAGAAAGAACACCCAGGAAAACCTTGAGTAGTCATCTACAACTACAAAGGTATAGACCTTCCTACCTAGGCTGTGAACTGGCATTGGACCAAAGAGATCCATATGCAGAGGTATAAACACCTCACAGCATCTTTGTTTTCAATGCTTCTAAAGGTGGATTTTGTCTGCTTGCCCTTTTGACAAGGTGATCAAATACCATCTTTAATACACTTAACTTGAGGACCATTCCTCACTAACTCTTTGCTAAAGAGTTTGCCAATTGTCTTGTAGTTTAGATGGGCTAGCCTCTTGTGCCATTTGACACAATGAGAGACTTTCTCATCAGCTACAAGACACACTTGAGAACCATTGGTCTCACACATAATGTCTAGGCAGTAGACATTCCTCTTCCTATAACCTGTCAAAATGATCTCTCGATCATTTGATCTCTTGATATGACAACCATCCTTAACAAATGAGATGTCATATCCTACATCACTTAATTGACTTATACTAATTAGGTTGTGTTTCAAACCTTTAACATAAGTCACTTGAGTAATGGTAACTAAGTTACTAGAAATGTTACAAAACCCTTTGATGATTCCTTTTTCAGAACCACCAAAGGTGACCTTTGGACCATCCTTGATGGGTGTGTAGTCCTTTAGTAAACCCCTTGTTCCAGTCATATGTCTGGAACATCCACTGTCCAAGTACCATATTGGGGCATGGCCACTTGAACTCACCTGCAAAACAGATTAGTGAACCTTAGAACCCAAAGAATTCTTGGGTCCTTGGTACTTGTTAGTTTGCATCCTGACAAAGCTACCTGCAGGCTTTCCTACCGGCAGTTTGCTACTCACTTTGGCACTAGCATTGTGCCAACAGTCCATTGCAAAGTGGCCCACCTTGCCACAGCACCAACACTCAAACTTATTGTACCTTTGCTTAGGTACTGTCTTTGCTGTTTTATCTACAGCTGACTTGTTGAGAGTTGGGGCTTTGCCCTTGGACTTGGACTTGGACTAAACAGTCCTTGCAGGTCTAGTAAATCTCAGTCCAGCTTTACCTTTGTGATGAACAAATTCATCAATTAGGGGTAGAACTGACTTAGGTTTAGAAAACCTAGCAACTAAGTCTTTCTCCTTCTGAAGATTAATCTCCAGACTCTTGATTTGATCATTCTTATATGTTATAGTCCCCATCTGAATCATTGTTATGTGCTTCAATCTGGCTATCTCATTAAGCTTTTGATCAAATAACTTCTCAAAATCAGTTGCAGCAGCTTTGAGATTAGCAATTTCTTTTGCCTGACTTTTGGCTAGGGACTTGCTCTTCTTATAAGCTTGCAACAGAACTTTATATTCATCTATCAACTGATGAATATCCTCTTCAGACTCAGATGCACTCTCATCACTTGATGATGATGAATCTGATTCTGTACTGGCACAAGAAATTGAACTAAAAGAACAATGTTGTACCTTACTAGGTCCTGGCTGCTCCAGGATTTTGTCACTTTCTGTCAATGTCATTAGCCCTTGGCACTGACTGTCCTCTTGTTCATATATAGAATTCATAATCTGCATGAACTCTTCTTCTTCTTGCTCAGCAAACAGTCCTATATATGCCTCAGCATCTGACTCAGTTTCTGATGAAGAAATATCTGACAGGCTCTTGTCCTTCTTGGCAACAAGTGACTTTTCCTTCTTGCCCTTGTATAGAGTCCTTTTCTTGTCACTAGACTCCTTCCTTTTTTCTGGACAATCTGCAACAACATGACCTTGTCTATTACAGCAATAGCATACTATTTTTGATAGTGTTGCTTTGCTAGACTTGGTCTTCTTCCTGTCTTTCTTTGAAGACTTTTTATTCTGATAAAAGTCTTCTTTTCCATGTGAAGTAGATGGCCTTGTCCTCCACTGTTGCTTCTTTAAGAACTTCTGGAAATGTCTTGTAAAGGCAGGAAAGTCCTCATCACTTTCACTGCTTTCAGACTTTGTACTTGCTGACTCATCTGACTCAGTTTCAGTAATCTTTGGAGGTGGAGTTGGTGACTTACTCCTGTACTTTCTGGGGGCTTCTGTTTTGAAGGCCACTGTTCTTTCTTTATGTTCACTTCTTGTTGATTTCTCCTCTTCTTTCCTCACCATTAACTGCATTTCATAGGACAGCAGTTTGCCAAATAGTGTTGGTGGAGGAATTTCTCCCAACTTTGCCATTTCCCTAATGGCACAGATCTTGGTGTCCCAATCTTTTGTTAGGGACCTTAGAAACTTATCATTGAGTTCATAATTACTGAACTCTCTGCCATAGGACATGAGTTCATTCATAATCCTGTAGAACTTCTTATAGCATTCAGTTATGCTATCAGTTTTTCCTTGTCTAAAACTTTCATATTCTTGGTTTAGCAAGGATTTTCTGTCTTGCCTCACTTCTTCAGAACCCTCCATGTACACAATAAGAGTATCCCACATTTCTTTAGCTGTCTTACAGTGTATCAGATTCTGAAAAGTTGCATCATCTATGACACTCACTATGATGTTCTGAGCTCTTTTATCCATAGTGGCTAGAACAATTTCATCCTTTATCATTTCAGAGAAATCCTTTGGTGTTCTCTGATTTGCATCTAAGACTGACACCTTCATGGGCACATATGGCCCTTCGTTAACTGTGATATAAATCCTAGGGTCTGAGGCTTCCATAAAAAGTCTCACCCTTTCCTTCCAGATACCAAAGATCTCTTTCCTACATATGGGTAGCTTCATGGATCCCAATTCCTTGTGATTCTCAGTGGAACCCATGGTTCTTGATTTTCTTGATTCTGTAATTGACTTAGACTGAATCTGCCAACAGGATCTACTCAGACAGTTATGTCCTCTTTTGAGTAACCTCCCTCTGATACCACTTGAAATATATTGTACCTAAACACCTAGAGGGGGGTGAATAGGTGACTTGAATCTTTCTAACTTTTTATGGCAGAATACAGAATCTAACACAGAATTCTAGCTACTTTATCACAGCAATCACACAGCTATCACAGAATATCACAGCACATAGTAGACACACAGTTTTATAGTGGTTCCCCAAGGTTTGGGTACATCCACTTTCCCCCTTCGCCTATCTAGCAGTGTACTAGATTCGGCCAAACTCTTCCACTATCTCAGAACCCCAAAATAGGTTCCTACACCTCAGGCCCAAGGCCCTACAACTCAGCTTCTTCACAAAGCCTACACTCAGCCACCAAGGCCTACACTCAGCCACCAAGGCCTACACTCAGCCACAATAGGCCTACACTCAGAGATTCCAATCTCTTCCACTCAGGCTCTCAAGCCCTACACTCAGCCTTTATAATTGCAGGCTTACAAAACTCAGATCCCTAAGGATCTTACAAGATAAAAATGAATACAATAATGTTAACTCAACAACTCAGAGAATAGAGAGATGAGATGTGAGTTTCTTGATGAGTTCTTGGAAGAACTCAGCTGAAATCAATCTGACTTGGCTTTCTTCAAAGCTTCTTGAATGTAGAACACAATAAGACTGATTCCTCTGCAGTTGATCCTTGATCTCTGCTACTTAAGATTCAGAATAAATCTGAACCCTTCTTCTCAGCTGGGTTCCAACAGCTGATTTCTTGGATGGAGCTCTCTCTCTCCAACTTCTTAGATCTTCACTAGATTCTTCAAGGAATAGCTAGATCTTCTTCTTTGTTTTAATTACTTGATCAATAATCTGAACAACCTTTTCTGTAGACAGTATAAGCCTATTTATAGGCCTTCTTCATGGTAACCGGCTGGTCCGGTTCATAACTGATTTCTGACAACTCTGACAGGTGCTGTAGACCGACTGGAATAGCAGCTGTCAAGTCATCCAGTCAGTTCTTGAAAATTCTGTAACTGTCTGAAAGTGTCCAGACTTTCTGTCTTTAAGTGTCGACACTTATAGACTAAGTATCGACACAAGTAGACTAAGTGTCGACACTAGCTTACAAGGTGTCGACACAACTCCTTGTGTTGTAGATTTTATATCTCGACACTGCTTCTTCTTCATGTGTCGACACTGATAATGTGTGTCGACACAAGTACTTGTACTTTAGTATTTTGCTGAAATCTTCTAAGTGTCGACACAACACCTTTGTGTCGACACAACACCTTTGTGTCGACACATCTTCATGTGTTGAATCTGTTAAGTGTCGACACTGCTTCTTGGTGTCGACACATGTCTTTAGTGTTGATACTTGTTGAGTGTCGACACAGCTCCTTGTGTCGACACATTCTTCCTTATGTTGAGACTCTGGCTGAGTGTCGACACATTCCCTTAGTGTCGACACTTGTACTTAGAATATTTTGTTGTACTTTGCTGATCTTTGCTAAGTGTCGACACAGCTCCTTGTGTCGACACTTTCTTCAAGTGTTGAGTCTTCAGCTGAGTGTCGACACATTCTTTCTTGTGTCGACATTTTCTTCAAGTGTTGACTCTTTAGCTGAGTGTCGACACATTGCTCTGGGTGTCGACACTTGTACTTAGTCTCTGCTAGCTTTTGCTGAGTGTCGACACAGCCTCCAAGTGTCGACACTTGTTGATGTAGACACAGTTTCTCTGGGTGTCGACACAACTGCTAAGTGTCGACACTGCTTCACTGGCTTTTCTTCATTGAGTGTCGACACAGCTCCTTGTGTCGACACTTTCTGTCTGGTGTCGACTCTGCATCCCGGGTGTCGACACACTGACTCCAAGTGTCGACACTGCTTGTCTGGGTGTCGACACAAGTCTTCTTAAGTGTCGACACTTTCCCTCTGGGTGTCGACACATGGACTTAGAAACTTTTTCTTCTTTCCTGTAAATACTTAGCCTGCACAAGTAAACTCAAAATACATCAAATACATTTTGATGTATATCATTGAGTTGGGTGAGGCTTCTTCAAATCAGGTACATTAGAACCAATGTACCCAACACTTCTTTAGTTGAAGATCGTTTCAAGCTGATACCATTTGTAAGACCCCCGTCCCGGAACACAAGACACGACCGGTGGGAGTTTTATGCCTAGAACAGCCGCCTTGCGGTAACGCCAACACATGGGTTGACCGATACTACAAGACACCTATCCTGCCGGCTAAGTCCAATATCATCCATGCCAACCCAATATAAAGAACAAGACATAAGTCAAAATCCACATAAGTATTAAGTCCCAAAGTACATTAATAATAAGAAGCATCAACAGGCTTCTATAATATCAGAGTATGTAAAACCTTGCCCAAAGGGCTACAACTAGAATATCTCAAAATCTTACTTCAGTTACTGATGGCAGCGATGGTATCTTCACTTCAGGCCCTATCACCCTGGCCTGGTTGCCCTCCTATACAACCTGATGCTGCTCTATCTGTGGGGTTTCCTCCTAAAATGGAAGATGTAGCAACTGTTAGTCATAAAGACTAAGTGTCTATCACATCCACTCCCCAGGCGACTCTTAGGCACCGAGCGGAGAAAGGAAAAGTGTACAATATATATTTATGTATGCAGTAGTACGAGCAGGTGGTATAAGACTAAACAATATAAGGTTATCCAACATGTAAACAAGTGAGTACATCAATATACACTAGCAGTTCTATTATCAACAGCAATATACAAGTCCTACAACAGGAAAGTAACTCGACTTTTATGAATGCCCATATAGACAAATAAGTTAAGGATCAGCTTAACAGTAAAGTAACTCATCATATAAGAGTGCTCATATAAACATATATGATAAGGATCTTTTTATGAAATGCAATGCAATGTTATGAATGTAATGTGATGACTCACCAATGCTCACACACATGCACACTGCTATGTCGATACAGACTTGTATTTCCCACTTTTTGAGCAGGTAGCTAACCTCTCTGGCGTCATTCGTCATGGCCAGACGGTGACAGTGGAACGACCCTTCCACCACTAGACTTGTCTCCACACTACCTGGCTTTGGCCTCCGTACACCTCAATGCTAAGAACACAACAGCAAAGCTCACATGCGTACTACGGCTTAGAGGGGTCTTGGGTAGATGTGCACAAAGAACATAGCCCAAACTACCATATCGGTGTGGCACGGAAAGGGCCTCGAGAATGAGCACCAAGGGCAAATAGACAATCCTTAGCGAACACCCAAATTTGAGTTTTACTATATTTCATCTTTATTATTAGGGTGTTGATGTGGTGAATATGTTGTGGAAATGTGGATGTGCTTATTTGATAATATTTACTGAATTTTTGGAAAATTAAAAGAGAGAAAAGTTGGGAGAAAAGAAAAAGAAGAAAAAAATATTGAAAAAGAAGAAAAGTTTGATTGAAAATCTGTATGAAATTTTGTGGTGTAGGCGGTGCACACACCCAAGTAGTCATGTCTAAGTCTGGGGGTGTGGTGCACATGCGTTTTGTTTTGTGGTGCTCGAGGATATATTTTGTGCGAGCACTTTTGGGATTAGGTGCGTGAGCTATCAGTTTTATCTTTGTTTACCTCACCTTCACCCAAGCCCCACTCTAAACCTAACGATATACTAATTCCTGCTTTGAGTCAAACTAGTTCCGTGGAGAGAGTGTGAATGGGCGATCATATGGTCACCGACATTGATGAATTTCTTTGGAGGTTCTCCCGATACCCGTCTTTAGCAATGCTAACCTCATCGCTTAGCCTACTTTCATCCTACGCATGACCGAATGATTCGCCGCGATTCAATTTTTGAGTAATAATATATTAATACGTTCTTAAAATTTATAAACTAATATTTATAATTAAAAATTTCTTCTACTGCTTTGCTGTGTGCATGAGTATGCGACTTCGCATGGTACTAACATTTGCAATTACTAAGCTAGATAGTCCTTTTTCTTTCCGCTGAGAGATGATTTACTCGGGATGAGCAACTGCTTTAGTTTGGGGGTCTGATGGGTCTGATATTTGTATTGTTTTTTAGACTCATCTAGGCTAGTTTTCACTCATGTGCACTATAGTTTTGGGTTTTTATTGCTCATATTTCTTTTTTTTCTGTAATTATACACACAATGTACTATTAGGCCTGTTGTGATGTGCTATTGCACACTTTTCTTAGGGGTGAGCACATGGAGCTCCCTAACTTGTTTTATGTTGTTATTTCTTTTGTTTTATGTGTACTGGAGGTTTGTTTCCAGACATTGTTTGTCGTGCATGTTAGCAGATCTCCTATGATTTCCAAGTTGTTTCCTATATGAATCGCACGGTCGTGCGTTTCTCGTCACACACGATCGGCGTGACCGGGCTATGCCTACAGCTTTGGTTTCTGGCAATCTTCCTCGAGCAGTACGATTTGCTTGTGTACGGGCTGTTTTGCCCGTCCATGACAAAATCGCACGACCTCGTCTTTTTGTCTAAAATTTTATGTTTTTATTGTCCGTGGGTTTTATTCACGCATAGTTGGACTCAACTGTGTGTGCAGGAAAACACGCGTTCGTCCTGGTTTACCTGATTTTTGTGATCTGTTCCTAGCCATGCAATTTGTTCTCGCACGAGATGTTTTGCCCATGCGTGATGAAAAATGCACGGTCTTCTATTGTATCAGGCTGGGGGGAATTATGTGATGTTATTAACACATGATTCACGCACGTCCATGCATTCGACTGTGCGTGATCATTTTTCTGACTGTTTACTATTTAAGACACATGACTCCGCTCATTTTGTGGAGAACAATCTTTTTCATGCCCAAGGGTTCCAGCTTGCCCTATTTCGCCACTCCACCTCCGGTCATCATTACGAGGAGCTCCGACCAAGATTTTCTCTCAAAACTCATGCTAGAGCTTCCTCTTGGCCTCCTCCATCATTCGCAAGACTCCAAGCTCCATTCCTAGAGATTTCTTGCTGCATGCAGAGAGTTATCCGACGAAGGTCATGATCGAATGCAATTGATGAAGAATATACGTATAGTGGAAGAAGGTGACAACTCCTCTGGACCCCGGATGATAGTCGAATTCTAAGCTCGGTAGAGGCATGAAAACCCTTGATTTAGGCCATGAAACTTGGATGAGGCTTCGTGTTTCGATCGTAATCTTCCCTCTTCTCCGTTTGTAGGTTATTTCTCTTAGAATATTTGGTTGTTTGTGAATGGTTGTGTAAACCCTAATGTCTCTTAATGCAATATTTCATGTCTATGTGATTGTTGTGTTGTTTATGCGTGCGAGGAGCGCCTCCATCTCATCTTGTCACCCCCACTATCGTGTGAGTGTCGCACTAGCAATTGATAGTGACATGGATTGGGAAGTGGTGCTTACGACCCTCATTTCTCTTAATTGATCCACTCCCTCTGTTAGCCTTCTCTTTCCACCTTGCAAAGTGGTGAAGGCGACCCATACTAGTTATTTAGTTGTTTGATTTATTTGTTCAAACTAACTCTAAGCCTAGTTTTCTTTTAACCCTTACAATTAATTTTTTGAACAATTGGATCTCGCACCCCACCCTGTGTTACTTGAGAGATTGATACTTGGGGAGTTACTACCACATTTCATATTACTTGAGTGACCGGTGCACTTGCCGAACGCGCATCAATAATCATAGTCAACAAATGTCTCATCATAGTGAGCTGGAGGAATGTAATCATAATTTGCTAGAGAGTTATCTTGATATACAAGCACTAGGGATAAGTTCACTGGAGGTATAATCAAGAGATCCCTTGTTGCAATTGAAATCTAAATTGCCTATTTAGCAGAATTATGTGTAATGGTCTCCTCCCCCTTTCTGACTTCTTCAGATACCTGTTGGCAGATGGTTTCTTGAGAGTTAGTCAACTTCTATTTCAGTATATTCACACCTACAATGGTATGGTACTTTACTTCCAGAAGATGTCCATGAAGCCATTGACTGTAGAAGTCTATTCTGTCCAGCACATTCATCTTGTGCTATGCCATATTATTTGTTGTGACGTGAAAAGCTGGGTGGAGATTTTTTGCAGTAGCACCCTGATTATTTATGAGAGCTTGAACTCCTTGATGAGTCATGTCATGTTGTTGGCCAGTATGATCTATATCCTGATCAGCCTTCATAAAAATGGAGAGTTTGGGCATTCAGGTGATTCATCTCCTCTTGAAGTCCAGAGATTTTCTCATTTAGTCTAATCCTTAATCCTTGGAATATCTTTGGCACAAGCCTTCAATCTGCTACATTTTATTATCAAGCATTGTTTGCAGTTGAGCGATGAAGGAACCAGGAGGTGCTTCACTAGTTATTGGAGGTGTACCCTTAGGCTCTTCTGTAGCAGCTCTGAGTGATAGTGCTATGTCAGACTCATAGTCCTCTTATTGGCAACCATATGTGGAAGCCTTTGAGTTGATCTTTGGAGTGTCTGTCTCTTCCAATAGACTCTTCCCTTTATATAAGACAATTAATTTTTGAATGAGTATTATCTCTCCTGGTTATCTATGAGTAGGTTCTGGTTTTGGTGTTGTCTCAGGTATAGGCTCAACAATCTTCTTGATGACCTAATCCACTACATCTAGATCATGAGCAGTCTAGGTGTAGTCTAGCAGTTGTGACTTGCCCTCAATCACTTCAGTGACAGTCCTTTCTTATTCAAGCCATTTACTCTATTGGTTAGAGTTTTCCAAGAAGTAACCCCTCAACTATTACAGTATTTTGGCTATAAAGTTCCTAATGAACTTCTTCCTCCACAATTTCAGTATTTTGGGCAGACATTTCCTGATGAACTTCCTTCATGGACACAATTTCTCTTCTAGCAACTGACCTAGACACTTCCATAGGGGATGCGCAATCTAGTCTTTTAGGACCACAATCCCAAATCTATTTGGATCAAATTCTCTAAGATGCTCCCCTCAACATGATTGAGGGAGTTTATGGGGGATTAAAGCAACTTCTTTCTTCTTCTTATTTTCTTCTTTTTGTTTCGGAGGACTGTCTTTACTTTTCTTCTCAACCAATGTTTGCTTAGAGCTTTCCCCTGTCTTCTCAGATTTAGGGAATGGTTTAAATTTCTTTTCAATTATCATGTAGTCTATCACCCTTAAGTACTGTAGTGGTGCACCAAGTAATTCTTCAATCTTGTTACCTAGGTATTTTGAAAAGTATAAGAACCAATCCTCCCCATGTTTGGGGGGGGGGGGGGGGGGGGGGGGGGGGGGGGGGGGAGGGGGGTGGGTGCATTCAGACATCCCTCTAGCTTCTTGAAAATTAACTGACTCAAGGTAGTTTTCTTTGTTAGGATGATAGCTGTCATATTGTTGAAAATTTCCTTTGAGAATCTGTCACGGGACATATGCTTGCATATGAGTACTTTGCCCACTATATTAGATAACATCATGTCTGGAGGGTTTGTGTTACCCCTTTCTAGAGAGACATACTCTTCAATAGAGTAATCATACAATTCCAGGTCTGCTTCATGATCTTCCCTGGTTATTTCATCATCTACCTCAATTTCTGAGAGAGATGGTAGGTCAAGTTTTCAGCTAGGACTACAGGAAGTGATTCTCAAGTTGTTCTCGACAACATAGTCTTAATGTTTTTACCTGATGTACTTATCTCTTAGTGGTAGAATAATTCCTCTATTGCTTACGGTGCAGTCCTTGTTGGTTTTGATAAGATAACCTCTAGCAGTCCATCCACACTAAGGAGAAAGAAGATATTATAGATTTCTTCGGGATAGTTCTTGAATCCACCGTGCACTAACTCGTTGCCAGAATTGATCTTGTTAGAGGTGCTTGTCTTGGGATCCATTTGAGATGCAGAAATTTTGGTGTGGAGAGATTTTCTTTGTTGAACAGGAGAGAGCACACAAATTTCAAAGTGAGATATGAGCACTCACTAGGAATCAATATTTTACACCGCCTCACAATCCTAAGCCAGCACAGTGATTTTTAAATCACGCTCGAAAGAATGAGCAAGCTCGTGACATACTAATGATTAAGCACGCACTAGAGTAGGTGTTGTGGTGTGGAGTGAATATGAACATGATAATATATAAATAAAAATAAAAAAAAAATACTTCTAGTATATTGTGCAATGTGTACGTGCATGGGTAACACACGATACCACACCCTCTCCCAAACTTAGGCTCCGTTTGGAGGGACTTATTTTCACCGGTCAAGCGGTCACGACCGCATGAACCGGACCTTAAATTAAGGCCCGTTCATGCGGTCGTGACCGCTTGACCGGTGAAAATAATCCCCCCCAAACGGAGCCTTAATCTAAACATTATGCACAAATGATAAGCATTGAGAATAAGTAAAAGAGCTGAGGAAGAGGAGTTACCCATGCTCAAAAATGAGCATACTAGAAGATTGACGTTAACTTTTTAACCAATCACACCCACCGCAAAAACAACTGCACACCTCTAAGAAGATCATCGACACAACAAAAGCAATAATAACAAAATTAGATAGTCAAACAAGCAAAAGCAAAGAATGGGTTGTCTCCCAAAAGCTCTTTTTTACCGTCCTTAAGGTGGACCAAATACCTAAAATAAGAAGTAATATAATATTGTTTTTAGCAATGACATAACTAAGCTAATCAAAAGTAAACAGCAACACAAAACATCCACACACATAAAAGCAACAACTAAGCAACCATAACAAAACACACTGGCCCAAAAAACACTTACTCATCAGCTATAAGCCAACTTATGGTGATTCTGTAAGACGCCCCTCTCAAAACACAAGACACCACTGAGGGGTGACTAATGTCCAGAACAGCCGTCTTGTGGTAACACCGACTAACAGGTCGACCGATACTACAAGACTCCTATTCTGCCGGATAAAACCAATTTCATCCTTGCCAACCCAACAAAAATAAAAATATAGAAGTCAAAATCCACACAAGTATATAAATCCAACCAAGTACAACAATAATAAGAAGCAATGACGGCTTCTACAATATCAGAGTACACAAAAATTGCCCCAAGGGCTACAATATGAGTCACTCAAAAGTCACGTCCATAGCTGACGACAGCGATGGTAATGTCGTATCAGGCCCTGTCACCCTGGCCTGACTGCCCTGCTGCACAACCTGATGCTGCTCTATCTGTGGGATTTCCTTCTAAAATGGAAGGCGTAGCAACCGTTAGTCATAAAGACTAAGTGGTTATCACATCCACTCCCCCAGCGACTCATAGGCACCTGGCGGAGAAAAGAAAATGGTACAATATATAAGTAATCGGTAGTACAAGCAGGTGGAGAATCAATATATCATGAGTAGTAACAGCTCAATGTATAGCAATATTGTAACACCTCCCCTGTAGTGGACGTATAATATGGGTCCGGCCGGGGCCCCACAGCATACGAACGCCACAGCTTTAGTATTATAAGTTGATATAACTACACAAACTCAAAACACCCGCACAACACAGCGGAAACAAACAGGACTAGAAGTTATCCACCACTAAAGAGTAAAACAAATGGCCTTAAGGCCTAACATCAAATGTCCAAAAGAGACATAATACATCAATCATGAATGTGCTCAGCACTCCTAGTCTACCTCGGCATGCAAGCCGGACAAAAGAGTCTCAAACAAACATCATCATAAATGTAGTGCTACAAAAGAGGGAAAAACACTTCATGGGCTTAGGCCTTTTTGGCCGGCGTGCTAGCTCCTGCATGCGACCCTTGCCCTGTAAAAATTATTAGTAACGTGGGTCAGCAAAGGCTGACCTCAAACTGTGTAACGACACATCTCCTCCCGGCCGCCCCTAACGGACCCCGGGGAACCCTCCAACCTGCAAGTCAGCACTTCATATGCAATAAAAATAGCTATAAACAGAAGAACATTTAAAACAGGCTTGAATGTCTCAATCATCAAACATGTTCTCTATTGGTTGAGCATATAAAGAAAGGGCCTACTATGCAACATGAATGCAACACCCGGGCTTCACCCAAGGTACCCTACTGCGTATGCATCTAGCACAACATCACATCATTTGGGTACTCACATTTCCCCATTGGCATAAAGCCGCAAACACTAAGGGAGACACCTCTCCCTCAAACGGCGCACAGGCCGCCACAAGGAAAACTTGCCAAGGCCCCACCCGCTCGTGGGCTTAGCCCCGGGCTTGCCTGCAAGCTCTGACGTCTCATGTCAGGATTCCAACAAACACAGACCGACCGATTCTAATAAGCCTTGCTGGACCCCATCCGCTCATGGCCTCTTTGCCCGGGCTTGCCCCAAGCTTGGCATTCTCGTCAGTCTCACAGAAGGGGACTAGTCTCGCCGGGACACTCTCCACACATGACGCACATGTCACGGGATAGCCAGCCGACCACGGAGACATAGCCACGCCTTGGCACATCACAAACCAAGACTAAGTACATCGTAATCCATCTTTGTACTGCAGCGTTCCCGCGCACCAAGGAAACCATCTCCAACTCGTGCGGAGCTAACCTTATCCACCAAGGAAACCATCTCCAACTCATACGGAGCTAACCTTGTCCCTCAAGGAAACCATCTACCGCCACGAGGAGCTAACCTTGTCCGGGTTCGACTACACGTACTTTTTCAAGCAAACGGGACAATCACCACCACAACACAAACGGCATCTTGCCGCAACGGAAATCTCTACGAATGCCTAAGTTCGTATGCAACATCACCGAGTCGGACTAACGGTCGCGACCACGGCTTCACCCACCATGCCTAATCCACTACCGAAGCGGATCTCTAATGCAAAAATATGTCGGGGACGGACTCAATCAACCCGGAGGTTCCTCTTGAACCTTGGCAAACCAAAACCCCTCTCATTTGAGAGTTTGGTGCCCAAAAAAATTAGAGAGAAAGAAAATAAATGATGCTAGTACATGCATCCTAAGGACCGAGAGGAGAGATGTCGTTACCTTCCGACTCCTCTTCCTTGTCATGGCAAAATAGCCGGATGGAAATCTTCGCAACGATCTAAGCTTCACGGATCCGGACTCGGTTCGCGATTTGGAGCTCTGAAACCCTTCCTACAGCCCAAGACCTTCTTCTTCCTCCTTGCTCTAGCTTTTCTCAAGAACTTAGAAAGAGAAGACTTGGAAAACAATGAGGGTTTCCAACCCTAAAATCGGACTTAACTTCCCAAGAGATGGCCTGAACCGTTAGATCCCAAAACCAGAAAAAGAATGGCCGTGATTCGCCTGGAAAATAGAAGATCTGGGCCGAACACGGCCTGGCACATGCCCGTGTCCAGGGCCGTGTGCATCATTCGCCGTCTCAAATCGACGCGCCTGGAATCGCACACGGGCATCCGACACGCCCGTGTTCAACCCGACACGCCCGTGTCCCCAGTGACACGGTCGTGTGGCCGGTCGTGTGCCTCCAACAACACGGCCCCGAAACCAACCCGAGAGCTGACACGGCCTGGGACACGCCCGTGGCCCAAGCAGTGTGCCAAGTCTCGACACCCGTCGACAGGCTTTGTGTCGACACCGCGGAAAAACGTCGAGCGAAGATCGTCGACCAAGCGGGACACGCCCGTGACACGCCCGTCACAGGCCGTGTGCCCCAGTCTCGACACCTTGTCGAGCAAAAGTGTCGACACTTGGGACGAGTGTCGACACGGCCTCGACACGCCCTGCGACACGCCCGTGTCGCAGGCCGTGTGCCCCACTCTCGACACTTTGTCGAGCGAAAGTGTCGACACTTGGGCCGAGTGTCGACACGGCCTCGACACGCCCTGCGACACGCCCGTGTCGCAGGCCGTGTGCCCCACTCTCGACACTTTGTCGAGCGAAGGTGTCGACACTTGGGCCGAGTGTCGACACTGCCTCGACACGCCCTGCGACACGCCCGTGTCGCAGGCCGTGTGCCTCCTGCCAGAAACCCAAAAATTTCCAGAACTACAGACTGAACCTCTTGCAAAACTGGGGTGTTACAACTCTCCCCCACTTAACAGAATTTCGTCCCGAAATTTCAAAACAAAAGGGTACAAAACTTAAATTGTACCTGACATGAAGAGTTCTGGATAATCTTCTAGCATGGCCTGTTCTCGTTCCCAAGAGAACTCCTCACGACCGCAGTTGTCCCATCGAACTTTCACGAGTTTGACTTCTTTATTCTGCAACTGCCGAGTCTCTGAATCCTCTATAGCAATTGGAAGGACTCGCGTCCTCAAGTCTTCCTCAATCGGCACCGATGCCGGCTCAATCACCACGCTAGCCTCCACCAAGGCTTTCCTCAAAACGGAGACGTGGAAGACGTCATGTAATCCACTCAAATCTGCGGACAGCGCCAACCGATAAGCTGCTTCTCCTACCCGCTTAACAATTTCAAAAGGCCCCAAAAACCTTGGACTCAGCTTCTTGAGTCGGCGAATCCGTGAGACGCCTTTGAACGGCTTGACCTTCAGATAAACCCAGTCACCAACTGCAAATTCCAACTTCCGGTGACGAGCATTAAAATATTTTGTTTGCCTGTCTTGCGCCACCTTCATACGCTCTTGGATGGTCCGTACCAACTCACACGCGTCAACCACCCCGTCCTTTCCCAACAGTTTGGTGTCTCCCGCCTCTGCCCAAGACATTGGCGTTCGACACCGCCTCCCATACAAAGCTTCGTATGGCGCCATTTTTATGCTTGCTTGAAAACTATTGTTGTACGCAAATTCTACCATGAAGAGGTGATCCTCCCACCTCTTGCCGAAATCAAGAACGCACATTCTCAACATATCCTCCATAGTACGGTTCGTTCTCTCTGTTTGCCCATCAGTTTGAGGATGGAACGCCGTACTGAACTTTAGCTTCTTGCCCAAGCTCTTCTGAACCAATCTCCAGTCCTTAGACGTAAACCGTCCATCTCGATCACTGACTATGCTCTTAGGAACTCCGTGCAGTCGCACAATGTTGCGAACATACAACTCCACCAGCTTCTCCACGCTGTCCTCTTTCCGATTTGGGATGAAGTGAGCCACCTTGGTTAGGCGATCCACGATCACACAAATAGCATCATTACCATGTTGCGATCTAGGCAAACCATGCACAAAGTCCATGGAGATGTCCTCAAATTTCCACTCAGGAATTGGAAGGGGCTTCAGGAACCCGCCCGGTTTCTGACATTCGGCCTTCACCAAGGCACATGTTTGGCAACGACTCACATACAAAGCTACATCTCGCTTCAACCCCGGCCACCAAAAGGATTTCTTCATATCCAAGTACATCTTTGTACTGCCCGGGTGAATGGAGTACTTTGAGAAGTGAGCCTCAAACATCAACTCCTCACGGAGATTGCCAAACTGCGGTACACAAACCCTTCCATCCTTTCTCAAGATTCCCCCAATCATCTCCCAGGCGCTGCTCTCGCCCTTTTGAGCCTCCAACACAAAAGGTTGAAACTCCACATCCAATCGAGTCGCTTCCCGAATACGATCGGACAAGTCATTTTGCACTTCAATCCAGTTCAACCGAGCCACGCTAGACTCGCCTCTCGCAACACATTCCAATCCAAGGGACTCTCATTCCCGTACCAACCGCTCATCATGAGCTTCGATCCAATTTCCTTGCCCCGAGTACTTTCTACTCAACGCGTCCACCACCACATTGGCTTTACCCGACGTATACTGAATCGCCACTTCGTAGTCTCCAAGAAACTCAACCCATCTGCGTTGCCGCATGTTCAAGTCCTTCTGATCCAAGAGATACTTCAGGCTTTTATGGTCCGTGAAGATCTCCACCCTTGCGCCATACACATAGTGTCACCATATTTTCAACGCGAAGATTACCGCCGCCAACTCCAAGTCATGGACGGGGTAATTCCTCTCATGAGGTTTCAGCTGTCTAGACCAAAAAGCTATCACCTTGTCATGCTGCACTAACACGCAACCCAAACCGCATCTCGATGCGTCACTGAAAATCTGAAATCCATCGGTCCCTTGCGGTAAACTCAGGATTGGAGCCATCATAAGCCTCTCCTTCAGGGCCTCAAATGCTTGACCGCACTCTTGGGTCCACACAAACTTATGGTCTTTGCGAGTGAGTGAGGTGAGGGGTAGAGCTATCTTCGAGAAATTCTCCACGAATCTCCTATAGTACCCGGCTAGTCCAAGAAAACTTCGGACTTCCGCCACGGTCCTCAACACCGGCCAATCTCTGATGGCCTCCACTTTCGCTGGATCCACTGCAACCCCATCACCACTAATCACGTGGCCCAAAAACGCCACCTTGGCTAACCAGAACTCGCACTTTGAGAACTTTGCAAACAATTGGTTCTCCCTCAACACTTGCAGGACCACTCTCAAGTGGGTCTCATGCTCCACTTCAGACTTGGAGTACACCAAGATGTCATCAATGAAGACAACCACAAACGAATCCAAGTAATCCTGAAACACTCGATTCATCAGATCCATGAACACCGATGGTGCGTTCGTCAACACGAACGGCATCACCGTAAACTCAAAGTGTCCATACCTTGTACCAAAGGCAGTTTTGGGTATGTCCTCATCTCGAATTCGCAGCTGATAGTAGCCTGACTTCAAGTCCAACTTCGAATATACCATTGACCCCACCAATTGGTCAAACAAATCGTCTATCCGAGGAATCGGATACTTATTCTTGACGGTCAATTTATTCAGCTCTCGGTAGTCTATGCATAGGCGCATGCTACCGTCTTTCTTCTTAACAAACAACACCGGTGCGCTCCACGGTGAAGAACTGGGTCTAATATATCCTTGCTCCAACAGTTCCTGTAACTGTACCTTAAGTTCCGCCAACTCCTTTGGTGCCATCCTAAAAGGGGGACGCGACACCGGTCTAGCCTCCGACACTAACTCGATCGAGAAGTCGATCTCCCGCCGAGGAGGCGCTCCAGGAAGTTCATCCGGAAACACATCCTTGAACTCTGCCACCACTGGCACTTCCTCAATAGATAGCTGGGAGAGACGAACCTCCAACAACGCTACCAGCGCCACACCTCCCTGGTTAACCGCCCACATCATTTGCATGGCCGTAATTAGGGAATGGGCTACTCCACAAAGGCCCACAAATTTGACTTCCGATTGCCCCTTACTCTTTAGGGTCACTACCTTGGATAAACAGTCAATGCTGGCGCGCTGCTCTGCAAGCCAGTCCATGCCCAAAATGACATCGAACTCTACTAATGGTAACACTGCTGCTTCCAAAACAAAGGCAACTTCGTCTAGCTCCCAACAAATGCGCCCTTTAGCCCCGGTGGTCATAGATGACCCATTGGGCATGCGCACTTTCAGCTCTGCTCCAAACGAGAAAGACCCAACTCCTATTTTTCGGACGAAGCTCTCCGCAAGAAAGGAGTGCGATGCTCCCGTATCGAACAATACCCTAGCTGGGTATCAGGAAACTAACACGAAGCCTACAACAAGACATCTCACAAAAAGGGGGTCTAAAAGTATGAAGCACAAATGCAAAACTTAAATTTTCTTCATACCTGTCACCACATCGGTTTGACGGATCGCTTCCTGCTGTCCAAGGTTGTAAGCCCTTGGTTGCACCGGTTGGAACCGAGAAGCGCTCGACTCCGCCATCTTTCCTTTCTCTGCAGCACTGGGGCCCGAGCGCACAGACTGCTCCTGCTTTGACTCTTGCCCCGCTCCCCCTTGCTGACAAGCACGGGCTATGTGTCCAACCTTCCCGCAGTTGTAACACGTCGGCGGTCCCCTAGAGTGAGAACCCCCAGGCGTCCAAGTGCTCCTCTCACCCGATCTGGAAGTGTGAGGCTTCCTCCTCCACCTGCTCCCATCAGACTTTACATGAGATTGGGAGGGCTTCCCTTCCCCATGCTTGGGAGTAAAACCCTTTCGACGCTGGGTTCGCTCCAGATCATTCTCCAAACTCCTGGCGGCTTCAACTAGCTCATTAAATCCCGCCCTCTTCATGGAGATGAGGGGCTGTCTCAGATTCTCCCTCAACCCCTGGTAGAAGAGGTTATCCCTCTCTACATCATCTGCCATTGTCGTTCCCGCATAACGACCCAAACGGGTGAACTCTTGCACGTATTCGTCCACCGTTTTGTCTCGCTGCATTAGATGCAGAAACTGCCTCTGCAGGGCCAACCGTGTTGAAACTGGAATATACCTCTTAAGAAAAGCGTCCCCAAACTCTTCCACTGACGGGGTGCGTCCCGGGAACTGGCGGCCGCTGTGGCTCACACACCACAATTTGGCATCTCCTTCCAACATGAACGCCGCATACTCAGCTTTCTTTTCCTCTGGCGTCTCTGCCGCCCTTAACAGTTCTTGAATACGAACCCACCAATCCTCCGCATCCGTTGGCGTTCCAACACCCTTAAAAGACGGGGGATGGAAACTCAGGAAGTATTTCATGTGTCGGTCTCCATGTCCTACCACCACCCTTTCTGCCAAAGGCTCCACTCGCCTGGCTTCTCCGCCTGGCACGGCCGTCGCCGTGTCTGGTGTAGCAGGGGTTGCTACCTGGGCTGCAGCCGCCGCTTGCGCTGCCACCATCGCTTCTGCAAGCATACGGCAGAAGTCAGCCGGGTTTACACCCGTGCCCAGAAGACCTGGAGCAGTAGCACTGCTCGCCGAGAGATCATCCCTTGCTCTTGAGGTGCCCGCCTCGTTGCTTGCACTCTTCAGGAAAACAAGAAATAAGAGATTAGTCTCCAATCTCAAGACTACAACATAAGGACACTCACGATCCCGCATTACTCTTATGTGGATAACTTCTCTACGCACTGACCTTGAATCAAACCTCGCTCTGATACCAAATTGTAACACCTCCCCTGTAGTGGACGTATAATATGGGTCCGGCCGGGGCCCCACAGCATACGAATGCCACAGTTTTAGTATTATAAGTTGATATAACTACCCAAACTCAAAACACCCGCACAACACAGCGGAAACAAACAGGACTAGAAGTTATCCACCACTAAAGAGTAAAACAAATGGCCTTAAGGCCTAACATCAAGTGTCCAAAAGAGACATAATACATCAATCATGAATGTGCTCAGCACTCCTAGTCTACCTCGGCATGCAAGCCGGACAAAAGAGTCTCAAACAAACATCATCATAAATGTAGTGCTACAAAAGAGGGAAAAACACTTCATGGGCTTAGGCCTTTTTGGCCGGCGTGCTAGCTCCTGCATGCGACCCTTGCCCTGTAAAAATTATTAGTAACGTGGGTCAGCAAAGACTGACCTCAAACTGTATAACGACACATCTCCTCCCGGCCGCCCCTAACGGACCCCGGGGAACCCTCCAACCTGCAAGTCAGCACTTCATATGCAATAAAAAAAGCTATAAACAGAAGAACATTTAAAACAGGCTTGAATGTCTCAATCATCAAACATGTTCTCTATTGGTTGAGCATATAAAGAAAGGGCCTACTATGCAACATGAATGCAACACCCGGGCTTCACCCAAGGTACCCTACTGCGTATGCATCTAGCACAACATCACATCATTTGGGTACTCACATTTCCCCATTGGCATAAAGCCGCAAACACTAAGGGAGACACCTCTCCCTCAAACGGCGCACAGGCCGCCACAAGGAAAACTTGCCAAGGCCCCACCCGCTGTGGGCTTAGCCCCGGGCTTGCCTGCAAGCTCTGACGTCTCATGTCAGGATTCCAACAAACACAGACCGACCGATTCTAAGAAGCCTTGCTGGACCCCACCCGCTCATGGCCTCTTTGCCCGGGCTTGCCCCAAGCTTGGCATTCTCGTCAGTCTCACAGAAGGGGACTAGTCTCGCCGGGACACTCTCCACACATGACGCACATGTCACGGGATAGCCAGCCGACCACGGAGACATAGCCACGCCTTGGCACATCACAAACCAAGATAAGTACATCGTAATCCCTTTGTACTGCAGCGTTCCCGCGCACCAAGGAAACCATCTCCAACTCGTGCGGAGCTAACCTTATCCACCAAGGAAACCATCTCCAACTCATACGGAGCTAACCTTGTCCCTCAAGGAAACCATCTACCGCCACGAGGAGCTAACCTTGTCCGGGTTCGACTACACGTACCTTTTCAAGCAAACGGGACAATCACCACCACAACACAAACGGCATCTTGCCGCAACGGAAATCTCTACGAATCCCTAAGTTCGTATGCAACATCACCGAGTCGGACTAACGGTCGCGACCACGGCTTCACCCACCATGCCTAATCCACTAGCGAAGCGGATCTCTAATGCAAAAATATGTCGGGAAACGGACTCAATCAACCCGGAGGTTCCTCTTGAACCTTGGCAAACCAAAACCCCTCTCATTTGAGAGTTTGGTGCCCAAAAAAATTAGAGAGAAAGAAAATAAATGATGCTAGTACATGCATCCTAAGGACCGAGAGGAGAGATGTCGTTACCTTCCGACTCCTCTTCCTTGCCATGGCAAAATAGCCGGATGGAAATCTTCGCAACGATCTAAGCTTCACGGATCCGGACTCGGTTCGCGATTTGGAGCTCCGAAACCCTTCCTACAGCCCAAGACCTTCTTCTTCTTCCTCCTTGCTCTAGCTTTTCTCAAGAACTTAGAAAGAGAAGATTTGGAAAACAATGAGGGTTTCCAACCCTAAAATCGGACTTAACTTCCCAAGAGATGGCCTGAACCGTTAGATCCCAAAACTAGAAAAAGAATGGCCGCGATTCGCCTGGAAAATAGAAGATCTGGGCCGAACACGGCCTGGCACACGCCCGTGTCCAGGGCCGTGTGCATCATTCGCCGTCTCAAATCGACGCGCCTGGAATCGCACACGGGCATCCGACACGCCCGTGTTCAACCCGACACGCCCGTGTCCCCAGTGACACGGCCGTGTGGCCGGCCGTGTGCCTCCAACAACACGGCCCCGAAACCAACCCGAGAGCTGACACGGCCTGGGACACGCCCGTGGCCCAAGCCATGTGCCAAGTCTCGACACCCGTCGACAGGCTTTTTGTCGACACCGCGGAAAAACGTCGAGCGAAGATCGTCGACCAAGCGGGACACGCCCTGTGACACGCCCGTGTCACGGGCCGTGTGCCCCAGTCTCGACACCTTGTCGAGCAAAAGTGTCGACACTTGGGACGAGTGTCGACAAGGCCTCGACACGCCCTGCGACACGCCCATGTCGCAGGCCGTGTGCCCCACTCTCGACACTTTATCGAGCGAAAGTGTCGACACTTGGGCCGAGTGTCGACACGGCCTCGACACGCCCTGCAACACGCCCGTGTCGCAGGCCGTGTGCCCCACTCTCGACACTTTGTCGAGCGAAAGTGTCGACACTTGGGCCGAGTGTCGACACGGCCTCGACACGCCCTGCGACACGCCCGTGTCGCAGGCCGTGTGCCTCCTGCCAGAAACCCAAAAATTTCCAGAACTGCAGACTGAACCTCTTGCAATGGGGTGTTACAAATATTATCAACATTCTATGTTAGTAGTTCTACTCAAATCAAAACAAACCAAGAGGCATATAAATCTACAACAGGAAAGCAACTTAACTTATAAAAATAGTCATACATATTTATAAGTTAAGGATCTGCTTAACAGTAAAGTAACATATCATATAAGAGTGCCCATACAAACGTATATGGTAAGGATCTAAGCGGTGCAATGCAATGATATGAATGCAACATGATGACTCGCCCATGCTCACACACACGGGCACTACTATGTTGACACAGACTTGCAGTTCCCACTTTTCGAGCAGGTAGCTAACCTCTCAGGCACCATCCAACATGGACGGACGGTGACAGTATAGCGGGCGTCTCAACTACTAGGCGGGCATCCATACTACCAAGCCTAGGCCTCCATATGCCTCAATGCTAAGATCACAACAACGGAGCTCCTGCGTACGACTCAGAAGGGGGTCTCAGGTAGATGTGCACCAAGAGCCCAGCCCAACTGTCCTATCATTTTGGCACGGAAGGAGCCTATGGGAGCATAACACCAAAGGACAAAGCCCAACCGTACACTTGGCATAGGAGGAGCCCCGGTAATAAGCACTGGGAACCAAGCCCTACCGTTCAAGGTCTATATGTCAACTCCCGTCAGTGTGACGACTAGCAAGCTCGTAGACCCACCACACTATCCTTAACCTAGGATTATGACACCGCGTGTTAACTCACACTGCATGTAGTTTCATATTGTCGTGGTACGGAAGGAGCCTGTGGGAACGTATCAGTAATGGACCAAGCCCAACTATCCAAGATCTCATTTCATCATTACCAAACCAGTGCGGTCAAACACACACACACCCTTTCACATTCTCGTACTCCCAAGCACTTAAGCATCATCATAAACACAGATGGCAATCCACATCATACAACATACTGCTACTTGTAGGGAGACACGCTATAAGTAATGGACTAAACAAATTATCCCATCCAATACTTGAGATCACGATTCAACATATTTCATGGTCATGGGATTTACCTCATCTGATTCCTTTCTTATAATCAAACATTCACCAACATTTATGCTTTCATATACTTATCACAACTATATATTAGCTCTTTATGTATTCTTCAAGCAGGATGACATAAGTATTATGAAATCCTTTGGTTTCAAGTATAGTTAAATTTTCTATAGTGGGTGGGTGAATAGGTTATTGCTCTCTTATGTTATATTTTTAACTTTATTACTTATGTGAGTGATGTGATTATGTTAATTATACTTTCAAGGCAATCACATAGATAATATGTTGGATCTCTACTTGGATTTGGGCTAGGTTCACTAAACTAGGATTATTGACTCATCTTGTATAGCCAGGGTCATGTCTGTGTCCTAGAGTCTAGGGCATGTCCATTGAGTAACATTGCTTGGATCAGCCATCAACAGACTGTAAAAGACTCAAGACTTAGAGAAATTTCAAAGATTCAGGAAATGAGTTCGACGTTCGTCGAACTCAGCTCGACGAAAGTAGTGCTCAGCTCGACGAACTCAGATACAATTCTCTGAGTTCAGCTCGACGAACTTAGCTCTCAACTCGACGAACTTAAACCACAGTATTGACAAGTTTTATCAAGTAGCAGTTAGCAGTTCTCAGGTCGACGAACTTAGTTCTCAAGTCGACAATTACTGGATACTCTGCTTCAACATTCAAAGTCCAGCAAACATTTCTCTGAACTCTAGTAGACAAAGTCAGATTATCAGCTCAACGATCTTAATGCACAGAATTGGCAAGTTTCTTCAGAAAGCAGTCAGCTGTTTTTGGATCGACGATCTTGGATCTCAGGTCGACGAACAACAATTATCTTGTCGACGAACATGACTTCTCAGCTCGACGAACTCTGGACCTAGGTCGACGAATTCTGTTCTTTGCTCGACGATTTCTGTACAAATCCAGACTTGGATTTTTCCCTCTTTTTGTCCTTATTTTATTGCAGTAATTCCTGAGTAATCAATGCTTAATATTCTCTGAATATTACCGTTAGAAGCAGCATTGATTATGTCATTCATCAGGATTATTACTTGCAGCTTTCAATAAAATAGTTGGGGAAATCAATTAATGCAGACATTCTCAAGGCCGCCAGCAATCAATGCAGGAAGGGAATTCAAAATTCAAAAGGAAAATTCCCTTAAAGATATAAAAAGCGATTTTCTTCCTTCTTCTACATCAAGACAGACACAGAGAGACAGCACAACAAGATAGGCAATACAGAAAGCAATAATAAAGTAATAGAGGCAAGAAACAAGAAGCCCAGACCAGAGAAATAATACAAGATACTGAAGAAGAAGAAGAACACACATTAAAATCAAGAGTCTTATTCATTCTTCACTCTGGGATTCTTCAAGGATAACAAAACTTTATCAGTCAAGAAGTTCCTGGAGCTCTTCTGGTCAAAGCTAAAGATTGAAGACCTACTCACCCTGAAGCAAAGCTCAATCTTCCTGAACAACTTAATAACTCAGGGGGAGCTTTGTTAACATCAAAGATTCACTAGTCTTCTCAGTTGTATTTGAGAAAGAGAAGACATCACCACTCTCTCACCCCTCACTATACTAAGGGTTCTTTAACTCCCTTCAAAAGTTATTCTTTGGTTGCAAGTCACCTGATCAAAAGATTTGGGTTGGTTTTTGAGCACCTGATCAAAAACTCATTGGTGGCAGTCACCTGATCAAAACCTGTTAGTGTATTCCTACCAGGGTGGTAGAAGAGTGGATGTACCTAGGTTGGGAAACCACTATAAAAATTCTTGGGCTGTCTGGTTGTCCTCTTTCTTTTGTTCTTGTTGTGCTTGTGTTAGTTAGGTTTGCTGTGCCTGTGATAATTAATTTAATATTGTTGTGCCTGTGGTAGATTAGATTATCTTAGTTTGCATTTTTACTTACAGTAAATATTGGTATCAAATAGCTGCTATACTCTGAAGTTCTTAATTAATAGCAAAAAGCTTTAAAGTTTTAAAGATACTCTATTAACCCCCCCCCCCCCCCCCTCTAGAGTATATCAGATCTAACCCTCACTTTCAATTAGTATCAGAGCAGTGTTCCTTTGGTTGTACAAGTTAACTCTTGAACCAAAAGATCCTGTGTTAGAGCTGAACTTTTATTTTCCTTAGGTTTATATACACAGCATGGCACAAAATATGGATTATGCAAGCATCATACCTCCAGTGTGCAACTTAAATAAGTTTGTCATCGGGAAGGTAAGAATTAAACTATATATGAATTCCATTAATGAGGACATCTACAACTCTATTTTTACAGGTCCACCTCAATCAACTGCCTCTACATCTACACCAACCTCAGGCACACATGTTGTTCCACCACTTGAGTGGACAGATGCACAGAAGAAGGCCAAGGTTGCTGATGCAAAGGCCATGAACATTCTGTCTCAAACTATGTCTGATAATATTTTCCATAAGGTGGCTGAATGCACATCAGCCAAGGCTATTTGGGACTCTCTCAACCAAATGGTGGCTGGATCTGTTGATGAGAGGAAAGACAGAAGATCCAATCTCATATCCAAGTATGAGAATTTCAGGAAGGATGAGTCAGAATTGTTGCAGACATGTACAACAGACTTAGCTCAATCATCAATGAGCTGAAAACTTTGGATAAGGACATCACCCTTACTGAAGTAAATGATAAAATCCTCATGTGCTTCCCAAGCTCATGAGATTCAAGGATCTGGCCAATCAAGTAGGCCAGGAGCTTAAATGAGATTTCCACAGAATCTTTACTTGGAAAGCTCAAATCCTATGAGCAGCTGATAAAGTCCAGAGAAGCAGTTGAACAAAGGACTCCTCCACCAGTAAGAAAGGAGCACAACTTGGCATTCAAGGCTGCTGAAGAGACTGAAGCTTCAAAAGTAAATGAAGAATTGATGAGTCTCCTTGCCAAGAGATTTTACAAAATGGCAAGCAAGGAATTCAGAAGAAAATCATCCAGGCAGGATGATAAGTCAAGGTATGATAAAACACCTACTAAAGAAGTAGTATGTTTTGGATGCAGGAAACCTGGACACTTTATCCCAGATTGTCCAGAGAATCAAAAGAAAGAAAGAAGAAGAGAGAAGGACTCTAGAAGAAAACAAAGCTCAAGTCTTCCTCCAGCAAATACAAAAAGAAGGAGAAGGGTTTTGTTGCTGAAAACTGGAGTGACAGTGAAGATGAATCCACATCTTCCAGTTTCAGTGAAGAGGAAGAAGAGGCAAGGGCCAAGGAAGTCTGCCTCATGGCCATCAATGCCTCCAGCAGACCATCGGATGATGATGAAGAATCTGATAATGAAGGAGCTTCAGAATCAGAAGCTGATCAGGTACTTTCATCTTTTGGTTATAATTCTGATAGTTTCAAAATTGAATTTAAAACTATGTGCATTGACCTAATCAACTCTGAAAAGAAAATTAAAACACTTAGGGAAAGACTATCCAATCAAGAAAATCTGAGGTCTGAAAACACTAAGTTAAAAGATGAACTAACACTAGCTAATGAACAAATTATTTCTTTAAAAACACAGTTATGTGAGGCTAAGCAACTTGAGGAATCTCTCAATGGGAGAAGCCTTAAGCTGATGGACATTACAAGCACAGTCAATGCCATACTGAATGGCAAACTTGGCTTAGGTGCATCATCAAGCTTACCCCACATACTTAAGAAGAATGTATTATCAACTCCCATTAGATTTGTTTCAGCCAAAGGTAAAGAGGTAATAAACAACAAACAAACCACAGAAGAATTACCTAACACTAAAAATCAAAATAATAGAAACCAGAAAATCTTAAGTAAAAACAAAGTTCAACAGATTTCGTCGAACTCAGGTCGACGAAATGTGGCTTGTTCGTCGAACTCCGATCGACGATCTATGAACGTCAATATTAGCTACACTAATTCGTCTTACTGCGATCAACGAATCTTGTATAGTTCGTCGAGCAGAGATTGAGGAACTTGGGGCACAAAAAATGAATATGTTCATTCTCTGAGCAGAGATCGACGATCTCATCCCACTTTTTCGAACTCTAGTGTACGAACTTATAACTTTTCGTCGAACCCAGACAGACTTAATAAAAGTCATAATTATAACAGCAACTCTAATCAAACTAGGAAACCTTTTAATCCACTTACTGATTGGATAATTCCTCCTATAAGATATCACCCCTTCGGGTATAAATCTCAACCTGAATTTTCAGTAATATCAAGCTTTTCTTATCAATAATATAAAGGACCCAAGATAACCTGGGTCAAGAATAACCAATTGTTTTCATTGCAGGAAAAGAGCTGTCCAGCTGTTAATCAAAAATGGTACCTGGACAGTGGATGCTCTGAGCATATGACTGGCCGCAAGGACAACTTAATTAACTACAAGTCCAAGCTAGGACTAAAGGTGATTTTTGGTGATTCAAATTGTGGCCAGTCTGAAGGCTTTGGAGAAGTAAAGATTGGAACAGTCACTTTCAAAAAGGTGACATATGTAAGTGGACTCAATCATAACCTCATCTCCATAAGTCAACTATATGATGAAGGTTATCAGGTATATTTTAACTCAAAGCCTTGTATTATTTCTAATAAAGAAAAACAAACCGTTTTAATTGGAAATAGACAAGGTAACATATATATAGTAAAATTTCATTCTACAATCACAGATATCTGTTTAATTAAAGTTGTTTGCAATCAAAATGATCTTTGGCATAAAAGGCTATGGCATGTTAATATGAAAAACATTATTAGGCTATCTAAAGACAACCTTGTGAGAGGTTTGCCTTCTGGTCCCTACAAGAAGGAAGGCCTCTGTAGGGCTTGTCAACTAGGAAAGCAAACTAAATCTAGTTTTAAATCAGTTTATAAGAGTGATTCACCTTGGATATTTTTGGACCCATTGCTGTACAAAGCCTACGAGGGAAATCTTATACCCTAGTTATTGTAGATGACTTCTCAAGATTCACTTGGGTGTTCTTTCTGAGATCTAAGTCAGATACATTCAAAGTTCTTACTGATTTTCTCATGACCATACATATTGAGTACTCTACTCATATTGCATTGATCAGAAGTGATCATGGTATAGAGTTTGAGTCTCTTCTTATACATGTGTTCTGTGAGAAGAAAGGTATCAGGAACTGCTTCTCAGCTCCTAGAACTCCTCAACAAAATGGGGTAGCTGAAAGGAAGTATAGAACCTTGATTGAAGCTGCAGACACATTACTTGCAGATGCCTACATGCCCCTATCCTTTTAGGCAGAGGGTGTAAGCACAACAAACTATATACTGAATAGGAGTCTAATACATAAACTTAAGAATAAGACTTTATATGAATTACTTAAAGGGAAGAAACCTAAAATCAAATATTTTAAAGTATTTGGTTGCATATGTTATATTCAAAATAATAACAAGAAGTATATTAGAAAGTTTGAAGCTAAGAGTGAAGAGGGAATTTTTCTAGGATATTCCCAAGTCAGCAAAGCTTATAGGGTGTTCAAAAAATCATCTTTAAAAATTGAGGAATCAATTCATGTAACCTTTGATGAGTTTAACCTGTCTTATAATGAGAAAGAGATTTCTACCAATAGCACTTTGCAGGTACCTCACTTGTATGAGAAATTGGGTGAGTTAAAACTTCCACAAGAGGTTATATCACCTCCCACTCCATAAGCTGATGAAGATAGTGAAGAAGAAATTATGGAAGAGGTTGAACTTCATTCAACAGCAGACATTATTCCACAAGAGAAATTAACTCCAAATATTGTTGCTGAACCAACTCCACCCACTGATCTTGTCACACTAAGGGATCACCCTAGATCTCAAGTGATTGGGGGCATTTCAGTAGGTGTACAGACAAGGAATCAACTCAACCAAGATGTGATGCATGTCTGTTTCCTCTCTCAAGTTGAGCCTCAACCAACCAAGATGTGATGCATGTCTGTTTTCTCTCTCAAGTTAAACCTTCCACAAGAGGTTATATCACCTCCCACTCCACAAGCTGATGAAGATAGTGAAGAAGAAATTATGGAAGCGCTTGAACTTCATTCAACAGCAGACATTATTCCACAAGAGAAATTAACTCCAAATGTTGTTGCTGAACCAACTCCACCCACTGATCTTGTCACACTAAGGGATCACCCTAGATCTCAAGTGATTGGGGGCATTTCAGTAGGTGTACAGACAAGGCATCAACTCAACCAAGATGTGATGCATGTTTGTGAGTTTTCTGATGTGTTTCCTAGCGACCTTCCCGGTCTTACCCCTGTCAGAGATGTCGAGTTCGTGATCGATTTGGAGCCGGGTACGCGTCCTACTGCTAAGGCGCCGTACCGGATGGCCCCGCAAGAGCTGGAGGAGCTGCGTACCCAGCAGGATGAGTTATTGGAGAAGGGTTTCATAAGGCAGAGCTCGTCGCCCTGGGGTGCGCCTGTTATCTTTGTGAAGAAGAAAGATGGGTCGATGCGCCTTTGCATCGACTACAGAGAGTTGAACAAAGTCACCATCAAGAACAGGTATCCCCTGCCTAGAATTGACGACTTATTCGATCAGTTGCGTGGTAGCTTTGTGTTCTCCAAGATTGACCTTCGATCAGGATATCATCAGCTCAGGATCCGGGAGTCAGACATTCCACGGACGGCTTTCCGATCGAGGCATGGACATTTCGAATTCCTAGTTATGTCTTTTGGTTTGACCAACGCGCCATCAGCATTCATGGACATGATGAACCGGGTGTTCAAATATTTTCTGGACAAGTTTGTGGTCGTATTCATAGACGACGTTCTGATTTATTCCCGGAATGCTGCGGAGCATGATCAGCACTTGCGGTTGGTATTATCTGCCTTGAGAGATCATCAGTTGTTCGCCAAGCTGAGTAAATGTGAATTCTGGTTGCCTCAGGTTTCCTTCCTGGGTCATGTGGTGAACAAGGATGACATTTCAGTGGACCCGGAGAAGATTTCTGCAGTGATGGATTGGCATAGGCCGAGCACACCCAAGGAGATTAGGAGCTTCTTGGGGTTGGCCGGCTATTATAGAAGGTTTATTGAGGGCTTTTCTACCTTGGCAGCGCCCTTAACTAAGCTGATGCAGAAGCATGCAGCGTTCATCTGGAGCGAGCAGTGCGAGGAGGCCTTTCTGTAGCTAAAGAGGAGATCGTGCACTGCTCCGGTTTTGACATTGCCTACGGAGGGCAAGGACTATGATGTATATGTGGATGCCTCCCATGTTGGGCTCGGAGGCGTGTTGATGCAAGAGGGTAAGGTGATCGCGTATGGGTCGCGGCAGTTGAAGACTCATGAGCGGAATTACCCTACGCATGACCTCGAGTTTACGGCAGTGATTTTTGCGTTGAAGCTGTGGAGGCATCTACTCTATGGGGCCCAGTGCTAGATTTTCACAGATCATAAGAGTCTGAAGTACGTGTTTACTCAGAAGGAGCTGAATCTGCGCCAGCGGCGGTGGCTAGAGTTTGTGGCCGATTATGACGTGGAGATCCAGTAACATCCAGGCAAGGCCAATGTGGTGGTCGACGCCCTGAGCCGCAAGACAGGGAAGATTTTCAACCTCACGGTAGACCGTTTAGTGGAAGAGTTTTTGTTGATGGACATCTCCGTGGGATGCTGTGATTTGCAAAGCAGTTTGGCAGTGGCAGAGCCATCTTGGATTTCACTCACCAGGTTACACCAGAAGGATGATCTGGATTTGTTACACCTGTACCTCAGGGCTGAGAGAGGGGAGTTGCCGGATTTCTCAATCGATGATTCGGGTACCTTGAAGTACCGCGGCAGGTTTTGCATCCCCGCGGTTGGAGACATCATGAGTTTGGTATGCAAAGAGGATCATGGATCCAGTGTTGCCTACCACCCAGGATCCACGAAGATGTATCATGATTTGAAGCAGATCGCCTGGTGGTATGGTATGAAGGGGGATATAGCTCGGTATGTTTCTGAATGTTACACTTGCAAGCGGGTGAAGGCCGATCATGGGAGGCCTGGTGGCAAGTTGACTCCTTTGGAGATCCCGACTTGGAAGTGGGAAAGTATCTCTATGGACTTCATTACGGGCTTACCAAGATCTCCAAGGGGATTTGATTCAGTTTGGGTGATCGTGGATCGATTGACGAAGTGTGCGCACTTCGTACCTTATAAGATCGACTACCCGATGAAGAAGATAGCAGAGCTGTATTTGAGCGAGGTCATCAGATTGCACGGTGTGCCTGTTAGCATCATTTCTGATTGAGACTCTCGTTTTACATCTCGCTTCTGGAGGAGTCTGCAAGAGGGTCTGGGTACAGATTTGAGGTATTCTACCGCTTACCACCCACAGACAAATGGGCAGACAGAGCGTGTGAACCGGATTGTGGAGGATATGATCAGGTGCTACATTCTAGACCACGGTGGGGCATGGGATGAGCGTTTGCGGCTCATGGAGTTTGCCTACAATAACAGTTACCAAGAGAGCTTGCAAATGGCTCCCTTCGAGGCATTGTATGGGAGGCGCTGCAGAACTCCGTTGTTTTGGATTGAGGCCGGTGAGAGGCCTTTGTTGGGTCCTGATGCTCTCGAGGAAATGGAGGTTGTTGTGAAGCTCATTCGGGAAAAGCTTTGGTTAGCTCAGGAGAGATATGAGAAGAACGCCAACCGGCGTAGGTCCGATTTGGAATTTTCGGTGGAGGATTTGGTCTTCTTGAAGGTGTCTCCGATGGTTGGAGTGAAGAGGTTCGGCAAGAACCATAAGGTGGATCCGAGGTATGTGGGCCCATTCAGAATTTTGGAGCGTATTGGTGTGGCAGCATATAGGTTGGATATACCAGCCAACTTCCCGGGCATACATAATGTTTTTCATGTAAGCCAGTTGCGGAAGTGTGTGCGGAGTAGTGGGCAAGTCTTGGATACTGTGCCCCAGTTGGAGCCCAACCTCTCGTATGTTGAGGTGCCGGTCCGCATCTTGGATACTCAGGATCGGGTGCTGCGGACAAAGTCTATCCCGATGGTGAAGGTTCTTTGGAAGAATCAAGGTTTGGAAAGCGCGACTTGGGAGCTAGAGTCGGCTATGAGGGAGGCTTACCCTCGCCTGTTCTCCTGATTTGTTGGGTATGTTTTCATTCTAGTAACTTTTGTTTGTTACTTTCCTTCTATAGTAGAAGTAGTGTACGTAAAGTTTCGGGACGAAACTTTCTTTTAGGGGGAGTGACTGTAACGCCCCCGATTTTTCGGCAATTGTTTAAATCCTCGTTTGGCATTACGTTGGCGCATTTTCGGCTCGTGCCGTTGTTAGAGTACCTCGTTAGGTGTTCTTAGAGGTTATAGCCTGTTGTATGGTTTCCCCAGCTAGTCGGCGTCTATTTTGGAGGCCCAGCTGAGCCTCTTAGGGAATCCTTGTGCTTTGGCTTCGGGTGAGGTTAGCCCGAGTGTGTGGTCGTCGGAGGTTGTGTCCGACTTCGCCGATGTTTTCGTAGCCCGAGTATTGAGCTACGGTGCGGATTTGTTCGGAATCCGAGAGCGTTAATTTTCGCGTCATTTTGACGGTTGCTAGTTAGCGAGTCGTCATTTATGTGAGCGTATTTACATGTTTACGCATTTAGGGCATAGCGCGTGATTTAGACGTGCAAGGTTCTAATAATTTACGTGTGCGTGTCTATGTTCATGTGCTAGTATGTATATATATATAGAGTGTTGGTATGTATATATATATATATATATATATATATATATATATATATATATATATATATATATATATATATATATATATGTGTAAGTAAAAATATTAATGCACATATAGGTGTTAATTTATATGAGATGATATATTTATAGTGGATTAGTTAGTGTTTTGTTAATAGGATCAATTAGGGGCTGCCTTTATGCTTAAGCCAATTAAAATTAGGTTAGGGTATTCTTAATTAGGATATAAATATATATATATAAGGGTTTCATTAGGTTTAGGTTTTCTTTTCCCCAAACCCAGCGGCCGACTGCTGCAGCCCGAGCGTCGTTCCTTCGCGCGGAAGAAAGAGGCGGAAGCCCGGTGCTGCTCCGACCGCCTATTCCCCGCCCAGATCCGCTTGAAATCGCGATTTGAGGCCGGATCCGTGCTCTTCTAGTCAAGATCTCCATTCTAAGGTATCTATCTTGAGATTTCCTCCATGTTCTTCCCGGTCGGATCACTGCATCTCCAGTTTTTTTTTCCGGACAGTAATGGAGTTTTCCTACCCTAAATGTTGTCCAGGATTTTCCCTATATTGTTGCTTGTGGCCGGCGGTTGGGAAGAGGAAGCTTGGCCGATTTTTTGTTCTTCAAAGGCAACCAAGGCAAGTGCGTCCTTCGCCCTTGTCAAAGTAATTTCAATATAAAGCTCTTGATTTTTTTTGCTTGATTTCAGATTTCAGATTTCCTCCTAGGCTTTTGCTCACCCAAAATCTTTGGTGCTAATCCTCACTTGTTTTATGTTGCGGTTTCACGGTTAGGGGTGTTAGATCGAATTTTATACCAAATGCTGTATTAGTTTAAATGTTGTATTTTTGGACTTTGAGTAATGCCCAGATTTCGTTAAGGATTTTAACTTGTTCTTGTTCAAATACCTTGTTTGTTTAAATTGCGATCGGAAAGAGTTTAGCCTTAGTGTTCCTTTTGTTTGGCCTTGAACAATGCCCAAACCGAGTATATAGCTTGTAGCTTTGCTCTTTTCAATAAATTGTTGTAGCTTTGGATCTTGCCCAAGTGAGTATAGTTCGAAGGCTCATGTATTAGCTCTTGTTCATTAATTTCGATTAGAACTTGTCCAAATGGTTAGGAGTAATTGTTTGATAGAACCTCGTTCATTTCTTATCTAGTTTATAGAGTGTGGTTTTTCCTTGGGTGTAAACCAAGACCAACTCGTTTTATTACGAAGTTAATTGTTTATGTTTGCATCAAGTTAATCGTTTATGTTTGCTATCAAATTAATCGTGCATGGATAGGCATCAGATTAATTATGTATGTCTTTGTATCAAATTAATTATGCCTGTTTTGGTGTCTAACCTAATTCTTTTTGTTATGGTGACCAACTAATGGTGCATGTTTAGTTGAGTGTCGTACTACTGGCATAATTACAGTATCGTTCTGCTTTCAATTTATTTGTGTCAAACTACTTGCTTGGACAAACTCGATGATTAGTCCGTTGGTATGTATATAAGGCTCTTAGGTGGGTTGCTCTATAGTGTTTAGGGTTCAGTGTGACTTCTTGGTGGTTCATGGAACCACTAGTAAGGATTTTCCCGAGTCACTTAGTGTTGGAGTAGGATGTGATTTTGAGGTGGGTCGGACCGATGTCGCCACCCTTGTTTTACTTCTTGTCTTATTAAGACAATATGGGTTGTTTGGTTGAGTTGGACTGATGCCACCACCACAACACCTTGAGATATTTAGGCCTGTTAGACTTGGATGGACCGTTGCCACCAGCCTAGGCCCTTGTTACTGGTTTTGTCCATCTCCAGTATTAGGTGACTCTTTCTGCTCTAGCTTTATGCTAGGATTTATTTATTTCTGCTAATCCTTTTTGCAGAGATAGTTGAAATTCGGCTTCATTCGTGCTCTTGATGTACTCCCTTTCCACTTACCTTTGTGGGAATCAGTTTTACATGCTTTACTTACCTTCTTTTACCTGTACCTGTTTTACTTCACCTTCACTTACTTCTGACCTGATTTTAAATCCTATATAAATCTATTGTACCTTTGTTTTCTTTTGATAGTTGATTTGCTGAGGTGTTCGTTTTTTTTTTCTGAATACCTCATGTACAGGTATTTAGCCGACTGTGCGGCTAGTTTGCTCCTGGAGATTTTCTAGCATTTCAGCTGCTACTGTGGTTCTCAGTTCCTCTTGTTTGGGAGGTAGCTTTTCTTTAGACTTGTATTATAGACATACCTACTCACCAGTGAGTTCGTGTCAGTTGGTGGCGCCCACTGGTGGTTTCTCTTTTAGATACTTTGTGCTTGCTTACACTGTTAGTTTTCTTCTGTTTTTGAGATTCATTAAACTTGCTCCTGGGATGATTTATGTTAGGTTGCTAGTTACTTTAAAACCTATAAAAAAACAATTATTATATCTAAAACATAGTCATCATGTTTTCGTCTCTAAAAAGCTTAATCACTACTTTCAAAACCACGTAATATGGTCATTTTCTATATTTATCATATAAATTAAATCTAGGGTCTTGCATAGTCTAAGGTGTCCCCTGGGGGCGCTTATGCATTCTCTTAGGACGTTAAAAAATGAATAAAGTATTTTCCGCTACGTATAAGTATAATTTTGAAGGGGTGGACTAGTTGATCCACGAAGCCGAGGGATACGGCCTCTAAAATACATTCGATTTTCACATCATTAAAGCTTATGTTGTTTTTTTATTAGTCTTAGTAGTTGGTGGTTGCCTGAGTGTCGGCAGTTATCCCCTGCCTGACGTGGCATCACAACGCGTGTTTTCTCCTACTCTGATACTTCTTAATTTGAGAGAAAATGCGGGTTGTGACAACAGCTTATCTTCTATTATTAGGCGTTGAGTGTGGAGCTTTCAATCAACGCATTTGGACTTTGCCAAATTTTATTGTGAAAACACAATCTCTGACAGACTAAGGTTCAGTCAACGCTTTTTATCACATGACGTTGAGTGAGTAAATTTCACTCAACGCCTATGGACTTAGTCATATATCAACATAGATTTTTTGTAACTTTGACTGACTGGGATATACTCAACGAATATGAAGTTATGGCGTTAAGTGAATGGACTTCACTAAACGCCCGTGGACTTAGCCACATTTCTGCCTGTTTTTTCTTAGACATTTACTACCTTAGCATGTCTCACAGCTGTTTGTTGTATGACATTGAGTGAGTAGACTTCACTCAACTCCTGTGGACATAGCCACATCTTCAGCTTGCCAATTGTTTAACTTTGACTATACAAGCTGAACTCTACGCTATTAGCCACATAGCTTTGAGTGAATAGAGTTCACTCAATGCCTGTGGACTTAGACAATTTTATGTCTTTCCCCTAGCTTGCCTAGTCATCAACTGCCTTGTCGACTTGAATCAACCTGTCCAATCAATGCATAGAAGGTATCCTGCATATATAGAATTGTAGGACATGTTAGATTACAACATATATATACCATTGTATATAAGGCCTTCTTTAAATCCAGGACATTGGGATCAATGGACCCAGCAATCTCCCCCTATTTGAAGAAGTCAAAATCTAAGACAATGTTATACACTTATACAAATATGCAACATATATAGTAAGAGACACATTGCAGAACTTAGAGAAAATAGTGAATCATAATCAAAAATGATTTTCATTAAACTTAGAAGGAACAAATGTTTATGTGCATGTAACAAAACATAACACATTCCTTAAGCCCAATAAGTAGAACAAGAAACATTTCAAGTTTTAGATTCCCTTATCACAATGTCACTGCCCTTAGGCTTCTTTTTGAATCTTTCTTCCTTCTCAGCTCCATCAGCTATCTTTTTCCCTTTCTTGTTAGCTTTGTCTGCTTCAACTGCTTCAGACTTCTTGATTTTCTGCCTCTGGAAGTAACCATAAGGTTTTGGAATGTATTTGATAGGTTCAATGACATCAGGATCTAATGTGCTTGCAAACTTGTCCCTTCTGAATTTCCTCCTTTCATTTTCCCTTCTTCTATCTTGTTCCATTCACCTGAGTTATAGAGTTTGCCTCTATCAATTTTCTTAGTCTTTTTATGCTCCCAGGCAGACAGGATGATGGTTCTTGACTCTGGGCTCCACTGTTCAAAGTCATCTCTCTTCTCCATCTCTTCTCTATATCTCCTCTTGCTCAGCCTTATCTCTTCCTCATTCTTAACAGCAGTCTTTCCCCTTGACTTCTGTAGCTATTCTGCATAGGGGTTGAATTCAGGAGGGATATATGAATCATTCCATTGAGAACCATCTTATCAATTCAGATCATCTTGCTGCTGGCCTTCTAGCTGAGCAGATATTTCAGGATTCAAAGCTTCTTGTACTTGAGAAGGAAATATAGGGATGTTGTCATACTGGACAGGTTCGATCCCATAAGATCCCCTCAATACATTGGTGGCCCAGACCATATTTTCAATATTTGTTTTTATGGTATTACTCTCCCCCTTTTTGACTTCTTCAATAAGCACTTTATTCAGGGAGAGGAAGGCATTGCTCCTTTAAGTTTCTAGATAATTCACCCCCATTGTTACTTTATTTTTTACATGCAGCATATGGTCATCTAATAGCTTGGTACCACCATCCATCTTGTTGAATATGTTAGCAGTCTATTTATCCAGCAATACTTTATCGACATTTTGTAAAGCCAGCATATTCTGTGCCTGAATGTTTTGATTATCCATGACTATTACAGCAACCTTGCCCACCTCATCTAGTTTGTTTAAGGTATAGTCTACTGCTGGAGCTGCTCTTGTGAAGAATTTTATAGTTTCACCCTTTAGAAGATTCACTTCAAATCTTATTGACTCGATTTCTCTGGATAGCTCCTTCCTGATTTCTTTGAGAGCATCATCCACAAAATTTTCCAAGGATCTCCTCTGCTCATCCAGCAAGCCCTTCAGTTGAGCTAGAAACATAGGTGGCATTTGATCTATCCTGGCTGATTTGCCTTTATCACCGATTTCTTGAACTGGCCTGACCTTTGCCCTGTGATTAGAGTCAGCCACAGTAAAGGTAGAAGACTGAGCTTTCTTTGGAATACTCTCTTCCTTTTCTGACATGGAAGAGTTTATATCATGCACTTCAACATGTGCTGGGAGTTCAGAGTGAAGCTCCCCCTCACCATCTGTCATGCACTTATTGGCATGCAGAACGGCAGCAACATTCTCAGCATCTTGAGGTATAACTTGAAGATTCTGAAATTGCTCCCCCTCAGATAGTGGAGTCTCCGTGAACTGATCAAGAACTTTCTCTCCCTTAGCAGGTGTATCTTGCATAGCATCCTCTGAGAGTTGCTCCCCCTCACTCTGAGGAATGTGTAAAACCAGAAACTCTTAGGGTGGTGGTGAAGATACATTTTCAGCAGCAGCTGGGGTCTTTGAGGCCTCCCCCTCAACTATAACAGAGATTTTGTTGACTCTGTCCTCTGCCACTCCTTCTGCAATTTCAACTGTAGGAGTATTTTCATATGGGGCTTCTTTAAATTGACCACTTCTCAACTGATTTCTGGTGGCTTGTTTAGAGGATTCAAACACTTGGGCAGCTGCGTCCTTTCTGGGCTCATCTTCAGACTCTGTCGGATTTAAATCATGAGACACTTCCTCATCTTGTTCTTTAGAAGAACTAACTGTGTTGCTTTCCTCTGGCACTGGAGCTTGTCTCTCTTTATTCTTAGCAGCTTGCTGGCCATGGGGGTAAAGGACCCTGTCCCACCTATCCAGCATTCTTATGTCTATCCTTCTCATGTGATGAATTTTTGTCCCTAGCCTCAGATTTAGGATCACTGGAACAGTCTGCAGTAGAAATAGGGAAAGAATTCTCCCCATGTTTGGCTCATTGATGCACTCTATAATCATGTCAAACATGATTCTTTCCCAGTCTGTCTTTTTGGATAGGATTATCCTTGTCATCAGCTCGAACATCTTCTTTGAAATTTTGTCATGCGAGCCCGTTTTTCACAACAATGCCATCCCGATTTTGTCGACCAGGAACTTTCCCTTGAGGTTAAGTTCCTTCTTATAATAAAGCATGTAGTATGTTTGGAGATGTCGCACCACTTCATGGCCGCTATGACATCATATTGGACTAGGGCTTCTTCATCCGCAGTCTTTGTAAACCTCGGCAACTGGAGCACTTTTCTTAGCCTCCTTGTGGTTATCTTGATCTTGGTTCCACAAATAAGATACCGAACTCGCTCAGTTCCACCGACCACTTTATTGGGAATATTTCCCTTCAATGTTCCCTGAATTTGAAGAGGCATCACCAAAAATGTTAAGTGCATAATTGTATTTGATATATGTTCGAGTTCAGTGTATGCAGGTTGTCTATTATACCACGATTAGAAAGGATGTCAGGGTCACAATACTAGTTGGACTTAAGGCAAGTTGCTAGCAAAGCAGAAATCTGGTTAAGTCCAGAAGCGTCGAGTGAAGGCAGTTCACTCGACGCCTGAAGAGCAAAAGCTTTGAGAGATCTACATACAGTCAAAGTCGCAATGTTGCTGACTACAAATCTGGCTAAGTCCAGAAGTGTTGAGTGAAGGCAGTTCACTCACTGCCAACAAAATAAGATATCTGGCTAAGGACAGAAGCGTTGAGTGAAGGCAATTACCTCAACGCCTCAATCAAGAAGACTGGTTATTGGACAGGTAGAAAATCTACTATATCCAAAAGCGTTGAGTGAAAGTAGTTCACTCAACTCTAACTCAATAAGATATCTGGCTAAGGACAGAAGCGTTGAGTGAAGGCAGTTCACTCAACGCCTCAATCAAGAAGACTGGTTACTGGACAGACAAAAAATCAACTAAGTCTAGAAGCGTCGAGTGAACTCACTTCACTCAACGCTATAAGAACAGAAGCGTTGACAGAAGGTGAAGCAGTCAAAGCATCAGAAGGAGCAGACATAAAATCTGTCTAAGTTCAGAAGCGTTAAAGGAAGGTAGTTCACTCAACGCCTACTCAACAGACAATTCAACTAAGTCCAGATGCGTCGAGTGATGAAGGCTCACTCGACACCTAATCAGTTAAGACTATAAAACTCTATTTGTGTTGAGTGAGGAAGGCTCACCCAACGCCTGGAGATGCAGAATTCTGCTAAGTACTTTTGCGTTGAGTGAGCCAGGCTCACTCGACGCACTCAACGCCTGGAGATGCAGAATTCTGCTAAGTACTTTTGTGTTGAGTGACAAGGCTTCACTCAACGTCTGAGAAGTCTGTCTGGATTTTTCTAAATCCAGAAGCGCTTAGTCATGCTGACGTCAGCAGAAATTCAAATATCGCGGGATTTGTTTGCTAGAAGACAAAAGGCGTCGCTTGCTCTTAGTACTGCATTTAATGCAAAAGTTGTACTGTAGTTGCCCATTCAGGGGGTCCATACTGCGCATAGAGCAGTTAGATTTACAGGAAATAAAATGCAGCGTTCCGGGAAATTATTTACGAGTTGAGCTTTTGGAGAAAAGTACTTTGCTTCATCTTCTTCCTGGAAAACGAAGAAAAGCTCTACAACTAGAGTTCAACAGTAGGTCTGAGAACTTCAGAGAAGGTTAGCTGATTGAAGAAGAAAAGAACAACATCATTTAGTCTTCAACAGCAAGTTCAAAAAGTTCACACTCTGAGTTAGAAGAAGAAGAGCAATCCAAGTTGTTGTTCATCTTCAAGTCCACTACATTCAACTCATCTACTCAAAAGGCCTGAAGAAACAATGTTTTGCAGGGTATTTCACAGCACAAGCAGAACAACCTTGAAGATCTATTCTTGGTGCTGTGAAGAAGATAGGACTGAGTCTTCTTAGTTCAGGAAGAGGCAGACTCAAAGATCACTTCTCTGGAGTCAATCATCAAAAACAATCAACACTTCATCTATATGATCTTAACAGATCTGAGTTGTAAGCCTGATATATAAAAGCTGAGTTGTAGAATCCTTCTGTGGATCTGAGGTAGGGACTATGTGTCTGCGTTGTAGGAGATTTATTCTCTGAGGTAGGATCCTGCGGTGGATCTGAGTGTAGAGCTATCATCATAGACTGAGTATAGAACATTGGATAAAGTCTGAAGTAGGTGATCTAGTGTAACGCCCCTGGTTTTTTTGTGTTTATTTAACTTTTATTTGGCGTTACGTTGATGCGTTTTCGGCTTGTGCCATTGTTGGAGCATGGTCTTAGCTCTTTAGGTTCTTTGAGTGGCTTGTGTTGTAGCTTGTTGGCAAGAAACCTAGCAAGCCGGGTCTGGTTTTGTGACTCGGTGAGACCTCTCGGGGGATGCTTGTGTTTTGGTTTCAGGTGTTGATAGCCCGAGTTTTGTTCGTCGAATCTTGATTTTTACTTCGCAGTTGTGTTCGTAGCGCGGATATTTAGCTACGGTGCGAATTTCGTTGAATTCCGAGGTTGTTCGGTTTTCGCGTCATTTTGGTGTACTATATAATAATGTATTTATTGAATAATATAGTATTTATTAATTATTAAGTGGCTGATGTATATAAATAGCCTTAGATTAGAAATAAGAGCCTGTTCATCGTCTCTTTTGGTAAGAAAACTGTCGGCCTGTACGGAGAAAAACGAGTTGCGGGCAACCTAAGCTTTTGACCGCCGATTCCGGGAGCTTTTGCGGGCGAAATCCTCGTTTGAGAGTGGATCTGGGTTGCTCTTGTCTAGATCTACCTTTCTACGGTAAGATTTTTGATTTTCGTAGTCTTTCTAAGTAGTCAAGAATTTCGGTTTGACCATTTCTTCCTCTCCAAAACTCCAGATATCTCGGCTAAGTGTTCTTGCTGCTAGATCCGTGAGAGGAAGAGGGGCTGATCGAGTTTCCTTTGGATTTAAGGCAAGGGGTACTCCTTGCCCTTGCCAAGTAGAATTTATTCATCTAGTTTCATGTTGCTGTTGATCTAACCCTTGAGATTGTCTACTTGCTCTATGGGTATGATTTATGCTAGGTTGTTAGTTATTTTAAAACCCTAAAGCATTACTATATGTATCTCATGCCTTCATGTTTTATAAAACTAAGACACTTTTTTTCCAAACAGTGTAAAGAGTACCTTATATATATATATATATATATATATATATATATATATATATATATATATATATATATATATTATACTAAATCTAGAGTCTTGCATATCATGAGTTGTCCCTAGTGCACACTTATGCTCTCTTAGGGTGTTAAAGGCAACTTAATCAAAGTATTTTCCGATGCGTAATAGTATATTTTTAATTGTGGACTAGCTGATCCACTGAGCCGAGGGATACGGCTAATTTTACTAAACTGGATTTCTAATCAGTTAAACTTAAGAATTTTCATGAACTATAGTAGTTAGTGTTTTGCATGAGCGTCGGCAGTTATCCCCTGCTCGACGTGGCATCACAACGCATGTTTTATCGTACTCTGATGCTTCTTAAATTCGGAGAAAATGCGGGTTGTGACAGTTGGTATTAGAGCCAGGTTTCTTGACAATTTGGTCGGGCAACCTTTCGTTGTTAGTGTTAGGTGTCTAGCGTCATATCATACACACACTGATATGTCATCAGTACGTCTTGGCTAAAGCACGAACACTACACTCATAAGCATGAATAAAAGTATACGGAGCATATTATGTAGTATGAGATGCATAATATGTGTTTGTATATGGATCCACCATAGGAGGCAACATGTGAGGGTTGTGTAGTATGTGATGCTTAACCTCACCACATGGCTGTGACTAGCACGTTTTCTTTTTCGTTGCATGAAATGTTATGTAGTATGGGATGCATAACATTTCATGTGTACGCCGCTCATATCATGCACTAAGGCCTTTTTAGAATGCATATCACAACATGCATAGCATAACATTGCATAAGCACAACGTGCCAAGTTAAAGATTTGCATGATGACATATGTACACACATGGTTTTGAGTCAAAAAGAATACAAATTCATGCATTCCCGATCTAAGCACATGAATTAGTATGATGGTGGTGAACCATCATAGGTTAAGCATAACATCATCATTGTAAAAATAAAATCTCAGAGCAAGTTTAGTAGTTGAAGTTCATATTTAAGTATGTTTTGTCTGTACTTGGTTGTCTAGCTCTAGCAGTTGTGCTAGGTTCTGATTATTGTTTGTTTGATCATAGAATGTCGAGGCGTCGTTCGACGAGCTTGACTCCCCTGTTTGAGGGCGAGTCTTCCGATGCGCAGAGTAATGCGATGATCGAAAGTTTGCGGCAGAGCAATGATGCCTTATCAAGTCAGTTGGTGGATATGCAGGCCCAGATTCAGTCTCTTGTAGCAGTGGTAGCGGGACAGCCTCCGAGAGTGCAGGACCCTACTACGGGTCTAAATGATCCTGCCCCTCCTACTCCCCTTGTACCTCCAGTAGTGCTGCCCCCATAGATGACATTCATTTCGCAGTTTTAGCGACTTAGCCCTCCTACTTATGATGGGAAGACAGACTTCATGGTCTTGGACGATTGGCTGATTTCGATTGAGGAAATGTTTACCTACTCCAGAGTTTCAGACGATCAAAGGGTGATGATCGCCGCCTACCAGCTCAAGGGGTTAGCTAAAAATTGGTGGCTGAGAGAGAAGGGGAGCTTGGTGGTCGGATGCTCTTGGGAATCATTCAAAGAGATGCTATTGAGGAAGTTTCTGCCTTCGGTCGAGCGTGACCGCCTGATGAATGACTTCCTCCACCTGAAGCAGAGGCAGCTCACAGTTAGTGAGTATGAGATCGAGTTCAGCAAACTGAGTCGGTTTGCCCCCGGCTTGGTTAGTTCCAAAGCGGATCGAGTTAAGCATTTTCTTGGTGGCCTGAGGAGTGATGTCCAGCAGTTGGCCAGCGCTTATGGATCAGAGACTTATGCAAGAGTAATGGAAGCTGCTCTAAAGGTGGAAGCGATCGCGATTGCTAAGAACAGAGGCCAGCAATTGAGAAAAGATAAGAGGAAATCTGTTGAAGAAAAGATCCCCCAGGTACCCGGTGCTGCTTCAAGGAAGAAGAGCAAGGAGGTGTGTAGCTTCTGTGACCGGCCGGGCCAGCCCCTTGAGAGGTGCTTCAAGAGGTTGGGAGCGTAGAAGGAGAAGGTTCATGTGATTCAAGGTGCTCCTAGGAAGGATTTGTTCTGTTCTGTTTGCAAGCGACCCGAGCATGATGCTACCCAGTGTTGGTCAAAGGAAAAAAGTCTGCTTTCAATGTGGGCAAAATAGTCATATTAAGACAAAGTGCCCACAGATCCAGCCTGTTCTCCAAGCAGTTCCACTTCATGCATTACCACCGCCTCAGCGTGTGGATAAAGGAAAAGGGAAGCTGAACGTGATCTCTTCGGAGGAAGCACAGACCTCGACTCAGGTCATTTCAGGTTAGTTGTCTCTCTAGCCTGAATGTTTTAGTTCTAGTATAGTTTTAGTTTTTGTTTGCCTTAGTTGTGTGTGCAATCCTATAGGAAGATTTAAGGTGAAGAACTGATGGGCGCGTGTTCTCTTCGACTCTGGCGCTACCCACTCGTTTGTGGCTAGGACCTTTGTGGAGCGATACCGTTTGGTTCTAGATCGAGTTCGTGATGCCTTTTGTGTCAAGTTTCCTTCCGGTGATTCTGTGGTATCAGATCTGGGCATTCTGGATTGTCCGATTCTGTTGGGTGATTTTCTAGCAAAGGCAGACCTGAAGATGAACGATCTAGAAGACTTTGATGTTATTTTAGGCATGGACTGGTTGTCCAGGTATGATGTAGTCATCCAGTGCAAGGGTAAGCGCTTGGACTTCATTAAGGACAACGGTCAGCCTGAGAGTGTTTATGCTGATCCGCGCCAGGATTCTCTAGTCATTTCTGCGGTATGTGTTCAGAAGCTGCTTAATTCTGATTGCTTTGCTTGTTTAGTCTCAATGGTGGGGACTGTTGTTAGTGTACCGCGCTTGGAGGAGATTCTTGTGGTGTGATTTTTCGGATGTGTTTCATGATGACCTCCCTGGTCTTCCTCCCGATAGGGATGTTGAGTTTGTTATAGACTTGGAGCCGGATACGCGTCCTATTGTGAATGCGCCGTACCAGATGGCCCCGCGTGAGCTGGAAGAGTTGCGTGTCCAGCTGGATGAGTTGTTAGCAAAAGGTTTTATCAGGCCAAGATCGTCGCATTGGGGTGCTCCTGTTCTATTTGTAAAGAAGAAAGATGGGTTGATGAGGCTTTCCATCGACTATAGAGAGTTGAACAAGTTTACTATTAAGAACAGGTATCCTTTGCCAAGGATTGACGATCTGTTTGATCAGTTGCGCGGTAGTGCAGTATTTTCCAAGATCAATCTTCGTTCTGGCTACCATCAGCTCAGGATCCGTGGGGCAGATATTCCACGGACTGCTTTTAGATCGAGGCATGGGCATTTTGAGTTCCTGGTGATGTCGTTTGGTTTGACAAACGCGCCCTCAGCCTTCATGGATATGATGAATCGTGTGTTCAAGGACTTTCTGGATAAGTTTGTGGTTGTGTTCATCAATGATGTTCTGATTTATTCTCGTAGTGCTGAGGAGCATGATCAGCATCTGCGCTTAGTTTTATCAGTTTTGAGGGACCACAAACTTTTCGCCCAGTTGAGCAAGTGCGAGTTCTGGTTGCCTCAGGTATCTTTTCTGGGCCATGTGGTAAATGAGCCTGGGATTTCAGTTGACCCAGAAAAGATCGCTGCTGTGATGGATTGGAGAAGGTCGGGCACGCCCAAAGAGATTAGGAGCTTCCTAGGGTTGGTCGGCTACTACAGAAGATTTGTGGAGGGTTTTTCTACCTTGGCTGCACCCTTGACTAGATTGACTCAGAAGAACGCAGCTTTTGTTTGGAGAGAGAAGTGCGAGGAAGCCTTCCTGGACCTCAAGGATAGATTGTGCACTGCTCCCGTTTTGACTCTACCTACTGAGGGAGTGGAGTATGATGTTTATGTGGATGTGTCACATGTGGGTCTTGGTTGCGTGTTGATGCAAGGCGGGAAAGTGATTGCGTACGGGTCGAGACAACTGAAGACTCGTGAGAGGAATTACCCTACGCATGACCTAGAGTTTGCGGCCGTGATTTATGCGCTGAAGTTGTGGAGACATTTGCTTTATGGCGCGCAGTGCAAGATTTTCACGGATCACAAGAGTTTAAAGTACGTCTTCACTCAGAAGGAATTGAATCTGCGCCAACACCGATGGTTGGAGTATGTGGCATACTACGATGTAGAGATCCAGTACCATCCAGGCAAGGCTAATGTGGTGGCCAACGCCCTGAGTCGGAAGACGGGGAAGATTTTTAACCTCTCCGCCGAGCGTCTCGTGGAAGAGTTCCATTTGATGGATATCTCTGTGGAGAGTTGCGATTTGCAGAGTAGTTTGGCAGTAGCAGAGCCTTCTTGTATTTCACTTACAAGGTTACATCAGAAGGATGATCCAGATCTATTGCACTTGTATCTCAGGACTGAGAAAGAAGAGTTGTCAGATTTCTCTATTGATGATGCAGGTACTTTGAAGTACCGCGGCAGATTCTGTATCCCCGCTGTTATGGATATTCAAGTTATGTTGTGCAAAGAGGCGCATGGTTCTAGTGTTGTCTACCACCCAGGATCTACTAAGATGTATCATGACTTAAAACAGATTGTCTGGTGGTATGGTATGAAAAGTGATATAGCAAGGTTTGTTTCTGAGTACTATACTAGCAAGCGTGTTAAGGCCGATCATGGAAAGTCTGGAGGCAAGTTGACTCCGTTGGAAATCCCGACTTGGAAGTGGGAGAGTATTTCAATGGATTTTATTACGGGTTTACCGAGATCTCCTAGAGGATATGACTCAGTTTTAGTTATTGTGGACAGATTGACGAAATGTGTTCACTTCGTACCTTATAAGATTGGCTATCCGATGAAGAAAATAATTGAGCTGTATTTGAATGAGATCATCTGATTGCATGGTGTACCATTCAGCATCATTTCAGACCGAGACTCCCATTTTACATCTCGCTTCTGGAAGAGTTTGCAAGAAGGGTTGGGTACGGATTTGAGATATTCCACCGCTTACCACCAGCAGACTAATGGTCAGACAGAGCGAGTGAATCAGATAGTGGAAGACATGATCAGATGCTATATTTTAGACCACGGTGGAGCGTGGGATGAGCGTTTGAGGCTTATGGAGTTTGCTTATAACAATAGGTATCAGGAGAGCTTTCAAATGGCTCCATTCGAAGCGTTGTATGGGAGACGCTGCAGAACTCCCCTGTTTTGGACTGAGGTCGGTGAGAGACCGTTGTTGGGTCCAGACGCGCTCGAAGAAATGGAAGTTGCGGTGAAGCTGATTCGAGAAAAGCTTCGGATAGCTCAGGAGCGGTATGAGAAGAACGACAATCGGCTTAGATCTGACTTGGAATTTGCTGTAGGGGACCTGGTGTTTCTTAAGGTTTCCCCGATGGTTGGTGTTAAGAGGTTTGGTAAGAACCCGAAGTTGGACCCAAGGTATGTGGGACCGTTTAAGATTGTTGAGCGGATTGGTGTGTCAGCATATAGGCTGGATTTGCCAGCAAACTTCCCTAGCGTACACGATGTTTTTCACGTAAGCCAATTACGGAAGTGTGTGCAGAGCAGTGGGCAAGTTTTGAATTATGTGCCCCAATTAGAGCCAAATCTTTCTTATGTTGAGGTGTAAGTCCGCATTTTAGATACTCAAGATCGAGTGTTGCGGAGGAAGTCCATCCCGATGGTTAAAGTTTTGTGGAAGAATCAGGACGTGAAAAGCGCGACTTGGGAATTAGAGTCGGCCATGAGGGAGGCTCGCCCTCATTTGTTTTCCTGATATTGCTCGGTATGTTTTCTTTCTTGTAACTCTTGGCTTGTTATTTCCCTTCTATAGTAGAAGTGGTGTGCGTAAAGCTTCGGGACGAAACTTTCATTTAGTGGGAGTGACTGTAACGCCCCCGGTTTTTCTGTGTTTATTTAACATTTATTTGGCGTTACGTTGACTCGTTTTCGGCTTGTGCCATTGTTGTAGCATGGTCTTAGCTCTTTATGTTCTTTGAGTGGCTTGTGTTGTAGCCTGTTGGCAAGATTCCCTAGCAAGCCGGGTCTGGTTTTGTGACTCGGTGAGGCCTCTCTGGGGATGCTTGTGTTTTAGTTTCAGGTGTTGATAGCCCGAGTTTTGTTCGTCGAATGTTGATTTCGACTTCCCAGTTGTGTTCGTAGCGTGGGTATTTAGCTACGGTGTGAATTTCGTCGAATTCCGAGAGTGTTCGGTTTTTGCGTCATTTTGGTGTACTATATAAGAATGTATTTATTGAATAATATAGTATTTATTAATTATTAAGTGGTTGATGTCTATAAATAGCCTTAGATTAGAAATAAGAGCATGTTCATCGTCTCTTTTGGCAAGAAAACCGTCAGCCTGTATGGAGAAAAACGAGTGGCGGGCAACCTAAGCTTTTGACCGCCGATTCCGGGAGCTTTTGCGGGCGAAATCCTCGTTTGAGAGTGGATCCGGGTTGCTCTCGTCTAGATCTACCTTTCTACGGTAAGATTTCCGATTTTCGTAGTCTTTCTAAGTAGTCAAGAATTTCGGTTTGACCATTTCTTCCTCTCCAAAACTCCAGATATCTTGGCTAAGGCTTCATTTGTTTCGGCGGTGGCGGATCGATCCGGCGGGTGGAAACGGAGTGTTCGAAACGGAGGGGGGAGGTGGCTGCTCCAAACTGAGCTTTTTGGGGCGTTTCTCAAGGCGGGCGGGTGGAAACGGAGCAAACGCCGCCGGAGGTTCATTTGTTTACCCGCCTTCCGGCGGCGTTTGCCCAAAACAGAGCTCTGAAACGCCCAAACAAATAGAGCCTAAGTGTTCTTGCTGCCAGATCCATGAGAGGAAGAGGGGTTGATCAAGTTTCCTTTGGATTTAAGGCAAGGGGTGCTCCTTGCCCTTGCCAAGTAGAATTTATTCATCTAGTTTCCTGTTGTTGTTGATCTAACTCTTGAGATTGTCTACTTGCTCTTTGGGTATGATTTATGCTAGGTTGTTAGTTATTTTAAAACTCTAAAGCATTACTATATGTATCTCATGCCTTCATGTTTTATAAAACTAAGACACTTTTTTTCCAAACAGCGTAAAGACTACCTTATATATATATATTATACTAAATCTAGAGTCTTGCATATCATGAGTTGTTCCCAGGGAACACTTATGCTCTCTTAGGGTGTTAAAGGCAACTTAATCAAAGTATTTTCCGTTGTGTAATAGTATATTTTTAATTGTGGACTAGCTGATCCACTGAGCCGAGGGATACGGCTAATTTTACTAAACTGGATTTCTAATCAGTTAAACTTAAGAATTTTCATGAACTATAGTAGTTAGTGTTTTGCCTGAGCGTCGGCAGTTATCCCCTGCTCGACGTGGCATCACAATGCGTGTTTTCTCGTACTCTGATGCTTCTTAAATTCGGAGAAAATGCTGGTTGTGACATCTAGTGCAGATTACTGAGTTATAGGAGATTATATCTCTGAGTGTAGGGTCTTGGGCCTGAGATAGGACTTGGAGGAGTCTGAGAGATCCTGAGGGATCTGTGTTGTAAGCTCATTGAGCTGAGATTGGAGAAGTTGGTCTTGTCTAACACACAGTTAGAATGTGGTAGGGAAAGTGGATGTACTCGTACCTTGGGGAACCATTATAAATACTTGTGTGTTGTTGTGTGTTTTGGAAAGCTAACTTAAAACTAAATCACAACACACCAAAGCAAAAAGATAGTCATAAAAGACACAAAAACCAATTCACCCCACCCCTCCCCCCCCCCCCCCCCTCTAGGTGATTATCTACTCTTGGAGCAAAGACTTTCACACTTTACTAATCTCCCTGAGTGTTATACCTCTTCCAGGATGTTGCGAAGGGGGTGATCGGTCATCACCCGGATGGAGTGCGCCTGGAAGTAAGGCAGGAGTTTCCTGGACGAGACAACCAGTGTGAATGCCATCTTCTCCAGGATTGGGTATATGAGTTCCTCCTTCCTTAAAACCCTACTGACATAGTCAACTAAGTGTTTCTTCCTACCTTCCTCCCAAACCAGTACGGAGCTTACTACCTCAGCCCCGACACCGAAGTACATGGTTAGGTTCTCCCCCTCCTTTAGACCTTGGAGTAGTGGGGCATGTGTGAGTTGTTTCTTCAAAGCCTAGAAAGCCCCCTCACACTCGGAGGTCCACTCGAACTGCTTGCCTCCGCGTAGCAATCTGAAGAAAGGTGAGCACATCTCCCCTGTCGGGGAGAGAAACCTGTTTAACACACCCAGCTTCCTTATGAGGCGTTGGATCTCTTTCGCGCTCCTTGTCGATTCCAGCTCAAGTATGGCCTTCACTTTGTCAAGGTTAGGCTCTACGCCCGCTAGGGTGAGAAGGTGGGCCAAGAACTTGCCCTTGCTAGCCCGAAGACACGCTCCTGGGGGTTGATCCTCATCTTGAACTTTCTCAAAGTATCAAACATTTTTGACAAGTCCTGGAGGTGAGACCCAATGTCACTGTTTTTTATCAAAAGGTCGTCTACATAGACCTCCAAGTTCCTGCCATTTTGCTCCTGGAAGACCCAGTCCATCATTCTTTGGTAAGTTGCTCATGCGTTCTTCAGCTCAAAGGGCATCATCTTATAGTAGTATCACTCAACCCCCGTGATTAAGGAGACATCCTTGATGTCAGACGGGTGCACGCGAATCTGGTGGTACCCTGAAAAAGCATATATAAAACTCATTAGAGAAAAATCGACGGCTAAGTCAACCAGCGCGTTGATTTGAGGCAGCGGATAACAATCATTGGGGCATGATTTTTCAATAAAGAGAAATCGACACACATCCTCCAACGCCCATCCCTCTTCTTAACCATCGCCACATTAGAGACCCAGCCTGGATATTGGATCTCTGATACAAACCTATCCTTGAGAAGTTTACTCACCTCCTCCTGAATTGGCCCAAACAGTTTGTTGGCGACGGATCTCTTCTTCTGTCGGATCGGACGTGCGTTAGGATCAAGATTGAGGCAGTGATAAGACACGTCTGCATCGATCTCTGGCATGTCTGTCGTGCCCCAAGCGAAGATGTCGATGTTTTGCTGGACACGGGCCAGCAAGATCTTTTCCCGGTCTTCTGAGCTGATCTCCCCACTGATCCTCACTTTTTTCAATCTACCTGCCTGGGAAATAACCTCCACTTCCACTACTTCCTCCCGGGCCTCCAGTCAGGACTGTTCCTCTCATTCGCCCTCCACCCTCTCTCCTTGGACGAATGCCTCCTCCTCCTCCACTCCCCAACGATCATTTCCCAGTCTCGTTGTCCCGGTAGCTCATCCAACCCATCCACTTGGGTCCAGCTCTATTATTCAGACTCAGTCTTCTTCACAACTTCTTCCAACTTCTCCATCTCCACTACTCTGCTAACCAACTCAACCTCCGCCTCTTCCACCCCTCCTTACTGTCTTGCTCACTGCTCCATATCCCTTCTCATCTCATCGCCTCCCTTCTTCCAGGAGATGGTGTTGATGGTCGTAACGTAGCATTGTCTTGCTACCTTCGGGTCTCCCCTGGCCCTGATCTGGACTACCCCCACGCTGAACTTCAAGCACTGGTGGAATGAGGACGGGACACATCTAGACGCGATGATGAGGGGCCTCCCAAAGATGGTGTTGTAGCTGCTCGGAGCATTGACAATGACAAACCGGCAGTGGCAGGACTGTCCCCAAAAGGTCACATGAAGTCTGACCCCTCCTTCCACTTCACTCCTTTCCCCCAAGAACCCAAACAGCGGACCGTCCGAGGCCAACACCCTTTTCGACTCCACCTTAATCTCATCGAACGCCTTCTTGAAGATAACATTGACTGATTTCTCGTTGTCAATGAGGATCCATGAGACGATGAAGTTCTCGATGGCGGTTTAAATCACCGGGGTATCGCAGAACGGATCCTCATGATCTGGCATGTCCTTCCGAGAGAAGGTGATCTTTTCCTCTGGGGGTGGGGCTTGGGATGTCAAAGCTATGCTCCGACGATACATGGTGTGTAGGCTCGCCCTCCGGGTGGCCTCTATCCACACTATGGATCACGCCAATCCCCCCCCCCTCGAGTCCCCACGTCTGCCCTATCCACGCACTGCTCCTCTTCCTCCATCCCGTCGGTTACCTCCTCCATCCTCACCGGTGATTGCTGCTCCCTTGGGCCTCTCGCCCTCCTGATCTCCAGGAACTTTGGGCAGGTGGCGGTCGCGTGGCCCTCCTCCTGATGGAAGTCACAGTATGGCAACGCCACCTCTCTCTGTCCTTCTGCTGGTTGGTTCCTTCTCCTGACTCATGCTCCTCCTGCTCCTATTCCTCTGCCCCTACCCCTACCGATCACCATAGCCTGTTGCAGAGGGAGTAGGAGTGGCCTCTAGCCTTGTCTCCATCCCGAAGAGTTAAACCTCCCCTGACCTCCGTGGGTGTTCCCCCTTCCCTGGGCAAACCCTCTTCCTTGACCCTGCGGATGTATCCACCCCAACTCTTGAGGTCTCGGCTCTTCCCTCCTCCTTCCTTCTTGTTGCCTAGAACCTCCTTGTTCTCTCAACTCTGAGTTGCTCAACCTTGCCAGTTTCTTGGTGAATGTCGGGTTTGTCGCCTCTCCCTCAATCTCCTTTGTTGCTCTCTCCATCAGCTCTTTGAAGGACAAGGGTGGCTTCGGATTCAATATCATTTTGAAGAACCCCTCGCACAGCCCCACGGTGAATTCGAGCTGGAGGGCAAACCCCGGTGCCTCCTGAATGAGCAAAATCACCTCTTAGAACCTGCCCACATAGCTGGTCAGTGACTCCTTTATTCCCTGCTGGATCTTGAAGAGTGCCTTAGCACTTTTCTTCCTCTTCTTTGACGTTGAGAAACGCAATTGGAAACTTCGGCGCAAGTCCTAGAACACGTAGATGGACCCCATCGGGAGCTGGTGAAATCAATCTCTTGTTGTTGTTGTATTGAGACCGGGCGGTCTGGTGGTCTGATTCTGGTGGTTTGGAGACTGGGCAGTCTGTCGGTTTCTCTCCTGCGGTTTGATGGCTGGACTGTTGCTGTGGTTATCCGGGCGGTCTGACGGTTTGTCCCATGCGGCTTAGAGACCGGGCGGTCTGGTGGTCTCCTATGGCGGCTTGTTCTCTCTTTCTTGTGTTAGTCGGGCGGTTAGCCTATTCGTCTAACCGCGCGGCCTGTTCGGCTTGTCTTTATGTTAAACCGCTTACACCTGTAATTATTTAATCTCACATCGCTTAATTGTAATCTCTCTCATCTCCTCCATTCTATAAAAGGGAGACTACCTTTGTAATAGATACCTTTTTGGATAATAAAAATTTTTGTTACTCCAATTGTTTAGTCTCTTGTTTTCTGTTCGCACATGGTATCAGAGTCATCGATCTTTTCCTCCTGAATTTTTTGAGACCTCTCTGTCCACGGGACCTGTACGCACGGCTTGTTCCTCTACTCGCGACCTGTTCTCGCAATCTATTTCTTCTATTGTCGCGCCCTGTTCGCGCATTTTCTTCTTCCCTTGTGTGGGCGTCCTCTCTGCCCCTCCTTTCTAACAGCTCCCGCTCTCTAGTCGCCGCGACTTGTTCCTAAGTCACTGCGACTTGTTCCAAAGTCGCCACGACCTGTTCTCTTTTGTACGGCCTCCTTTTCTAGCAGCTCTCACTCTCTAGTCGCCGCGACTTGTTCCTAAGTCGCCGCGACCTGTTCTCCTTTGCGCGGCCTATCTCTTCTTTTTCTTCGCGACCTGTTTTAGCGGTTGCTCTACCTCTTGTCTCCCTGCGATCTCCCTTTATTCGCGTGGCTAGTTTCTGCTCGTGCGATCTCTGCTCTGTTCACACGTCTTGTTTGCCTTTCTCGCGAACTCCTCTCTGTTTGCATCGTCTTCTCTCTCTCCTGTTCGCGCGGCTTTCTCTCTAGCCGTACGACTTCTTTCCCTCTGCCTTGCTCTACTTCTTGGTTGCGGCCTTCCTAGCCACACGTCTTGCTTGCTGGTCGCCCGGCTAGGTGTTCTGCCATTGTCGCCGCGACCTTCTTTATCTCTACTTCCTGCTGTTCTCGCGCGATCGCGCGATTTCTCTTCTATGGCCTCCACCTCCTCCACGCAGTCCGCCTCGGTGGTCACATCTTTCGGTAGTGCCCACGTTGTTACTCACGGCAGATGGTTAATCGACTCTGGTTCTACCAATCATATGACAGGCAATCCTCAATGTTTTTCTCTTCTATAAACACATGATCGGTTGCCCCCGGTCTTTGTTGCGGACAGCTCTTCCTCACCGGTTAATGGGACGGGAGTGGTTCAAATCACTCCGCCTCTTTGCCTGGCAGATACCCTCTATGTGCCCAAGTTCCCTTGCAATTTATTATCGGTTACTTCTCTATGCAAGCAACTATGATGTTCCATCACATTCACTCATACTACTTGTTCTTTTCAGGATCAGGACTCTCAACGGACGATTGCTACTGGGACTGATAGCGGAGGCCTCGACTTCCTCGACAACGTTTCTGCTCTATCCGCCTTCTCCTCCTCCTCCTCTACAAATCTTCTGCAATGGCATCTTTGCCTTGGTCATGCTCCTCCCCAACTTCTTCGCCAGCTTCTGCCCCACCTCCCTTCGCATCATCTGCCTCTCAACTGTGATGCATGACAGCTTGGCAAGCATCACCGCTCCTCCTTCCCACCGATGCAAAGTCGAGGCTCTTCCCGTCCGTTCGACCTCGTTCACTCTAACGTATGGGGGCCTGCTCCTACCCTCACCATCGGTTAGGGTAGTTCGCATTTTGTCACATTTATTGATGATTTCTCTAGGTGTACGTGGGTGTATCTTCTAAAGGATCGCTCTGAACTGTTCTCTGTCTGGACATCGTTTTATTATATGATTAAGACTCAGTTTGATACATCTATTAAAATCTTTCGTTCTGAAAATGCTAAGGAATATCTTAGCCATGATTTCTCTTCTTTCTGTATGCAACATGGTGTTATTCATCAAACTATTTAGAACCCGCCAACCCATTAGTTCATCTCAAAACCCAGGTTTTGAGATGAAGGGTGGCGGGGTACATGAACACAAAGGGGAGAAGTCTGCAGGCGGTGTGGGATTAACCTCAATCACAAGACCACGGGGATATTTTGCCACAAGGGGGCCCACCGGGGTCAACACCCAGACCTGAAACGCGATGGGGAAGCCGAATACGCGGTCCCACACACACGTGTCATGCTGGCTAATATAATCTCAACACACCCCCGCAGCAGGACAACCCCCTCTGATACCAAGTTAGATCCTGCCAACCCATTAGTTCATCTCAAAACCCAGGTGTTGAGATGAAGGGTGGCGGGGTACATGAATACAAAGGGGAGAAGTCTGTAGGCGGTGTGGGATTAACCCCAACCACAGGACCGCGAGGATATTCCGCCACAAGGGAGCCCACCGGGGTCAACACCCAGACCTGGAACGCGATGGGGAAGCCAAATACGTGGTCCCACACACACGTGTCCTGCTGGCTAATATAATCTCAACAAAACTAGCTGTGTCTACACCTCACAGCAAAATGGGGTGGCGGAACGCAAAAACCGTCATCTCCTCGATGTTGCTCGCACTCTGATGGCACGGATGCACGTTCCTCGCTCCTATTGGGGTTATGCTGTCATCCTCTCCTGCTATCTCATCAATCACATTCCCTTCATAGTTCTCCACGGTGTCACCCCATTCTCCATTCTTTATCCGAACAAGAATTTGTTTCCTCTTACTCTGCGCATCTTTGGGTGCACAGCCTTTGTGCACTCTCCCACTGCCACCCGTGACAAACTCTCACCACGGGTCACTAAATATGTCTTTCTGGGGTACTCTACCACTCAAAAAGGTTATTGTTACTTTGACCCCGTTACATGCAAGCAGTTCGTCTCTGCGGATGTCACCTTCTTTGAAAATGCTTCTTACGTCTCTCCCGCCTCCTCCTCTACTCCTGATGATCCTACTCCTCATACCAACCCATCTGTTCCCTCTCTACCTACTGACGTTCCGCCACCTCCACCATCTCCACCCTCTCCTCCATTGTGCCACTTCCTGTGGTATCTCCCTCCTCTCTGCAGCTGTCTCTCTCTACTCCTGGGCCAGCTCTCTCCACCACGGATGCTCCGGATACTGAGGAACCCGCTGACCTGGATCTCCCCATTGCTCTTCGCAAAGGGGTTTGGGCATGTACCCAACACCAGCTTGCTGCTGTTGTTTCCTATGATCGTCTTACCCCTTCTCGTAGGCCTTTTGCACTGCCTATCTCGGCCACTGTCACCCCCCCCCCCCCCGTTCCTACCAGGAGGCCCTTACTATTCCTCATTGGAAGGATGTCATGGATGAGGAGCTTTCTACTCTCACTGAACAGGGTACATGAACCCTCTGTCCTCCTCCCTTCGGCACGGATGTCGTTGGCTGTCGCTGGGTCTATGTCGTGAAGTTCCGCCCTGATGGCAGTATAGATCGTTACAAGGCTCGTCTTGTTGCCAAAGGCTTTACCCAGACGTATGGGGTTGATTATTTTGACACCTTCTCTCCAGTTGCTCGTCTCAGTACTATCAGGGTCCTGCTCTCTATGGCTGTCAACCTGGATTGACTCATTTCTCAACTGGATGTTAAGAATGCCTTTTAATATGGAGACCTTCAAGAGGATGTTGCTCAGGGGGAGACACGGGTATGCCGGCTACGGAAGGCTATCTATGGTCTCAAGCAAAGTCCTCAAGCATGGTTTGACAAGTTCACCGGGAATGTGGCGGTCGTGGGTTTTATGAGAAGTTCTGTCGATCACTCATTATTTATTTGCAAAACCTCCTTGGGTCTGGTAGTGCTTGCTGTATATGTGGATGATATTCTTCTAACTGGAGATGACCAGGCTAGAATAACCTTGACAAAGAAGAATCTTCGCCAACACCTGGTTACAAAGGATATAGGCTCTCCAAAATACTTTCTGGGGATAGAAATCTCTCGAAAGCCCAATTCCCTTGTCCTCTCCCAACGCAAGTATGCTCTTGACTTGCTAAAAGAGGCAGGGCTGACTGGGGCTAAACCTACTCGATGCCCCATGACGACTGGAGAAGATAAAATATGGACGGATGACTCTCCTCTTCTTTCAGATGTTAAGAGGTACAGACGTCTGGTTGGCAAACTTATATATCTCACAGTGACCAGACCTGACATCGCCTATGATGTAGGCAAGGTTAGCCAATTCATGCAGGCTCCTAGGGAGAGTCATCTACAGTCTGGCATGAGGATATTGGAATATATTAAATCAGCGCCTGGGAAAGGACTACTCTTTCAGAAGAATGGTCATTTGAAGATTGAAGCATACTCAGATTCAAGCTATGTTGATGACAAAGGAGACCGCAAATCAACGTCAAGCTTTTGCACCTTTATGGGAGGAAATCTTGTGAGCTGGAAGAGCAAGAAACAGTATATCATCTTCAGGTCCAGTGCCGAAGCAAAATATCGAAGTATGGCATCGAGCACATGTGAATTGAAGTGGTTACGGGCTCTCATGCTTGGCTTAGGAGAGGTCTACAATCATCATCTACTTATGTTTTGTGACAACAAGGTCGCTATATACATCTCCAAAAATCTAGTCTTCCATGAGAGAACGAAGCACATTGAAGTCGACTGCCACTTTATTCGGGAAGAGATTTTGAAGAAACAAATTTGTACTTCATTCGTCACCTCCGATAAAGAGCTGACAGATATTTTCACCAAGTCGGTGTCCGCCTCCTTTCTCCACATTTACGACAAGCTGGGCATGATCGACATATATGCTCCAGCTTGAGGGGGAGTGTTGTTGTATGGAGACCGGACGGTCTGGCGGTCTGATTCTGGCAGTTTGGAGACCGAGCGGTCCGTCGGTTTCTCTCCTACGGTTTGATGGCTGGACTGTTGTTGTGGTTATCCGGGCGGTCTGACGGTTTGTCCCAGACGGCTTAGAGACCGGGCGGTCTAGCGGTCTCCTAGGGCGGCTTGTTCTCTCTTTCTTGTGGTAGCCGGGTGGTTAGTATATTTGTCTAACTGCGCGGCCTGTTCGGCTTGTTTTTTTGTTAAACTGCTTACACCTGTAATTATTAAGTCTCACAACGCTTAATTGTAATCTCTCTCATATCCTCCATTCTATAAAAGGAAGGTTATACCTTTGTAATAGATACCTTTTTGGATAATAAAAATTTTTGTTACTCCCATTTTTCGGTCTCTTATTTTCTGTTCGCACACTTGTTTTTTCCTTCAAGGTGATGGCAAAGAGATGACACTTGAACGCATCCGACATCGGCATGATGGAGACAATGTCTTCAAACCACTACAGATGTTGGACGGGATCTTCCTTGCCAATGTAATATGTCATTTCTGACTCCCTGAACCCTCCCGGAACTGGCGCGGAAACAAGCAGTTCGCAGAATGGGCTCCTGCCACTCAAGGGTCTCGCATGCTCCACCCACGCGACCATCTCGCAGGCCGGGGCCGCACTCACCAGACCCGCACTCGTCGGGCCTGCACTCGCCAGGTAGGGGAAAAGCTCTCTCCCCGCTAGATCCCGCTCCTGCCATCCGCTCGCCGCCTCCTTACCTGGTCTTTATCTCGGGGCGTTCTCGCCCATCCCCGGCGGCGTTACCACTTGGATCGCGGGGGTCGAGCACTCACTGCGCACTGTGGCGAATGCGAGAAGGATAGTCTCCAGGATCTCCCTCTTGAACTGTTCCAGCATCTCAACCGTAGCCGGTGCTGAAGGTAGTGGCGAGTCGTCGTGCTCAGCACCTTTTTCTGGATCTCCAGCAATAGAACTCTCAAGATTTTCCTGTGTAAGCTGCGGTTCACGCTCACCGTGCCAAAAATGTTGGAAACAAGATTTGGCTCAATGAAGAGTTCATACCCAAAAGGGGGCAGCCGACACATACTTCTCCTGAGAAAGATCGCTAAACGGAAGACTTGGAACTTGACACAGACCCTGGCTACAGCACCAAGGTCCCGCCACACACCCGGAAGATCGATGAGAGCTTCCTCTCCCAAGCCAATGTTGAAACTGGGCACCTTGGAGAGTCTTTGAAACCACCCAAAATTGACCTGAGGAGGAAGAAGCCAAAGAACTGGGTCCAAAGGTGCCCTTCAGGACCTATTTATAGTTTTTCTTGTGGGGTCTGCCAATAGCACAATTCCGTCTTTTGGAATTACTAAATGCATCTCAAATTGGTCTGCCAACAGTCAAACTCCGCTGTATAGAATGGCTATCAGCAGGCAAACAAATATAATCTTGCATCGAGAACATTCTTGGATTGGTGAGGGCCAGACGAAACCGGCACTCACCCGCCACTTTGGCGAGTGCCTGATGAAACCAGCACTCGCGCGCCACTTCGGCGAGTGTCTAATGAAACCAGCACTTTTCCTCCACTTCAGCGAGTGCCTGATGAAATCAGCACTCGCCCGCCAGTTCGTCGAGTGCCTGATGAAACCAGCACTAATCTGCCACTTCGGCGAGTGCCTGATGAAACCAACACTCGCCCACCACTTCGGCGAGTGCCTGATGAAACCAGCACTCGCCCGCCTGCGGCGATTTCTGCCCAGCACCCCGACTCGTAATGCTGATTTGGGCTCGCCAGTTTAGTCGAGAGCAAGCCCGCCTCTCCGACTCGCTTGGAGCTGCGAAGTCGCTCTGATTTGCCCACTCGGCAAACACAGGGTTATACAAAAATGGCTCATTTTTATCTATTGGTTTTTTTTCATTATTATAATATAAAATTATAGTTAGTATCAAAGGAGACAATTAGAGGGGCGCACCAATAAAGACTTGGAATGAAACTATAAGGAAAGACATGGTGTACTTAGGTATTAGTGAGATTATGTCAAAAGATATGGCACAATGGCGACAAAGGATCCATATAGCCGGCCCTACTATAGCGGGATAAAGGTTCGAGTGTTGTTGTTGTTTATTGTATAATTATAGTTAGTATACATAAAAAAATATTTATAAGACGTGGAAATCCGATATTTTAAAATATCTCTGGCATGCCTCCGACTTCCGACATCCGACATTTAAAAACTCAATCTGATATGTCGTCAATATCCGATATTTAAAATATTGTTCTTGTGCTTATCTGTTTGAGCTTTATAATAATAATAATTACTTATTACATTTGTCTTTTGAACTGACTCATGAATTGTATGTGAATGTTGAATGAAAACTTTTTAGACATGCAAGTGACGAACCAAAGACGTACTCATTTAAATGATGCATGGAATTTGGGAAACACAACAAACACGAAACAATGACATACAACAGATACCATATAGCGAAGGTTTCTGAATATGGGTGGTTTATCGGGAGGTTCTTCGAGTGGGGTGTAGAAAAATTTCTTAAGGATATGAACACTCCAGTAACTACCTAAAACTGTGGCACTGATTTGTGATTGAATGGCGTGACAATTATATTTTGGGGGTTCACCTGGTGACAGACAGAAAAATCGACGTGAAAGATGCCATCACACTCGTGCACCCACTACTAGACGTATCAATGACTTGACTCAAATCCCTAGGTTTTCCCTTATTGATTCTTTTTAAGGCAACCCGTTTCTACGTGATCAAATTGATCAAGAACTAATCAATGAAAGTAAACCTCAGGTATGTCTATTTGAGGAACACTTGGAGGATCCTGATATGCAATGTGATCCTAGCGATAATGACCTTTATAGGGCTTTTGAGTGTCATCTAGAAAGGTGTTCCTAACATAATCAAATCTTGCTCGCGGGTGTATGTGATCCCTACAAACATGTGATCGTAGGTGAGGATGATCGACATGATAGTATGAAGACCTCACTGAAGGAGCTCTACGGAGTCAAGCATATGGAGATTTCGATTCCTCAAATAGCCGCGAGGTGTAAAGATGATGATTCGAAAGGTACTCAGCCTTACCATCATGAAGTCATGGAGAGGTGTAATGATGATAAAGTGAGCACCTCTCATCGTGGTCGTGTCTAGCATAATGGAATTGTCTTGAAGGGGCGACAAGATCCCTGGAAGTGGTGTCACGCAGGAGCATAATCACTGTAATAATAAGGGTTCCTCTCAAGTGAAGGTGAGGGGTAACTATAATAGTGTGTCATATGACGGAACTTATAGACTCAAAAACAATGTATTAGACTAAAGCCCAAACTCCTCTCGAATAACATTTGACGTAGGATGAATCTATAGGTGGAGGACGCTCGATGCCTTAACCTATATGCAGTGCAAGCGATCATGTGAAAGACCTAAGACAAACTCTAAAATGTCATGAACGGACACACACAATCTAAGCAGACGTAAAGTTAATCCGCATGCAAATAATTTTGCCCAATTGCAAATTAGTCACGAGTAATTAATTAAAATGAAAATAAATAAATGCACTACTGTTCGTGATAAATTTTAATTGGAAAACATAAATGGAAATTCATGCACAAATGAGGTGCAATTATATTAAGCGAGTGCTAAATCAGTCTAGCAAATCAATTGATTTCACGAAACATGGGTATATAATTTTGCATCTAAAAAATATAGTCCAAATACACAAGAATAGAAAACAAACTCCAAACAAGTGACTTATGCATGCAAGTTGTGGCTGAAAGTAGCAATGGAGGAGATCCCAGGTTGCTGGAGTGCTTAAATGGCCTGATGTATGGGGTGGACTTGGAGAATCAGTAGGAGAAAACTTGGGATTCAATTCCAAAGGAATGTGGGTCTGAAGGGGTGGGGAACTCTCAGGGATGCTTACAGGAAGGTATTTGGGCTGTTGAGAAGGGTTCCCTGAATTCCTAGGGAAAAAATCTGCTGGGTTGCATCTCACGGGCTTTCAGGATTGAGAAACCACTGGATGTAGAAGGCAGTAGTGTCGAAGCCTATTAGGGGGATTCACAGTACTGCAAACAAAGGATGGGTTGGGCTCCCAGGAATAAGGCCCACGGAGATCTCAAAGCCAGGGAAGTGAGGTTTTGGAGAGTAAACAACAACCAACAAAAAAATGTGGTGTGGAGTTTTCAAAGGAAGGTCTGTAGAGGGAGCCAAGAATGATAAGCTGGAGCAGTAAATACGGGAAGGGCGGAGAACTTACAGCATAAGGCTGGTGAAGATGAACAGGAAACAAAAACCATGGCGGTGCACCAAGGGGGTTCGGCGTCGCACCAGTGGGGCTCGGCGTCGCACCGAGAGGCTGGAGTCCACCAGAGTGATTGGAAGAATGCTTTGCCAAAATAGTAGATAACCTTCTCTACTGTCAGCTCCTCCAATATATACCAAAATAATTTAGGGCGCCCATATCAGACGAACCATAATGTCTGAGCCGATCGGGTATCAAATATAACTCAAAATATAAAAAATAAATACATGAAAATGACTCGAAACGACCGTCCGGACGGATCCGTTGACTCGGGTCGTCCAAACGGGTGGCGAAACAATACAATCTCCATCAGTCCTCCCGGCTAGAAAGCACTCATCTCCGGTAAGTGAAAATGGTCATGCTCTCGGTGTAACCTAGGGACAATTCGCTCAAGCTCCTCTAGGGAATCCGAGTATCCTCTGAGAATGGGTCGTCGCACCAGCGAACAATACATCATTGTGTATCTCGCCCGCACACGGCGGTGAAGTCAAGTGTAACAATCTGAAGTATGTCTCTGACAGCAGTTAGCAACTTTGAGCAAAATGTATCTTCGTCTGAAAGCCGGGCCGGTGGAACCATCGATGGTGCGAGGTATCCCTCTGGTGGGACTCATCATGTTGTGATTGGCAGGAGTCAGGTTGAGGCTGGAGCGGGGTACGCGGAAGTGAGGGGTGTTGTGGCTCAAGCATGGGAGTGAGAAAGGGATCTATACACATGCTCGTCATAATAAAGCGTCAAGTATTCTACACTGAATACTCGGTTTATCCCCGTATTTGGAGAGTTGTTAATCTTATATGCATTAGTTTCAATCCGTCGAATGTTCCTTGTAGAAACCTCTCAGGTCATATGTGAATCATCACCTGCTCTCGAATTTCAAAGTTATGCTCCCTTTTGTGCTTATATGTTTGAGCTTTATAATAATCTTTACTTGTAACATTTATCTTTTGGACTAACTCAGGAAATGTATGTTGATGCCAAATGAAAGACATTTTAGATGCATGCCAGTGACAAACCAATATTGGACACACTCGTATAAATGATGCATGAGAAAAACAACAAACACGACACACTGACAGACAACAGGTACCATGTAGGGAAGGTTCCTGAAGATGGGTGATTTATCAGGAGGTTGTTCGAGTGGGGTGTAGAAAAATTCCTTAAACATACGAACACTCCAGTAACAACCTAAGACTGTGGTACTGATTTAAAATTGAATTGCGTGCCAACTATCTACACTGGGTTCACCTGGTGGTAGACAAAAAAATCAGCATGAATGACTCCATCACCCTGAAAGAATGTTGTAGACGGTGGTAAAATAGCGTGACGCACAAGTATGATCGGAACCTCTCAAATTATAAAGCACGTTAGGTGGCACACAAGGAGGTGTATACGAAAAGTCATTGTGTGTGTGATGATCATGAGTGTGAAGACACAAACCATCCATACTAGAGTTAATGCTTTTTGGGAGGGAAGGCTCGTCACATGAGCCTTTCGGGGACTTAATCTCAAGGAGGTCAACAATGGCGGGATGGTCCTCAGAGAAAAAACATCAGTAACGGCAGTGTCCATGGGAACAAGTAGACACCCACAACAAAGTCAATGCTATCCCCTTGACCTTCATCAATGCTAGCCCCTTGACCTTGACAAGGGAGCAGTGGCTCATCAGGAGGCTCATCAAAGCATCCATCAATATGGTCATGATCGTCCAGATGAGTAGCGTCGAAAGGGGTGGTGTACCCAAAAACGGGTGAAGCAACCACTAAGAGATCGACACTAAGCTCTTGATTCTCGGTCGTGATGCGGCTCGATACAATACTAAGGGAAGAGTGGGAAGAGCTCATACTCAAGCGAGGGCCAATCGGTATAGTTTTGAGGATTGGACCTCTAGCCGAAGGAGATAATAGGTCTAAGTGAGGAGTGGAGGATGGATATACCGTCGCAGCGTCACTGGGCCGCTCGTCCTTGATCACGTGATCAAGCTCACTAGTCATATTAGTATCACTCTCCACCTGTATCAAACGGTTATGATCTAATTCAACTCCAAAATCAAGTGGGAATTGACTCTCATCCGGACAAGATTAATCAAAATCAGGTGTTAGGCCTCCCATGTCATTGGGAGCACTACTAGGTGATTCGATGGTTTGACCTAAATCCCTAGGATTTCTCCTATTGATTCAATTTAAGGCAGTCATGTCATCAAGATGAGCATTCATATGATCAAATTCAGTAACAAGTATCTCTATTTGTGGAACACTAGATAATTCTTGACATGTGATGTGTTCCTGGCGATGGTGATCTTTATAGGGTTCCTGAGGATCACCAAGACAGCCGTTCCTAAAATGAGGACCTCTCTGAAGGATCTCTAAGGGGTCTAGCATATGCGGATTTTGGTTCCTCAAATAGAAACACGGTGCAAAGATGATGATTCGAAGGGTACTCAGCCTTACCATCATAAAGTTGTAAAGAGAGGTGTAATGATGATAATATGAGGACCTCTCATCATGATGTTCATCCCTAGCATATTGGAATCATCTCGAAGGGTCGACATGATCCCTAAAAGTGGTGTGCCGCGCAGGAGTATAATCACTGTAATAATAAGGGTGCATCTCAAGAGAAGGTAAGGGGCAGCGATAATACTTTGTTATAGTACGGAACCTATAGACTCAATAATTATGTATTAAACTAGAACTCAAATCTATCCCAAATACCACTTGATGCGAGACGAATCTATAGGTGGTGGATGCTTGATTCTCTAACCCTATATGCAATGCAAGCGATCACACGATGAATGTGATGGATCTCCAACAAACCCTAAAATGGCATGAACGCATACACACAATCTAATGTGAAGTTAATGAGCGTGCAAATGATTTTGTCCAATTGCAAATTAGCCACAAACAATTAATTAAAATGAATATTAATAGGAGCACAATTATTCGTAATAAATTTTAATTGGAAAACACATGAAAATTCACGCGCAATGGAGGTGCAATTATATTGAGTGAGCGCCAAATCGGTCTAGCAAATCAATTGATTTCATGAAACGCTGGCATATAATTTTGCATCTAACAAATATAATCCAAATACACAATAATAGAAAACAAACTTTAAACTAATGACTTACGCGTTCAAGCGGCAGCTGAAAGTAGTAATAGAGGAGGTCATGGGCTGCTGGAGTGCTTTAATGGGCTGATGTAGGGAGCTGTATTTGGAAAATCAGTACGAGAAAATCTTGGGATTCAATTCCAGGGGAATGGGGGGCTGAAGGGGGTGGGGACCTCCTGTGGATGCTTATAGGAAGGTATTTGGGCTGTTGAGAAGAAAGGTTCCGTGAATATCAAGGAGAAAAATTGTTGGGCAGCTTCTCACGGGCTTTCAGGATAAGGAACCACTGGATCTAGAAGGCAGTGGCATGGAAGCTTACTGGGAGGATTCATGGTACTGCAAACAGGGGATGGGTAGGGAAGAAAAACGGCTCACGGGATCTTAATGCCAGAGACGTGAGGTCTTGGAGAGTAAACAGGAAAATCAACAAAAAGATAGTAGCCGCTTGGAGTTTTCAAAGGACGGGTTGAAGCAAGGAGGAAAGAATGATAAGATGGAGCAGTGAATACAGGAAGGGGAAGAACTTACGGCATGGGTAGGGTTGGGGAAGATTATCAGGAAACGGAAACCTTGGAGTCGCACCAAGTGGAACTTGGCATCGCACTTAGCGGTTGGAGTCCACCAGCGTGATTGAAGGAATGTTTTTGCCAAAACCATCGATGACATTCTCTATTGCCGGCGCCTCCAATATATACCAAAATAAGCTAGGGCGCGCAGATCGACCGGCCGGTGTCCAAGCCAATCGGGTGTCAACTATAACTCAAAATATTTACAAAAGTACATGAAAACGACCGTCTGAACACATCCTTGGACTCGGATCGTCCAAACGGATGGCAAGCACCATCATCCCCATCAGTCTGCCATGCCGATTTTTTACATACAAGTCTAAGACATACATTGTGTCCGGGATGCATGATCATTGCACGGTTGCACATGATAATTTTGATTATGCACGATCAGAATAATTATCATGCATAATCATATTATGGTCACACACGATCATTATTGAGATCATGCATAATCATAAAGCATGATCACATAATGATCGCTCCCAGACAGAAATGCCGCCATGAATTGGCACTTAAGTTGATAAAGCTATTCATTTTGTTCCTTTCACTACAAAAAAAGTCCTCCATTATTGACGAATCGAGATCATGCATGTCGACTTAAACTTGGCTTTTGTGATCAAGGTCTCAGAAGGGAAAACAATGGCTCTATTTGGGGCGGGTCATGCATTAGAAAAAGTTTTATTCTTACCATCACTCTTACCACCACCATTGTTTTGTATAGGATTGGTTTTTCACTGGTGGGAAAAGTGCACGTGTCAAAAAGGTGTTTTCAGCTTTTTTTCAGAAAAAGTAAACCCTCTCACTTTAAGAAAAGCTAAAAGAATTTTTTCATATTTCTATGCTTCTCTTATCTTCATTCTCCTCCTACGGATTTTCATACCACTGATTTTTCTAACACCTCTAATCCCACTACTAGTTCCCACTTGTTTTCCTGCCGCCACAGCTATCTCAAACAGAGCCAAAATATCAATGTCCACGAGATCAATATATTCATAAATCTCAAACAATGCATAAGCCCTTCAAAACTCTACACTTCAACAGGACACGCTACCAAACTAAAAACTGTTACCTACAGTCACAGATAATCTTTGGGTCCCAATGGTAAAAATAATTAACCGACTTGCCACCAAAATAAATAGCGAAAAAAGAATACAAAGGAGACAAGGTACAGATGAAGTACATAACAAAAAATGAAAAAATATGTAGCAAGGGAGGGATGTGGAAAACTCATTTTTACTGTTTTAGAGGCACAACAGCATTGAGGCTCCATGAGACTTGCCATCTTCTGGGGTAACCAAGATGTCGAGCCTCTAAATGAAGGTGCCAATTCATTATGTTTGAGCAAGAATTTGGCAAACCCTCCATTTGACTTTCATCTTCAACTAACTGCTCTATAAAAGTTGTTTCCTACAGGGAAAAAAATATAACAGTGAATTATTAGATTGTGGGAAATCACAGAAGACAGAATTTGCTATTTGGAAAGTGGTGCAGGACAGGAGTCACATCTGCTTGCCACCCTGGAGTTCCACGGGTCAGTTGGTGATGAGAGCTCTTTATCAGGAAGATCTCGAGATCGAATCTCGGCCTCAACAACCTTTCGGCTTCCTGTGGTGGGACCAGAGACGGGTTGGGGTGTACGGCCCGCGGGTCGGATAAAACCGTCTTGGTGCGACGACAATGTAAGCCCCCTGGTGAAACTTCAGAGTGGCAAGCAGATGTGATACCTGTCCTGCATCAGAAATCCTAAAACTATGAACTAAAATGAAGATCCGGGTGGAATAAGCCAGCACTTCAAAATCAAACAGATAAAAATATCAAGTAAATGGAGTGAAATGAAGATTTATGTGCCCCTGAATAAAAATGAATGGGCATGCTCATTGCAGAATGCAATTTGCAAAATGATAATAAGCAATCATTGTTGTTCTGCAAAAGTCTAGTAAAAGCCTTCCGCACTTTGCTTTTATATTCCAGCAACGGCAACAGCTAAATCTTGTTTAGGTAAGCAACATGGCTGGCTTTAATGGTTGAATCTTCCCAAGATTGCATGTCAGACAAATACGGCGATTTCCGTCTTTTAGCGCGCAATCTGCATTGATTTGAATTTTGTATGACGTCTACTAAATAGACATGACATCATTTGACTTAGAATAATTTCTGATCCTCTGTACAGGCGTTGAGTGCTCGAAGCAACTTATTCAAATTCTTGATTTCTAATGAAACGTTGAGAGACAGTACTTAACTCAGTGCATACTAGTCAGGCATTGAGTGATCTCTTGTATCTCGACATATTTGTACTTAGACATCTTTTCCCTTTCTGCTGAAACGTTGAGTGAAGTTTTTTTGAATAGGCGTCGAGTGACTGCAGTTAACTCAGTGCATCCCACTTAGGCGTTAAGTCAAGTCATATGTCTCGATGCATTTATACTTGGATAGATTTTCTGCTTTACTACCGTGAGTGAATGATCTTCACTCGACGCATTTGAACTTGGACAGTTTTACAACTTCAATGCAGAGGCGTTGAGTGAATGATCTTCACTTGACGCATTTGAACTTGAACAGAAACTCGGCTCTTTTACTGAAGCGTTGAGAGAGTAACATTCAGTCGACGCATGATTCTTTAGCGTCGAGTGAAGTGAAATGACTCGACGCATTTTAACTTAGGCAAATTCTTTGCTTCTCTTCTGAGGCGTTGAGTGAATAGCAATGAGTCAACGCTTACAGACTTTGAGCGTCGAGTGATGTGAGATGACTCAACGCATTTGTACTTAGCAGGTTTTCTTCACTTCTAAAATGTGCTAACTTATTCTCAAGTTGTTGATCAATCAAATATTGATTTCCTGCACATGATAACTTAGAGCAAATGTTCAATACATATTTGTATATATTATTGACTTATGTGGCTTTTTCAAATCTAAGACATTGTGGTCAATGTTCCCAACAACCGGGTTGAGTCGCATCTTGCACTTCTGCAGGGTTGTGAAGGTCTCCACCAGATCCTTAGTGTGCTTCGTGATGCTTCTGCTCTTGACCAGGAGATCATCCACTACACTTCACGATTGCGCCCATTTTGCTCCTGAAGACTTGGTCCATCATTCTTTGTTAGCTCGTCACTGCGTTATTAAGCATAAAGGGCATCATCTTGTGGTTGTAGCAACCGTCACTGGTGATGAAGGAAACATCGCGGCAGTCAGGGGATGCATCTGGATCTGGTGATACCGTGAAAAAACATCAAGAAAACTCATCACAGTAAAACCGACGGATGAATCAACCAGGGCGTCGATTCGAGTCAAGGGGTAGCAATCTTTCGGGCAAGATTTATTCAACATTGGAAAATCGATACAAAGTCTCCAGCCCCCTTCGGTTTTTTTAACCATTACAACATTAGAGACTCAGCCTGGGTGCTGGATCTCCGAAACAAAACTCGCCTCCAGCAGTTTATTCACCTCCTCCCAGATTGGTTCAGCCAGTGCAGCGGCGCTCTTCCTCTGCTTCTGACAGACGGGGGCAACCTTCGGATCCAGGTTAAGGCGATGGCAGGCAATCTCTTTATCGATTCCCGGCATTTTTGCGGCACTCCAAGCGAATATGTCGAAATTTTCTTGCAGACAGACCGTCATCCCTCCCCCCCTCCAGCGTCAGGGATCCTCCAATCTTAAGCAGTCCAGGATCTCCTTCCACAGAGATCACATCCACTTCCTCTAGCTCCTCCTCAGCTCTCAGCCCACCTTTCCTTTCCAGGATCCTCTCCAGCCTTGCTGCATCCTCCATCTAGTTGATAGTACTAACAGCACTAAAATAGCACTCTCATGAAGCTTTAGGATCTCATCTAACCCTCACTAGGACATCACCCTGCAGTACTTCAAACACTGATGGTATGATGATGGAATCGCCTTGAAGTAGTTGATGAGGGGGCTTCCGAAGATCGCGCTATAGTAGCTTGGAGCATCCATGATAATGAACCTGCATCGGATCGAGATGCCGCCAAGGGTCACCAAAAGTTCTGCTCCTCCCTCCGAATCCTTCTTCTCTCCAGAGAAGCCAAAGAGGGGTCTGTCAGCAGCCAGGACTCTAGATGCCTCCACCTGCAGCCCGACAAAGGTTCTCTTGAAGATGGCATTCGCCGAACTCCCGTTGTTCGCAAGATTCGGTCGACGGTAAAGTCTTCAATGGCGGCTTCGATGACAAGGGCATCATGAAAGGGGGGTTCTCATTCCTAACATGTCCTCCGAAAAAGTGATCTCCTCCAACGGCGGCGGTGCTTGGGAGGTCGAGACAACGCTCTTGCGATAGATCTGATGAAGACTTCCCTTGCGGGAGGCTCCAAGTCTGGCTCCTCCGTTGATCACTCTTACTTGCCCTCCTCTTGGGCCATGGACCACCTCCACGCGAAGCCTTGGTCGACCCGATCCTCATTCCACCTCCTCCCTGGAGCTTGGAATATTAACGGTCCTACAGGGGCCTCTTGCCTCGGTTGTTCCCTCTCTACCGCTCCAGCTTCCAGCCTCCTCCATGCTTCCCAAAAATCGGGGCAAGTCAAGGTCGCGAGCCCCTCTACTCGATGTAAATCGCAGTAAAGGGGAATCTCCTCCGTCTGATTCCTCACCGGCTGGATCCTCCTACGACGTCTGTTCCCTTGTTGGGCAATGACCATCGCCTCCTCCTGAGCTCTTTCCTGCTTCCTCTCCGGCCAGTTGTCGTTCCTTTTCTCTTGGATTTGGCACTGAGGTCTTCCTGGTGGCCTCCACTGGGGCCATTTCAAAGGATATTGGAATCGCCGTGCCTCCTCCCTTCTCTCCAGAACCGCTACGGGTCTCCTCTCCTCTTGCCTGCGAGTCCTCTCCTGCCTCCTCTTCTGCTCCACCCTTTTGTGTTCATCTCTTCTCCTCGGCTCTTTCCTCCTCGGCGCCACTCTGGCCCTCACTTCCCATAGTCCTCTTTCCCAGCCTCCCAGGTTCTCCCCATCTAGCCTTGCCAAGAAGTCGGGATTTTTATCTTCCCCTTGTACGAACTTGTTCGCCCTTTCGATCATCTCCTCAAAAGATCTTGGGGGGTTTGAGTCGATCTCTAGGCTGAAGAGGTCCTGCTTCAGGCTGAACTTCAGGGTCAGCATCAAGATGAAATCATCCACTTCCTCGACTTCCAAAACCTCCTCCTGGAAGTGGTCAATGTAGTGGTCAAAGCTCTCGTGCTGCCCTTGCACGATCTTGAAGAGAGTGGTTACCTCCTCCTTCTGTTTCTTGGACGTCACGAACCTTGCCATCAGGCCCCGACGCAGATCCTCGATGTTAACCCCAAAGTCCGCAACACGTCCAAGGTCCCAGATCGGCAAAGCGTCGACATTCAACATGTCCCAAGGTTAATCCCCTTCGGCGGCGGACTCGGTGCTTCGTCCGCCCAGCTCGGCATGCCCCAGGTGATCAGCTCCCGGGATAGCTCTTCAGGCGGACTCAAAGATAAGTCCGCCCAGGCCGCCGTCCTCCAGCAGGATCGCGTCTAGCAGCAGCAGATGGAAGCTCCAGCCCGCGAGCCCAGTCCGCCCCTTTTGCACGGACTGGCGTGTTCTTTCTTTTTTGCTTCCCGTCACCGTTGCCCGGTTCTCCTATACCCCGGGCAGCCGGTTATTTTAGCCCTGCCTGTTTGGGCAGGCCCCCATCCTATAAATAGGGGGGAGGTGGTGCACCCAAAGCACGCTGACTCGAGTCCAGAAGCCCATTTAGTGAAAGCTGCGGACTCAGATCTCGGACTTTGCGGTCTCGAATCTATCTTGATCACCCTTTTTTCCTTGGTCAATTAGTAAACGGTTGCTTGCAGTTTCCTTCTCTCTTTTTCCCTTTTTACTGGAATTTAAGGGCGCATTTTTTGCATCAACATCAACACGCGACCTTCAGATCCAAGCTATCGTTGAAACTCGCGGACCGAGATGTCAGATCGTCTATCATCTCATTATCGTGCCCGTTCAGGTCGCTCGAGCACCTCCGATGACCTGCGGGACGCACTCGACCGATGTCGGAGAGAGGCCGAACAGCCCCGAAGAGAGACCGACCAGCGCCTCGACGCAATCAGCCAGGCCCTGGTCGCACTTACCCAGCGACTCGATCAGCCTAGAGCGGCCTTCGCGGATGAGGCAGTCCGCCAAACCCCAGTCCGCCAAGCGCCTGCTGTGACGCCACCGCCAGCCAGCGCGCCCATCCAGCCCGCAGTTCCACCGAGGCCGCAGACCGACGAGCTCGCTCCACTTATGGATTTTTTCTGCGAAGTAGCCAGAGGGACTCCAGCCCGCAGGCTTAACTTTACTGAGGATGACCAGGTCGAGCGGCCTCCTGTGATTTCTGTTGTAGCTCAAGCCGGGGAGTCCCCTTTTGCTGATAAGATCCGTCAGGAGCAGGCTCCTAATAACTTCAGAGAACCTCGCATCCCATTTTACACTGGAGAAACAGACCCGGTCGCTCATCTCCAGGCCTTTGAAGATGTCGTAGCTATGAGGTGTTTGTCAGATGGTTTGAAGTGCAAGTTCTTAGTAACCACTTTCGACGGCCAGGCCCGAGAATGGTTCCATGAACTATATCCCGGATCCAACGCCAGTTTTGCCGAGCTACGTCAAGAGCTCCTGCTAAGGTTTGCCACTTCCAGGAAGAGGAAGAGTGGACCAGCTGCCCTCTTCAAGATCCAGCAATCAGACAATGAGTCGGTAGCACAGTTTGTGGATCGCTTCCAGAAGGAGAAACTGGTGGTCAAGAATGTGGATCCCGAGTTCTATAAAATCGCCCTAATCAACGGACTCAAGGAAGGGTCGTTGAAGTTCGAAGCAACCACCAAAGAACCGGCCACCTTCCAGGATCTGATAGCCTTGGTTAACACCTTCATTGAAGGAGAGTGTCAACCCTTCATATGTATCCAACTTAACGGCAAAGGCCGAAAGGAGGGACACCACAAATTCCTCTGCAAGTGATCGAACATCCAGGCCCCTTTTACCAGAGTATCAGCCTCCGGCACACAGGGGAAGAAATTTCCGGCACAAGCGGTCTTATCAAAGTCATCAACAGTTTCATGAGCAGAAACCACCGCTGGCCGCTACCCCTGCTCCCGTGGCTCCTCGGATCCTACCGGTCCTTCAAATTCGGGACGGCTCATTCTCAGATGATCAGCAAAGCCACGGTCCTGTGGAAGAGCTCACTGCTATGGGCCTGACAGTAGATGAAGTTCTCCAGATCCTGCAGAAAAAGACCGAGTTAAAGAAAGAATTCCAGAAGGCGGAAGGAAAGTCCTGAAGCTCGGATCTTTTTTGTGCATTCCACAAGGAGAAAGGACACCCAACTAAGGATTGCAGAGCTCTCCGACAGCTTGTGGAGCGACTACTTGCCGCAGGGAAAATGAAGAGTCTCAGAGTAAAAGAGGCCTCATTAAAGCCGTCCACCTCTAAAGGCAAGGAGGTGGCCAAAGTCTTCCGGGAGAATGAAGACACTGAGAAAGTGGGATACTATGACAACATCAAGATTGGAGAAAGCGTCGACGCAGATGACGTAGGCGTCCTCGGTGATCTCTTTTGCATCCACGGAGGAGTGGGTGCAGAATCAAGCAGGAAGTCTTCTTTGGCAAAGATCTCACGGCATGAAGTAGCTATGAATTCCACAGCTCCACCAATGGAAATCGTTACTTTTGGTCCATACGATCTCCCGAAGACGGCCAATCCGTTCAACGACGCGGTCGTGATCAGAGCAATCATTGAGAACTATACAGTTCCGAGAATTTTGGTTGACACCGGAAGTTCGGTCAATCTTATATTCAAAAGTGCTTATGAGGCCCTAAGGTCTGGAAAGACTTTGCTCTCCACCGAAGGGCCACTATATGGCTTCACGGGCGAAAAGAAGGAAGTTGAAAGAAGCATTACACTCTCAGTAACGCTCGGGGGAGTGACAAAGCTTATCACATTTGTAATAGTTGATGCTGCCAGCAGTTATTGCGCCATCTTTGGAAGACCTCTCCTTAATGAATATCGGGCAATAGTTTTCACCTATCATTTGGCAATCAAGTTCACAGCAGGAGGAAAGCAATACCGAGTTAGAAGCAACCCAAGGGAGGCGCGAGAGTGCTATGTCAAAACAGTCAACATGATCGAGCAAATGCCTTCCCAGGCAATTCTAGTCGCCGCCTCAGAAGAAAAGGCTCCCCAAGGAGAGGCCGGAGATCAGGAAGAAATCCAGGAGGAGATTCACTTGGAGCCTGCTCAAGCAACCCAAGGAATCTCAATTGGCGCAGATGAAGAGAAAAGACTTACAATCAACTCAGAGCTCCCCGAAGAAGAAAAAGAAGAGTTGATCGCTTGCTTATTGAAGAACCTGGATGTTTTCGCCTGGGCTGCGGAAGACATGCCAGGAGTGGATCCTGATGTAGCCTGTCATCACCTCAACATTGCTCCCGACTTCAAACCTGTTCTACAAAAGAAGCGGGAGGTGGCGACGAAGCTGGCCGAGCCAATCAAGGAAGAGGTTGCGAAGCTTCTAAAGGATAAGTTCATTCGTGAAATCCAATACCCGGATTGGGTATCAAACGTTGTAATGGTAAGGAAGCCGGGAGGAAAATGGATGATGTGTGTTGACTTTACCAGGTTAAATAAAGCATGCCCCAAAGATTGCTATCTGCTGCATTGAATAGATGCTTTAGTAGATTCTGCGATTTGATATCCTTTTATGAGTTTTTTAGATGCATTTTCTGGTTATGACCAGATTAGGATGCATAAGCCCGACATCCCCCATACGTCCTTTATCACAGATGATGGTTGTTACTGTTATCTAGTAATGTCCTTCGGATTAAAAAACGCAGGCACTACCTATCAGCGCATGATGGACTTTGTGTTTAAAAAACAAAAATGAAGGAATCTTGAAGTATATGTCGATGACCTCCTTATTAAAAGTAAAACCTTTGCTTTGCATTTGCAAGAGCTCACAGAAACATTCACTACTTTACGAAGGTATAACATGAGGTTGAATCCGTTGAAATGTATCTTTGGAGCAAATAAAGAAAAATTCCTCGGCCATCTCCTTACCCCCGAAGGGCTTGCCCCTAACCCAGATAAGGTTAAAGCAATCCTCAACATGTCATCACCTCGCTCCCCTAAAGAAGTTCAACAATTAGGGGGAAGGCTGGAAGGCCTTGGGAGATTTATTTCCAGAGTAGGGGATAAGAGTGCCTCGTTCTTCAAAACTCTTCGTGGAGGGTCCAAATTTGAATGGACCAAAGAGTGCGAAGAAGCTTTTAAGCAACTCAAAAAGCAGCTCACCACCACTCATTTACTTCAAAGTCCTCGCACTGGAGAAATGTTATTCATCTATCTAGGAGTAGGCTCGGAAGCAATAAGCTCAGTCCTTGTTAGACAGGAAGGGAGAAGGCAATATCCGGTATATTATGTCAGCCATATATTGAAGAATGCTGAAACCAGGTATCCAATCCTTGAGAAGCTCGCACTAGCATTAGTAATGTCTGCCAGAAGGCTTCGACCATACTTCCAAGCGCACTCAATCAGGATGATAACCGATCAGCCGTTAAAAAGTATCCTTGAAAAACTAGAGCACACTGGAAGACTAGCCAAATGGGCAATTGAACTCAGTGAGTTTGATATTTCATATGTACCTCGAACGGCTATCAAAACGCAAGTATTAGCAGATTTTTGAATAGACACAGCTGAGTCTAATGCTAAACAAGCCGATCAATCCCCGCTAGCATGGATAATCTACATAGATGGTGCTTCAGGCAAAAACTCCTCGGGAGCGGGAGTAGTCCTCATTAACCCCAACGGGGTCAAATTAAAACAGGTCATAAGGTTCTCTTTCCCAACCACCAATAACCAAGCAGAATATGAAGCACTTTTAGCGGGCCTGCGATTTGCAAAAGAGTTGGGAATAGATTTTGCGCATGTTAAAACCGACTCGCTAGTAGTGGCATCCCAAGTATTGGGGAATTTTGAAACCAAAGAACCTACCATGAGGAAATACTTAATGCTGGTAAAATCGGAGATTGGAAAGTTTAAGAGGTTCACTATTGAGTATGTTTCAAGAGTATACAATGCAGAGACAAACGAGCTAGCAAAGTTCGGCGTACCCTCGGGAGAGACAATTTCAGAGCTTTTTTACCCGGCTACGGAAGAAGGAGAATTGATGCAAATAGAACAACGACCCTCTTGGATGGACTCATTCAAATCATATCTCTCGACAGGAGAATTGTCGCAGGCTTTGAAAGATAAGAGAAGATTCAGAATGAAAGCCGCCAACTACAAGCTTATCTCCAGAATTCTCTATAGAAAGACTTTCCTCTCCCCAATGGAGAGATGCGTATCTGAAGAAGAAGTTCTTGTGGTGCTCCAAGAAATTCACTCTGGAGAGTGCGGCAGCCATTCAGGGGCCAGAACTTTGGAAAGAAGAATATTGCGGCAAGGATACTTCTGTCCCACAATGAGAAAAGATTCTGAATCCTATGCAAAGAAGTGTGTCCAATGCCAAAAATTTGCTCCGCTTCGACTCCAATCATCGCAGCGACTTGTGTCAATCACCACGCCCTGGCCTTTCGCAGTTTGGAGAATGGACCTCCTCGGGCCATTTCCCATGGCGAGCGGACAGCGACGCTTTATCTTGGTTATGATTGATTACTTCAGCAAATGGATTGAAGCCAAGGCACTAGCAAAGACAACAACCCAGGTGATAAAAATTTTTTTGTGGGGGGAGATAATTTGCAGGCATGGGATTCTGATGGCAATAATTACGGATAATGGGCCGCAGTTCAACAATGAAGAGATGAAGAATTTTTGCAAACAAGTCGGCATAGAGTTGCGGTTCTCGTCAGTTCATCATCCCAGAAGCAATGGTCAGGTAGAAGCTGCGAATAAACAGATACATAATTTGCTAAAAAAGAAAGTGCAGAATCTGAGCGGCAACTGGGCAGAGGAGCTTCCTTCAGTTATGTGGACCCTCAGAACAACCCCTTCCACAGCTACCGGAGAAACTCCTTTCAAGCTATCTCACGGTTCAGAGGCTCTCATCCCGGTGGAATTTGAAGTCCCGACTCCTAGGGTCTTACTGGCCAGGCAAAGTTGGGAAGACTGGCTTGAGATTAACGACAAGAATATGAGACATAGCTTGGATCAAATTGAAGAAATGCGAGATGAAGCCACCGTCAGGCAAGAGGAAGTCAAGCGAAGAATGGCCAGATATTTTGACAAGAACATCAGGATCAAGCATTTTTCAGTGGGAGATCTCGTCCTGAAAAAATTAGATGCGGCCGCAAGAACTGGTTCAGCGGGCAAGCTGAACCCGAACTGGAATGGACCATTCATCATTAAGAAAGTCCGGAGGAATGGAGCATATCAACTACAAACCTATGACGGAGAAGATGTCCCCCATACTTGGAATGGCGATGATTTAAAGCGTTTTTATGCTTAAGCAAACACTTATCATTTGTGTTCATTTCAATGATTATGGCAATGAGAATCTCTGGCTAATAATATTTTCGTACAGGGCACAATCACTTTCTCCTATCTACCATGCAAAGTAAAAAATCACCACACCAGGAGACATCGCCAAGTCCAGCTTGGACCCCCCCCCCCCCCAAGAATTGTTGTCATTAGCGTAACACCACGATGATCACGTGTTGCGGGGAGATTTCGCACCGTGTAGTGGGAGCTTGCAGATTCTTGCGCGGTGGGCTACTGGATTTTGGATCCCAGCTAGTACCTGACTCCACCTCTGCATTTTTGGAGGGACAGGGTGGTTGACAGCTCTAATAAGCTTGCAAGGGATAGCGTACACCTTGATGATCTTTTTGAGGAAAGCAATGTCATCCGGCACCTACCTATAGATCATCCAAGTTTGTACCCTCGAATACTCTCTAGTACCCTCAAGCGGTGCCTGCAGGAGACCCACAGTCTTGTTGATCTCAGAGGAAAGCAATGCTCCTCCGGCCGCACCTGCCCGAAAGATCAATTTAGGCTGTACTCCAGGCAAGAGGGCGGTAAACCTTTTCGTTAAGCTTACAGCTTCTATGACCCCGTGAGTAAAGCAATGTTGCTTCGGCTGCACCTGCCCACTGGGTCACACAGGCCTGTATCTCATTCTTCACAGGAAGTTGACAAGGAGCGGACTGCAAAATTTAAGTCCGCTCAGTCTGCCAATACTTTGGGTTGATTTTACATCCTCTGTGACCCAGCGAGTAAAGCAATGTCGCTCCGGCTGCACCTGCCCGCTTGGTCACCTAGTGTTGTGAGTCATTTCAATCTCTATTACGGACTGCGCTATGGTGTTCGCACAGTCCGCCAAGTTCGGATTGATCTTGAGGTTTTTTGTGGCCCGACTATGAGAAAAGCAATACTACATACACCTACCTGCTCGGATTGATCTTTCTTAACTCGCAAAAATTTATTTAAATGCGGACTGGAATTGAAATCCATCAAGTTACAAGGACTTGGCGAGCTGCAAATAAAATATCGCGGCCTGGATTATTGTTGGCCTTAGTTATCGTCAAGTTATAGATCATTTCTATTAAAATGTGTGCGAACTGTGAAATTATAGCCGCCCGGTCCGCAGGATTGGTCCCCGGTTGGTCTTTTCAGCTCGCAGTTTAACAGAAAATATGAGGTCGCAATGCTTATTATCATTAAGCTTAAAAGGTTTGTTGACAAAGAGAATCGCGGACTATTATCAGAACTCGTCAGAGTCCGCATGATCTTTTACTTCGGCAACCAACTAAACTTTGGTCTCATTCTTTTTGCGGCGAACAGTGGTCAAATTATTTAATAAATTTTCCTAATTAGCAAGTCAGAAACTTATGCAGTGTGGACGATATTTGCATTACGCGGACTACTACATGGAGATTGCATTTAACTACGTCAATACATTTCAATAACAGAAAACAGAGAACATTGCAGAAAACACACTGATACCGGAATATCCTTTTCTATTTAATCAAAAATAGTTACATCTTTCGTGTATTCAGCAGACTCCAAACTTAAGTCCGCTCTCTTTACAAAAATGTTAAAAACAAAAAGTACATTATTCTGCTTCGGCAGTCTTCTGTTTCTTTTCTGCAGGAGGGCTTGGGCTTTCGACATCAACTTCTGGAGAATAGCCCTCCGAGCCACTTCCACTACTGCCATCTAAACCTGTGCTGGCCGCAGACTCGCTATGCGAGCTCTCGCCAGCAGAGGAAGATACAGAGGCGTCGGACTCGGCGGACTGATCTCCGCCTTGCTGGCTCGAACCAGTATCGTCGGCAATTGTCTTGGCTTCTCTGTCTTCTCCGTTTTCTTCTTCTTCTTCTCCATCTTCTTCTTCTCCTTCTTCTCCTTCTTCTCCTTCTTCTCCTTCCTCCTCAACAATGACGTCTCTTCCTTTGGCAGTCCGCTCCATCGCCGCGACCTGCTCTTGCAACTCGGGGAAGAGCTGCAGAAAAGGGACACCGTCCACCCCTTCCTTTGCGAAGCCGCCGCGGACAAATCGCTCGATAGCGATCTCAACGGTTTCCTCACAAAGGGGAGCATAGCGGCCTTGAAGTTATCATTTTCCAAGTCGTACGCGACCTGCAAAAGGCAAAGGCACGAATGTCAGCTCGCTGCGGACTTCAAACAGAGCACCATAAAATAGCCAAGCTTATCGCCAGCTCTTCTTTCTGCGCAGCAACTCTTTTCCCTAGCCGCTTGTTTCTTTCCTTTACCAACTTCACCTCTTCCTGAAGTTGGTCATTCTGCCTAAACAGATCCCTTGTCAGCAAACAGACGAAGTGGTTGGTAACGGCGCTGTTCGCGCTTGCCTGGGCGGCCAGCGGAGGTCGGCAGCGGCAACCTTCTTCAAGTCGCTCAAGTTGCATTTCCCATAAAGCGCGGAAATCGCGACATGAGCGTGGCGGGTGATCTTCGAACTCTTCCATGATGGAAGCGCTGTCGACAGGCGGACATGCTTGTTCTTATTATGCCAGTGGATCATCGGGTTCCCCCTCAGATCCTTCTGGCGGTTGTCAAAGCCCTGCATCGCAAAGCTTTCTGAAGAGGAGCAGTCCGCCGCGGGATCCCCCTCTTCTTTCCTTTTTATTGTGACTTCCTGTTTTCTCTCCCTCTGTGTAGGGGTAAACTCGCTTGGCGTTTGTGGCAGGTTTGCGGGCACGGCCAAGGACGCTACAAGAAAAAGAACATATTACCATGCAGGTCACGGCGGATACAAGAGTAACTCCGCAGAAGCTTACTTTCTTCGCGATTGACGTCACCCAAGCCCGCCAGTAGCGGGATATAGTGCTCTATGTCCAGCCTGGCTCCAGCAAGGAACTAAACAATGGCGAGCTCCGCCGCATCCAGCTGGACACTCTTGAAGGCGGAGTCTGCGCGCTCCTGCGGATAGGTTTGAACAAACCCGAGGTCGCCCTCGAATATCAGAAACCTCGAGGTCCAGTTATGGATCTTGTTGGGCAGACCCACAACCTTCATTCCTCTGCAGTAAAAATAAATCACCACTTTGTAAGGGCGGCCTCCAGACGGAGTTATTGAGCGAGCTGAGAAGATCTTGCAGAATATGTTAAGGGAAAAAGTAATCTTCTCAGACCGTAAGTAAGAAAGGAAGCTATAAATGGCAGCGAGGGTGTTGGGCGCGAGCTGGCCTGGCACCATCCCGTAGTGTTCGAATATCTCTACCATCTCCCATAGCAGTGGGAATCTGAATCCGCTATCGAAGTGGTCAATAGGCACAACGATCTGGGTCTCTGTCGAAAAGTTTAATCTTTCTTCATGCACAGGAAGGCGGACAAGCAGAGCGGAGTCCGCCATATGTCTCTCAACAAAGGCCTCAAGGTCGGCCTCCGTCAAAGTACATTTCCTTTAATCGGCAGCGTGGAAAGCAACCGCAGCATCAGTTCTAGCAAACACCATGTCTACAGGCCGCAGGATCCTCTCACAGTTGTTTTCCTGCATAAAAGAGACAACGGGGCAATATTTATAGTAACGGAGGTCTGACGGCTTTTTGGCCAGGCCGCACAGCTCGACTATTGACTCCGCAAAGTTCGCACCACAGCTTTTCATGCAGCAAAAATAAAAATAACGTGGACACAAAACTCGAGTCCGCTCTCTTTGCTATTTCCAGTCTCCGGAATACCTGCCAAGTTCAAAGCACAAAATAAAGCGGACACAGTTTCAGTCCGCCCAGCTCGCGATATTTCCCACCTGCAGACATTCACAAGTTAAATTCTGAGAAGCGGACACAGCATTAGTCCGCACAGTTCGTCGCAAATCACAGCACAAGCATAAACTAGCGATATAATGTGCGGATATCTCATTTAGCCCACATAAAGCACAGTACAGTCCATCACAAGCCACAGCATAGAGCATTGTTTAAAGCACAACTAATTATACATCAACAAATCAAATAATTCGCAGTTTTTGCGGACACAGCGGTCTCTATTTTCCGTTCGCGCTGACCTCTCTGTCCTGTCCCTGCACAAGTGCGTCGCTTGGTCACTTATATGAAGAACTTCGCTATACAAACGACAGATGTGATGATGAATGGAGTTAATGGTACGATGCATGTGAGCGGCCTCCCGGTCTACCCGACTCAGGGGAATAATCGGCTCCATTGCCGGCCTCAGCTCCTTGTCCGCGGCATGTTGGCTACCCTCTACTGGTGCTGCTGCCTCCGGAGCGACGCGATCTGGCAATCGCGATCTCTGCTCAGCGACCTCGGCAGCCCGCTTCCCTTTCTCTTTCGTGCCATAGCCAAGTGCTTTCCTTTGTACAAGCGGACATCATCAGCAAGCCTTTTCTTCTCTCTATCAGACCTCTCCAGCGCCCTTGAGATGCTGGCGATCTGGTCCTTTAAGGCTTTCTCGCGCTCCGCCGATGTCTTCTCGCGCTCTTTCGCCTTCTTTAACTCCGCTCTAATTTTTTGAATTTCAGCTTGAAACTTCTTTTTTAACTCTCTGATGTTATCCAGGTTGGGCTGCTCGCCTCTTGCGGACTCATCATGCGAGCCCGCGTTAACTCTGGTATTCGGTGTAATCACAATCTCCCCACTCTCGATAGAGCCCGGTGGTGACTTTCTACCCGCAGCAAAGAAGGTCAATTTCACATTCAAATACAGTCCGCAGCGGACTCAAAGTACCAAGATAAAAGATCACTTTTGGAAAAAGCAGCAGCGAGTTGCCGGTTATCGAAGATAGGCCGCCTTGCCCGCTCCGGGTCAAAGGCGCTTAATCGTTTCTTCCATTCGCGATGGACTTTGATTCTCTTTTCAGCCGCAGATCTTATGGAAACAACAATGTCATCGGTCTCGGTGACGATCTTGATTGGCCTCGACTTCCGCTGCGGCGACCTGTAAAGTCACTGACGCTTAAAGTATTTAGGCGCCGGTTGAAGATTACCTGTCTGCAGCAGCTCTGCAGCAATCCGCAGATCTTCAGCTTCTTTGACCGCCGCGGCTTTCTTCGAGGCCGCCTTAACCGTAGCCACATGGGCGGCGATCTGTTTCTTCTGTTCTGTTATCTTCTCTTTCAGTTTTTCCTTCTCTTTTTCCTCAGCGACGGATAAAGGAGGGAGCTCGTTGATCTTAACTCCCACAATTTCTACCTCAGGATGCAGCACATCCAGCAAAGATTTGTTGATGAGATCAAGTTCTTCGACGTCTATAGAATCAAGTATCTCATCAGTAGACAAACTGACCGTGGAGAGGGAATTGTCTCCCTGGACTTGGGCCTCCGGAGTAACTAAGTCGCTTTCAGGAACTTCTTTTTCATGCGGCCTGTGTTGTAAATTCGCATCTCCAGTCCGCACGGAGATATTTTTCTCTTTCATCGCCCGCAGCTTCTTTTCAACAAGCTCGGCCACAGTGGACTTGTCCCTCTTCCTCCTCTTTCAAGAAGGGGTCTTTTTCTCAGCAGAGTCCGCGGCAGCCTTCCCTAAATCTGGCTGGCTCTCGCGGACTGCCCCAAGGTTTGCAACCACCAATGTCTTTGAAGGCACGCCTTCCCCAACTTCGTCTCCCGCAGACCGCCTATCTTCATCAAGGTTAACAATGGGTTGTTGGGCGTTGGGGGATGACACTTCGGTTTTGTTGTTTGCGTAAACCGTGTCCGCCGAGTTCGCCGTTTTCTGAGTGTGGGCAGCATCTGACAGATTTAATGTCTTATCCGCACTCTTTGACGGCTGTTCAATGTGAGATTCGGTGGCGTCCTCCTTCCCGCGCACAGACACATCGGCATGGCGGGCTGCTTCCTCAGCAGGCTTCTTGCTATGAGAACTCTCTCCAGCAGAGCGGACAGGCTCCCCTCTCGACACTCTCTTTATCACTTTCTTGGTTTTCATTGGCGTTATTGGTTTTTCGTTTTTTGCAGTAAGGCTAGTGAAGAAAGCGCCGAGTCTCGCCATGCCGGACTGCAAAGTTGAGACCGCAAGTGGTGAATACCGACCCGTGTCGTTGATACTTTTGACAATTCCAGCCCCTCCGACGATATTTATAGCGCTGACAGCATTAATGAGATTTGCGGACTCGGCGTTTAAGCAAACATTTTCGAAGTTTCCAGAAACTTAAAAATGTGCGGGGATTATGTTAACCCCAAAGTCCGCAACACGTCCAAGGTCCCAGATCGGCAAAGCGTCGACATTCAACAAGTCCCAAGGTTAATCCCCATCGGCGGCGGACTCGGTGCTTCGTCCGGCCAGCTCGGCATGACCCAGGTGATCAGCTCCCGGGATAGCTCTTCAGGCGGACTCAAAGATAAGTCCGCCCAGTCCGCCGTCCTCCAGCAGGATCGCGTCTAGCAGCAGCAGATGGAAGCTCCAGCCCGTGAGCCCAGTCCGCCCCTTTTGCGCGGACTGGCGTGTTCTTTATTTTTTTGCTTCCCGTTACCGTTGTCCGGTTCTCCTGTACCCCGGGCAGCCGGTTATTTTAGCCCTGCCCGTTTGGGCAGGCCCCCATCCTATAAATAGGGGGGAGGTGGTGCACCCAAAGCACGCTGACTCGAGTCCAGAAGCTCATTTAGTGAAAGCTGCGGACTCAGATCTCGGACTTTGCGTTCTCGAATCTATCTTGATCACCCTTTTTTTCCTTGGTCCATTAGTAAACGGTTGCTTGCAGTTTCCTTTTCTCTTTTTCCCTTTTTACTGGAATTTGAGGGCGCATTTTCTGCATCAACACTCGAAGCAGTAGATGGAGCCGTCGGGCAACTGGTGGAACAAGTCTCTTGCCTTCCCCTTGAAGGTGATGGAGAAAAACATGCACTTGAACGCATTAGTCGTGTGCGGATTGACACCACGTCCTTGAACCATTGGAGATGCCTGACCGGAACATCTCTGTCGGAGTAGTTGTTCAGGACGGGCTCTCTGAAGCCTTCAGAAACTGGGGCGGCTAGGACTTCATCACAGCAGGGCTCCTCCCTCATTGGCGATGATGGGCTTTGAACTCGCGAGTATCTTCATCATACTCGCAACCAGGTCGAGTATCATGGAACCTCGCTAGCTGCTCCGCGTCTCTGAACCTGATTCCCTGGTCGCTCACCGGACAGTACTGCGACTGCATTGGTCGCTCTTGCTCCCCTCTTGCTCGCTCCTTCCCTGGTCGTCTAGGCGGCGTTCCTTCCTCCAACAGTGTCACGCGACGAGGCGAGGTCACTGTGACATCGGGGCGAGGAGGGAACCCCACTAGGATACTTCTCTCAATCCTCCTCGAGAGCTCTTCAAACACTACCACGATCACAAAGTCGGTTCCTTTCGTCGGGTTGTTGATTCCCGCCGAGTCGCCGACTATCTCCTCATTCTCGCCACCACTCACCATCTCACCTACTCGTGAAACATTCCTTCTCGGCTATGATCCAAGCTCACCGCACCAAAGTATTGAAGCCGGGAAAATCTCAACTTCAAAATTCGGATCAATGCAGCCTAAGGTTACTGATTCTGCAGTAGGGCTCGACGGCTCAACGGTCTAGAACGCAGAAATAGGGACAACAAAAAGGATCCTTGGTGCTGCGGCAGGGAAGTCCCACCACTTACTCGGATGCATAGAAGAAGCTTCCCCTCCACAACCAAAGATGGTCGAGCAGGGTACAAGAGGGACACTAACTGGGAACTTAACTCTTCGGAAAAAGGATCCAAAAGCTCAACTAAAAGTCCAGGGAATGAAGTGGTCAAGATCTTTTTCAAGATTTCAAAGTCCATCCCCTGAGATCCTATTTACAGGCAAATCCAAAGGGGGGGTCTCTGGGCGAGAAAGACACAATCCTGCGATCATCGGTTGTTGCCTTCTGACGACCTGGCTCGGCTACTGGCGAGTATTGGTTGGCGATCATTTGTGATGTTGGTCGGAAGTCGCCTGCTAGGCAAGTATTGTTGTTGTTCGCCACTAGTACTGCTCGGAGCTCGCTTGTACTAAAAGGTTTCTAAAGCTCGCATGCGTTGCTGGGTGGTCGTGAGACCGGGCGAGTATGATCCTCGCTTGTGTCTAAAGGTCCCCTTGCCTCCTTTGCTGGTCATTGAATACCAATCGGATCTTCGGGTACTGGTGCTGCTCGTTGACGGTTGATTGCTGATCGTTGACCATTGACCCTTGAGAAATAGGGGTTGTACACCTGGCAATGTTGGTCCAAAGCGGAGGGTGCAGGCTGCCCAGAAATCCTCCAACGAGGTGGTAGGGTGCACCCGGAGAAGTTGAGTGACTCATAGTTGCGACGGTCCTCGGAGGTGGAACGAGGCGATGTCGACATGCTTCCCATCCAGGCTATGTTGACTAGCAAAGAAGAATTCGCAACGCGTGAGCCATGGTAGGAGATTTTTGCGGCCCTCATATATTGGGAAGTCCACACAGACAAAACGATTGTCGGAGTAGGCGTCATCGGGAGGAGGAGCCGACTCCACCCGACTTTCGGACGGTGATGTCGCGGAGTGTGGCGGTGGTGGTGGGGAAGCACCCTGGAGGGAGTCCAAGCGCGCATTTAGTTTAGTTATTAAAGACACAAGGCGCACCAAGGCGCAAGGAGCAAAGGGGTCTTGAAGCCTAGGCACAAGGCACGAGACGCAGGAGCACGCCTGACGAAGGCAAGGCGCAACTACATACATTTTAAATAATCAACATCAAAGATTATTTCAGCTTCACGATCAAATTTTTCATCTATTCTACTAATTAAATATTCATTACTATCATTTATATAGCTTAAAAAATATAATCAATGTGATCACTTGCATCATATTTAAATCTCAACGCACAATTATCTTTCACAAAACTAAATCGATAAAAAATTATTGAGTTCTTATATTATTTTTTTCTTAGTTTTTGAAGAAAAAATTTACAACAAAAATCTTACTAAGACACGTCTTTTATATTATAAAGGCGCAAATAAGGCGCACGGAGACGCAAACCTCTGAGCCTGGAGTCTTAGGCGTGCCTGAGGCGCGCCTTTAAAAACATGGGCATTTAGGGCGTCCATTTTATCACTTTGGGTGGCGAACATCAATTGGAAGAACTCCATGAGTTGGGCGAGAGAGGGGTCATCGTTGGCCATGGGAAAAGGGGGTAGTGCTGGAGGTGGCAGCACCCCGGAGGTTTCCCGTGCGGGTAGAAGTGGTGTGGCCGGTCGACTAAATCCGGTGAGAGCGGCGCGGTATGTAACACCCACATCCGTCACGTAGGATATAACAGAAGGTCCGGTCGGGGCCCGCGCCATATTCCACAGACAGTTAGCAGAGTTACGTATTGAAACCAAACCAAACGTGCATCCTAACACAGAATGCATTCTAGCGGAAGTATTAAAAGTATTAGGAACTCAACCACAGGAATGTCCACTAAGCTAACGTAGGAATGATTACCAAAATACACAAATAGTCTGGCCTTAAGGCCATACAAATTATTTCCAATAAATTAAAGTGTCTTGCATACATTGGCATGCAGGTCGGCAACACATGAAAGTAGAAAAGAAGCTTCGTTTGGCCTTCGAGGGCCGGCTTAACACAAAAGGCTTCATCCCGCTACTTTCTGCTTGCCTCCTCAGCACCTGCATAAGGACAATACAGAAAGATGTAGAAAATAAGTCAACGGTCAGCATTAACTGACCAAATTATAACGACTCCGCCCCACACCCGGGGCGGCGGTGCTCCTTTCCTACAAGTAAACAACATGTACATAATATGGCAACAGAACGTACAATTTAAGAACCATTCACCACGGATGTTGGCACAACCAATCACACGCACCAGTGCACTTACGACACATTATCGTTGTACCGGACATAACCAGGGTCCCACCACCGTACTCGGTGACGGCTAACATTCTTTAAGCATTTCTAGTCTTTTCGGCCTGAAGCCTAAGACTCCACACTATGGCTACGACAAAGTCAAAGGCGATCACCAAGATCCAGCTCTATCACTCACTCTAAGTCGAGCAACATAGGGTTGGGTACAACTCTTTCTCGTTGCTCAAATCATCGGGCGCAACAAGCAACGACGCGGGTCAGCCTCCCCTTTCTCATTCACAACAATACATAACCATGTTATGTTCCAAGGCTGGCTCTCACGGCCACCATAGCGGAGCACTTTAAGCTCACAGCTAAACATACATGCCCTCTAGTCTTCACGAGACAGGCCTCACAAAAACTCACTGGGAGTTATCGCTGGCAGTAGCGCTACAGCCGCGCGGTAGGCGACAGAACACACATTCTTCCCCAGAACTTGGGTATTTTCCTGGAGGTCATCTCCAGTACTCTCTTTACAGCGATTTGCATACCCCGCAACTCTGAAACTACTTGTTTAGCCACAGAGTCTTCTCCGGCACGCAAATCAACAAGATAACCATCACCAATCCAGACCAGTCTGTCCGGATGGGATTCAAACAGCATGCATATTTCGTACTTCAATTCCGAATTCTAAATACAAAGGCAATGGGGATACAACTGATCAACCCGTCGGGAGAATCGCTTTCACGTGCTCGTGGAGCGTCTAACCTCATATGTTAAAACAAAGGAATTCACATGTTCAAGGAGGAAGATCGTTAACCTTGAGGTTCGTTTCGGCGCCATGAAAGAGAAACTAGCCAGATGGAAACGACCGCAAAGGACTCGCCTCCACGGATCTGAACTCGGCTCGTGACTCGGAGCTCTGACGCTCCAACAATTGCGGAATCTCCTTCTCCTTCCTCTTCCTTGCTCTTCCCTCTCTCTACCTCTTAGAAAGAGAATGATTTAGGTTAGAATGAGAGATAACTCCCCATCCAAGGACTTAAACAAGCAGAAAACACAACCCACCGTCAGATTGCGACGAACAGCCCTGATTCAAAACGGTTCTCTATAAAGAGCGCTATCGTCGAACGGTAAGAAGGTATCGTCGCGCGGTAGCCCCAATCGATGGCTTCTCTGGCAAACCCACCATTCAAATTCTCCAATCACACGCCAACACGGGACCACGGCGTAACTGTCGCGCTACCGCTACGCGGTACCACACTAGCGCCGAGCGGTAGGTGAAGCGTCGTGTCATTATAATGCTTATGACGAACAGTCAGTACGGCCACGTGGTATCACTAACGCCGCACGGTAGCTTGCAGAGAGCCACGCCAAATAAATCGACCACACAACCGCCAGCGTTAGTACTACCGTCAGGCGATAGCTCTCAGAGAGCTATACCTGGTGAAATCTGGGGCGTTAAAATTCTCTCCCCCTTAAAAAATTTTGTCCCGAAATTTAATCATACAGGCAACAACAAGGAAGTTCAAAACACATAAAAGTTTGTACCTCAACGGAACAGCTCGGGGAACTCCTCACGCATCGTTTGCTCGCGCTCCCATGTGAGCTCCTCATGGGTACAGTTGTCCCACCAGACTTTGACCATCATGATCACCTTGTTTCGTAACTGCTTGATCTCTGTGTCGTCGATTCGAATGGGCTTGACCTTCATCTTCAACCACTATCAATCGGCACAAGATCAACGACAACCTCCTGAGTAGACTCTTTCAATGACTTCCTCAACACTGATATGTGGAACACATCGTGCAAGCCACTCAACTCTGTCGAAAGAGCGAGTCGATGGGCAGCTTCACCAACACGCTCCAAGATCTCAAACGACCCAAGGTATCTCGGGCTCAGCTTCTTTAAGCGTTGAATCCTCGACACGCACTTGAATGGTTTGATCTTTAGATAAACCCAGTCGCCCACGGCAAACTCGAAATTTCGATGTTTGACATTGTAATACTTTGTCTGCCTATCTTGAGCAACCAGCAACCGATATCGAATCATACGTATCGTCGAATTCGCATCTTCGGCGTCTTCAAGTTTATACAGCTTCGATTCACATGTTTCTACCCAAGCCAACGGAGTACGGCACTTCCTACCATATAAGGCCTCAAAATGAATCATTTGAATATTTGCTTGGTAGTTGTTGTAGGCGAATTCGATCATAAATAGATGATCCTCTCACCTCTTCCTGAAATCCAGGAAGCACATACGAACCATATATTGCATCGTCCAGTTTACCCTCTCGGTCTGATCATCCGTTTGAGGATGAAAGGTCGTGCTGAACTTCGGCTTGGTACCCAAGAGTTGATGAATAAGCTTCCAATCATTTAACGTAAAACGCTCATCTCGGTCAATTACGATGCTACTGGGCACACCGTGTTATCGTACAATCTAACCAACATAAAGTTCGGCTAACTTTTCCACTGAATCGTTCCTTTGATTTGGAATGAAGTGTGCTACTTTAGTCAACCGCTCCACGATCACCCAAACAGAATCGTTCTCACGTTGCGATCTCGGCAAACCATGCACGAAATCCATAGATATATCATCAAACTTTCATTCCGCTATTGGGAACGACTTCAGAAGACCACTGGGTTTTTGACATTCCGCCTTCACTAGGGCGCAAGTCTGACACTTCGCCATATAGAGTGTTATGTCCTTCAACTCTGGCCACCAGAAAATCTTTTTCATGTATTTATACATTTTTGTGCTTCCTGTGTGGATCGAGTACCAGGTAAAATGAGCTTCGCACATCAATTCCTCCCGTAAGGTGCCAAATTTCGGGACGCACAAACGGTTGTTTTTTCGCAAAAGACCATCTTTAAAAGAAAACTCAGCGTTAGACTCATCCACGTTCTCTGCTACGCAGTGCTTCATGATTTCATCAAGCTCTAATGCTTGTCGAATCCTGTCTGCAAGGTCACATTGCACCTCCGTCCAGTTTAAGCATGCATTCGTCGTTGCATTCTTCTCGACATAAGAGATGTTCAAATCCTCCAACTCACAAATTAGACGCTCATCATGCATCCGTAACCAATTTGCTCGTGTCAGAGCCTTGCGACTCAGCGCATCCGCGACCACATTTCTCTTGTCGGGAATGTATTGTATCTTGATGGTGTAGTCCCCGAAGGACTTCATCCACCTCTTTTGTCGCATGTTCAAGTCATTCTGATCTATCAAATACCTCAGACTCTTATGATTCGTAAAGATATTGATCTTCACGTCATACAGGTAGTGCTGCCACAACTTAAGAGTGAATATCACGACCGCTAATTCCAAGTCATGGACCGGATAATTCCTCTCATGCACTTTCAATTGGCGAGAGCCATAAGCAATAACATTTCCAAACTGTTGAAGAACGCAGCTTAAGCCGCTCCCTGAGACATCGCTATAGATTTCAAAACCTTCTGTCCCACATGGCAAGCACAACACAGGCACCGTGGTCAGACGACTCTTCAACTCTTCAAAACTCGCGTGCAATCTGGCGTCCAAACGAACTTCTCATTTTTCCTTGTCAATGTAGTGAGAGGTAAAGCAATCCTCGAAAAGTTATCTACGAAGCGTCTATAATAGCCGGCAAGTCCAATGAAATTCCTGACTTCTTCTACAAAAGCAAGTACAGGTCACTCTCGTATCGCAACTATCTTTGTTGGATCCACAACAATACCCTCTTCACTCACGACATCACCAGGAAACGCCACTGAAGATAGCCAAAACTCACACTTAGAGAATTTAGCATACAATTGATTTCTTCTCAGGGTATGGCGATATGCAGAACCATTCTCAAATGATTCGCATGGTCATCTTCTGACTGAGAGTATATCAGTATGTCGTCAATAAAGACGATCACAAACAGGTTCAAATACTCTCTAAACATCTTGTGCATCATGTCCATAAACACTGATGTCGTATTAGTAAGCCCAAAAGGCATCACAGTAAACTCATAATGCCCATAGCGTGTGTCAAACGCTGTCTTGGGGATATCACTTTCTCTGACCCTCAACTGGTAATAACCGGACTTTAAATCCAATTTCGAATAGACGGTTAATCCAGCCAGCTGATCAAATAGATTATCGATTCTCAGAATCGGATACGTGTTCTTCTTTGTCAGCATGTTCAGTTCACGGTAGTCAATGCATAGACGCAAGCTTCTTCCATTTTTCTTCACAAAGAGTACCGGTGCACTCCATAGTGACATACTTTGTTGTATATAGTCTTGCTCTAGCAACTCCTGTAACTGAACCTTCAGTTTCGCCATCACCTTTGTCGTTACACGGTACAGTGAGCGTGACACAGGTTTCGCACCTGGCACCAACTCAATTCGAAATCAATCTCTCACTGGGATAGAATCCCAGGGAGATCCTTAGGAAAAATATCTGCAAACTCCGACACAATAGGGACGTCATCCAAACTGGACTTCGGCTCTACAGCCTCCAATAGCGTGAAGAATAACTTCGCGCCCTTCCAAACCGCCTTGACCACTTGTAGAGCAAACATCTGTATCTTGCTCGATCCTTGCATACCAGCAAATTTAGTCTCGCGTTCGGCATTCTGTCCTAGCGTGACTTCCTTTGAGTTGCAATCAATGATGGCACGCTGCTGCGAGAGTCAGTCCATGCCAAAAATTACATCGAAATCCGAAATTGGCGGTATAGATGCTTCTAATCCAAAGTCCTGATTTCCTATCCGCACCTGAACACAGGAGGATCTATCCGCACTCATCATGGAACCGTTAGGTAACAATATATCAAATCTATCTTTCGTCACAAAAGAATGCACTCTGATACGCAACACGAAATCCTCAGATAAAAAAGAGTGAGAAGTCACTGTATCGAAAAGTGCCCTAGCCGGATAGTCCAAAATTAGGACAAAGTCTAATACAAATAAGTTATACACAAGCAACGCACAAGGTAACAAGTATATCAAACAATAAAAGCTACATACTAAATTGTACATGTCACAACGTTGCTTTGTTTTATGGTCTCATGTTGTCCCAGATTATACACTTTGGGCTGGGCTGGAGCATAATGGGATGCAATTGATTCCACTACCTTGCCCTTCTCAGTATAAGATGCTCCTGCCTTTTTCTCCGTCTTTGGAGGGTCAATCCAACAATCGCGGGTCATGTGTCCCGCCTTGCCACAAGTATAACAATGAATTGGGCCTCTCCGAGAAGTTGCTCCAGACACAACAGAAGGAGTTGGTCCAGAAAATTTGGTCTTCTTGTTCGACTTTCGATACCCAGTCTTTGAAGAGCTCTACTTTGAACTCTGGCTTCTTCACAGCTAAGTCCTTCTTGCCTTGGACACTTTTCAAATCCTGTTCCAGAGATCGAGCAGTATTTACCAAGGTCAGAAAATCATGCGTCATTGGACCTGAGAAAAGCAACATTAGATCATCTCGCAGTCCTTCATAGAATTTGTTTGTCTTGCGCTCCTCGTCAGCAAAAGTAGCGTCCGCATACCGCCCCAATATTATAAACTCATGTAAGTAGTCATCCACACAACTCTCACCCTGAGTTGACCTCTAAAATTGATTCTCCATAGCAATCTTTTGAGCAGATGGGAGATACCTCGCCAGAAAGACCCTCGAGAACTCCTCAATCGAGATCTCAGACAGTTGCCTTCCAGCAAACTGATGTAGTTCCAGTTCATCCCACCAGAGTCTTGTCTCACCTTTCAAAAGTCTCTCATTCATCTCCGTCGTCGTCAAGACTCTCTTTATTCTCGAGAGCCAATCTTCGGCCTAAGTGGGGGATCCAGTTCCCTCAAACGTCGGAGGGTGGAAGCTCATAACGTGCTTCAATTGCTTCTCTGTCTCTCGCCTCATCGCCAAATTCTCATCGGGTACTTGTCGCATAGCCACAGGCTCAACTACGTCAACCTGCGTCGGGGAAACCTCAGGGGTAGGAGGCTGTACTCTCCCTCTTGGTTGCGCATTGATCATCGAGAACACGGCTTCAGCAACTAAGCGTATCGTTATAGCAGAAGGAGGAAGTGTAGGCATATCACCCGGTGCACTACTCTTCGCTGAGCGTTGGGGTTGAGACTGTCTTGCATCACTTCTAGTCACCTATAATTGTGAAACACATAATTTAGCGACTAGACATATTGCAAAACAGTAATCATAGGAACATGCATGTTCCACAAACATGTGTATTTTCATTGTTAAGTGTACATTCATGGGTTCTTTCATATTCCACAGACAGTTAGCAGAGTTACGTATTGAAACCAAACCGAACGCGCATTCTAGCGGAAGTATTAAAAGTATTAGAAACTCAACCACAGGAATGTCCGCTAACCAAAGTATGAATGATTACCAAAATACACAAATAGTCTGGCCTAAATGCCTTACAAATTTTTTCCAATAAATTAAAGTGTCTTGCATATATCGGCACGCAGGTCGGCAACACATGAAAGTAAAAAAGAAGCTTGTATTGGCCTTCGAGGGTCGGTTTAACACAAAAGGCTTCAGCCCGCTACTTTCTGTTTGGCTCCCCAGCACCTGCATAGGGACAATCCACAAAAATGTGCAAAACAAGACAATGATCAGCATTAGCTGACCAAATTATAATGACCCCGCACCAAACCCGGGACGGCGGTGCTCCTTCCCTACGGGTAAACAACATGTATATAATATGACAACAGAACGTGCAATTTAAGCATCATTCACTACAGACATTGGCACAGTCAGTCACACGCCTCGTTCACTCATGTCACATTATCGGTGTACCGGACATACCAGAGTCCCATCACCCTACTCAGTGACGGCTAACATTCTTTGAGCATTTCTAGTCTTTCTGACCCAAAGCCCAAGACTCCTCCCTATCACTACGACAAAGTCAAAGGCGATCACCAAGATCTAGCTCTAAGACTCACTCTAAGTCGAACGGCATAGGGTTAGATACAGTTCAGATATTTCCCGTTGCTCAAATCGTCGGGCGCAACAAGCCACGACGCAGGTCAGCCTCCACTTTCTCATTCACAACAATACATAATCATGTTATGTTCCAAGGCTGGCTCTCACGGCCACCATAGAGGAGCACTCTAAGCTCTCAGCTAAACATACAGGCCCCCTAGTCACCACGAGACAGGCCTCACAAAAATCACTGGTAGTTATCGCCGGCGGTAGAGGTACCGCCGCGCGGTAGGGGACAGAACACGCATTCTTCCCCAGAACTTGGGTATTTTCCTGAAGACCATCTCCAGTACTCTCTTTGCAGCGACCCGCATACCCCGCGACTCTGAAACTACTCGTTTAACCACAGAGTCTTCTCCGACACGCAAATCAACAAGCTAATCATCATCAATCAAGACCAACAAGTCCGGATGGGATTCACACAGCATGTTCATTCCATACTTCGATTCCGGATTCTAAATGCAAAGGTAACGGGGATACAACCGATCAACCCGTCGGGAGAAACGCTTCCACATGCTCGTGGAGCGTCTACCCTCACATGCCAAAACAAAGCACTTCACATGCCCAAGGAGAAATATCGTTACCCTTTAGATTCGTTTCGGCGCCATAAAAGAGAAACTAGCCGGATGAAAACGACCGCAACGGACTCGCCTCCACGGATCTGAACTCGGCTCGTGACTCGAAGCTTCGACGCTCCAACAATGGCGAAATCTCCTTCTCCTTCTTCTTCCTTGCTCTCCCCTCTCTCTATCTCATAAAAATAGAATGGCTTAGGTTAGAATGAGAGATAACTCCCCATCCACGGACTTGAACCAGCAGAAAACACAGCCCACCATCGGATTGCGATGAACAGCCCTGATTCAAAACGGTTCTCTGTAAAGAGCGCTACCGCCACGCGGTAAGAAGGTACCGCCGCGCGGTAGCCCCAATCGGTGGCTTCTCTGGCATGCCCGCCGTTCAAATTCTCCAATCACACGCCGACACGTGGTCATGTCGCAACTGTTGCGCTACCGCCGCGCAATACCACACTACTGTCGAGCGGTAGGTGAAGTGTCGTGTCATTATAACGCTTACGACGAACAGTCACTACAGCAACGTGGTATCGCTACCGCCACGCGGTAGCGTGCAGAGAGTCACGCCAAATAAATCGGTCACGCTACTGTCAGCGTTATTAATACCATCGGGCGGTAGCTCTTAAAGAGCTATACCTGGTGAAATCTGGGAAGTTACACGGTAGGTGTCTGGTAGAGAAGTCCCGGCATTTCCCTTTGATACCAAGTTGTTGTGACCACCCGATCTGGATCTGGTGATAGGGCCGACTGAGGAGGAGTTCCCCGGTGGAGTGGCCGAATCTCCCGACGGTGCTATGGCTGGAGAATTTCGGTACCTGTGAAGGAAGGAGAAAGGAGGAGGAGGAGGAGAGGAAGAGAAGAAGAGGTAAAGATAGAGGAGAAGGAAGGGAGGAGGAGAGGGAGCCGCCGATCGGCGGAGGAAATCCCGATCCGGGAAAGTCGTACCGGCTAGGGTTCCCGCTCGGGAATAGAGAGAGAGGGAGAGATTAGAGAGAGAAAATTGGGAGAAATATCTTGCTTGCCCTTTCCAACACCACAAACTGGACCATATAGTTCCCAACATCAAACCCAAAATCAATTGTTCGCGCCCCTCACCCAGGTTTACTATAAGTGAGATCAAAAACTAAAATAAATTACGAAATACGACACAATAAGATATGATAAAGTCATGTGGTCCCGGTCGGCGGACGGCGCTGATACGTGTAACCATAATAAGAATCTGGTGCGATGAGCGCCGTAACAAACTCCAAATCAGGAAAAATTTCAATCAATTAGGAAATAACTATACCATATATTTGGATTGAGCAGCTTTGCAATTATTCGTATTTTCACCTTCTCTCCTTTGTTTAGCTTGTCCCCAAAACTGGGCCTTGCTACAAATAGGTTCAAAGTTGACCAATCCGCACAGAAATTGCAAAGGTTAGTAGGCTCTTCATTATTTATTTTGATTGGATCCACCTAATGGAGGTAATCCAATCATAAGCTATGGTCAAATCTGTGTTGGTTTAATTTTGGAATGAGTGAACAAAATAAGGGAATGACCCTCACAATTCCATTCAAGGCAAAAGGGTAACTTAAGTTTTAAAATGAGACAAAAAACTGAAAAGAAGGGTAATCCATAATACATTAATACGGTTGAGTATTAGGAGAGCATCCTTAACATTGTGATGAATAAACCAAGTCCTAAATAAGAATTGAATATATGTTACATACGTATTTACAAGGACATGTATGTTAAGGGAGTTGTTAAAGGCACCGCAGTTTTAGCTAATCGCCCCGCAATTTCACCTTATTTTACATTAAATTTACTATTCAAAAAATACAAGTCGCACCGCACTAACTCGCACCGTAATTTCTCCTAATTTATGATGTTGGGCTTCAAAAGACACCAACACCGGTGGAGCCTTCCGCTTCTTCGGTTTCATCTCTAACGGAATGTGTTTTCCCCCTGCTGGCGAGCGGAGGAGAGCGGTGGTCGTTGCAAAAGAACACGCAGATTGCTCCCCTTTGTTGAAGATTATTGTGTTGAGATCAACTATTGTAGAACGGATGAGCACTTGAATGTTTTCAACTTCTACTTGATTCATTATTACAATCGGTTGTACTCGTTTTCAATCATTTACTTTTATTTTTATAGGAACATGAAGATCACAATTATTTGAGGAACAAATTCCATGACTTTTTGTATAAAGTATTTTTCATGGAGACCACAAAGATTTGGGCAACATTTTAAATGCCTTTTTGTATAAAGTATTTTGTCTACTTAGTTGATATTTATGTTGTAATTCAATGAAAACCTTTTTTAATTTAAATTTTAAGTGCGGTGTCTTTATCTCAATTGCGGTGCGATTAACAATGTACGGTGTCTTTAACAATATGTGAAAATGTGCGGTGCTTTTAACAAAGCGGTGCGACTAGCCAAATGTGCGGTACTATATTGATTCTTCAAATGCAAGTTATCGTAATATTATTTATTACGAAGATCCAACTTTTGTATAGTAATTAACCAACCTCCAAAATTCATGACTATGAAGAGATCAATTTTGATTTGCTAAGGTGTATACGGTGAAATTACACGAGAAGTAATGAGTGTTTATTAAGATTCTCTTTCTGATGAAATCAATTTGTGTCAGACCTCACCATTATTAAAAAGATACGCGTATAAATTTATGAATTAGACTATATGTGAAAAACGATTGAGAGTCATTTGTATCAATATCAATATCAATAATGATCGCTTGATATACGCTTGAAAAGTGAACACTCTATGAATTATGTATTACTGTTTATGTTGAGGTGTAATAAGTCATGAGTCTGGAAGAAACAAAATAATGATCTCTTCATCACATCATAATTTTGGAGGTGGTTAATTACTATATAAAAGAAGGATCTTCGTAATAAATAATATCACGATAACTTGCATTTGAAGAATCAATATAGTATAAGTCATAAGGCATGATACGATTCTGGAAAAGAAATCTGAGATTTATGTGTTCAATTCTACATATAAAAGTATTGATTCTCACGTACTTGGTAATCATTGCTCGTAAGGGACTCCGAACCAACATATGATTAAGGTTTATTTAATGATAATGTGTTGGAAGACTTGGAAATATGTCCACGTAATCTTGTTTATGAATATCATGAAGTAAAATGAAAATACAATTGGAGGGGACCGTCGCCTCTGATAGAGTTTTCTTATAAAGAACAACCGCAAGGCGGGCATTGGAATGAGTCCTTGTGGAGCTCTATACGAGAAGGAGTGTCGGACACCACTATCTTGGGTTCAAGATGAGGACCCCAGGGCACTTGGATCGGAATATATAGAGGATACTGTGCTCAGATACGTCTGGTGCATGGTGTCTCTCGGGTGCGAAGTCACAAGAAGCTCAACCCTCGATATATGGGGTCGTACTTGATCCTGCAGCAGATCGGCCCCGTGGCTTACAGGCTTGAGCTGCCGCTAGACTTAGGGACTTTGCAAGACGTCTTTCACGCCTCCTCATTTCGAAGAGCTCTACCTCGACCAGAACAACATATTACCACTGCAGCAGGACCGGTAGCACCTGTTAGATCAGTTCATTTAGAGCCGGTCCAGAGCGATGATACGGCGATTCGAGTGCTGCAGAAGAAGATTCCCTTGGTCAAGGTGTTGAAGTCCAACCACAGACAGGAGGAGCACACGTGAGAGCCGATGGATCTGATGCGTGAACGATACCCGGAGCTTTTCGCCTCAAGTATATTTTAAATATGTTGAGAGTTTCTTAAAATTCTAGTGCACAGAATCCCCGTAAACCCGAACTTAAATTTCGGGGACGAAATTATTCTTTTGTTTATTGGGATTTGTAACATCACATTCCCTACTAGACACCTAAACTTAGATTAGGTTAGGACATGTGGTTGGTGAATGGGGTTTAGGCTAGGTTTGACCCATGGAGTTAGGGCGGATTCACATAGTGCCCACTATAGGGCTCAGGTCAACTCAAGTCAAACTAGCCCAATATGGAGTCATAAGCACACAATGTCCACACCACTATGCCCATAACCCTAAAAGCAATCTAAGTTAACTAAAAGACACATCATTGGGTCACTCATTGACCCAAGTTGACCCAAGTCAACACAAACCCTAAATTGGTCAAACCCACACCTATAGGCCCAAGTAGTCCAAGTGGGGCACCACCATGCCCCAACTCAAGATGGGTGGTGTCATAGGGTCCATGACCATCAAGTGGGGTCAGCTCACTCATCATGTTGACCAAGTCAATCTAAAAAGTCAACAAGTCAACATATGGCTTAGAGAAAAAAGAAATGAGCAAAACTCATTCCTAATGGGCTAGGCCCATGAGTCAAAGCCCATGACCAGCCCAAGTGATCATTGACAGCCCCCACCCCTCTGAGATAGGACAGAGAGTACATGCATGAGCGTGTTTTTGGAAATTAAGAGGAAAAGAGGAGTGAGAAGAGAGGGAAAGAGGAGATGGAGGACATGTGGCCCTCCTTCCCTCTGCCCAAGCTCTTGGCTGAGCTCCCAACCTCCTTTCCAGCAGGAATTAAGGAGTGGTGGCCACTTGGCAGCAAGGAGGAGCATCATATGCTCATGGCCGGCCACCCCCTTAATCAAAACTCCTCACCCAGCCACTCACAGCCAAAACCAAGCCCATTATCACCTTCCCTGAGCCCAGAGGAGTGGAGATCGACACCTGGAGCAGAGCTTTTGCTGGAGAATCAAGGAATCGGGCTAGATCGCTGGAGCAAACTTCGGCCATGGCGCACCACCACCAAACTCGTCGCCAAGCCCTCGTCCATGTCCATTTCACCTCCCCTCACTCCGTGCTAGCTATCTAGATCGATTAGGCGAGACATAGGGAAAAATTGAGCCGATATCATGTGAGTCGTGAGCTAGATTTCCGAGCTTTAGTTCCAGCTCGGGATCGCCGGAGGAGCCACCTCCGGCGGCCACACCGCCGGGAAATGCTAGCCACCACCTCAACGGAGGTGGTGGCGATAATCGCTGGCGGTGGCGCCGGCCCAGGTGGCCGGAAATAGCCAGCAAACTTGGCCCAGGACGGCTCCATCTCAGCCGTTGGCTGATTGGGGACGATGGTCAGGAGCCGTCCGATTTGAGGTATTAAATTTGATATTTCATTATTTTATGAATAGTGTTATTATTGTCACATTTTTACAGTGTTCTTGCATGTAGATATTAGGCCTGTTAGAGGCATATTCAGAGGTAGCTATCAACATGAAAAATGTAGGCTTTGACCTTGCCTTTAAAATGTCACCCTAAAGTCATGATTTGGAACAGTAGAACTTCTTGTAGGACCATTCTACCATGACTGGTCCTAGGCTAGTGCTAATCTTAAAATGAGAGTCTAAGTCAAACCATAAGTCCTCATGACCTGAGATTTTGGTCATGCATGTGACTAGATCATGCCTAGGTACTGACCAAAAATGGAAATTTTTGGTATGTGTTTTCCATAGTTTTTGGAGAAATATCATTTATCAAATAAATGAAATTTTTGGAGATCTACAACTCCAAATGCCCCCAAATTTTGGTGGCATGTCATTAGGTCATATAAAACCATGGCACAACTTGCAGGCCCTTTTAACCTCTGCAAGTTTGGGAAATCCCACATGCATGAGATAGATATGTTCAAATTTGGGGTGCCTATAGTAAAACTAGAAAAATGAGAATTTAGCTCATTTGTACCATTTCATGTTCATGAAACTCTGGACAGAGGCTTATAGGTATGAGATACACCTCCCATAGGAAGGATGAGATTTTTAGGATCAAAAAATCTCATTAAATAGATTTATTGGAAATTAGGTCCATTTGGAAATATAAATTTGAAAATAGGGCAATTACTTTATTAAATTCTGAAACTCTGTCACAAACCCCAGTGGGATATTATAAACCTCTGGAAATTTTTATAAGCTTGTTTGGAAAATTTATCCTGACTTTTTAGTAGAATTACCATATTGTCCTTTTTGGAAATTAATTAAAAGAAAAGGAAATTATTGCTGAAAATTTATGGGAAAATTCATAGCATTTTAATTTTATGATTAGAACCTTGTGTAATTGTTTTATAATTTATGAGTGATTATGTAGATTGAAAACTCAAGTAGTGGCATTTTGGTAATAATATCATTATGGAATTTTGATAGGTCAAATCACTGGTTAGGATCACCAAATTCTATATGTTGTTTTATTATATCAATATTGACCTCCAGTAAATTTCCTAAAATTTTTTGTTATATAATGAATGTACTTCATTTGGAAAATGGTTTAATTATGATTTTAATCTTAAATGTAAATTATATAGAAATTTAAATGGAAAAAATTATGATCCCTGGTAGGCAGTCATATTTAACCTATTTGAACACCAGAAAAATTTCTTAGGTATATGAACTCATTGGATACAAGGTTGTAGATGTCGGATGTCGGGATTATGTCGGTTTGTGTTTGAAATGTCGTATGTCAGATTGCGGGGATATATCGGGGATATTTTACAATATCGGATTTTAATATTTAAATAAAGATAACAGTATTTATAAACACATTTTTTGCAAATATGTAAAAATATACAGACAAATAACTATAGCAATGTACAGACAAATAAGTATTTATAACATTTTATTTGAAATAATTTTAAAAGATAAAGGTGAAGCTCATGTAATTATGCAAATTTGGAGAGGAGTTTTTCATAGTTATTGCAAAAATCACTATAGCAGAAGTTAATAAAATAACGTTAACATAAGTTAGAAGTGCACATGAGAAACAAAAATCACTGCAGATTTACACAAGAAAAGGTATAAACTTAGCTATTGCAAGCAAGAAACCTAACTATAACATAAGTAAGAAACTTACAGTAACACAAGTTTAATAAACTTTTAGATCTTATGACTTGATCAATATAACTTCAAATAAAACTTTCAATTGTCGCAAAAACAGGAATAAGGAAGAAGAAAGAAGAAGGTGGCTTACAGTGGAGTGAAGTAGTAGAAAACCTAAAGCCCGGCATCGACTCCTCGCCTACGATGCCGATTCGTAGAAAGCCCAGCGTCATCGTCTACTCCTCGTCTGCGATGCCGATTCGTTGCCTCATCGCCGGAGAAGGAGCTGTCGAGTGTCGACCAGTCCGCCAGAGCGACTCTTCCGTAAAATTTAGGGTAGAGCGAGAAATGTCGAATGCGTGAAATGGACTCATGAAATAGAAAAATACGAATCTCGTGAACTTTGTTTTTTTATATATTAAATATAATAACTGAAATATCGGGTTAGACATATATCGATACATCGGGATATATCGTCGTTTTTTTATAAAACGATATTTTTGTCAAACAAATCGGTTTCGTTGCGGTTTGTGAGCTTAATTTCTGATTGTTGCAGTAGGCAAGTGCACATATCGCTTGTAGTATGATCAAGTGTCGTATTTCCCGGGTATTTTGAGTACTTCTACTCACAAGGTGGAACTATTAACTTATCGAGTGAAAATTGGTTTTGGTTTTTTGTAAAAACGAAGAGAGTTGACTAACGAGAAAATTCACGATTTAGCACTTGATTGGGCGTTCTTGGGAATCTGATTATAAAAGACGCGTTCTAATTCTTGAGAATCTGTTTCGGTTGGGGGATTGAAAAATACAATAGCAACTCGCTAGAGACAACTACCGCCTAATTTTAAAAACATTTCAAACATAATCTCTTAAAATTTGAAAGTAATTTAAAATTGCATGAACGATAAATCTCAAATCCAAAAGATTTGATATCCTCAATTCTCAAATAAGAATATCAAAATCTCTTTATTTCCGAGCGATCTATGACATTCACGAGCCTCTCGGCTAACTAGACTACCAATCAGATAGCGAGATTTATATACTAGCAATATAAACCCGCCGCCAAATTTTAATCGGAAATAAATCGCAATGAGAAATTCAAAAATTAGAGACGAAAGATTATAATTAAATCTTCATCCCAATACTAACCAATCAAGTACTAAGAAAGGATTTAGCTACTCATGATAAAGAAAACAACAACAATGAAATAAAAAGTTTGCATTTTCATTAGAAGGGAAATAACAAAAGTACACAACACAATGAAAATTAAAGCATAAGAGACAACATAAAAGAAACTCTCATACAAGGTAGAACTCTCTCTCTCTCTCTTGAACTTGCTCTCTTCTCCAACTCTAACTTTTTCTCTCCCCTAGCCTTGGCTTCATGCTCCTTTTATAGCAACCATGGAAGGATTTAGATAAAGAAGAAAATGAAAGGACATAGGGTTTAATTTGTGAGAATAAATGTGGGGAAATGAAGAGGTGGAGGGAGGTGAAAAGGTGAATGCATGAGGGACTTTAACATGGAGGTAGCCGGCCACATGAAATGGTGATGACTTAATGAATATGGGGTTTTAATTGATTGGAGTTAATGTGATTAATTAAGAAATGAAGGAGGAATTTAAGGTGGGCGGTTTTGATTAAGGAGGTTATGAATGGCCGATTTTAATCTAATTTCTTGGAGGTGGGCGGTTATGAATTGAAAGGTTTTGCCGGCCACATGTAAATGAAGATAAAAAAATAAAATGAGTGACAACATGACATGATGTATTTATGGGAGAGGATTATATAAAAATTAAAATAAGAAGATGCTACATGAAATAATTTTGTAAAAAAGCTTGCATGGGAAAGGAGGCTACATTTGGAGGAGGCTTGGGCTGCACTTCTAGAGGGTTGGATCTTAAAAAGGGCAGCACTTTGAGAGGGTTGGATCTTAAAAAGGGCAGCACTTTGAGGACTGGCCGGCTGCATGGTTGAAGTGGTCGGGCTGCTCCAATTATAATCTTCAAAGGGTTGCACGTGAGGGCTGGTGCGGCGATGGCGTTGCGGCATGATTATTGACGGCGCGACGATGGCGACATGAACGGGCACACGACGGCGAACGTGACGACCTCTTGCAAAGGTGGCGGTGAGCATGGCGGTGATGGCGATGACAACATGCAAAGGTGGCGGCGATGGAGCGGACTTTTGCGGATTGAAATAAAATCACCTGAGGCCTGTCGAATTCCTACAAAATAAAATATAATGTTAGAACCATAATTAGTAATTTTTTAAGATATTTTATATAAAAATAAAGAAAGAGAACATGTAAATATCAAAATATAATATAAAATACTATTCAAAATAATAACATAAATATTAGTCATCAAATACCCCCATGCTTGAGCATTTGCTTGCCCCCAAGCAAAGACATACAAGTTAGCAAAAATAAAATAGCATAATCAAATAATCTAACCATGCCGCTATGAGTACGATGCGAAATTAGAGATAGGGAGAGTGATGAAAAAGAAGTGAAACAGATTACTTAAACATAGCATATAAATTTACAAATTTTACTAGCATAAAAATAAATCATCCAATGTTTTTGCAAATTCAAAAGCTAAGTAAAATGTCAAACAAAAAGTACATTGAGTTGCTACTAAAACCTAAGACACCCATTAAAATCACATCAATCTTAATTAAGCTCTTACTCCTACCTAGAAAACTTACCCAAAATCATTCTCGTTACAATACTAAAAATAGACCAAAGAAGCATGAATCAAAAGGACTAGCATTAGGTGTAGCGTTTAGGCATAGGTTTAAGGTGCAGATAGCAAAAGATAAACATGAAGGGTTAAAGCACACTTAAATAAAAAGAAGAGCTTTGCAAAAACAGTTGTGCTAACAAAAATAAATCTTGACACCCCAAATAATTTTGAAACATAAAGTTAGGGGTCAAAATAAATACATAATAATTTTTCAATTTTTCTTCATCCTCTTGAACATTTTTCTCTCGCATTTTTCTTTTGTAGCAAACGGATAATATTTTTGAACATTCACTATTTTTCACAAAATGGAAGCACACACTAGTACAAATAAAGCTCAAAATTTAAGTGTGCAACATGAGATGGCTCTTTGGCTTTGGTAAAAAATAAGTGGGGCTACAAAAGGAACGCGGATAAAGCACAAAATGGCTAGCAACGGTTAAGATTTTTGGTTCAGTATGCAAAGGCTCAGATGAATCAAGAGGAGGCCGAAATCATTTTCATGCTTCTACTGAGTATATCTAAAGTAAAGTATTGAAAAATCAAAGAGACAAGTTCTAACTAGGAAGTAAAAAACAAAAATTCTTCATGAAAATGAAATTAATAAGCATCCAGATTTATTCACACCCACTACACTAATCATTTATTAACATTACATAGAATTAAAAAGAGAAAAACAACGGATGATAAATTTTATAAAAGTGAAAAATATAAAAAAATAGCTACGCAAAAGCGCAATTTTCAAACAAAATTTTAATACTAACATACTACCCTAATTAGGAACACTGCAGGAGTCAACATAATTCTCAAAGAAACATAGCTAAAATGAAAGATTAAAAAATTTTATTTCAGCTAAAAACGCACAACAAAACCTAAGAACAAGACAAATACAAAAGACATGAAATTTTTGTATTTTCCAGTTTTTTTTATTTTTTGGAGTTTTCTAATTTTTTTTGTGTTTTTGCTTTGTTTTCATTTTTGTATTTTTTTTTTGAAAGACTTAAAAAAAAAGGGAAAACACTTAATACCCTCGTGCTTAAAGTTCAACAATGTCCCCAATGTTGAATAGTAAATATGAGAAAAGAAAAAGACAAGAAGAAAAGAAGAGTGGGGATGCAATAAAGTAAATACTTAAAAAAAAAACAACTTCCCCGGATTCGTAAGGCCGAATGTTGATTTCGTTCCCCCATGCTTAAGCTGGACACCGGCTCAGGCCTAAGGAAGAGAAAGAAAAAAATGATGGAGACAAACGAACCGCCGGAGGTTTTATTCCTGCAAAACACAATAAGCAAATAAAAAGAAAAAGAAATAACAAAAAGGATAAGCAAGGGGTGTCTCCCAAGAGCGCTCTTTGTTTAACGTCGGCTGAGCCCGACGTTATTGGTTAGCTAAAGGGATAATAAAAAGTAAGGTGAAATGGTAACTCCCTAAGTATGCGCTTAGGAGAGTAAAGTAAAAAAAAGAAGTGAAGAATCGCACCGACATGCGGTGGAATCTTCAAGGGAACAACGCCCGAAAATGAACAGACGGAGTTATAGAAGAACTCCGCTGTATGTAAAATGGGAAAGAAGGGGTCGTCAAAAGAAGAAGTACAAAAAGAAACTTCACAAACAGAAATTTCACAAGGAGAAAGAGAGACCTGTGAAATTTCGGGAGAAGAATGCGTAGAGAGGACTAAAAAAGAATTATCTAAAATAAAAGCAGAAGAAGAAACAGACTCGCTAAAACTAGAAAAAGTTGGAACAGTTAAAGTTTGAAGCGAAATGGAATCACACACGTCTTCAGAAAAAGAAAGAGAATGATCAGACGTTTTGTCATCCTCAAAAGGTAAGAAGCACGCTGGAGTATCCATAGGGGCGTCATCCAAAGGAGGAAGGAAACAATCTGGGATATCTGAATAGTTATCCTCCTCGAGAGGAAAAAGACAAGTCGGGATATCCGGTGACTCATTACATGAAGAAATTGGAGGAGACGAAGATGGAGAAGAAGAAGAAGAAAACGATGCGGCCTCACGAGAAAAATAATCTATAATGGTTTTGAAATGCGAATTAATATTATCAAGAGAAGTTTGCAATTCAAAATACTCATTATCGATTGAATTAAAATTTAGAGGCGCGGCGCTTTGTGTGGCAAAATCATAAGAAAAATAAGACGGGTTCCCAATCTCCCAAGTAGGATAAAAATTAGAGTAAGGGTCAAATTGGCCACTTTGACCTGCTCCGGAAAAATTGGAATCAAAATAGGGAGGAGTTCCCGAAAAACATTCAGAATAAAAGTGGTCCGGCGACCCGCAAAAAATTACAAAACGCGCCAAAATAAGACGATTCCATAAAAAAACTGTTACCAAAAAGAAAAAGAAAACTTAAATTTTTTTTTATATTTTTTTTGTTTAAAAAAATGTTTTTGTTTTTAGAATTTTAGTAGAAGTAATAAACTCGATGTTTTCGTAAATCAAAATTTTTTTAAAAAAAAAAAATAAGAAAATGATAAGAGTAATAGAACCTTGCTTTCAAAATATCAAAAATTACGTCCCCGGCGACGGCGTCAAAAACTTGATGCTTAAAATCTGATTGTTGCAGTAGGCAAGTGCACCTATCGCTTGTAGTATGATCACGTGTCGTATTTCCCGGGTCTTTTGAGTACTTCTACTCACAAGATGAAACTATTAACTTGTCGAGTGAAAATTGGTTTTGGTTTTTTGTAAAAACGAAGAGAGTTGACTAACGAGAAAATTCACGATTTAGCACTTGATTGGGCGTTCTTGGGAATCCGATTATAAAAGACGCGTTCTAATTCTTGAGAATCTGTTTCGATTGGGGGATTGAAAAATACAATAGCAACTCGCTAGAGACAACTACCGCCTAATTTTAAAAACATTTCAAACATAATCTCTTAAAATTTGAAAGTAATTTAAAATTGCATGAACGATAAATCTCAAATCCAAAAGATTTGATATCCTCAATTCTCAAGGAAGAATATCAAAATCTCTTTATTTTCGAGCGATCCATGACATTCACGAGCCTCTCGGCTAACTAGACTACCAATCAGATAGCGAGATTTATATACTAGCAATATAAACCCGCCGCCAAATTTTAATCGGAAATAAATCGCAATGAGAAATTCAAAAATTAGAGACGAAAGATTATAATTAAATCTTCATCCCAATACTAACCAATCAAGTACTAAGAAAGGATTTAGCTACTCATAATAAATAAAACAACAACAATGAAATAAAAAGTTTGCATTTTCATTAGAAGGTAAATAACAAAAGTACACAACACAATGAAAATTAAAGCATAAGAGACAACATAAAAGAAACTCTCATACAAGGTAGAACTCTCTCTCTCTCTCTCTTGAACTTGCTCTCTTCTCCAACTCTAACTTTTTTCCTCTCCCCCAGCCTTGGCTTCATGCTCCTTTTATAGCAACCATGGAAGGATTTAGATAAAGAAGAAAATGAAAGGACATAGGGTTTAATTGGTGAGAATAAATGTGGGAAAATGAAAAGGTGGAGGGAGGTGAAAAGGTGAATGCATGAGGGAGTTTAACATGGAGGTAGCCGGCCACATGAAATGGTGATGACTTAATGAATATGGGGTTTTAATTGATTGGAGTTAATGTGATTATTTAAGAAATGAAGGAGGAATTTAAGGTGGACGGTTTTGATTAAGGAGGTTATGAATGGTCGGTTTTAATCTAATTTCTTCGAGGTGGGCGGTTATGAATTGAAAGGTTTGGCCGGCCACATGTAAATGAAGATAAAAAAATAAAATGAGTGGCAACATGACATGATGTATTTATAGAAGAGGATTATATAAAAATTAAAATAAGAAGATGGTACATGAAATAATTTTGTAAAGAGGCTTGCATGGGAAAGGAGGCTACATTTGGAGGAGGGTTGGGCTGCACTTCTAGAGGGTTGGATCTTAAAAAGGGCAGCACTTTGAGAGGGTTGGATCTTAAAAAGGGCAGCACTTTGAGGGCTGGCCGGCTGCATGGTTGAAGTGGCCGGGCTGCTCCAATTATAATCTTCAAAGGGTTGCACGTGAGGGCTGGTGCGGCGATGGCGTTGCGGCGTGATTATTGACGGCGCGACGATGGCGACATGAACGGGCACACGACGGCGAACGTGACGACCTCTTGCAAAGGTGGCGGTGAGCATGGCGGTGATGGCGATGACAACATGCAAAGGTGGCGGCGATGGAGCGGACTTTTGCGGATTGAAATAAAATCACCCGAGGCCTGTCGAATTCCTACAAAATAAAATATAATGTTAGAACCATAATTAGTAATTTTTTAAGATATTTTATATAAAAATAAAGAAAGAGAACATGTAAATATCAAAATATAATATAAAATAGTATTCAAAATAATAACAGAAATATTAGTCATCAGTTTGCACCCAAAACCTTTATGTCGGCTGACATGTCGGCCGACATCTACAACACTGATTGGATATAGTACATCGTGCACAAAGTGACTTAGATCACTTAATTAAAAGATTTAATTTAGGGGCTTAATTACTTAGAAAAATGGTGAAGTCCTAAATGGTCAACACCATACACCATACCAACCCATGATAATTAATTAGGGGCATTTGGCCCAAGGAATTGTAAGTCCTATTATACGACTGAGTATTAGGTCATGGGTTGCGCTTAGCAAAAGTAGTAGGTTTTACTGGGACCCACAGGGGATACGATAGAAGGTTAAGTTAATAAAAATATTGGGAAGATAAACCCTGGTTGGTGTCTAGTAGGTCACTTTGTTGGATCCCTAGTAGGATTTGGGCTAGATTCACTAAACTAGGATTATTGACCCACCTTGTATAGTCAGGGTCATGTCTGTGTCCTAGAGTCTAGGCCATATCCTTAGAGTCAACACTGCATGGACCAGCCAACAACAGACTGGAGAAGACTCAAGACTTGGAGAAAAATCAGTTCAGGAAAGTGAGTTCGACGTTCGTCGAACTCAGCTCGACGAAAGTCGTGCTCAGCTCGACGAACTCAGAGACAATTCTCTGAGTTGAGCTCGACGAACTTAGTTCTCAGGTCGACGATTTCTGGATGCTCTACTTCAACATTCTAAGTCCAGAAACATTTCTCTGAACTCTAGTCGACGAAGTTAGATATCAGCTCGACGATCTTAGTGCACAGAATTGGCAAGAGTTTATCAGAAATCAGTTAGCTGTTCTCAGGTCGACGATCTTGGATCTCAGGTCGACGAATAACAATTATCTGGTCGACGAACATGACTTCTCAGCTCGACGAACTCTGGACTCAGGTCGACGAAATCTGTTCTTTGCTCTACGATTTCTGTGCAGTTCCAGACTAGAATTTTTCCTTCCTTCTGTCCTTATTTTACTGCAGTAATCCATGAGTAATCAATGTTTAATATTCTCTAAATATTACCGTTAGAAACAGCATTGATTATGGGATTCATCAGGATTATTACTTGTCATTTTACTATGGGACAGTTGGGAAAATCCAATTAATGCAGACATTCTCTCCAGCCGTATTACATTCTCAAGGCCGACAGCAATCAATGCGGGAAGGAATTCGAAATTCAAAAAAGAAATTCCATTGAATATATAAAAGTGATTTTTTTCTTCCTCTAAGGAGAAGAGACAACCAGAGAATAATACAGCACTGACCAAAAATAAAGAGACACCGAAGAACAAGATATAGCACACAGAGAAGATACAGAGCAGCAATTATTCAAATTCTTCTGTGCAGAAAAAGAATCTGGTCTTCACCTTGACACTACTGAAGAAGAAGAAGAAGAAGAACATTCATCCAAATCAAGAGTCTTCTTCATTCTTCACTCCAGGATTTTTCAAGCACAACAAATCTTCATCAGTCAAGAAGTTTCTGGATCTCTTCTGATCAAGGCTAAAGATAGAAGACCTACTCACCCTGAAGCAAAACTCCAATCTTCTTGAACAACTCAATAACTCAGTGGGAGCTTTGATAACATCAAAGATCCACTAGTTTTCTCAGTTGTATTTGAGAAAGAGAAGACATCATAACTCTCTCATCCCCTCACTGTATAAAGGGTTTTTAACTCTTTTCAAAAGTTATTCCTTGGTTGCAAGTCACCTGATCAAAAGACTTGGGTTGATTTTTGAGCACCTGATTAAAAGATCATTGGTGGCAGTCACCTGATCAAAACCTGTTAGTGGATTCCTACCAGGGTGGTAGAAGAGTGGATGTACCCAGGTTGGGGAACCACTATAAAAAATCTTGTGTTGTATAATTGCCCTCTTTCCTTTTTGTTTTTGCTGTGCCTGTGTTAGTTAAATTAATTTTTTTTTTGTGCCTGTGGTATATTAGTTTATCTTAGGATTTCACTTTTATTTACAGCAAATTGGTATCATATAGTTGTCCTACTCTGAAGTGTTTTTATTTACAGCAAAAAGTTTTAAAGATTTAAAAGATACTTTATTCATCCCCCCTAGAGTATTCAAGGTCTAACCCTCACTTTCAATTGGTATCAGAGCAATGTTTGTTTGGTTGTACAAGTTAACACTTAAACCAAAAGATCCTGTGTTAGATCTGAACTTTTATTTCTCTTAGGATTATATTCACAGCATGGCACAGAACAAGAAATATGCAAGCACCAGACCTCCAGTGTGCAACTTAAATAAGTTTGTCATCTGGAAGACAAGAATTAAACTATATATGAATTCCATTGATAAGGATATCTACAACTCTATTTTGACAGGTCCTCCTCAATCAACTGTTTCTACATCTATAGCAACCTCAAGCACACATGTTGTTCCACCACCTGAGTGGACAGATGCACAGAAGAAAACCAAGATTGCTGATGCAAAGGCCATGAATATTCTAGCTCAGACTATGTCTGATGATATCTTCCAGAAGGTGGCTGAATGCACATCAGCCAAGGCTATTTGGGACTCTCTCAACCAAATGGTGGCTGGCTCTGCTGATGAGAGGAAAGACAGAATATCAAATCTCATATCTCAGTATGAGAACTTCAAGAAGGATGAGTCAGAATCTGTTGCTGACATGTACAACATACTGAGCTCAATAATCAATGAACTGAAAACTTTAGATAAGGACATCAACCTTACTGAAGTAAATGATAAAATCTTCATGTGCTTCCCAAGCTCATGAGATTCAAGGATCTGGCCAATCAAAGAGATCAGGAGCTTAAATGAGGTTTCCACAGAATCTCTATTGGGAAAGCTCAAGTCTTATAAGCAGCTAATAAAGTCCAGAGAAGCTGCAGGACAAAGGACTCCTCCACCAGCAAGAAAAGAGCACAACTTAGCATTCAAGACTGCTGAAGAGACTGAAGCTTCAACAGTAAATGAAGAATTGATGAGTCTTCTTGCCAAGAGATTTTACAAAATGGCAAGAAAGGACTTCAGAAGAAAATCATCCAGACAGGATGATAAGCTAAAGTATGATAAAACACCTACTAAAAAAGTAGTATGTTTTGGGTGCAGGAAACGAGACACTTTATCTCAGAGTGTCCAGAGAATCAGAAAAAAGAAAGAAGAAGAGAGAAGGACTCCAGAAGACAATAAAGTAGTAGGCCTTCCTCCAGCAAATACAAAAAGAAGGAGAAGGGTTTTGTTGTTGATACCTGGAGTGACACTGAAGATGAATCCACATCTTCCAGTTCCAGTGAAGAGAAAGAAGAGGCAAGGGCCAAGGAAGTCTGGCTCATGACCATCAATGCCTCCAGCAGTCAATCAGATGATGAATAATCTGATAATGAAAGAGTTTCAGAATCAGAAGCTGATCAGGTAATTTCATCTTTTGATTATAATTCTAATAGTTTCAAAGTTGAATTTAAAACTATGTGCATTGACTTAATTAACTCTGAAAAGGAAATCAAAACACTTAGTGAAAGACTATCTAATCAAGAAAATCTGATGTCTGAAAACACTAAGTTAAAAGATGAACTAACACTAGCTAATGAACAAATTATTTCTTTAAAAACACAGTTATGTGAGGCTAAGAAACTTGAGGAATCTCTCAATGGGAGAAGCCTTATGCTGATGGACATTACAAGCACAGTCAATATCAGACTGAATGGCAAACTGAGCTTGGGTGCATCATCAAGTTTACCACTCATACTTAAGAAGAATATATTATCCACACCAATAAAATTTGTTTCTGAGAAAGGTAAAGAAAAAGTAGATAATAACAATCTTAATCAAACTGAAATTACACACAAAATAAGAAAAAAAGAAAGAATAAGAAAAATAATAACCAGAACAATGTTCAGCAGTTTTCGTCGAATTCCGATCGACGAAACATGTACAGTTTGTCGAACTCAAGTCGACGAACTCAGAACGCAGATCTATATTATAATAATTCGTTGAACTACGATCGACGAAACCAGTATGGTTCGTCAACCAGAGATCGACGATTTTGGGGTTCAGAAAATTATTTCTATCATTCTCTGAATGGAGTTCGACAAACTCATCTCAATTCGTCGAACTCAGGTCGACGAACGTACCAAAATTCGTCGAACGCAGATCAACTTAACAAAAACTTAAATTCTTCTAAATCTTATAACCAACCTAGGGAGAATATCAACTCATTCACCAAATGGATAATTCCTCCCAGAAGATATCACCCCTTAGGATACAAAAGCCAACATGAGTGCTCTTACATCTCCAGCTTTTCTTATGTAAAGAAACAAGAACCCAAGGTAACCTGCGTCAAGAACAACTAATTGTTTTCTTTGCAGGTAAAAAGTTGTCCAGCTGTTAATCAAAAATGGTATCTGAACAATGGGTGCTTCAAGCACATGACTGGATGCAAGGAAAGTCTAATCAACTTCAAGGCAAAGTGACAGTGAGTGTTAGATCAGAAATACTCTAGAGGGGGGTGAATAGAGTATTTAAAATTTCCTAACTACTGTTACAGCTTTTGCTGTAAATCAAAAGTGCAGAAATTAACAACCTAGCAAGCAATAAACTTAAATCACAAGCACAGCAAAAACAAAAGAAAATGAGACAACCAGACGACACAAGAATTTTATAGTGGTTCTCCAACCTGGGTACATCCACTCTTCTACCACCCATGGTAGGAATCCACTCAAATTTTTGATCAGGTGTCTGACACCAATGAATTTTTGATCAGGTGCTCAAAAACCAACTCAAGTCTTTTGATCAGGAGACTTGCAACCAAGTAATCACTTTTGAAGGGAAATGACAACCCTTTACAGAGGTGGGGGTGAGAGAGTGATGGAAGTCTTCTTTTCTCAATCACAATGAGAAGACTGTGTGGATTCAATGATGTTGTCAAAGCTCCCCCTGAGATGAAAAAGGGTACAGGAGAACTGGAGCGTTGCACAGCGTGATAAGCCTTCAATTTTGGAAGACTTGATCCAGGAGCTTTAGACTGATAGTGCTTGGATGTCTTTAGCAAGGTCCTGGAGAAGAACAGGAAGACTCTTGATTTTTAAAAATGTGTTCTTCTTTCTTCTTCTTCAAATTACTATTTGCTTCTTAGTCAGTAGTATTCTGTGTAAAGCTTTCTCTGTGTCTCTCTTCATTAATTCTCTGTGTCTTTTGTGCCTGTATTTGTTATTCTCTTCTTCTGTATCTTTCAAGCATTTGAATTTTTCTGTAATTAATGCTGACAGCCTTGAAAATAATCGGCATTGATTTATTTCTCCAACTGTCTCGTGGAAAAACGGCAAGCAATAATTCTGGAGAACACCATAATTAATGCTCATTCTAACGGATACATTCAGAGAATGTTAGAGCATTAATTACCCAGGAATTATAGCATTAGAGTGGGGACAGAAGGCTGGAAATAACCGAGTCTGTAATCGTCGAGCAGGTGGCAGAATTCGTCGAACTGAGTTCACCGTTCGTCGACCTGAGATGTTGTATTCGTCGACCAGACGACTTCTGTTCGTCGAGCTGAGTTCCATGATCGTCGAACTGAGAACTGAACTGCTGTCTCTTTTGATCTTTGCCTATTCGTCGAGCTGGTAAATATGTTCGTCGACTGGAGTTCAGCAATTATTCTGGAGTTGTCAAATATCCTGTGTCGACACAATTTCTCCTGTGTGTTGACACAAATCTTCTGTGTTGTGTTGACATAGCCTTTCCACAATGTCGACTGATGATCTTGGTGTCGACATAAGTTCTTCTAATGTCGACATAACTCTTCTGGTTCCAGAATCCGTCGAGCAGAGAACAGGGTTCGTCGACCTGAGACTGGAGAACATGGTCTCGACAGAATGTTGTGATACTCCAAAGATTCGTCGACCGAAGAATGGTGTTTGTCGAGCTAAGTCTTGAGAGCCTTGAATTCGTCGAGCTGAGAATGATTCTGGACTTAGCCAAATTAATGACTTTTGGAATCAGAAAGGTGAAGTAGAGAGTCCAGTGATCGTCGACCAGAGAACTAAGTTCGTCGACCTAAGTCAGGAGAATCAATTGAACTTGAAATGTTGAATACTGAGTCCAGAGATCGTCGAGCAAAGAATGGAGTTCGCCGACCTGAGAACTAGGTTCGTCGACCTGAGTCAAGAGAACAGTCTGGACTTAGAATTCTGAAGATGAAATCCAAGGATCGTCGATCTGGACTGAAGTTTGTCGAGCTCAGCTCAGAGAATATTTCTCTAAGATCGTCGAGCTGAGAACGACTATCGTCGACCTGAGTTCGACGAACGTCGAACTCATTTTACTTAGTATCTTTAGAATTCGCTGAATTTTGAGGAAAACTCTATGTCTTGAGTCTCTGGCAGTCTTGATGTTGGCTTGTTCATGTGATGTTGACTCTTAGGACTTGACCTAGATTGTAGGACACAACTTTGACCTTTGCTATACATGTTGGGTCACATCATCCTAAGTTAGTGAATCTAGCCCAAATCAAACTAGGGATCCAACAATCTCCCCCTATTTGGGTGAGGTCACTAATAGACTCAAAATAAAAACATAAGGCAGACAAAACAGGAAAAAGATATATCTGGCAGGGATAATTAACACATACAGCAGATATATTTACATAAAAGCTTTGTTTAGACAATAAGATATAGTTTAAGATATAAAGACAGAAACACAATAGTTCATATTTCACTTCTTTTGCTTTTTCTCCTGATGTTTTATGTCCTTGCCCTTATCTCCTGGCTTGGTGAAAATTATTTTCCTGTTTGGATTTGAAGCTTATGTCATAGTCATTGTCATGTCAACAGCCCCTATAATCTTCAGATATGTAGCTCTAGGGACCACTGCTTCAGGATGCAATTTCATATAATCATCAACATTAAAAATTTTGTTAGTCTTATCAAAACTTTTCAGTTTTTCTCTCCTGTACTTGGACATTGTAGTGTATTCAGAAGTATCCTTTCCTTCAGCCTTTGCCTTTTTGATCATAGAGAGGCCTACCAGTTCCTGGAACCTGGTTATTTTAGCTGTGTTGGTTGTTTCTGAATCTTCATAAGGAACAGGAGGAGAGAGTGGCCTTTTTGGACTTTCAGCTTTTTGATGTTTTTGTTGTTGATGTTGTTATCCTGAAGATTGTTGTCTGTGCTGGCTGCTTTCATGATGAGATCTCCTTTGATGTCTTTGATATGTTTTCATAGGGGCAGATCTTTGAGAACTAAAACCAGAAGCACCAGCTGCAGGAGGAGGAGGTGGTAGATCTTTCCTATATCTGTGAACTGGTGGAAAAGAGTACCTTCTACTCTTCTTCCTTTCCTTTTGTTGATTCTTGGATAGCCACATCCAAGCTGACATCTCTTTGTATGGAGTTATCTTTTGAAGGATATAGAAAGGGGTGTCATTGTTTGGATTGGGCTTGGGAGCAGGAGGAGGAAGAGCTTTCCTTTTCTTTGAAGCTTGCTTCTTCTTCTTTGCATCCTCCTCATCTGAATCATCATCCTCATCTTCATCATCATCATTGTCAGAATCCTGAGAATTATCATATAGAGCATCCAGAGCCTTCAAAGCTTTAGCAGAGATAACATGTTTTTCAGGAGCAGGAGCAGGAGTTTCAACAAGAGCTGGAGTTTCAGCAGGAGCAGGAGGAGAGGCTACACAAAAATCAGAACTGATTTGGACAGAGCTTTCAGCTGCTGCCATGGTTTCTTCTGCAATATCAGTCAAGATCAAGTCATCTAGATCTGGCATTGGAGAGTCATCCATTACAAAAGTTGGTGCTGAAGATACTACTGAGGAAGAGGGAACAGCTACTACTTCTGGAGGTGAAGTAACTTCTGACTGTGCAATAGCAAGACTGTCCTTAATTTGCTTAACAATTTTGGAAGAGATGGAGGCAGTATATGGTATAATAGCCAAGGATAGTTTAGTGATCTCAGCTGGAAGACAATGTATATGTATAGTATCAAAAATACTCAACAATTGTTCTAAGTTAACTGTGGGATTAAGAATGAAATCACCAATAGTATTAGGTTCCTCAGAGTCTGATTCAAAATCTATATCAGTCTCAATAAAATCAATTAAATCTTTATCAACCAAATCTGTATCTATGTATGTAGTACATTCTGCCGTTGTGTCTGAAGCTACTGCTGTTGCTGTAGCTGGAGCTGAAGCTGGAGCTGCTGCTTCATCATCAGGCATCTCCCCCTGCATGGTTTCAGTGGGGCCTGAAGCCATGCCCCTGACTGAGGAGGGGGCAGCAGTAAGAGCCGAGACTTGGTCTGAGAGAGAAGATATGGTTGTAGCAAGAGGTGTAATGGCCTCTGCTATAAGGGACATGAGGAGGGGAGTGATGATGGAAAGGATGGAAGATATGGTGGAGGGATTCAATGATGGAATGGTAGATTGTGTTGCAGAAGGTGTAGAAGTGGGAACTATGGGAGGGATAGAGAGTGAAGCATCAGGAAGTTGAACATCTGGAGGGATGGTGGATGTTGATGGAGATGTATGGGTGGCATCTTGCATGATGGTGTCTGTTGGGAGATGGTAGGATGGTATTGAAGATAGATGTGGGCGAAGAGGGGATTGTGGTGGTGTAAGAATGGAAGTGTCATGGGGGGAATCAGGAGATGTTGGTTGTTGTTCTTGAAAAGGGGAAGATGGAATGTCAGTGATGTCAGGTGGTGGAGATGAAGCTGGTGAAGCATGTTGAGATAGAGTTGGAGTTGGAACATGAGGATGTTGTTGTTCTGGTGTTGAAGAGATAATGGAAGAGGAAGTGAGTTGTTTTGGAAGGGGTGCTGGAAGAGAGGGTGGTGTGGGAGGAAGCTCTTCAGCAGGTAGGAGAGTGGCTTTAACAGCCCTGGTGCCTTTAGAAGCTGTGGTGGAAGAGGTAGAAGCCTTAGTGGGATTTGTAATTGTCCTCTCCCACCTGTCAAATAAGTCACAGGTAAGCATTTTACTGGCATTAATGAATATGATCTGGGAGACCAGGGATTCAGCAGTCTTTTCCTTGAGGAATATCCCTAGGATCCTTCCAAAGCACACTTCTTTCTTGGTATTTTTCTTCTTTATCAGATCAAAGAGGATCTGAGCCCAGTCAACTTGCTTCTTATTTATGACTGCACACATGACCAAGAACTGATGTCTTGTGATGTAGTCATGAGCAGTATGCTTGTCAAGCAGGACCTTCCCTACAATGTCTGTCAGGAACTTGTATGCTGCAGACAAATGCTTCTTCAACAGTTTATTTGGGTTGTCACCAGCATAACCCATCAGATTGAGCATCATAGTAAACTCTTCAGAATCAATCTCTAAGTCTTTTTCACCATTTGTCAAACCAAATATTTCAGTTAAAACCGCAGGAGTTAAGGAGACAGTGTTACCCGCAATTGATCATGTCATGGTATTGTCCTCAAAAGTGGATGAGGTGTATACCCATTCCCTGATTTCTGTTCCGGCCAACTTTATCCTGGTAGTCATCAGGTTCTTCAGATTCTGTTCTTCCAGAAGTTCCAGAATATATAGAAAGATGGGATCTGAGTGCTGGAATGATTCGAAGTCGACATCAAATCCAGCGTCAAACTTCATAGCGGCTAGAGCTCCTGCTGGAATCGTCATGGAATCACCTGCAAAAGAGAGAAGCGGCGATCAAGTGCAAGAGAACAGAAAGCGTGGGACGGAGGTCGAAGAAAACCTACATATAAGGTTTTCAAGAATATGAATCGACAGACTCCGTTCCACGAAAATGGAATTAATTCTTCGAACTGAGATCGACGAAGTAAGTTTGACTGAAATAATTCGTCGATCTTGTCCTGAAGAATTGAAAATAGTTCGTCGAACTCCGTTCGGCAAATATCTTCTGAAGCAAATTCGTCAAACTCCGTTCGACGAATATTGTTTCACTCACAGAGAGTTCGTCGATCTCCGTTCGGCGAATGTCTCCCGAACTTTCCACGGTTCGTCGAACTCCGTTCGATGAACTCTGAAAAATTCGTCGACTGCAGACAGAAATCAAATAAAGTCTTCTCCATTGATCATTCCAAGTTGATTCACAAAGAACATATGATTTCTCTCATCTAGAGGTTTGGTGAATATATCAGCTCTTTGTAAATCAGTGTAGATATAGACAAGCTTAATTTTATTTTTGTCTACACACTCTCTAATGAAATGATATCTTATATAAATATGTTTTGTCCTACTATGGTGAACTGGATTCTTGGATATAGCTATAGCACTTGTATTATCATAGAGTAGAGTTGAATTATTTAATTTGAACTCATAATCTAGTAGCTGATTTTGTATCCAAAGCATCTGTGAACAACAGCTGTCTGCTGCAATATATTCTGCTTCAGCAGTTGAGGTTGACACTGATGTTTGCTTTTTACAAAACGAAGATACTAATCTCATACCCAGGAACTGGCAAGTTTCTGAGGTACTTTTTCTATCTACCCTGCATCCAGCAAAATCAACATCAGAGTATCCAGTTAACTCAAATTCTGCTTCAGCAGGATACCATAGGCCTAGATTAGGACAACTCTTTATATATCTCAAAATCTTTTTTAGCAAAATTAGATGAGATTATTTAGGGTTCACTTGGAACCTAGCACAAAGGCATGTGGCAAACATAATGTTTGGCCTACTTGCTGTGAGGTATAATAGGGACCCAACAATGCTCCTATAAAGTTTCTGATCCATAGGTTTCCCTGGTACATCAGAGTCCACAACAGCATTGGTAGCCATGGGAGTTTTCTTTGTTGAGGCATCAGACATCCTAAACTTCTTCAGAAGTTCTTTAGCATATTTTGCTTGAGAGATGAAGATGTCATCAGGGAGCTGCTTCACTTGAATACCAAGGAAGTAGGAAAGCTCACTCATGCTACTCATTTCAAATTTGAAATGCATGAGGTCAGAAAACCTATTGCATAATTTGGAAACTGTAGAGCCAAATATAATATCATCCACATAAATTTGTACTAACAAGATTTGGTCCTTATGATTTCTAGTGAAAACAGTTTTATCTATAGTTTCTCTTGTAAATTTATGCTCTAATAAGAAACTAGTTAGGTTCTCATATCAAGCTCTTGGAGCTTGCTTTAAACCATAAAGAGTCTTATGCAATTTAAAAACATGAGAAGGGTAAGTTGGAGAAACAAAACCTGGAGGTTGTTTTACATAAACCTCTTCTTGTAGTACTTCATTCAGAAAAGCACTCTTCACATCCATTTGAAAGATCTTGAACCTCTTGTATGCTGCATATGCAAGGAATATTCTTATGGCTTCCAACCTTATAACAGGTGCAAAGGTTTGATCATAATCAATTCTTTCTTCTTGACTATATCCTTGAGCAACAAGCATAGCCTTGTTTTTCATAATAACTCTTTGAGCATCTAGCTTGTTTCCGTAAACTCATTTGGTTCCAATAACTGGGTAGTTCTGTGCTCTTGGAACCAAATCTCAAACTCTACATCTCTCAAACTGGTTAAATTCCTCCTGCATTGCAATGATCCAGTGGGGATCTTGCCCTGCATCATGAATGGATTGAGGTTCAGTCTGAGAGAGAAAACAGGCATGCATCAAATCTTGGGTGAGTTGATACCTTGTCTGTACACCTGTTGATATGTCTCCAATCACTTGAGATCTGGGGTGATCCCTAAGTGTGACAAGATCAGTGGGTGGAGTTGGTTGTGCAACAGCAGTTGAAACCAATTCCTCTTGTGGAATTATGTTGTCTGTTGGAGGAGAGTCAATCCCTTCAATGCTTTCTTCTTCACTGTCTTCATTGGCTTGTGGAGAGGGATGAGTTGGAGCCCCTTGGGTAAGGTTTAGGTCATCCAACTTCTCACACAAGTGAGATACCTGCAAAGAGTCACTGGTAGAAACTTCTTTCTTCTTGCAATACATGTTAGCATCATCAAAACTTACATGAATTGACTCTTCAATTTTTAGTGTTGGTTTATTAAACATCCTATAGGTCTTGCTTACTTGGGAATATCCTAGAAAAATTCTCACTTCAGCCTTGGCCTCAAACTTTCTAATGTATTTCTTGTTATTATTGTGTATATAACAGGTACAACCAAATACTTTAAAATAGTTTATTTTAGCTTTCTTCCCTTTGAGCAATTCATAGAGAGTCATGTTCTTTAGTTTGTGAATTAAGCTCCTATTCAGGACATAATTTGCTATGCTGACAGCCTCTGCCCAAAAGGTTAGAGGCATGTAAGCATCTGCAAGTAATGTACCTGCAGCTTCAATGAGTGTTCTATTTTTCCTTTCAGCTACCACATTTTGTTGGGGAGTTCTAGGAGCTGAGAAGCAATGTCTGACATCTTCCTTCTCACAGAACTCATGCATAAGAAGAGACTCAAACTCTGTGTCATGATCACTTCTGATCAATGCAACTCAATCTGTATGATCCTGAGAAAATCTGTAAGAACTTTGAATGTATCTGACTTTGATCTCAGAAAGAATACCCAACTGAACCTGGAGAAGTCATCCACTATAACTAAAGTGTATGATTTCTCTCCTAGGCTTTGTACAGCAATGGGTCCAAAGAGATCCAAAATGTAGCAAGTACAAAATCCTAGGTAAATCACTCTTATTGATTTAAAACTAGTTTTAGTTTGTTTGCCTAATTGACAAGCCCCGCAGAGACCTTCCTTCTTGTAGGGACCAGAAGGTAGACCTCTAATAAGGTTGTGCTTAGATAGCCTAGCAATGTTTTTCAGATTTACATGACCTAGTCTTTTGTGTCATAAGTCATTCTGATTATTAGTTAAGTTAAGTAAGCAGATATTGGTTTTGGCAGAAAGAAAATTTACTAAGTATATGTTGTCTTGTCTACTTCCAGTTAAAACAGTTTGGTTGTTTTTATCAATAATAGAACAAGTGGATGGGTTAAAATGTAACTGATAACCATCATCACATAACTGACTTATGCAGATGAGGTTATGCTTGAGTCCACTTACATATGTCACCTTTTTGAATGTGACAGCTTTTATTCTCACTTCTCCAAATCCTTCTGACTGACCACATTTGGAGTCACCAAAGATAACTTTTGGCCCCAGCTTGGACTTGTAGTTGATTAAGATGTCCTTGCTGTCAGTCATGTGTTTGGAGCAACCACTGTCCAGGTACCAAGTTTGATTTACCCCTGGACAAATCTTCACCTGCAATAAAAGAAAGTTAGTGGTTTTTGACCCAGGTTACCTTGGGTCCTTTGTATGGCTGATAAGAAAAACTAGAAATGATAGAGAATTCATGTTGGGACCTATATCCTAGGGGGTGATATCTCCTAGATGGGATGATCCAGTCAGCTAGTTGATTAAAAAGTTTCTTAGGAATATGTGAGTTGATGTTACAGTTTTGATTAAGTTTTCCTGGGTTCGACGAACTGTTGTAAGTTTGTCGACTAGAGTTCGACGAATTGGGTTGAGATCGTCGATCTCTGCCCAGAGAATGAACATGTTCATTCTCTGTGCCCCACGTTCGTCGACCTCTGCTCGACGAACCATACAAAGTTCGTCGATCGCAGTTAGACGAATGATTATTATTGTAGTTTGCGTTCAGAGATCGTCGTTCTGAGTTCGACGACCTGTTCCGATATCGTCGATCTGGGTTCGACGATAACTGCTGAACATTGTTAGTTTTATCATTCTTCTGATTTTTAATTTTATCCTTAGCTTCAATTTGTTCCAGAATTTTATTAACTTTATTTACCTGTTCAGTGTTTTTCTTTCCTTTATCAGAGATGAAATCTACTGGTTTTGAAAGATGGTTCCTCTGGATTAGGGTTGGTTCACTAGATGTGGCTCCTAATCCTAATCTGCAGTTATTTGTTCTAGCATTAACTGTACTGATTATATCTAGCAATTTCAAGCTTCCGTTATTCAACGATTCTTCTAATATCTTAGCTTTGCTAAGTTCTGATTTCAGAAAAGTGATGTGCACATTTGCAGTTTTTAGTTCACTAGATAGTGTTTCATTTTCAGAGGTGATTTTATCTAAATCATTCAATTTATCTCTGAGAAGTTTGATTTTCTTCTCAGAGCTTATCAAATTTAAGCATAAGTTTTTAAATTCTAATTTAAATTCATCATATTCAAAATCATAAGACGTTATTACCTGATCTTCAGCTGACAGATTTTCTTCATCATCAGATTCATCTGTATCTGATCTGCTGCTGTTTGCACCAATTGTCATGAGGCACACCTCTTTTGCCTTGGTCTTCTATTCTTCTTCACTGGAGCTGGAAGATGTAGATTCATCTTCTGTGTCACTCCATGTTTCAGCCGCAAATCCTTTTTCCTTCTTTTTGTGTTTGCTGGAAGAGGGCTTGCTGTAGTGTTTGCTTCTTAATTCTTTTTCTTTTCGTCTTTCCTTCTTTTGATTTTCAGGACATTCAGATATGAAATGTCCTGATTTTTTGCACCCATAACACACCACCTCTTTTGTGAGGGTTTTGTCATACCTTGGTTGGCTGTCATTTCTGGATGATTTCCTTCTGAAATCTTTCCTTGTCAGTTTGAAGAATCTCTTGGCAAAAAAACTCATCAGCTCTTCATTTACTGTTGGGGCTTCAGTTTCTTCAGCAGCCTTGAATGCAATGGATTGTTCTTTCCTTGCTGGGGGAGGAGTTCTATGTTCCACTGCCTCTCTGGACTTGATTAGCTGCTCATATGACTTTAGTTTTCCTAATAGAGATTCAGTTGAAATCTCATTCAGTCATCTGGCCTCCTTGATGGGTCAGATCCTGGTATCCCATGAGCTTAGGAAGCACATTAGGATCTTGTCATTAACTTCAGTCAAACTGATTTTTTTATCTAAGATCCTTAGCTCACTGATGATGGAGCTAAGCCTGTTGTACATCACTTCAACTGTCTCTGGCTCATCTTTCTTGAAGTTTTCATATTGAGTGATGAGGTGTGATCTTCTATCTTTTCTCTCATCTGCTGAGTCAGCAACCATTTGATTGAGTGAATCCCAGATTGCTTTTGCAGAGGTGCACTCAGTCACCTTCTGAAAGATATCATCTGACATGGTCTGAGCCAATATGTTCATGGCTTTGGCATCAGCAATCTTTGCTTTCTTCTGAGCATCAGTCCACTCAGGTGGTGGGACTGCATTGTTGCTGGAAGATGGTGTAGCTGTAGAAGCATGCGGGGGACCTGTCAAAATGAAACTGTAGATGTCTTCATCAATAGAATTCATATATAACCTAATTCTTGTCTTCCAGATGGCAAACTTGTTAAATTTGCAAAATGGAGGTCTGGTGCTTGCATAGTCCTTTTTCTGTGTCATGTTGTGTTTATAATGTTGATGAGAATAAAATACTGTGTAGATGTAACAAAGGATCTTTTGGTTCAAGATTTAACTTGTACAACCAAAGAAACCTGCTCTGATACCAATTGAAAGTGAGTGTTAGATCAGAAATACTCTAAAGGGGGAGTGAATAGAGTATTTAAAATTTCATAACTACTGTTACAGCTTTTGCTTTAAATCAAAAGTGCAGAGATTAACAACCTAGCAAGCAATAAACTTAAATCACAAGCACAGCAAGAACAAAAGAAAAGGAGACAACCAGACAACACAAGAATTTTATAGTGGTTCCTCAACCTAAGTACATCTACTCTTCTACCACCCATGGTAGGAATCCACTCAGATTTTTGATCAGATGCCTAACACCAATGAGTTTTTGATCAGGTGCTCAAAAACCAACCCAAGTTTTTTGATCAGGAGACTTGCAACCAAGGAATCACTTTTGAAGGGAGATGACAACCTTTTACAGAGGTGGGGGTGAGAGAGTGATGGAAGTCTTCTTTTCTCAATCACAATGAGAAGACTGTGTGGATTTAATGATGTTGTCAAAGCTCCTCCTGAGATGAAAAAGGGTACAGGAGAACTGGAGCTTTGCACAGGGTGATAGGCCTTCAATTTTGGAAGACTTGATCCAGGAGCTTTAGACTGATAGTGCTTGAATGTCTTTAGCAAGGTCCTGGAGAAGAAGAACAGGAACACTCTTGATTTTTAAAAATGTGTTCTTTTTGCTTCTTCTTCAAATTACTGTGTGCTTCTTAGTCAGTAGTATTCTGTGTAAAGCTTTCTCTGTGTCTCTCTTGATTAATTCTCTGTGTGTCTCTTCTGTCTGTATTTGTTATTCTCTTCTTCTGTATCTTTCAAACATTTGAATTTTTCTGTAATTAATGCTGACAACCTTGAGAATAATCGGCATTGATTTATTTCCCCAACTGTCTCGTGGAAAAACGGCAAGCAATAATCCTGGAGAAAATCATAATTAATGTTCATTCTAACGGATACATTCAGAGAATGTTAGAGCATTAATTACCCAGGAATTATAGCATTAGAGTGGGGACAGAAGGCTGGAAATAACTGAGTCTGGAATCGTCGAGCAGATGGCAGAATTCGTCGAACTGAGTTCACCGTTCGTCGACCTGAGATGTTGTATTCGTCGACCAGACGACTTCTGTTCGCCGAGCTGAGTTTCATGATCGTCGAACTGAGAACTGAACTGCCGTCTCTTTTGATCTTTGTCTATTCGTCGAGCTGGTAAATATGTTCGTCGACTGGAGTTCAGCAATCATTCTGTAGTTGTCAAATATCCTGTGTCGACACAATTTCTCCTATGTGTTGACACAAATCTTCTTTGTTGTGTCGACATAGCCTTTCCACAATGTCGACTGATGATCTTGGTGTCGACACAAGTTCTTCTAATGTCGACATAACTCTTCTGGTTTTAGAATCCGTCGAGCAGAGAACAGGGTTCGTCGACCTGAGACTGGAGAACATGGTCTTGACAGAATGCTGTGATACTCCAAAGATTCGTCGACCGAAGAATGGTGTTTGTCGAGCTAAGTCTTGAGAGCCTTGAATTCGTCGAGCTGAGAATGATTCTGGACTTAGCCAAATTAATGACTTCTGGAATCAGAAAGGTGAAGTAGAGAGTCCAGTGATCGTCGACCAGAGAACTAAGTTCGTCGACCTAAGCCAGGAGAATCAATTGAACTTGAAATGCTGAAGACTGAGTCCAGAGATCGTCGAGCAAAGAATGGAGTTCGTCGACCTGAGAACTAGGTTCGTCGACCTGAGTCAAGAGAACAGTCTAGATTTAGAATTCTGAAGATGAAATCCAAGGATCGTCGATCTGGACTGAAGTTCGTCGAGCTCAGCTCAGAGAATATTTCTTTAAGATCGTCGAGCTGAGAACGACTATCGTCGACCTGAGTTCGACGAACGTCGAACTTATTTTACTCAGTATCTTTAGAATTCTCTGAATCTTGAGGAAAACTCTATGTCTTGAGTCTCTGGCAGTCTGATGTTGGCTTGTCCATGTGATGTTGACTCTTAAGACTTGACCTAGATTCTAGGACACAACTTTGACCCTTCTATATATGTTGGGTCACATCATCCTACGTTAGTGAACCTAGCCCAAATCAAACTCGGGATCCAACACAAAGCTGGGTCCAAAAGTGATCTTTGGAGAGTCCAGCTTTGAATAAATTGAGGGCTATGGAGACTTCAACAGTGGAGCTGTCACCTTCAGAAAAGTGGCATATGTCAATGGTCTCAAACATAACCTAATATCCATAAGTCAATTATATGATGCAGGTTATCAGGTTTGCTTTACCAATTCTAAATGCATTATTTTCTCAAATAATCAAACTGTTTTAACAGGGTGTAGACAAAGGAATATATACTTTGTAAATTTTAATTCTGCTAACTCAGAAATATGTTTATTCAACCAAATTAGTAATAACAATATCCTTTGGTATAAAAGACTAGGTCATATGAACCTTAAAAATATCTCTAAGCTATCTAGGGACAACCTTGTCAGAGGATTACCTTCTGGCCCCTATAAGAAGGAAAGCTTATGCAAGGCTTGTCAAGAAGGCAAGCAAACTAAAAACAGCTTTAAGTCAATTAATAATAGTGATTCACCTAAGATTTTGTACTTGCTACATATGAACCTTTTTGGACTCATTGCTGTACAAAGCTTATGAGGGAAGTCCTACACCTCGGTTATTGTAGATGACTTCTCCAGATTCTCTTGGGTTTTTTTCTTGAGAAACAAGTCAGATAACTTTAAAGTCCTTACAGACTTTCTTAAGGACATAAGGATTGAGTATTCTACTTCAGTTGCATTGATCAGAAGTGATCATGGCACTGAGTTTGAATCTCTTCTCATGCAAAGATTCTGTGAGGAGAAAGGCATCAGCATTGTTTCTCTGCTTTTAGAACTCTTCAACAAAATGGGGTAGCAGAAAGGAAAAACAGAATACTCATTGAATCTACAGAAACATTGCTTGTAGATGCACACATGCCCCTATATTTTTGGGCAGAGGTTGTGAGCACAGCAAACTATGTGCTGAATAGAAGTTTGATACACAAACTAAAGGGCAAGACCTCCTATAAATTACTTAAAGTGAAGCAACCTAAAATTGATTACTTTAGAATTTTTGGGTGTAGGTGTTTCATTCATAACAATAACAAGAAACACATTAGAAAATTTGAAGCTAAAGCTACAGAGGGAGTGTTTCTGGGATATTCCCAAGTTAGCAAAGTTTATAGGATATTTAATAAATCATCCTTAAAAATAGAAGAATCTATACATATTTCTTTTGATGAAGCTAACATGTACTATAAGAAGAAGGACTCTTCTACCTCAGATATTTTGCAGGTACCTCACTTGTGTGAGAAATTGGGTGAGTTAAACCTTGCACAAGAGGTTACATCACCTGCTACTCCACAAGCTGATGAAGACAGTGAAGAAGAACTTTTGGAAGAGGTTGAACTTCATTCAACAGCAGACACTATTCCACAAGAGAAATTAACCTCAAATGTTGTTGCTGAACCAACTCCGTCCACTGATCTTGTCACACTAAGGGATCACTCTAGATCTCAAGTGATTGGAGACATGTCAGTAGGTGTACAGACAAGTCATCAACTCAACCAAGATGTGATGCATGCATGTTTCCTCTCTCAAGTTGAGCATCAATCCATAAAAGATGCAGAGCAAGATCCCCACTAGATCATTGCAATGCAAGAGGGACTCAATCAATTTGAGAGATGCAGAGTTTGAGATTTAGTTTCAAAACCCAAAGATTACCCAGTCATTGGAACTAAATGGGTATATAGAAACAAGCTAGATGTCCAAGGTGTAATTGTGAGAAACAAGGTTAGGTTTGTTGCTCATGGTTATAGGCAAGAAGAAGGAATAGACTATGACCAAACTTTTGCACCAGTTGCAAGATTAGAAGCAATCAGGATCTTCCTTCTTTATGCTGTCTACAAGAAGTTTAAATTCTATCAGATGGATGTCAAGAGTGCATTTCTCAATGGAGTACTTAAAGAAGAGGTTTATGTTGAACAACCTGTAGGTTTTATCTCTCCAACTTATCATTCATATGTCTTTAGATTGCATAAAGCTCTTTATGATTTAAAACAAACTCCAAGAGTTTGGTATGAGACCTTAGCTACCTTTCTGATAGAGCATAAATTTACTAGAGGCATTGTAGATAGAACATTATTCACTAGGCACCATAAGGATCAAATATTGTTGGTACAAATTTATGTAGATGACATTATATTTGAGTCAACAGATTCCAAACTATGCAAGAAGTTTGCAGACCTCATGCATTCAAATTTTGAAATGAGTAGCATGGGTGAGCTATCATACTTCCTTGCTTCCAAGTTAAGCAGTTACCTGATGGCATCTTCATATCACAGGCTAAGTATGCTAAAGAGCTTATAAAAAAGTTTGGGATGGCTGATGTCTCAGCAAAGAAAACATTCATGGTCACTAATGTTGTAATAGATTCTGATGAACATAGAAAACATGTTAATCAGAAATTATATATGGGCATTGTTGGGTCTCTACTATACCATACAGCTAGCAGACCTGACATAATGTTTGCTACATGTTTTTGTGCTAGATTTCAAGTGAATCCCAAAGAATCTCATCAAATTTTCCTAAAAAGAATTTTGAGATATATAAAGAGTTGTTCTAGTCTAGAACTCTGATATCCTACTGAGTCAGAATTTGAGTTAACTGGATACTCAGATGCGGACTTTGCTGGATGCAGAGTAGACAGAAAGAGTACCTCTGGAACATGACAGATTCTTGATATGAGATTAGTCTCATGGTTTAGCAAGAAACAGTCATATGTGTCTACATCAACTGCTGAAGCAGAATATATTGCAGCTGTCAGTTGTTGTTCCCAGATGCTGTGTATTCAAAACAAACTCCTAGACTATGGGTTCAACTTAAATAATTCAACTCTATTATGTGATAACACAAGTGTTATATCCATAGCACAAAATCCAGTCCCTCACAGTAGGACCAAGCATATAGACATTAGGCATTATTTCATTAGAGAGTATGCAGACAAAAATAAAATTAATCTTATCTATATCTACACTGATTTACAAATAGCTGACATTTTCATCAAACCCCTGGATGAAAGAAATCACTTATTCTTTATAAATCAGCTTGGTATGATAAATGGAGAAGACTTAAATTGATTTCTGTCTGCAGTCGACGAATTTTTCAAAGTTCGTCGAACGGAGATCGACGAACTTTGAAAGGTTCTAGAGATAATCGTCGAACGGAGATCGATGAACTCTCTGTGAGTGGAGTTATATTCGTCAAACGGAGATCGACGAATCTGCTTCAGAAAATTTTCGTCGAACAGAGCTCGACGAAATATTTTCAAATCTTCAGACTAAGATCGACGAATTTTTGAACTACAAAATATTTCGTCGACCTCAGATCGAAGAATTCTTTAATTTTCGCTGAGCGGAGTTTGTCGATTCATATCCTGAAAAATCTTATATCTAAGTTTTTTTTCGACCTCCGTCCCGCGCTTTCAGTTCCATTGCAGTTGATCTTTCTTTTTTGTTGTAGGCGCACTCATGGCGATTCTCGCAGGCAGTCTTGGAGTCATGAAGTTTGATACTGGATTTGATCTAGATTTTGAGTCGTTTCAACACTCGAATCCTATCTTCCTGGACATTCTGAAACTTCTTGAAGATCAGCAGTTGAAGAATCTCATGACCACCAGAATAAAGATAGCCGGTGCAGAGATCAGAGAATGGGTTTACACCTCCTCCTCCACAGATGAGAACACTATGACAGGCACAATATCGGGTAATGAAATATCTCTTACCCCCGCGGTTTTAACAGATATTTTTGGATTAGCTAATGGTGGAGAAGAACTGGATATTGATAGTGAAGAACTTGATGAAATGTTAAATAAGATGGGTTATTCTGGAGCAACACCCAACAAACTGCTGAAGAAACATTTATTTGCTGAATATAAGTTTCTGACAAATATTGTGGGCAAAGTACTGCTGGGCAAACACACAGCCCATGACTACATCACTAGGCATCAATTCCTGGTGATGTGTGTTGTGGTGAACAAGAAGCCTGTAAATTGGGCTAAGATTATATTTGAGTTGATCAGGAAAAAGAACACCAAGAAAGAGGTGTGTTTTGGAAGGATTCTGGGAATCTTCCTTCAGGAAAAGACTGCTGAATCTCTGGTTACACCGACCATATTCATTAATGCCTCCAAGAGGCTCACTTGTGCCCTCATTGGCAGGTGGGAGAAGGACATCACCAAGCCATCCAAGGTTCTTTCTCTTCCTTCAGGCCTTCTGAGAGTACAAGGGCTGCTCCAACCACTCCCCACCCTACTGAAGATGCTCCATCTTCTCTTCCACCACCTCCAGCCATCCAAATTCATCCTCAGATGGTACACCAACTCCCCTCACCAGTTCACACCACAGTCCACACTTTTACACCTCCATCATCCCCAGTACATCCATTACAAACTATATTCACTTTCATACCTCACCTCCATCCCAACATGGTACATCAATTTCATCACTACATGGTACACCAATTCCATCACCACCCTCATCTCCACTACCACCACATTTGGCTGATATTCCCCTTTCCAATCTGTCAACCCTACTATCATTCAATCTGCTTTCATCCCCCCTTCACACTCTTTCTTCCCTAGATGAACCAATGCAAGATTTTTCACCCCCTCCTCCACCATCATCTTCCATTCACCCTTCTGTCTCCACTGAGACACCTCCTACATTCCTACAACTGGACCCCTCCATCACTTCACATCTTCTAGCACTTCTCACTCCCCTGCTCAAAACCCTCATAGCAGAGGCTATTTCACCTCTTGCTTCTTTCATCTCTTCTCTTGCTGCTCAAATCTCTGGTCTCTCCATCCCTCTTTCTTCAGTCAGGGGCCTGGCTCCAGTGCCCACTGAAACCAGGCAGGGGGAGATACTCTGTGAAGAAGTAGCAGCAGCAGCAGAAGCAGAAGCAGCAGAAGAAGCAGCAGCAGAAGCAGAAGCAGCTGATGAATTAATTGATTTAATTAATTATATTGAATCTGATATGGATTTAGATGAGACAGTCACAGAGGAAATACAAATTGTTGGTGATTACATTATAAATCCCACAGTAGATCTTTTGAATTTGTTGAATATTTTTGATACAGTTCACTTGAACTCTCTTCCAGAATACAACATAAAGTCATCCATGGCTATAGTTCCATATACCTCCCCAATAAGCCTCAAGGTTGTCATGCAACTCAAGGCTAGTTTTGCAAATACAGAGGCTTCTGTCATTTCATCTCCACCCAGAGCTAATTCCTTCATTGTTTCATCCCCTCCCAGAGTCATTTCTGCTCCAACATTCATTATGGATGATAGCCCCATGCCTGATCTTGATGAGTTGATCATGGCTGATATTGAAGAATAGAATAAATCAGTTGTTGAAAGCACTGATGTACTCAGTTCTCCAGCTCCAGCTCCAGCTCTTCCTCATGCTCCTCCCCAGGATGAACAATTATTGATATCTGCAGAAGCATTGAAAGAGATTAATGTTTTATATGATAATCCACAGGACTCTTCAGATGATGATGATGAAGAGAATTCAGATGACAGTCCCTCTGCTAAGAAAAAAGAAACTTTCTAAGAAAAGAAAAGCTCTTTCACCTCCTACTCCAAAGCCAAATCCAACTCATGACACCCCTTACTATATTCTCCAGAATATCACTCCATACAAGGGCATGCTAGCTTGGATGTGGCTGTCCAAAAATCAGCAGAAAGAAAGAAAGAAAAGCAGGAAGTATTCACCTCCTCCACAGAGATACAGGAACGACCATCCTCCTCCTCCTTCACCTGCTGCTGGTGCTTCAGGCTCTTTATCTCAGAAGACTACCCAATATCAAACCTATCAGAGGCATCAGGGTAGATCCTCCTCTTCTAGAAGCAGCCAGCACAGGCACAACTCCTCAGGCAAGCAGCATCAACAGCAGCAACATCAACATCAACAGCATCATCTACAAAAAACTACTGGACATCAAAAGGCTGAAAGTCCAAAAAGACCTGCATCTCCTTCTGTTCCATTTGAGAATCCAGAAACAGTTACTACTGCAAGGATGGTCAGTTTCCAAGAATTGGTTGGCTTATTTATGATCAACGAGGCAAAAGCTGAAGGCAACGATCCCTCTGAATACACAACAATATCCAAGTACAGGAAGGAGTAACTCAACAGGTTTGCAAAAGCTAACAAATTCTTTAATGTTGATGATTACATGAAATTACATCCAGAAGTTGTGGTGTCAAGGGCTACTTCCATAAATATTATTGGAGTTGTTGATATGGCAATGACAAAGACTCAAGCAGTCAATCCAAACAGGGAAATCAAGTTTACTCAGCCTGGTGATAAAGCTAAAGAGGTTAAGCAAAAGGAGTCAAAGCAGCAGAAATGAATTTTAACTGTTTAGTCTTTTTGTTGTCTTAAAACTGTTTATTTATTTCCTGATACAAAGCTCACTGTATATATATATCTGCTGCATATTTTAAAGTTTTCTGTCAGATATATTTTTCTTGTTTTGTAAATAATTTGTGTCTGTAATTAGTGACCTCACCCAAATATGGGGAGATTGTTGAATCCCTAATTGGATTTGAGCTAGGTTCACTAAAGTAAGATTATTGACCCACCTTGTATAGCCAGGGTCATGTCTGTGTCCTAGAGTCTAGGTCATGTCCTTAGAGTCAACACTGCATGGACCAGCCAACAACAGACTGGAGAAGACTCAAGACTTAGAGACAAATCAGTTTCAGGAAAGTGAGTTCGACGTTCGTCGAACTCAGCTCGACGTTCGTCGAACTCAGCTCGACGAAAGTCGTGCTCAGCTCGACGAACTCAGAGACAATTCTCTGAGTTGAGCTCGATGAACATAGTTCTCAGGCCGACGATTTCTGGATGCTCTACTTCAACATTCTAAGTCCAGAAACATTTCTCTGAACTCCAGTCGACGAAATTAGATTATCAGCTCGACTATCTTAGTGCACAGAATTGGCAAGAGTTTATCAGAAATCAGTTAGCTGTTCTCAGGTCGACGATCTTGGATCTCAGGTCGACGAATAACAATTATCTGGTCGACGAACATGACTTCTCAGCTCGACGAACTCTGCACCCAGGTCGACGAAATCTGTTCTTTGCTCGGCGATTTCTGTGCAGTTCCTGACTTGGATTTTTCCTTCCTTCTGTCCTTATTTTACTGCAGTAATTCCTGAGTAATCAATACTTAATATTCTCTGAATATTATCGTTAAAAGCAGCATTAATTATGGGATTCATTAGGATTATTACTTGCCGTTTTTCTATGGGACAGTTGGGGAAATCCAATTAATGCTGACATTTTCTCCAGCCGTATTACATTCTCCAGGCCGACAGCAATCAATGCAAGAAGGAATTCGAAATTCAAAGAAGAAATTCCATTGAATATATAAAAGTGATTTTTTCCTTCCTCTAAGGAGAAGAGACAACCAGAGAATAATACAGCACTGACTAAAAATAGAGAGACACAAAAGAACAAGATACAGCACACAGAGAAGATACAGAGCAGCAATTATTCAAATTCATCTCTGTGCAGAAAAAGAATCTGGTCTTCACCTTAACACTGCTGAAGAAGAAGAAGAACATCCATCCAAATCAAGAGTCTTCTTCATTATTCACTCCAGGATTCTTCATGGACAACAAATCTTCATCAGTCAAGAAGTTCCTAGATCTCTTCTGATCAAGCTTAAAGATAGAAGACATACTCACCCTGAAGCAAAGCTCCAATCTTCTTGAACAACTCAATAACTCAGGGAGAGCTTTGATAACATCAAAGATCCACTAGTCTTCTCAGTTGTATTTGAGAAAGAGAAGACATCATAACTCTCTCATTCCCTCACTGTATAAAGGGTTCTTTAACTCCCTTCAAAAATTAATCATTTGTTGCAAGTCACCTGATCAAAAGACTTGAGTTAGTTTTTGAGCACCTGGTCAAAAGCTCATTGGTGGCAGTCACCTGATCAAAACCTGTTAGTGGATTCCTACCAGGGTGGTAGAAGAGTGGATGTACCCAGGTTAGGGAACCACTATAAAAATTCTTGTGTTGTCTGGTTGCCCTCTTTCCTTTTTGTTTTTGATGTGTTTGTGTTAGTTAGATTAATTTTTGTTGTGTCTGTGGTAGATTAGTTTATCTTAGGATTTCACTTTTATTTATAGCAAATTGGTATCATATAGCTGCCTTACTTTGAAGTGTTTTTATTTACAGCAAAAAATTTTAAAAATTTAAAAGATACTCTATTCACCCCCCCCCCCCTCTAGAGTATTCAAGGTCTAACCCTCACTTTCACACTTCATAGTATCAAGTGATAGAGTGCAAAACCCTAAGGGCAGTAGATAGAACGGAGACCGGCGGAAGACCGCCGATTCCCCAATAATATCCTAAGTCATTAGGCTCGTTCCAGAGTAACAACGAGAGCTGGGTATGGATCGTGGGTAGACATTAATAAAAGTAAGTATCCTTGCGAAAGGAAACTTTGGGATTTAAATCTCATCTTGGTTCCTAGTGCTCCTGCGACCCTTCATTGGGCATACCCTGTGTAGTACTGGGATTAATCCTAAATTGTTAAATATAACAAACATTACACAAGAGTAGTCTAATAGGCTAAGAGGACATGGTAACATTCTCACCCGTGAAGGGTTGGAGGAATTCAGAACTAAGGCACTGATGTGCAATCTCACCCGTGAAGGGTTGGAGGGATTCAGAACTAAGCCACAGATGTGCAATCTCACTCGTGATGGGTTGGAGGGTTTCAGGACGGGTTGGTCGTGCGAGCTGAAGGCTCGAGAGTTTGATATCAGGACAGGTTGATCATGCGCGCTGATGGCTCGAGAGGTTTATACAGGACGGGTTTTTGTCCTGCAAATTGCAGGCTCGGATGTTTGGATACATGACAGGTTTTTGTCTTGCGAGCTGGAGGCTCGGATGTTTGGATACAGGACGAGTTTTTATCCTGCGAGCTGGAGGCTCGGATGTTTGGATACATGACAGGTTTTTGTCTTGCGAGCTGGAGGCTCGGATGTTTGGATACATGACGGGTTTTTGTCTTGCGAGCGATAGGCTCGGTGGTCATGGAAATGGGCAAGTTATCCCGGCGAGCTAGTGGCTCGGAAGATTGTGACGGACGGGTTAGTCCGGGAAGTCAATGGCTCGAAGATCTATATTTATATTAATTGCATGTGCATAAAGGTGGTGGGTCTTCGGTACTAAACGGTCGTTCGCACCGACGTCGATACGTTAACTCGGCAAGTGTGGTTCTCACTTAGCCAAGGAAAAGACTGGTGGATTTGTCAGCATTAATATGTGGTGACTCTGGTGTGTCCTTCAGAGGTGTACATAAGTGCTAGGCCTGGTAGTGCGGATACCCGCCTAGGAGTGGGGTGGCGCAACCCACTATCTCCGTTGGCCACTACGGAGGCTCCTGGGAGTGAAGCTAGCATCCAAAATCGAGAAACTAAAGATCTGTGATCACAGAGTCGTGTGTGTGAGTTGCACTTGCATGAATCATAACCTGCATACATAACATACATAAATATTTAGGTCATACGCACCATGCATCCTTATCATATAAATTAGTATTAGCTCTTTTATATGATAAGTTATATTTGGAAACTTTAACTTATAAGTTTTTATGGGCATTCATATAAGTTATGCTACTTCTATGATACTAGTTTAGTAGTTGTGTAGTTTACTTACTGTTCTTTATCTTACTTTACTTGCAGTACTATTCTTTACCTTACTTTTCATGTTGTACTGTTTTTTACCTTACTTTACTTGCAGTACTATTCTTTTCTTACTTTACATGTAATATATAGAACTGTTAGACTTGATAGTTTAGTTCCACTGTCACCTGCTCTTCTTTCATACCCCTTGTTGTCCTCCGTTTCGTCCTCCCGCACGGTGCCTAGGAGCCGCGGGGGCGAGGTGTGGAGGAAATGGCTTAGTCTTTATGACTAACGATCGGTTGTGACCATATAATTTTAGGAGCTCGAGCAGATGGAGCACCAGCACGACCAGCAGGACGAGATGGCAGGACTTGAGGAGCCGATACCACCTACTACTACTGCAGCCCGGCTTCAGGTGATGACGCGTGTACCGTTGATAGATTAGCTTCCGCTTGTTTGTATTTGTAAGAGAGAGAGATTTGACATCCATGTACAAGGCATAAGTCATTTTCTCTTTCTGTTGTACTCATTGTGAACTACTGTTGTACTTTCATTTTCATATATATATATATATGATATGTACTGTGATCTTTGTGAACTTATTAGTTATTACTACTTGTTTTACTTCTATACTCGATTGGCCGAAACTGGTTGAATGATCGTACTCGCCGGCAGGATCGGCGTCTTGCGGTGTCGACTAACCCGTGAGTTAGTGTCACCGTAAGGTTGCGGGCTTGGGCATAAGACCGGGTTACCTCCTTGTTAAGGGGAGAGGCGTCCTACAAACTGGTATCAGAGGAAGATTTCGATCCACCAAGGATATTTTGCTACTTAACTTCACTATCAAGCATTTTTGTGGACTTCAATTTCGCTAGTAACTTTTTAAGCAAGGAGAACAGAGCAACTATATGCCAAACAATAAATACATACTTGAAACCCTTCTTTCACTGTATCCAATTGCCTTGCAGAATTTGGAGCTCCTGGAAACCACCTCTTCGGATCCCAAATCATGGTACTATTAAAAGCAAAGCCAGACATATCCACATGAAATCTTCTAAGTCTTTTGCTCTTTTCATTAGTGTTCCATCCAACAACTTGGTTTCCTTTGCACACTGGACCTTCCAATGTTGTGCTGCTTTTGCACTGAGAAAGCATGGCAACAGGCCAAGTTCCAAATCTCCTGAACAAGCATATGCATCAGTTCTATATCAGAGAAGAGAATCTACAAAGAAATATAACAACAAACAGAAATTTTCAGCAAAAATAGCTTGAAGAAAGAAACTTTTGAATAAGTGGAATTTCACTTCACAAGAAGACATAATCTTATATATAAGACAAGCTAGCACCACCTGATATCTCTGAGATGGGAAAAGAGCTGGAGGGAGTAGATATTGTCATCGTCGGCAAAGTAGACAATGCCATCGAGATGATGGCGCTCGATGTGCTCGAGAGCGGTGTTTCGCTGATGCACGCCTCTGTCCTTCACCTCCAGGGAGTTTTTCTGGCAAACAAGATGACGATACATAACGCCCGTTCTCCGGAGCAAGTCCGCAGTCTCGTCGGAAGCCGAGCCCATCTCAACTACAATCCAAAGAAGAGGCGGACGCACAAGCCGAAGTGTCTGGCCGAGGCGGTGGAGATAGTAGAACTGAAGGGCGCGGTTGTAACTAGGAGTCACAATTATGAGAAGTTCCGAATCCATCGTCGGCATAGTGGAGATCTCCTTCAGCTCCTTCTCTGCGCTAGGTGGAGATAAAATGGTACCGAGACCCCTTCGGGTGGAGTTTATCTCGGAACGGAAGAATAGGTGGTGGTAGGTGTTGGACGGGATGAGACTGGATTGGGAACTGTTGAGGTCTAGATCGAAGAAGGGAGAGAAACCAAGGAGGAAACCTAGGAGGAAGAAAAAGAAGAAGTGAATGAGGGAGCTCTTTAAGTAGTTCCAGGAGAACGGCTGCTGCCAGCGCTTGCGATAGTAGGGCTTCGGGAGAAAAATCTCCAGCCCCGTAACGCCTCTGCGACGGAGCGCAGCTGCGAACGAGAATAACGGATATGAAAACAGATAAAGAGGCGAGGACGATGGGCGGGGGTAAGAGTTCCCAATTTGATCTTTGTCTTTCATGTCGATGGACAAGGGCAAAGGAAGAGGTCGATCATAGTTGTGCTGGTTCCCCGGTAAGAGTGTGCGTCGGATCGAGGGCATGGTAATTCCGCAGTTTAATGAAAGATCCTCCTCCAATTCGAGGAGAATGTCGGCCGGAGCGGCGATTGCTGGTGGAGATTGAAGTAAGCCAGCGCCGAAACTCCTCCACTTTCTTTCGGGGTTACGAGGTGTTGGGAGGCAAGAACGGAAAATGCCCAAAATTGAAGATTAATAAAATTTTTGTTGAATTATTTTGTTCTTATTACCGGAAAATTTTTTGGTACGTGAATTGGACCGGTTTGGTCCGTAAATACCGATTCACGTTAAATTTCTTCTCATTTTGAAATTCAAAGCGTGCTCCTCCTCCGCTAAAACCGTTGCCGGGAAACGTGTCATATATCTCGCGTGCGGAAAACGCCTCGGCACGCCAGAGAAAGAATAACAGATCGCTCTGTTATGAAAATTTATGGTGTCTGTGTCACTACGGCGAATCAATATTATCCAAGTTAACAACAAATGCAGTGACACATAGACCTCATGGATCGACTAACCAAACACAACTAGTCTCAAAATGGAGTTTTATACTAATTTTATTTTTCTAATTTGAGAACACAAAATAAAGTGAGCTTGAATAAATTGGTAACTGAAGTGCGGAAAATCAAAATATACCGTTCTTGGATTCAAGCTCGTGTTTCATGGTCGCGGCCATTCTCAATAATCTTGACATGTTCTTCCTAATGAAATCAGCGGCGTGGAGAGAACACGCTTGCATATAATTTTAGTACTCAGATCTGTACAATGAACAGAATTAGCACGCAGAATATATGTAGTAGAATACAACTTCTGATTAACAATAATCTCGAAATTGTCAATAAAGAACTAAGTCTTTATAGTTGATTATTATCAGACAGTCAACAATCTGGACAATTTTATCACCAGCAAAACTAAAAAGAACTGTACGAATGGATCAAATCAGATAAAGCCCAAATCATACCTGAAAAGCCATGTGTATGCTCACAGGTAAACAAATCTGATGGTTTCTTCGTTTTGTATGGTGATGGCGTCCAAAAGAAAAAAAACCAAACAGAAGCCCGATGATAGCAGATCAGGTGGTGGAGATCGGGATCGGAACAACGACAACCTGGGGAAAGAAGATGAAGACCGGCGACTTTAGATGGATTGGTGCGGCGATGTAGATCTAGACCGGCCCTTTGCCCTTGGTGTCGAATACGGAGCAGCACGCAAGACGGAAGATCGCCGGCGACAGTGGTCGACTTTGTTATAGCCGAATAGGACGAAGGTCGCCGGCTGTTGGGTCTCGGTTTTCTCCGGAAACGAACGGAGAGCAGCAGTTACCAAGAGGAATTGATCGGGATTTTGTTTCAGCCCTAGTTCACGCCTCTAAAGAATGAGAATTCACCAAGGCTATTAATAGGGATAGCCCAAATGAGGAGTTACCAAAATGAGAAATTAATTATGATTAATATCTCAAAACCCAAAGTAACTCCTCCAATTAATAGAATTCTCACATCATCAAATTTTGTGCCTAGGGTGAGACCAAATCTGCGCCCTTAATTTACGAGACGATCTAGCTCACCTATCACAAGCTTCGACCGTTCGCGCGACTAAACTAACGCACGCTCGTGAGAGTCCGAATAGACCTAATATATGCGTACGACTTTAACAGAACGTCTCGATGAATCGAGTCCACCTAACGGAAAATTTCCAACATTCTCCCACTTGGACTTGTGTTCATCGTAACTCATGACATTCCGATAAAATTTTCACTAAACTTAAGGGTACCAGTTAGCGAACGCGATATTAAGTCTACTCTCACGTCAATCCGGTCCAATCAAATCCTTCACTCCGAATCATGGCGGCAACCGCATCATTGAGCGACACGGGACCTTCCATGGTCACAGCAGCTTACGAATATAATCGACATGAACAAAGCGCGGTCAAATAAAACATAGAACAACATGCTAAAAATGTGCACATAAAGGTTGTTCTAATGTGGTGGTCAACCAAACTTCTCAAATGAATGCACTAAACCATGCTGCGAGAAGTTCTTAAGTGTTCAAAAGAACAAGTATGTCTAACCTTAAGGTTCCAAAATTCATGCGTCAAAAGACATACTACAGGGCATAATTCAAATGAAGTGACCTAGGCCTTATGCTCTGACTGACACAAGTCATGAGACTTTGTATGAAGTGTGATGTGTCACATAAATTCAACAAATATTGAAACTTAATGATATTGTTGAATTAATATACTTCAATTATTAATGAATTAAATAAAGTGCAAACCAAACGACAGATAACTGAATTGGAGCTTCATGAAGCCTCCCACTAATCAAGCACATCGATCGACTCTTTAAGCCCCATATTAATAACATGTTTCTGAAACACGTTAGGGCGAAGTCCTTTAGTAAGTGGATCGACCAACATGTCATCTGTTCCTAAATGCTCCACTAAAATGTCACCCTTCTTGACCAATTCCTTAACGGTCAAGAATTTAATTTCCATATGTTTGGACCCTGTGATACTTTTATTGTTCATCGAAAACATAACTGCAGAGATGTTATCACAGTACATCCGGATGGGTCCAGCTATAGAATCGACAACTTTTAACTCTGTAATAAAATTCTTAAGCCACACTGCGTGAGTCGAAGCTCCAAAGAGAGCGACGAACTCCGCATGCATTGTGGATGAAGTAATGAGTGTCTGTTTGACACTCTTCCACGAAACGGCCCCACCAGCAAACTTAAATATATAACCTGAAGTAGACTTTCTATCATCTTCACACCCGGCAAAATCAGAATCTGTATACCCCACTAACTCAAGGTTTTGAACTCTATGGTAGACTAACTTAACATCCTTAGTTCCCTTTAAATACCTTAGGACTTTCTTAGCAGCCACCCAATGATCAGGTCCTGGGTTCGACTGATATCTGCCTAAAAGTCTCACTGCGAAGGCAATGTCCGGTCTGGTACAGACTTGGGCATACATTAAGCTGCCTCCTGCACCAGCATAAGGTATATCCTTCATGCGCTCTCTCTATGTTGTTCCTGGGGCATTGTGACAAGCTGAGCTTATCACCTTTAAACACAGGTGTAACAACCCCATCCGTTCATATGGTATATACTAGAAGGTCCGGTCGGGGCCCCACAGCATATATCACAAAACAGGCGGTGAAGGTACATGATGATATCAGAGCAGCGCAGCGCATCTTAACACACTACATTCTAGCGGAAACCGATACTAACACTTGAACTCCACACTTGAATGTCCAACATATAAAACAACTCCACATTGTATATATCATAGGAATGTCTTCCAACATGTAAACATCATTGGCCTTATGGCCTTACAAGGCTTTCAAACAGTGGCCTAAACATTGGCGCACAGGCCGGCCACAATAAAAGAAAACACAACAAGCATTCCAAATAGCCTTCGAGGGCTAGCAGTAGCAGCAGCAGGGACCTCAACCTCTATGTGTCCCGCTTGGCTCTCCAGCACCTGTACAGGGACAATCCACCCAACGGTGGCAAACAGAAGCAACGGTCATCGTTCAGCTGACCAAATTATAATGACCCTACTCCTTTTCTAGGGAAGTGGTAATCTTCCCTACAGGCATATCATATCACAAGCATGGCAATATACTCATATAATGTGCTTTCACGCACACATGCCATCATAACCGTTCGCCACCCGACCCAACGGTCCGTGCACTCAGGGCACATTCTTGGTGTTCTGGCAAAGCACTTGCCCACCACTATATCAGGGTCACAACCCAACGATAACTCTCTTGAGCATTTACTCCATGGCGTGCAGCCGGAGTTCTAGTCTTACTACACCGGGATGGCCCGTAGCCCCCCATTGTGTCATGGCGCGCAGGCCTAAGACTCTCGCTATGCTCTCCAACAGACCACACCTTCTGGTCCACGTCGGATGGACATAACGCAGGTCGGATCCTCCACCCCCCCCCCCCCCCCCCCCGTTGCTCAAATCGCCTTGCCTTCACCGAGTACGATGTACTCACGGCTTAATCAAAGGCGCGGGTCGGTCTCACCAATCCTGTTCTTGACATTCAGCTTGGGTATGTTTATTACACCCATTCATCTCACAATATTAGCGAGTCTTTCCTGGGCACACCAGTACTTCCTGTTCCTCGTTCGCAGGAACGACACCGCAATAGCACCAATGTCAGGGGTCTTTCCTGGTCACACCAGTACTTCCTGTTACTACCCTTCACAGGCATAACTCGTTAACGCCTTAAACGACACGTTTATCACGGAGTCTTCTCCGATTCGTATGCAACATCACCAATCCAGACCAACCTGTCCAGATGGGCTTCACACAGCATGCTTATTCCATACTCCAATTCCGGATCTATATGCCAACAAAAGGGGATTTCATGAATCACCCAAAGATTCCCAAAATCAGCCACCTCTTGGTGGGGGAATCACAAACATATGCCAAAAAGGAAGCCTTCATATGGCTAGGAAGAAAATTCGTTACCCTTGAAGACCTCTTTGGTGCAATGAGCTCGAAGATAGCTTGAACGACTCACAAGAGCTTTTCCTCCGCAACGTCGGCCTCAGATCTCTCGTCGGTAAACCACAGCACCACCGGTGATCAGCCCCCTTTCCTCCTCCTCCTTCTTCCTCTCTCTTTCTCTCTCTAGAAGCGTAGTAAGAGAAAGGCAAAAGCCAAATGAGTTTCCCCAACCCATTCTCGGCCTTAAGAAGACAGGGAGGCCACTCAGCCCTTGGATCCAGGCTGAAGGAATGGATGACCACGATTTCACCAAAATCATAAATTTTGCCTGACACGGCCTGTGACACGCCCGTGTCCCAGGCCATGTGCCTCAAGCTGTGCTCAATCGACTTATCCAATCCAGTGACACGCCAATGTGACACGCCCGTGTCATGGGCCGTGTCACCCAACACGCCTTCAGACACGCCCGTGTCTGTGGCCGTGTTCATCAGGCTGAAAAATCTCAAAATCACCAGAGACTCACATGGCCTGTGACACGCCCGTCTCCCAGGCCGTGTGCCCATACACGGCACTCGACACGCCCCAGGTCAATGTCGTCTGAAAGATATGGTACCTAAACACCTAGAGGGGGGGGTGAATAGGTGACCAAAACCTTTTTAAAACTTTGTTGGCAGCACAACAGTTTATAACACAGATTTCTGAATAAGTTCTCACAGCAAACACAGCAATTCACAACACAGCACAATCACAGCACAGAATACACAAGATTTTATAGTGGTTCCCCAATCTTTGGGTACATCCACTTTCCCCCTTCGCCTATCTAGCAGTGTACTAGATTCAGGCCAAACTTCTCCACTAGCTCAGAACCCAACTAGGTTCCTACACCTCAGGCCCAAAGCCTTACACTCAGCCACCAAGGCCTACACTCAGCCACCCAGGCCTACACTCAGCCAATTAAGGCCTACACTCAGAGTTCTTCAACTCCTACACTCAGGCAATCAAGCCCTACCCTCAGCCTTTATAATATAGGCTTACAATTCTCTCAGATCCAATGGATCCTACAAGTTAAAATAGAAATACAATTGCTAACTCTACAACTCAGAAAATAAGAGAGGAGTTGAGAGTTTCTTGAAGAGTTCTTGGAAGAACTCAGTTAGATCCAAACTGACTTAGCTTCCTTCAAAGCTTCTTGAGTTAGAACTGAATTAGTCTGAATCTTCTGCAGTTGTTCCTTGACCTCTGCTTCTTGAGATCCAGATGTTTTTGAATCCTTCTTCTCAGCCTTAGTTCCAAAGACTGAATTCTTGATTGGAGCTCTCTCTCTCCAACTTCTTAGATCTGCAGTTGGACTGTCAGATCTTCTTGTGTTGATCCTCTATGTATTACTTCTTGATTTAATCTGATCAACCACTTTGAATATTCTCACAAGTTGTAACAACAACAATCCTTCTATCAATCAGATTCTGTAAACTATGGGTGCCTATTTATAGGCTTCCTTCATGGTAACCGGCTGGTCCGGTTTATAACAGACTTCTGATTTCTCTGACAGTTGCTGTAGACCGGCTGGATCGGCAGCTGTCATGTCAACCAGTCACTTCTTGAAATTCTCTAACTGTCAGATAGTGTCGAGACTTTCTGTTCTTAAGTGTCGACACTTATAGACTAAGTGTCGACACATGTTGTGTAAGTGTCGACACAAGTCTACAAGGTGTCGACACAATTCCTTGTATGTCTCGACATAGATTCTTCTGCATGTGTCGACACTGAAATTGAGTGTCGACACAAGTCTTGTTCTTCATTCTTTAACTGTATTCTTCTAAGTGTCGACACATGTTCTTTGTGTCGACACATCTTCATGTGTTGAAACTGTCAAGTGTCGACACTGCTTCTTGGTGTCGACACAAGTCTTCACTTTTGTTTCTTCAGCTGAGTGTCGACACATTCCTTTAGTGTCGACACTTGTACTTAGAATATTTTGTAATTTTTCTGTTCTTTGCTAAGTGTCGACACAGCTCCTTGTGTCGACACTTTCTTCAAGTGTAGAGTCTTCAACTAAGTGTCGACACATTGTGCTGAGTGTCGACACTTTCTTCAAGTGTTGACTCTCCTGGTTGTGTGTCGACACATTGTGCTGAGTGTCGACACATTCCTTAAATGCTGACTCTTCTGCATAGTGTCGACACATTGTGTTGAGTGTCGACACTTACTTCAAATACTGACTCTTCAGCATAGTTTCGACACATTGTGTTGAGTGTCGACACTTACTTAGACTCTGCAGACTTTTGCTGAGTGTCGACACAGCTCCAAGTGTCGACACTTTCTGGTGTAGACACAGCTCTACTAGGTGTCGACACTTCTGCTAAGTGTCGAACACAGCTTTTCTGCATACTTCTTTACTGAGTGTCGACACAGCTCCAAGTGTCGACACTTTCTGTCTGGTGTCGACTCTTCATCCCAGGTGTCGACACAATGACTCCGAGTGTCGACACTGCTTGTCTGGGTGTCGACACAAGCTTTCTCAAGTGTCGACACTTTCCCTCTGGGTGTCGACACATGGACTTAGAAACTTTTAGCTTCAGTCTAGTGAATACCTAACCTGCACAAGTAACTCAAACAAACATCAAATACATTATGATGCATATCATTGAGTTAGGTGAGGCTTCTTCAAATCAGGTACATTTGACCAATGTACCCAACAATCTCCCCCTATTTGGAGAAGTCATAACCCTTAGTCAATGATATACATCACTCATAATTAAAAATTAGAGAATGATGTAAAGCAGGTATATATCAACAGAGTTAACTTAAACATGTAATAAAGCACACATGTATACTCATTCAGCATTACACAACAAACAAGAATTAGACACATTCTACTGAACAAGCATGAAATATATTTATCAAAAACTGTTCAAACATTGTGTTTAATACATTGTCAATGATTTACAAAAATATTTAGATGTAACAAATTACAACATTCTTCAGTCTAATCTTAATCTAATTCTGCTCTGGTTCTTTTATAACTATGCCTTTCTCAGCTTGTATTTTAGCTTTTACAGCAGCAGCAGCAGCAGGCTCAGTATCAGCAACCTTCTTCCCTTTGGAGTCCTTCTTCTTAAGTTCTTCAGCCTTGATTTTCTGCCTTTCAAAATAATGATAGGGCTTAGGAAAGTACTTGCTAGGCTCCACAGCTGTAGGAGGTAGCTTTCCTAACTTAGCCTTCCTTCTATACTGGACAATGGCTTCCTGCCTGATCTCATGCTTCCTCCATTCAGCTTCTGAGAACCACTTGTTCCTCTCATGTGCATTGTCCTTGACTGCTTTCCAGGCTGTGAGAATGATGTTCCTAGAAGTAGGGCTCCACTGTTCAAAATCTGGTTTTTGCTCAGCCAGTTCCCTGAACTTCTTCTTTGACAGCCTTGTCTCTTCTTCTTTGTCCATAGCCTCTTGCATAGCAGCTGTAATAGGTTGAACAACCTTTTCCAGAATAACAGTTGGCTTGCCAGCAGTTGGGCTATACATTGTGCTTATCTCAGCATGAACCATGTCAAAATCTGGAGGTGGATAGATCACCTGAGCTACTTCCTGTTGCTCTCCTCCAAGATATACACTTTGAATGCCAGATTCAGCTACATTGTCATCATCACACAGGGGAGGATAGCCCAGTGTAGCTCTGATGGAATTAGAAATCCATTTGGCATGGTCAGAGCTAGCTTTGACTAACACCCTCTCCCCCTTTATGACTTCTTGTGCTACATGATCTCTCACATCATCTTTCTGGAACCTGATTTGGCTGTCCAAATACCTTATGTCATCCTTAAAGAAAGGTCTAAGCTTGGTAAGCTGTTCAGAAATGACCTTTGTGAATCTTTAATAGCAGTCTTGACAGCAGCAATTTCTTCCTAAAATACTTTATCAAATTCAGCTTTGGCAGCAGCAGATGATGTTGAAGGTTCAGCAGACTTACTCTTCAGTTCAGTGACTATTGCATTGTGAGAAGCTGTCAGATTATCATTCATTCTCAATTGATTTTCCAGCACATAGCCTTGCTTCTGTGCTATATCATCTACTTGAGACTTTATTTTCTCTTGATGGGTTGCCAGATAGACCACTGCATTACCACCCTTGTGGAAGCAGTCAGTCATTTCCTTCTTATTCAAATTCATTTCAAACCTTATTGATTTGATATCTTGAGCTAGATCAAATTGTAGGGACTTGTGGCCTTCATCAATATATGTCTCTATAGCCCTCCTTTGCTCATCCAGCTTAACTTGCATTGCTACCAGTAAGCTGCTGTAATCTGTTGATGGAGCTTGTTGGACTAAGGAGTGTTGAGCAACAGTTTGTAGAGCCTTCTTGTAGCTCTGACTCCTTCTTTTGAAAACAAAGAATTGCTTCTTTTTAGCTTGTGCAGCCTCATCTTCCTCAGAGTCTGAAGTACTGGCAATATCAACCCTGTCCTTAGGGCTTGATGGTTTTTCAGCTTGCACATCTTGTGCCTTCTCAGTGTCTAGCCTTATAGGCTCTTCCTGAACATCCAAGTTCTCCCCCTCAACAGCAGCACCCTTCTCTTCATCAGCAGCAGTCTTGTCCATGTCAAAGTCCTCTTGATCTAGATTCAGAAAGAGGTCTTCCATTGTATATTCTGGGGGTGACTGAGCAGGAGATGTACTTGGTTCTTCAACCACTTTATCAGGTATCACAACAGATGTGTCTGGAAGAACAACATCTGGTGCTGTACTTGCTTGCTGAATGTGCTGATGGACATCAGACAAATCAGAATCCATTACAGAAAAATCTAATGTATTAAGGTCAGAAAGTACCTCTTGGATAATAAGTGTAGCTTGCTCACTCTCCAGTGTAGAGGGATGTTCTACAGCTGGAGGCTCCCCCTGGCTTGGATCCTTGGGGCTAGCTGGAGGCAACTCCCCCTGGATCTCAGCTGGCTCTTGAGGAGCAGGTGACTTCTCTGCAGCCACATCTATTGGACTATCAGGAGTGAAAACAACATGTTCTTCACTGCCTGAGCTGCTGGAGGACTCCTGAGTCACAGCAGCAGTCTTCCTCTTCTTCCTGGGAGGAGAGTCTTTCTTTGAAACTTGCTTTTCTGGGGTTGGAACTTCTTTGGACAACACTCTTTCCCATCTAGAGAATATCCTTGAATCCATTCTCCTCATGTGATTGATTTTAGTTCCAGCAGCAGTGCTCATTACCTCTGGAATTGATCCAGCCAGGTAGAGACTTAGTATCCTGCCCAGATTGGGCTTCTTCAGACTTTCCTTCACTTTCTCAAATACAATCATAGACCAGTCTGTTTTGAGGTTGAAGATGATTCTGGTCATAATACTGAACATAGAGGCTGACACCCTGTCATGTCCTCCTGGTTTGCTTAGTATAACTTTGCCTACAACTTCAGACAGGAATTTGCCTTGATTATTCACTCCCTTCCTGTTGAAAACTGAACCTATTTTCATCTTAGGATCAAGACCACACCAGGTAAGTGCTTCTCTGGTCTTAGATGTGGTCACTTCCTCTTCTTCTTGAACTTTAGGTAGCTGAAGTACCTTTCTCAAAGACTTGGGTGAAATCTTGACCTTGGTGCCATGCACCCTTGACTTAATTCTGTAGCCTGAGTCATCTACAGATGCTCCTGTAAGGAATTCAATAACTTCCTTCTTCCAAATTTTGGTTGGTTCTGAAACCAAGAACTCCAATCCTGAATCGGTGACTAGGGTTATCACCGATTTGATTTCTTGATCACCGTCGTCGAATGCACCACGCACGAGCTCATAGCCTTCGTTAACGTTCTCTTCCAGCTTGGGAGCCATTAGGGTTTGGAGAATTAGTCTTTAGAGAAGAGAAATGTCGACACAAGAGTTTTGGTCTCGAAACTTTTGAAAGCGTGTCGACAAACAAAGACAGAACCCTATTTATACCTTTTTGTTTGAAGACGAACAGGCGGGATGAATTTCTAAAGATGTGTCGACACTGGCAATAAGTGTCGACACTGACTTATAATGTCTCGACACTCATGTGTCGACACAAGTTTAAGTCAACAGATTTTATGTGTCGACACTTGGTTAAGTGTCGACACCACACTACTCGACATGTAGTCGAGACTTTACTTAGAAAATTCTGAGTAAAACTTAAGTGTCGACACCTTATTGAATGTGTCGACACCAACTCGACATGTGTCGACACTAACATTCTGAAGTGTCGACACCAACTTCCTAGATGTGTCGACACCATTTTCCTGAAGTGTCGACACTTACTATTCTGTGTCGACATAGACTTGTCTATGTGTCGACACCTTTTTACTTAGCCAAATTTTAGTTCTGTAAACTTAGTCTAAGTTTATCATACCTAGTTCAATTTTGAACCTATTGAACTTAGCTTCTTCTAAGGGCTTAGTGAACATATCAGCTATCTGATTATCAGTTCTAACATATTCAAGTGCAATATCATTTCTTTCTACATGCTCCCTAAGAAAGTGATATTTAATCTCAATATGTTTAGTTCTACTATGTGATACAGGATTGTTAGCTATTGAAATAGCACTAGTAGAATCACAGTAAAGTGGAGTTCTACTTACCTGAAATCCATAGTCTTCTAACTGATGTTGAATCCACAGAAGTTGAGCACAGCAACTTCCTGCAGCTACATATTCTGACTCAGCTGTGGAAATAGCCACACTGGTTTGCTTCTTACTGCTCCATGAAATGAGTCTTCCACCTAGGAATTGACAGGATCCAGTAGTGCTCTTTCTATCTTCTTTGCATCCTGCAAAGTCTGCATCTGAATAGCCTGTTAGATCAAAATCTCCATTCCTAGGGTACCAGAGGCCTAGATAGGGAGTGCCCTTTAGATATCTCAAGATTCTCTTGACTGCAGTCAAGTGAGACTTCTTTGGGGCAGGCTTGATACCTGGCACAAACACATGTAGCATACATAATGTCAGGCCTACTTGCAGTCAAGTATAGTAGGGAGCCAACTATCCCTCTATACAAGGTTTCATCTACAGGTTTCCCTGCATCATCCTTGCTCAGAGACATACTTGACCCCATAGGAGTCTTCATGGTACTGGATGAATCCATACCATACTTCCTTATGAGTTCTAGGGTGAACTTGGACTGACATATGGATAGACCACTTCCAGTCTGTTTAACTTGGAGACCCAAGAAAAACTTCAGTTCTCCCATACTACTCATCTCAAATTGACTTTGCATAAGCTTTGCAAACTTTTTGCAAAGGCTACTTTCAGTAGACCCAAATATAATGTCATCTACATATATTTGGACAAGTATGACTTTGCCTCTAGATTCCCTAAGGAATAGAGTCTTATCTATTTTCCCCCTTGAGAACTTGTTCTCAATGAGGAAACTAGATAGGGTTTCATACCAAGCTCTAGGTGCTTGTTTTAACCCATATAATGCTTTCCTAAGTCTATAGACATAATGTGGAAGAGTAGGATCAACAAAACCTGAAGGCTGCTCCACATATACTTCTTCTTTCAAATTACCATTTAGGAATGCTGACTTCACATCCATTTGGTATACCTTGAATCCTTGATAAGTTGCATAGGCCAAGAACATCCTTATGGCCTCCAGTCTGGCTACTGGAGCAAAGGTTTGATCAAAATCAATACCTTCTTCTTGCCTATATCCTTTTGCAACCAGTCTTGCTTTATTCTTTATGATGATCCCTTGTTCATCTAACTTATTTCTGTAGATCCACTTAGTTCCTATAACATTGTGGTCTTTAGGCTTTGGAACCAGCTCCCAAACCTTGCACCTTTTGAACTGATTAAGTTCTTCTTGCATAGCTTCAGTCCACTGTGGATCTTGTATAGCTTCTTCAAATTTCTTTGGTTCTATTTGAGACAGAAAACTTGAATATACTACAGCATTCTGATTTCTGCTCCTTGTCTGAACACCTTGTCTTGGATCTCCAATAATCAGCTCTACTGGATGATCTCTTAGATGCCTGTTGGCTGGAGGCATCCTTACTTCTGGTTGAACTTCTACAGCATCTTCATCATGCTGAGTTCCTTGTACTTCTTCAGCTTCCTGGTACATGTAGTTCTCCCCCTGGACATAAGCCATCTTCTTCTACTTGCTGTCTTGCAGCAGGTACATCTTCTATGGTTAGCTTGTCCATCTTCTTAGTAAGACCTGTGGGGCTGCACACACTACTAGACAACTCATTGTTAATTAGTTGTGTTTCATCAAAAACTACATGCACAGACTCCTCTACAACTTGTGTAGTCAAGTTGTAGACTCTATAAGCCTTACTATTATTGTTGTACCCAACAAACACTCCCTCTTGGGACTTGGCAGCAAACTTAGTTAGGTAAGACTTTCCATTGTTAAGTATGAAGCATTTACAACCAAAGATCCTAAAGTAGGATAAATTTGGTTTCCTGCCTTTCACAACTTCATAGGGGGTCTTATTTAACCTTTTAGTGATGGTAGCCCTATTTATCACATGGCATGCAGTGTTAACTGCTTCAGCCCAGAAATACTCTGGCAGTGATGAATCACTTAATAGGGTTCTACCAGCCTCTATCAAGGTCCTATTTTTCCTTTCAGCAATGCCATTTTGCTGAGGTGTTCTAGGTGAAGAGAATTCTTGAAATATCCCATAGTCTTCACACAGCTTTGTCATGCTTTCAGACTGAAACTCAGTACCATGGTCACTTCTAATTTTGACCACTGTACAGTTCAATTCATTCTGAATTTGCTTAACAAAACTATAGAAGACACTAGGTGTTTCAGATTTCTGCTTTAAGAAGAACACCCAGGAAAACCTTGAGTAGTCATCAACAACTACAAAGGTGTAGACCTTCCTACCTAAGCTGTGAACTGGCATTGGACCAAAGAGATCCATATGCAAGAGGTATAAGCACCTCACAGCATCTTTGTTCTCAATGCTTTTAAAGGTGGATTTGGTCTGCTTGCCCTTTTGACAAGCTGAGCAAATGCCCTCTTTAACACACTTAACTTGAGGACCATTCCTCACTAACTCTTTGCTAAAGAGTTTGCAAATAGTCTTATAGTTAAGATGAGCTAGCCTCTTGTGCCACTTGACACAATGAGAGACTGTCTCATCAGCTACAAGACAAACAGGAGAACCATTGTTCTCAATCATGATGTCTAGACAGTAGACATTCCTCTTTCTATATCCTGTCAAAATGATCTCTTGATCACTTGACCTCTTGATATGACAACCATTTTTAACAAATGAGATGTCATACCCTACATCACTTAACTGACTTATACTAATGAGGTTGTGTTTCAACCCTTTAACATAAGCCACTTGAGTAATGGTAACAAGGTTTGAAGAGATGTTACCAAACCCTTTGATGATTCCTTTTTCAGAACCACCAAAGGTCACTTTAGGACCATTTTTGATTGGAATGTAGTCCTTCAGTAGTCCCCTTGTTCCAGTCATATGTCTGGAACATCCACTATCCAAGTACCATGTTGGGGTATGGCCACTTGGATTCACCTGCAAAACAAATTAATGAACCTTAGAACCCAAAGTAAACTTGGGTCCTTGGTGATTGTTAGTTTGCAACTTGACATAGCTACCTACTGGCTTTCCATCAGGTAACTTGCTACTCAACTTGGCACTGGCATTGTGCCAACAATCCAAGGCAAAGTGGCCAACCTTGCCACAGCACCAGCATTCAAACTTGTTGTACCTTTGCTTAGGTACAACCTTTGCTGTCTTTGACTGCAGCAGGCTTGTTGAATGTTGGGGCTTTGCCCTTGGACTTGGACTGATCCTGAACAGTCCTAGCTGGTTTAATAAAACCCAGTCCAGCCTTTCCTTTATGATGAAAAAATTCATCAATCAAGGGTAGCACTGATTTAGGTTTTGAAAACCTAGCAACTAGCTCTCTTTCCTTCTGGAGATTGATCTCCAGTAACTTAATTTGATCATTTTTATAAGTGATAGTTCCCATCTGAATCACAGTAATGTGTTTCAGCCTGGCTACCTCATTGAGCTTTTGATCAAATTCCTTCTCAAAGTCTGTTGCAGCTGCCTTTAGATCAGCAATTTCCTTTGCCTGACTTTTGGCAAGGGACTTGCTTTTCTTATAGGCTTGCAACAGTACTTTATATTCATCTAGGAGCTGATGAATATCTCCCTCAGATTCAGAAACACTTCCATCACTTGATGAAGATGAATCTGACTCTGAACTAGAACTGAAATCTGAACTTTGAGTTGGACTTTGTACCTGACTAGGTCCTGGCTGCTCCAGGATTTTGGTACTTTCAGTCAATGCCATCAGTCCTTGGCACTGACACTCTTCTTGTTCATAGATTGATTCCATGATCTGCATAAACTCTTCTTCTTCTTCAGCAAATAGCCCTATGTAGGCTTCAGCATCTGTCTCAGTATCTGAAGAAGAAATGTCTGAAAGAGTCTTCTCATTCTTTGCAACAAAGGACTTCTCCTTCTTTCCTTTGAAGTGAGTCTTCTTTTTGTCACTGGATTCTTTTCTTCTCTCAGGACAATCTGCAATTACATGACCCTGTCTATTGCAGCAGTAACACACTATCTTAGACCCAGTTGCCTTGCTAGTCTTTGTCTTTTTCTTGTCCTTCTTTGAAGGCTTCTTCTCCTGATACTGTACTTCTTTCCCTTTGGAAAATGAAGGTCTGGACCTCCACTGTTTCTTCTTCAGGAATTTCTGAAAATGTCTGGTGAATGCAGCAAAGTCTTCATCACTTTCACTGCTTGTAGACTTTGTGCTAACAGATTCATCAGATTCTGATTCAACTACCTCTGGAGGTGGAGTTGATGACTTAGTCCTGCCCTTTCTAGGTACTTCTGACTTGAAGGCAACTGTCCTTTCCCTGTGCTCAGTCCTTGTTGACTTTTCCTCCTCTTTTCTCACAGACAACTGCATCTTCATAAGATAACAACTTTGCCAAACAGTGTGGGAGGAGGAATTTCTCCCAACTTTGCCATTTCCCTTATGGCACAGATCTTGGTGTCCCAATCTTTAGGTTAGGGACCTTAAGAACTTATCATTCAATTCATAGTTTGTGAACTCTCTTCCATAGGACATGAGTTCATTAACAATTCTATAGAACTTTTTGTAGCATTCAGTGATGCTATCTCCTCTTCCTTGCCTAAAGCTCTCATACTCTTGATTAAGCAAGGACTTTCTATCTTGCCTTACTTCTTCAGAACCTTCCATATAGACTATAAGAGTGTCCCACATCTCTTTTGCTGTCTTACAGTGAATTAAGTTCTGGAAGGTGGCATCATCAATGGCACTTACTATTATGTTTTGTGCCCTTTTGTCTATAGTGGCTAGGACAATTTCATCCTTGGTCATCTCAGAGAAATCCTTTGGAGTCCTCTGATTTGCATCCAATACTGAGATCTTCATGGGCACATAGGGCCCCTCTTTGACTGTGATGTAGATTCTAGGGTCTGAGGCCTCCATAAATAGCCTAACCCTTTCTTTCCAGATTCCAAAAATCTCCTTCCTGCATATGGGTAACTTCATGGAACCCAACTCTTTGTGATTCTCATAAGAACCCATGTTTCTTGAAGTTCTTGAATTTCTTGAATCTGTTTTCTGAACTTAGACTGTTTCTGCCAAACAGGATCTCCTTAGACTGTTAGTCCTTGTTTTGAGGAACCTGGCTTTGATACCACTTGAAAGATATGGTACCTAAACACCTAGAGGGGGGGGGGGGGGGTGAATAGGTGACCAAAACCTTTTTAAAACTTTGTTGGCAGCACAACAGTTTATAACACAGATTTCTGAATAAGTTCTCACAGCAAACACAGCAATTCACAACACAGCACAATCACAGCACAGAATACACAAGATTTTATAGTGGTTCCCCAATCTTTGGGTACATCCACTTTCCCCCTTCGCCTATCTAGCAGTGTACTAGATTCGGCCAAACTTCTCCACTAGCTCAGAACCCAACTAGGTTCCTACACCTCAGGCCCAAAGCCTTACACTCAGCCACCAAGGCCTACACTCAGCCACCCAGGCCTACACTCAGCCAATTAAGGCCTACACTCAGAGTTCTTCAACTCCTACACTCAGGCAATCAAGCCCTACCCTCAGCCTTTATAATATAGGATTACAATTCTCTCAGATCCAATGGATCCTACAAGTTAAAATAGAAATACAATTGCTAACTCTACAACTCAGAAAATAAGAGAGGAGTTGAGAGTTTCTTGAAGAGTTCTTGGAAGAACTCGGTTAGATCCAAACTGACTTAGCTTCCTTCAAAGCTTCTTGAGTTAGAACTGAATTAGTCTGAATCTTCTGCAGTTGTTCCTTGACCTCTGCTTCTTGAGATCCAGATGTTTCTGAATCCTTCTTCTCAGCCTTAGTTCCAAAGACTGAATTCTTGATTGGAGCTCTCTCTCTCCAACTTCTTAGATCTGCAGTTGGACTGTCAGATCTTCTTGTGTTGATCCTCTATGTATTACTTCTTGATTTAATCTGATCAACCACTTTGAATATTCTCACAAGTTGTAACAACAACAATCCTTCTATCAATCAGATTCTGTAAACTATGGGTGCCTATTTATAGGCTTCCTTCATGGTAACCGACTGGTCCGGTTTATAACAGACTTCTGATTTCTCTGACAGTTGCTGTAGACCGGCTGGATCGGCAGCTGTCATGTCAACCAGTCACTTCTTGAAATTCTCTAACTGTCAGATAGTGTCGAGACTTTCTGTTCTTAAGTGTCGACACTTATAGACTAAGTGTCGACACATGTTGTGTAAGTGTCGACACAAGTCTACAAGGTGTCGACACAATTCCTTGTATGTCTCGACATAGATTCTTCTGCATGTGTTGACACTGAAATTGAGTGTCGACACAAGTCTTGTTCTTCATTCTTTAACTGTATTCTTCTAAGTGTCGACACATGTTCTTTGTGTCGACACATCTTCATGTGTTGAAACTGTCAAGTGTCGACACTGCTTCTTGGTGTCGACACAAGTCTTCACTTTTGTTTCTTCAGCTGAGTGTCGACACATTCCTTTAGTGTCGACACTTGTACTTAGAATATTTTGTAATTTTTCTGTTCTTTGCTAAGTGTCGACACAGCTCCTTGTGTCGACACTTTCTTCAAGTGTAGAGTCTTCAACTAAGTGTCGACACATTGTGCTGAGTGTCGACACTTTCTTCAAGTGTTGACTCTCCTGGTTGTGTGTCGACACATTATGCTGAGTGTCGACACATTCCTCAAATGCTGACTCTTCTGCATAGTGTCGACACATTGTGTTGAGTGTCGACACTTACTTCAAATACTGACTCTTCAGCATAGTGTCGACACATTGTGTTGAGTGTCGACACTTACTTAGACTCTGCAGACTTTTGCTGAGTGTCGACACAGCTCCAAGTGTCGACACTTTCTGGTGTAGACACAGCTCTACTAGGTGTCGACACTTCTGCTAAGTGTCAACACAGCTTTTCTGCATACTTCTTTACTGAGTGTCGACACAGCTCCAAGTGTCGACACTTTCTGTCTGGTGTCGACTCTTCATCCCAGGTGTCGACACAATGACTCCGAGTGTCGACACTGCTTGTCTGGGTGTCGACACAAGCTTTCTCAAGTGTCGACACTTTCCCTCTGGGTGTCGACACATGGACTTAGAAACTTTTAGCTTCAGTCTAGTGAATACCTAACCTGCACAAGTAACTCAAACAAACATCAAATACATTATGATGCATATCATTGAGTTAGGTGAGGCTTCTTCAAATCAGGTACATTTGACCAATGTACCCAACATCGTCGGGCTGCATTCGTCGAACCAAAGGGACATGCCCGTGTCACAGGCCGTGTTCACTGCACTCGACCGCATCTCGACACTCGACGATCGTCGAGCAACTTTCGTCGAACACAAGGAGACACGCCCTCCCGACACGCCCGTGTCGCCTGGCGTGTTCCTGCACGACTCGCACCCAAGCAGGATACGCCCTGGGACACGCCCGTGTCCCAGACCGTGTCACCCGAAAATTTGCCTGCTGATAAAAATTAGGTTGTTACAACCCTCCCCTCCTACAAAAATTTCATCCTCGAAATTAGTATACAGGAAGGCAACCAGCAATCAACAACCAAATAGTTATAACCTTAAAATTCTCATGTTACAACAACATTCTCTCCACGGATTACAAAAAACAGCTCGGGAAACTCCTATCGCATGGTTTGCTCTCGCTCCCATGTAAGTTCCTCACGGCCGCAGTTGTCCCAGCGGACTTTAACCATGCCGACCGTCTTGTTCCGCAACTGTTTCTTGGCTCGATCCTCGATCTGAATGGGTCTAACTCTCGTTGTTAGCCCATACTCCACCGGCACATGATCATCCACGATCACTTGAGCTGGATCTTTAACGGCCTTCCGAAGCACCGAGATGTGAAATACATCATGTAATCCACCCAAGTCTGCCGACAGAGCTAGCTGATATGTTGCCTCTCCGACGTGCTCAACCACTTCAAAGGGACCCAAATATCTTGGACTCAACTTTTTCAAACGTCGAATCCTGGAGACACCTTTGAAGGGCTTGATCTTCAAGTAGACCCAATCGCCAACTGCAAATTCCACATTCTGGTGCTTGACATTGTTGTACTTTGCTTGATGATCTTGGGCTATAAGTAGCCTCTCTCGAATAGTCCGAATGGTTGAATTTGCTTCATCAACCTCATTTGGTTTATAAACTCGAGCTTCGCCCGCTTCTACCCAAGCCAAGGGAGTACGACACTTCCTTCCATATAGCGCTTCATATGGTGCCATCCCAATGCTCGCCTGGTAGCTGTTATTATACGCAAACTCCACCATATAGAGATGATCTTCCCATCTCTTGCCGAAGTCAAGGGCACACATTCGGAGCATGTCCTCCATCGTTCTGTTGGTACGTTCAGTTTGGCCATCCGTTTGGGGATGAAAGGCTGTACTGAAAGTCAACTTCGTGCCCAACAGTCGGTGAACTAGCCTCCAGTCATTTGACGTGAATCGCCCATCTCGATCACTTATGATGCTCCGAGGAACACCGTGAAGCCGTACAATCTGGTCAACATATAATTTTGCCAAACTTTCGACCGAATCATCCCGCCTGTTCGGGAGAAAATGTGACACTTTAGTTAGCCGGTCAACAATCACCCAAATGGAATCATTTCATCGCTGCGATCTCGGCAATCCGTGCACAAAATCCATGGAAATATCATCAAATTTCCACTCTGTGATCGACAGCGACTTCAAATAACCGCCCGGCTTTTTGCATTCCGCCTTCACCATCGCACATGTTTGGCATTTGGCCATATAGAGGGCAACATCTCTCTTTAGCCCTGGCCACCAGAATAGCTTTTTCATATCATTGAACATCTTTGTGCTCCCGGGATGAATGGAATACTTTGTATAATGTGCAAAAGACTGTCATTCCAGGTGAATTTGCCCTCTGGCCCTTCGTTACCATAGCGTAAGAGATCTTCATCCAACTCCGTTGCCCGTCGAACTCGGTCCGCAAGGTCACATTGCACCTCCGTCCAGTTCAAACATGCATTGGCAGTGGCATTTTTGTCAACACAATATATCTCTAATGCTTCCAACTCCTGAATAAGACGTTTATCATGCCTTTGTAACCAACTCGCTCTAGCCGGAGCCCTCCAACTCAAGGCATCTGCGACAACATTCCCCTTTCCGGGAGTATAGTGAATCTCAAAAGTGTAGTCCCCAAGGAACTCCAACCACCTTCATTGTCGCATGTTCAAATCTTTCTGCTCCAATAGGTACTTTAGGCTCTTGTGATTTGTATAGATTTCCACCTTCACTCCATAAAGGTAGTGTTGCCACAAATTTTGTGCAAAAATCACCGCCGCTAACTCCAAGTCATGGACGAGATAATTTCGCTCGTGCACCTTCAGCTGGCGTGAGCCATAAGCAATTACCTTTCCATTCTGTAGAAGAACGCAACCCAAGCCGCTCCCTAAGACATCACTATAAATAACAAATCCATCGGTCCCACTTGGCGAAGACAACACCGGCGCCGTGGTCAACCGAACCTTTAGCTCTTCAAAAGCTCGTGCGCACTCTGGCGTCCAAACAAACTTCTGATCTTTTCGCGTCAACGTGGTTAGCGGCAAAGCAATCCGCGAGAAGTTTTCCACAAATCTTCGGTAGTAGCCCGCAAGTCCAAGGAAACTCCTGACCTCGGCCACGAAAGACAACATTGGCCACTCTTGTATGACCCTTATCTTCATTGGATCCACTGCAATGCCCGCTCCACTCACCACATGGCCCAGAAAAGCCACCGACGATAGCCAAAACTCGCACTTCGAGAACTTGACATAGAGCTGATTTTGCCTCAATGTATTCAACACCAACCGCAAATGAGTCTCATGCTCAACTTTTAACTTCGAGTACACCAGGATATCATCAATGAACACGATCACAAATAGATCCAGGTACTCTCGGAACGTGCGGTGCATCAAATCCATAAACACCGAGGGCGCATTGCACAGTCAAAATGGCATGACTGTGAACTCATAATGCCCGTAACGCGTTCCAAATGCGGTTTTGGGAATGTCACCTTCCCGAATTCTCAACTGGTAATAACCAGACTTCAGGTCCAACTTCGAATAGACGGTCGGGCCCACCAGCTGATTGAATAACTCATCAATCCGGGGTATCAGATATTTATTCTTCTCGATCAGCTTATTCAGTTCACGGTAGTCAATACATAACCGCAACCCACCATCTTTCTTCTTTACAAAAATCACAGGCGTGCTCCAAGGTGACATGCTTGGGCGTATATAACCTTGCTCCAGCAATTCTTGTAGTTGGACCTTCAACTCAGCCATCTCTTTCGGCGCGACGCGATATGGTGAGCGGGCCACAGGTTTCGCACGTGGCACCAAATCGACCGTGAAGTCAATCTCCCGCTGGGGTGGTAGCCTAGGGAGATCCGTGGGAAACACATCTGTAAATTCCGCCACAATTGAAACCGCGCACACACTGGCCTTAGGCTCAATAGCCTGAATCAGTGCAAGGTAACACTCCGCACCCTTGCGAACAGCCTTGACTACCTGGAGTGCAGACATCAACGTCCCGCCCACTCCTCGCATACCCGCGAGCTTTGTCTCCTGTTCGGTATTTTGGTCCAACGTGATCTCTTTGGATTGGCAATCAATCATGGCATGCTGCTCCGCAAGCCAATCCATACCAAAACTCACGTCCAATTCCGATATCGGCAATACAGAAGCAGTCATACGGAAATCCCGACTTCCTATTTGGACCGCCACATTGCAAGCTTGATCCGCAAGCATCCAACAGCCATTCGACAAAACCACTCTGACACTATCTGTCTTTGTACGACTAGGTATCCCAAGCCGCGCTATAAACTCGCTAGACAGAAAAGAATGCGACGCACCCGTATCAAATAGTGCTCGCGCCAGCGTGTCCCGAATCATCATAAAGCCTGTGACAATCATGTCACACATACAAACCACCAACACATATGCACTAAGCAAAGAATACAAGCAATAGCATATGCAAAACTAAACTCGTACCTGTGATGATGTCACTCTGCTTGATGGCCTCATGTAGGCCAAGATTGTAGACCCGGGGCTGCGCCTGTGAGGCAGAGGAGTCCACGACTGCCTTGCCCTTCTCCGCATACGACGCTCCCGCCTTCTTTTCAATCTTTGGCGGCACCCGACAATCTCGAGCGATATGCCCCACCCGGCCACAATTATAGCATATACGAGTATCCGGCTTTGAGGTAGCCCCCAACGTTTCTCCCGATGCAACTGATGAGGGAGCTTGTCCACTTGTCTTGGACGTCTTGCCCCATTTCTTCTTATAAAATGGTTTCCCAGATCGGGGCACCTTCTACTACGGTTGCGTCACAGCCAAAGCTCTCTTCCCCTGCACCCTCTTCCTATCCTTTTCCAGCGCGCTCGCAGTGTCGACCAACGCCTGGAAACCTTGGTTCACAGAACTAGAAACCAGGAACCTCAACTCGTCCCTCAGTCCTTCATAGAACCGATTTGTCTTCCTCTGCTCAACAGCAAAAATAGAACCCGCATACCTCCCTAAGCGAGTAAACTCATGTAGGTACGCGTCAACACTGTCATCACCTTGCGTCAGCCTTTGGAATTCATTCTCCATGGCAATCCGTTGCGCCGCAGGAAGGTGCTTCGCTAGGAAGAGTCGGGAGAATTCTTCCATCGATACTTGTGATAAGGGACGACCCGCCAAGTGATGTAACTCCATCTCATCCCACCACAATCTAACTTCTCCTTCAAGCAGGAAGGTAGCTAAGGCGACTTTCTGATGCTCCTCCGATCCAATAGCCATCATGATTCGCTTGACGCGCGATAGCCAATCCTCAGACTGCGTAGGAGTTCCCGCTCCCGAAAACATAGGCGGATGGAAACTCATAAACCACGTCAGCTGCTTCTCAGCCGCTCGAGGAGCCACATCCACTACAGGTTCAGGCCTTGCCGCCACCTGTTCTGGCCTCACAGCCGGTTGTTCCTGCCCAAGTGGCCGGCCTTGGATCATGGCAAATAAAGCCTCAGCAACTAAACACACATGTTCCGCAGACGTTGGAGGTGTAGGCACCGCGGCAGGTGCCGTACTTTCATCAGAATGCTGGGGCTCTAACTGCCTGGCTCCACTCTGTGTCACCTAAAGGTTGACAAGACACACACATTAGCGGCCTTACATAAGCAAACAACACAAAATACTAACACACAGGTTACCCAAACACAACAATTTGCATTCCTATCATGGACATTTAGGAGTTCACTCGTATAAACGTAGTTTGCACAAACACGTGCTCGCCACCCCACAAAAGAAGTCGACCACGACTTCAAGAGGAAAAGACCGAGACAGCGGATACCAAAAATGTAACAAACCCATCCGTTCATATGATATATACTAGATGGTCCGGCCGGGGCCCAACAGCATATATCACAAAACAGGCGGTGAAGGTACGGGATGATATCAGAGCAGCGCAGCGCATCTTAACACACTACATTCTAGCGGAAGCCGATACTAACACTTGAACTCCACACTTGAATGTCCAACATATAAAATAACTCCACATTGTATATATCATAGGAATGTCTTCCAACATGTAAACATCATTGGTCTTATGGCCTTACAAGGCTTTCAAACAGTGGCCTAAACATTGATGTGCAGACTGGCCACAATAAAAGAAAACACAACACACATTCCAAATAGCCTTTGAGGGCTAGCAGTAGCAGTAACAACAGCAGGGACCTCAACCTCTATGCGTCCCGTTTGGCTCTCCAGCACCTGTACAGGGACAATCCACCCAACGGTGGCAAACATAAGCAACGGTCAGCGTTTAGCTGACCAAATTATAACGACCCTACCCCTTTTCTCGGGGCAGCGGTAATCTTCCCTGTAGGCATATCATATCACAAGCATGACAATATACTCATGTAATGTGCTTTCACGCACACATGCCATCACAACCATTCGCCACCCGGCCCAACGGTCCATGCACTCAAGGCACATTCTTGGTGTTCTGTCAAAGCACTTGCCCACCACCGTATCAGGGTCACAACCCAACGGTAACTCTCTTGAGCATTTACTCCATGGCGTGCAGCCGGAGTTCTAGTCTTACTACACCGGGATGGCCCGTAGCCCCCCATTGTGTCATGGCGTGTAGGCCTAAGACTCTTGCTATGCGCTCCAACAAACCACACCTTCTGGTTCACGTCGGATGTACATAACGCAGGTCGGATCCTCCACCCCCCGTTGCTCAAATCGCCTTGCCTTCACCGAGTACGACGTACTCGCGGCTTAATCAAAGGCGCGGGTCGGTCTCACCAATCTTGTTCTTGGCATTCAGTATGGGTATGTTTATTACACTCATTCATCTTACAACATTAGCGGGTCTTTCCTGGGCACACCAGTACTTCCTGTTCCTCGTTCGCAGGTACGACACCGCAATAACACCAATGTCAGGGGTCTTTCCTTGTCACACCAGTACTTCCTGTTACTACCATTCACAGGCATAACCAGTTGACGCCTTAAACGAAACGTTTATCACGGAGTCTTCTCCGATTCGTATGCAACATCACCAATCCAGACCAACTTGTCCAGATGGGCTTCACACAGTATGCCTATTCCATACTCCAATTCCGGATCTATATTCCAACAAAAGGGGATTTCATGAATCACCCAAAGATTCCCAAAATCAGCCACCTCATGGTGGGAGAATCACAAACATATGCCAAAAAGGAAGCCTTCACATGGCTAGGAAGAAAAGTCGTTACCCTTGAAGACCTCTTTGGTGCCATGAGCTCGAAGCTGGCTTGAACGACTCACAAGAGCTTTTCCTCCGCAACGTCGGCCTCAGATCTCTCGTCGGTAAACCGCAGCACCACCGGTGATCAGCCCCCTTTCCTCCTCCTCCTTCTTCCTCTCTCTTTCTCTCTCTAGAAGCGTAGTAAGAGAAAGGCAAAAGCCAAATGAGTTTCCCCAACCCATTCTCGGCCTTAAGAAGACAGGGAGGCCTCTCAGCCCTTGGATCCAGGCTGAAGGAATGGATGGCCACGATTTCACCAAAATCATAAATTTTGCCTGACACGGCCTGTGACACACCCGTGTCCCAGGACGCGTGCCTCCAGTAGTGCTCAACCGACTTATCCAATCCAGTGACACACCAATGTGACATGCCCGTATCATGGGTCGTGTCACTCAACATGCCTTCAGACACGCCCGTGTCTGTGGCCGTGTTCATCAGGCTGAAAAATCTCAAAATCACCCGAGATTCACACGGCCTGTGACATGCCCGTATCCCAGGTCATGTGCTCATACACGGCACTCGACACGCCCCAGCTCAATGTCGTCGGGCTGTGTTCGTCGAACAAAAGGGACACGCCCGGTGACACGCCCGTGTCACAGGTCGTGTTCACTGCACTCGACCGCATCTCGACACTCGACGATCGTCGAGCAACTTTCGTCGAATGCAAGGAGACATGCCCTCCTGACACGCCCGTGTCACCTGGCGTGTTCCTGCACGACTCGCACCCAAGCAGGACACGCCCTGGGACACGCCCGTGTCCTAGGCCGTGTCACCCAAAAATTTGTCTGCTGATAAAAATTGGGTTGTTACAATAGGTACTTCACCAGGCTACAGCCGAGCATGCTAAATCTCTCAAGTACACACTCGATGTAGGCTTTCTGAGAGAGTGCTAATGAATAGTGAAATCTGTCCCTAATGATCTCAATCCCTAGAACAAAGGACGCTTCTCCAAGATCTTTCATATCAAAGTGTTTTGACAGAAATTTTTTAGATTCATGCAATAATGTCAAATCACTGCTCGCAAGCAAGATGTCATCTACATAAAGAATTAAGAAGATGAATCTGCTCCCAGTGATCTTGAGATATATGCAACAGTCTACCTTATTTTCTACAAAACCAAAAGAAGTAACTACCTCATCAAATTTTAAATACCACTGTCTAGAAGCTTGCTTCAGACCATATAGGGATTTGTTAAGCTTACATACAAGTTGGTCGGAATGACCAGACTTGAACCCCTCAGGCTGCACCATATAGACCTCCTCGGCAAGATCGTCATTCAGGAATGCGGTCTTTACATCCATCTGGTGTAGCTCCAAATCATAATGAGCTACTAATGCCATTATCACTCTGAAAGAGTCTTTAGAGGAAACATGAGAAAAGGTCTCGTGGTAATCGATTCCTTCCCTCTGCGTAAATCCCTTGGCTACCAGTCTAGCTTTAAACCGCTCGACCTTTCCTTTAGAGTCCTTCTTGGTCTTAAATACCCATTTAGAACTAATGGGCTTACAACCTTTGGGTAACTTAACCAACTCTCAAACCTTATTCAGCTTCATAGACTCCATCTCGTCTTTTATCGCATCCCACTAAAGACCAACTTGAGGTCCAGACACAACTTCATTAAATGTCACTGGGTCAATCACTTGACCAATGTCATAATCACTCTCTCCTAAATAGACTTCATAGTCTGAGGAAATCGCAGGCCTTCTCTGCCTAATAGATCTCCTAGCGGGTGGATGAACGTCCTGGACATGAGGAGGAACCTCAACCGGAATCGGTGGTAAGACCGCTTCCACATCCTCCACTTGTTCCGTCACAGGTTCAGGCACCGCAGGATTTCTTATCAAGGGCATAGATAAATTAATGGACACAACTTTCTCGACTTCACTAATAGGACGAGAGCAACTAGGTTCATCAGCGACATGTCATTCTAAAAATTTAGCTATTTGAGACTCCACAATTCTAGGACCTCTCGAAGGGGAATAGAACTTAAATCCCTTTGAGTGATCTGAGTAGCCAATGAAATAGCAATGACAAGACCTAGGGGCAATCTTACTTTCTGATGGGTTGTACAAACGGACTTCTGCAGGACAACCCCAGACACGTAAATGATTAAGGCTGGGTTGTCTACCAGTCCACAACTCAAAAGGGGTTTTAGGTACTGACTTAGGCGGGACTCTATTAAGGATGTACACTGCAGTCTTAAGCGCCTCACCCCACAAAAATTCAGGAAGATTTGTTCTACTCATCATGCTCCTCATCATTTCCTGAAGGGTGCGGTTACGCCTTTCGACCACACCATTCTGCTCAGGACTACCCGGCATGGAATACTAGGCAACAATGCCACAGCTCTCCAAGTATCTGGCAAACAGACCTTTATGTTGCCCGGAGGCATCATGTCCACCAAAATACTCGCCACCTCTGTCAGACCTAACAATCTTGATGTCTTTCCCTATTTGTTTCTCAACTTCAGTCTTGAAAATCTTGAACTTTTCAAGAGATTCAGACTTCTCCTTAATTAAGTACAAATAGCCAAAACGGGAGTAGTCATCAATGAATGTAATAAAATAGGTGTTCCTATAGAGGGTAGTGGAATAAGGATCACTGATGTCTGTATGAATAACCTCTAACACACTTGAACTACGAGTGGAGCCCTTCTTCTTAATCTTGGTCATCTTACCTCTACAACAGTCCATGCATGTCTCTAGGTCACTGAAGTCTAGAGTAGGAAGAATGTTTTCCTTAATTAATCTTTATACTCTCTCCCTAGAGATATGACCTAACCTTTTATGCTATAGCATGTAAGACTGCTCCTTAATGAGACGTCTTTTACTAGCAACATTCTCTACATTATATGAGGTGGCGTAAAAATCAACAGGTGCAAGACATATTCTATATAAACCATTAGATAGTGAACATTGGCCAATAAACTGTGATTCATGAAATAACTTAATTAAACCACCAGAAATATTAAAAGCATAATTAAGTCTATCTAATGCAGAAACAGAAATCAAGTTCCTTCTAAACGAAAGAATATAAAATATGTCTTTTAATAAAAGTTGATATCCAGAATCAAGGTCTACACAAATGTCCCCGATGAACTCCACCTCCACCTCTGCATTGTTGCTAACCGTGAGTCTGCACTCTGATGTAGGCTCACTCCTTCAAGCGTTATGGGTGGCCGACGGAACTAACATGACGTTCTCCGATAACTCTCACGTCACACTCAAGCATTTAATGCAGCAATGACACAATTAATATTGTTACTAATTAAAGATTACAGGGGGATTCGCAAGGCCCCTTAAGATAATACCAAGGCGATATGCCGAGGTCCTCTCAAGCGAAAAGAACCCACATAGTTCGATCGAGCGTTGTTGTACCAAATGAGAATCCACCGAAAACAAAAGATTCGGACAAGGGTAGTTCTCTCCCAACAAAATAAAACGAGGGCCACCACGCCTCATAAACTTAAACGAAAGAAATAAACACGACAATAACTAAAAGAAATTATCCACGAAAATTCAAGCGTTACACAAGCCACGCAATTTGCCAATGCCACAAGATCTATCTAAAGAAGAGAAACACATAATGGTGGAAATGTTCGTTACCCAACCGGATTTGATGAATCTGGTTCACTCTACTAGAATCGTTCTTCAACGGCTCCGCCAGAGATACGCTGGAGGGAGAGAAATTCGTCGCCTTCTTCGTATCACGCTATATTTGGAAAGTCCCGACGAAATCTTTTGAATATGGAAATAATATTTCCCAATAAGGCAGGAGAGAGAAAGGTGGCAGGATATTGAAGATAATTAAGGAATGATGTAATTTCAAATATGGTAGGTAGAGAATTTAAGGACGGGGATATATTTTGAATATGGTAAATAAGGGATGAATATGGTAGAAGATCTTTATGGTTTTTAGGAAGGGGAAAATGGTGGGGGGTCGGATTTGGTGAGGAGGAGGAGGAGGCCTCGGGTGAGAGGCGGGGTGGCCGGATTTGTGAAGGGTGGTGTTAGGTGGTGGCTTTGGAGGTTGGTGATGGAGGTGTCTCGGCTATTATTGCTAGGAGGTGGCTCGGGTTGGTTGGGGGAGAGAGGTGGCCGGTTGTGTGGAGGAAGATGAGGGTAGGGCTCGGGTAGCAAGGATGTAGGGAAGGGATGAAGGGAGAAGGGGAGGAGAAGGGAGGCCGAGAGAGAGGGGAGGAGGAGGGTGGCCGGCGGCCAAAGAAGAAGAGGAATAGAGGAGGGTGGGGGGGGGGGGGGGGGGTTGGGGGGTGGGGGGGGGGGGGGGGTGGGGGGGGGGGGGGGCGAAACTTGCCTTGGAGAAGGAGGAGGATTTCAATCTTGAAATTGGTTTTCTTTTCATTCATTAACTAGGGAAAAACAAAAGAGTACATGCCTTTATATAGGCTTTACAATCAAGGGAAAAGGGCTACATGCATCCCAACATGAAAATGAAATAGAACACAATCATACACCATGGTTTTATAACATAACCATGTTACAAATAATACATGAAATGAAAATGATAAATTTTGAAATAAAACAACTAATAAAATATATTATTTATTAATATATATTATTAATAAATAATAATTGAGCTTGCGCTCCGGACGGCTATTGTGGCGACGCCAATAATTGGGCTTGCGCTCCGGACGGCTATTGTGGCGACGCTTCCAAGGGTCATCCGTAAGCATGTTGTCGCCGTCATCAAAGTGTTGCGGGCCGATGTCTCCATTCAAATCTACCGGGTCACCATCATCGTCAGAGGGAGGACGCTCCTTGGCCACATGTCATGGGAAGTCGGCTCTATCAATCCTCCCCCTCTTAAAAATACTCATCACTGATGAGTAGACCTGTGTGTACTCGCCTGGAAGGTCATCGGCGGGGAAGAAGAACCTGCATGGCAAAAGGTGGTCTTGGAGGGACCTCAAATACGCGTTATCCAAAGAAGGAAAAAGAATTTCAACAACATCCACCAACATACCTCCGATGGAGACCGAGAAGGAGAACGATCCTAGGAAACTGTCACCACCCAACCCAATAGAAAGCATGGTGGAAAATATACACGGAGAGGTGGACATTTCAAGTGGCATAAAAGCATAAAGCGTAAAGTATATAACGTTGAAAATAGGAGCTATGCCCCAATCAGTGAAAACTTTTAAAATAAATGTCATGTCACCAAACTTCCGTAAAATTCATAAAGAATAGACTAGCTGATTCGTTATTATTTCTAAGGTGCCCGGGAGCATCCGTTCAGGGGTGAGACAATCCAAAACCAAATCAATCACATAACAGTGGGAGACTTTCAGATACAAACTCGCAAGTAAATTAAAGGACGCATTTTGATGGATTAAAAGGATAAGAATGCGTCTAATTAAATTAAAACCATGTGGGGTGAACCCATGCGCAAAATGAATAGAATTAATAGTAGAAAATAATGGAACTATGTTAGGTGCCACGGGTGCTTTAAATTCAAAAATTATTTCGGTGGAGCCGAACATTTTCGTTTTAAATTTGGAATTAAATTTTGATTTAAAAATGTCGTAATGAATAGCCAGCAGAAAACGTTCGTCACCAACTACGTTTACCCACATCCATCGTAGTAAGCCTAATGGGGAGGCGGTAATAATAAACTTCTCCAAATATAAAGGGCTAGGAATGACTAGCTCGTGTCCTAACAAATCATCTACTCGAGTTAAATGAACCAGAGGGAGAGTCGACATGGGTGATTCTGTAGGGGAAGTTAAGTCACACTCAACGTCAAAACACGGATTACTCGTCCAAGAACAAGCCTCCGGTTGCAGCCGTTAAAATCATAGGAAAAATTAAACAGTGGATTCGTCCTCACTGAAAATCTAGCCGACATGTCTTCCAATTCATTAGATATAACATTTAATTCAGAATCAGTGGTCATATCATAGGTTGGCAAAATCGTACCTGACAAAATTTCTAAACTAAAACGGGCCCCAGGCGAAGGAGCTATCAATGAAATGTCTATCAGACCCTCAGTGCAACCGTCCTCCAAAGAAAAGTCTTCCGCGCAGGATAAATCTACCAAAGCTTCACAACCTTCGTTGACCAGCTCTTCCCATGAGGTGGGTACATAACCTAAAGCAGAATAGAGGGATGGGCAAATCGAATCCTGGGGAGTATCAAAATTAACTTGACTTTTAAGCGGCGTTGATATCGTAAACGAACTAACTCCCGGATGTATCACACTAAGATTACCCCAAATTAAACGACCATCCCAAGGTGACTCTTCCAATATCGTTGAAACATCTATTAATTCTGGGTCATCCATTATAATATTGTGATCCTCACTCACACTTATCCGACTGGATTGATCTAACGGGGAAGCTAAATAAGTTTGCACCTCAATATGTTCCGAGCTAGAAGGAACTAGCTCGTGTTCTAGCAGGTCTTCACCCAAATCAGTAACAGGTAAGCTCTCAACATCGGGTGACTCAGCCGGAATGTCTTCTGACTCAGGGTCATCAGAAGACTCCGTAACTATCATGGGAGACGCCTCAGAAACATCGCCAAAAGGAAGAGGAGACGATTCCTCAAAGGAGAAGTCCTCGTCCAGGTCACTAGGGTAACCAATCTCCTCAACGTCACTAAAAGCGTCAGCGAGAATTGCCTCGTCCTCAGTGATGGGCTTAGTCATATTCACATCCTCAGGTTCAACAAGAGAGTCAGGCACTATCGTAAGTGAAGGAAGACTCTCACCTAGCTGATTAACTTCATCATCCAGAGATTCTATATCCACATAAGAATCCTCAGAGGTATCAGTCACTATACCAAAGGGCTTAGATGTCGAGGCTAAAGAAGCTAGCACCCTAATAGTAACCTCTTTCGAGTTAAAATTTTGGGGTCTAAATGGCTTATGTTCCCTATAGGTGGAACTAGGCACAGTTTGGGTATTACTACCTCTCTGGGGATAGGATCTATCCTGAGGCGTAGGGTCACTCCTATAAGCAGATACGGGTCTGGTGCCATAACTATTCTTAGTAACGGGTGTGGTGCTATTAGTGCGCAGGTAGGCGGGATCAAATTGATCCGAGAGGAGGCTACGCATGTGTGGCCAAGCATAATGATAGCAACCAACACGACGCTCTTCGTTTAACCAAAATAATCAGGCTCGACCTACTAATCGCTCTCGGGCAAAGCTAACCTTTTCGTAGTCATCCCATAAGTGACAATTAAAATATTGTTCTAATCCCTTAAGCCAGTCTCTAAAATTTTGGGGATACTCTAAACCGTCATAAGTAGGATAAATGTGGTGTGCCCTAGGGGTGAGTTTAGCCATATCCTTAGCATAGGAATAGTCTAACTGGGTAGCATATATGTCATATGCCATCTAGTGAGAACCGGAGAGAAAACTCACCCAGAACTAGTGCACATGCAATGACTAACTAACCTGACCCTATTTAATTTTCAAAAATGGAATTGTTCCCGCTTAGCCACTAAGGTTATAATTATATAAAATAGATTTTCTGGCTGGCAAAAATATGAGGATTATTAAAATTTTTTTTTTTTGAATTTTGCTGAAAATATAAAAATATAGGCCGCTATTTGCAAACCAGCTATTAAATTATATAAAAATTTTATTAATTTTGGATTTTTGAAATTGGAAATTTGAAATTTGAATTTGAAATTTGAAATGAAATTTGAAATTTGAAATTTGAAATTTGAAATTCAAAATTTGAAATTTGAAATCTGAAATCTGAAATTTGAAATTTAAAATTTGAAATTTATTTGTTTTTAATTTGAACTTTGAAATTGTGGAATTTCAATGCATTTCATGAAAATTAATTTTCTAAATATTGATCTGCAACGAAACGGGTGAGTGCGTACGTACGTGCCACATAAGAGGGGGAGGGGTGCCAATTAGGAAATTGACGAGAACCTCCCTCTGATACCAAATTTGATGTAGGCTCACTCCTTCGTGCGTTATGGGTGGCCGACGGAACTAACACGACGTTCTCCGATAACTCTCACGTCACACTCAAGCATTTAATGCAGCAACAACACAATTAATATTGTTACTAATTAAAGATTACATGGGGGTTCGCAAGACCCCTTAAGATAATACCAAGGCGATATGCCGAGGTCCTCTCAAGCGAAAAGAACCCACATGGTTCGATCGAGCGTTGTTGTACCAAAAGAGAATCCACCGAAAACAAAAGATTCGGACAAGGGTGGTTCTCTCCCAACAAAATAAAACGAGTGCCGCCACACCTCACGAACTTAAACGAAAGAAATAAACACGACAATAACTAAAAGAAATTATCCACGAAAATTCAAGCGTTACACAAGCCACGCAATTTGCCAATGCCACAAGATATATCTAAAGAAGAGAAACACATAGCGGTGGAAATGTTCGTTACCCAACCGGATTTGATGAATCTGGTTCACTCTACTAGAATCATTCTTCAACGGCTCCGCCAGAGATACGCCGGAGGGAGAGAAATTTGTCGTCTTCTTCGTATCACGCTATATTTGGAAAGTCCCGACGAAATATTTTGAATATGGAAATAATATTTCCCAATAAGGCAAGAGAGAGAAAGGTGGCAGGATATTGAAGATAATTAAGGAATGATGTAATTTCAAATATGATAGGTAGAGAATTTAAGGACGGGGATATATTTTGAATATGGTAAATAAGATATGAATATGGTAGAGGATCTTTATGGTTTTTAGGAAGGGGAAAATGATGGGGGGTCGGATTTGGTGAGGAGGAGGAGGCCTCGGGTGAGAGGCGGGGTGGCCGGATTTGTGAAGGGTGGTGTTAGGTGGCGGCTTTGGAGGTTGGTGATGGAGGTGGCTCGGCTAGGATTGCTAGGAGGTGGCTCGGGTTGGTTGGGGGAGAGAGGTGGCCGGTTGTGTGGAGGAAGATGAGGGTAGGGCTCGGGTAGCAAGGATGTAGGGAAGGGATAAGGGAGAAGGGGAGGAGAAGGGAGGCCGAGAGAGAGGGGAGGAGGAGGGTGGTCGGCGGCCAAAGAAGAAGAGGAATAGAGGAGGGGGGGGGGGGAAACTTGCCTTGGAGAAGGAGGAGGATTTCAATCTTGAAATTGGTTTTCTTTTCATTCATTAACTAGGGAAAAACAAAAGAGTACATGCCTTTATATAGGCTTTACAATCAAGGGAAAAGGGCTACATGCAGCCCAACATGAAAATGAAATAGCACACAATCATACACCATGGTTTTATAACATAACCATGTTACAAATAATACATGAAATGAAAATGATAATTTTGAAATAAAACAACTAATAAAATATATTATTTATTAATATATATTATTAATAAATAATAATTGGGCTTGCGCTCCGGACGGCTATTGTGGCGACGCCAATAATTGGGCTTGCGCTCCGGACGGCTATTATGGCGACGCCAATAATTGGGCTTGCGCTCCGGACGGCTATTATGGCGACGCTTCCAAGGGTCATCCGTAAGCATGTTGTCGCCATCATCAAAGTGGTGCGGGCCGATATCTCCATTCAAATCTACCAGGTCACCATCATCGTCAGAGGGAGGACGCTCCTTGGCCACATGTCGTGGGAAGTCGACTCCATCACACTCACCCTTGCTTGGCCTCCTCCTTTTGATGAACCCCTGCAGTGTGTAAGCAACATGATTAGTTGCTCCACTATCGAGCCACCAAGAACTTGATGGGGCTTCAATTAAATTGGATTCACAAAGGACTAGTGCTAAAGGGTTACCTTTAGGTGCAAATCCACGTTTTTCCATCCAAGCTTTAAATTTTAGGCACTTATACTTCACATGCCCCTTCTTCTTACAGAAAAAGCAGCTAAGAGGCTTCTTTCCACCAGTGTCCTTGCTCCCTGAAGCTTGTCCATCCTGAGCTTTAGAAGGAGCTTTGAACTTCTTCTTCTTAAGTGAGGGTTTGACAACGAGCAAAGCAGTGTTCGTCTTTTCCTTCTTCAGTTTCTCCTCCTCAGCAACACACTGAATGATCAGATCATTTATCTTCCACGCCTCATCCTGGGAACTGTAGGTGATCTTCAAAATGCTAAATTCTACAGGGAGTGTATTTAGTGCCTGATGCACTATCAAGGCTTCAAGGAGAGTAATATCCATCTCCTGCAATTTGGTCTAGTAATAGACCATCTTCAGTATATAATCACGAACTCCTCCTCCTCCCGAATACCTCGTGGAGAAGAGGTCCTGAATCAGAGTTCCAATCTAAGCATTGGAAGACACCTTATATCTCAGCCCAACGCCAGTCAGAAAATCTCTGGCGACGGTCGTGTCTGGAAGACCACTCAGTAGGTGCTCCGGAATGGAACGCTTCATAGTAAACAAGAAGATTTTGTTCGACTTATTCCATGCACCATAATGATCCTTCTTAGCTTGAGTGCTAGTCGCTATGAGGACTACAGACTGGTTGGTATTCATGGCCATTTCTATGTCCGCCATCTCGAGGGCAAACATGATGTCAGACTTCCACTTCTTAAAGTTTGATCCAGTGAGTTTTTCAATGGTCGTCATGTTATTGTGGACTGAAAAGGTGACTGAAAGGAGAGAAAAGAAAAATCAGTGACAAATAGGGCAATAGTTGCTATAAAACCCTAAACAGCACACTAGGCGGAGAATCCTGGCGCGTCAACAAGCAACACCTTTGGGCAGACTACGTGTCACGCAATTAGTAATTCTCCACACAAGAACGAGCAACAGTTACGCTTGAGCTTTTCGTAAAACTACCACCTTTGGGTGAATAGATTACTAGAGCCCTGCACTACCGTCCAAATGTCCATGTGTAACCCTCTGAACCTATTATGCAAGCACCACCTTTGGGTGAATGATTGCGTATTAGTCTCAGAGAACTCCCTAAAACATGTGAAACTGTAATCTCACAAATCGACTCGAAAAGGCCACTTTGGCGGCTAAAGTTCTTATCAATCCACGAGACCCTTTCACACCGGGATATCTAAATATTGCCCTAATGTAATATCGTGTCTCTTAACTTGATGACGTGTGGGAAATCAATCGTCTTAAAGAAAACACAACTCCTTTGTCGGGGATTGATTTATGAAAAGCACTTTAAGTTTCAATCCCTAATTTTGTTTCTCTCAAAATACTTAATGGGTTTTGAAAATAATGTTCTTAATGGAATTAATTAGAAAAATAATTTACTCCAAATTTTGAAGGAGACTAATAGGTTTAGGTTAACCTCGCTCTGATACCAACTGTTATGAAAATTTATGGTGTCTGTGTCACTACGACGAATCAATATTATCCAAGTTAACAACAAATGCAGTGACACATAGACCTAATGGATCGACTAACCAAACACAACTAGTCTCAAAATGGAGTTTTATACTAATTTTATTTTTCTAATTTGAGAACACAAAATAAAGTGAGCTTGAATAAATTGGTAACTGAAGTGCGGAAAATCAAAATATACCGTTCTTGGATTCAAGCTCGTGTTTCATGGTCGCGGCCATTCCCAATAATCTTGACGTGTTCTTCCTAATGAAATCAGCGGCATGGAGAGAACACGCTTGCATATAATTTTAGTACTCAGATCTCTACAATGAACAGAATTAGCACGCGGAATATATGTAGTAGAATACAACTTCTGATTAACAATAATCTTGAAATTGTCAATAAAGAACTAAGTCTTTATAGTTGATTATTATCAGACAGTCAACCGATCTGGGCAATATTATCTCCAGCAAAACTAAAAAGAACTGTATGAATGGATCAAATCAGATAAAGCCCAAATCATACCTGAAAAGCCATGTGTATGCTCACAGGTAAACAAATCTGATGGTTTCTTCATTCTGTATGGTGATGGCGTCCAAAAGAAAAAAAACCAAACTGAAGCCCGATGATAGCAAATCAGGTGGTGGAGATCGGGATCGGAACAACGACAACCTGGGGAAAGAAGATGAAGACCGGCGACTTTAGATGGATTGGTGCGGCGATGTAGATCTAGACCGGCCCTTTGCCCTTGGTGTCGAATACGGAGCAGCACGCAAGACGGAAGATCGCCGGCGATAATGGTCGACTTTGTTATAGCCGAATAGGACGAAGGTCGCCGGCTGTTGGGTCTCGGTTTTCTCTGGAAACGAACGGAGAGCAGCAGTTACCGAGAGGAATTGATCGGGATTTTTTTCAGCCCTAGTTCACGCCTCTAAAGAATGAGAATTCACCAAGGCTATTAATAGAGATAGCCCAAATGAGGAGTTACCAAAATGAGAAATTAATTATGATTAATATCTCAAAACCCAAAGTAACCCCTCCAATTAATAGAATTCTTACATCATCAAATTTTGTGTCTAGGGTGAGACCAAATCCGCGCCCTTAATTTATGAGACGATCTAGCTCACTTATCACAAGCTTTGACCATTCGCGCGACTAAACTAACGCGCGCTCGTGAGAGTCCAATAGACCTAATATATGCGTACGACTTTAACGGAACGTCTCGATGAATCGAGTCCACCTAACGGAAAATTTCCAACACGCTCCACTTCTCTCTTGCTTCTCTGTCAAACGCCTCCTCCGCACATACCGTCGCCGGGAATGAAAGCTCAATGTGTCGTTTCCCATGTGTCGTGGAAAACCATGTGTCATCGAAAAGAAGATCTCTTCGGCCACAGGAAGGAGCGCAGAGACCCTATTCGGGCACGAGAGAATGGTGAAAACGGGGTTTTATTTCTATTTGGGGTTGTGATGAGGGTCGCGCAAGGTATTTGTTTCTGTTTTTTATGTTTTTGCTCATTATTGATGATTACATTATGTTCTTTCTGTCATACATTTAGTTTTTCTGGTGATTTCTAGTAACTTTTGTGTATAAAGCTACTGACTGCAGTTTGTGATTGAATGTTGTTTATTTTAGATTTAAATTTTTTTAGCCTAAAATTTTTAAGATCAGGTTGGATCTATCCCATATGGTGGCAGCAACATCAATTTTTTTAGCACAAACTTCTGTATATCTGACTGGATCTATCCAGGATCACAACCTTGGTTTATTAATTTGTATGTGCAGATGAAAGGCCAACCAACCGGTATATACCTTAACACTAGATGCGCGATTTTGACATTTAAGAAACAAGTTGAGCCGTTGTTGGATGTTATTTCAGACGCTTTAAGGAATATGCTAATCAATTCTTCATTGATGCATTTCGTCACCTTGCCCAACCTACCCCAAAACATTCCCCTTTTGTATCGACTCATTCGCCTGTACAGGCCGGACAAATCTGTCTTTCTATTAGGGCAGTATTATATTAAACTGAATGTGAAAGGGGTGGTTGTTATACTCAACTTACCCAATAGGGGACTTGATTACAATTTCAGGAGATTACCACTATCTAGTATGACACGGGCCGAGTTTGTGAACCATCTAAATGAACTAGCTTACCTTGAGGAGGATTCAGATGAAGTTGAAAAGTGAAGGGTTGATGCTTTGGTTAAGTACATACTATGCCTGTTTTTATTTCCCTTAAAATCTCTTATACTCCCACTGTGCCTGAAAAAATTTAGTGGATTAGAAAATTTTAGAAGATATAATTGGCCCAAGGCCGTTCATGCATTTCTGCATCAGCATTTTGATGATATGCATTGTACAACCTCGTGTCCGGCGAGCAAGGTCACCAGGGTCTAGGCAGATCGGGCTGAGGACAATAGGCGAGCTCGGCAGTAAAGGGGGCGAGCCCGAGCTCGGTATCCGTCGACCAGAGATCGACGACCGGCGACCCCGAGTTCGGCATTCGCCGAGCGAGACACAACTCGCATCCTCGCAATGGAGCTCGAAAGCAGTAGGCGAGCAGAACATGCCGAGGAGGTCAAAGCGCCCAAGCTCGCATGGATCTATGAGGTACTTTTTACTGTTTTGCCCCAGCTGGTCTGCCCATATCCCTTCAAAACAACGGAGTTTGGTTGTTGGCAGACCCAACCAAGGGTTTTCTGGTAATTTCAGGTCAGTTCTTTTGGTTATTGGCAGTCCAGATTTCAAAAACTATAAATAGGACCCAAGGGGTACCCCAGAAAGCAGGTTTTTCCCTGTGCTCTCCTGCTCCAATCTTCAAGTGCTTTCCGAGGGTACCTTAGCTCGGCTTCTGGCTAAGGAGGGGAAGCGCTCTGAGATCTTCCGGGTTTGTGGTGGGACCTCCCCCGCCGAGCCCTTGGGTCTGTGTCACCTCGTCTTCTTTGTTGTTTTGCTTGCAGGATCGAAGTAGGTGCGAGACCACCCCTTCCCCAAGGGCGAACTCCACGAGAGATCGAGGAATCGGTTTCAACATTTTGGTGCGGTGAGCGTGGACAGTGGTCAGTGCAGAAAAGCTTCCGCGAGTTCAATGACAGGAGGACAAGGATCTGACAGGCAGAACTCGCCGCCCCCCCCGCCTCTCGCAATGGTGGGGATGTTGGAAGACTTCAGGAACGAGGTGCTGGGCCTCGTCAAGTTCACACTCAGCACGCGGGCCGAGTGCTCGACTCCGGCAGCCCAGATCGCGGCCGCCCCCTCTTTGGACGAGGACGCTACCGGTCGGCGAGCCGGGAAAGAGGTGGCCGAGAAGGTCGGGGGTACGAGCTCCCCGGGCGCGAGCTCTTCCCCGGCTCGACAGGCCGAGACCGATTCGGCAAGCTGGGCTCGCGAGACTCGCCAGCTCGCCCAGTGGGGGGAGGCAGTCCTTTCAGCGAGCTGGTCTCCTCAGCTCCAGTCCCAAATGGGTTTAGGGAACCCGAGATGTCTTACTACACTGGGAAGGGAGACCCGGTTTAACATGTCCAATGGTTCGAGGATGTGGTCTCCATCCGTCAGATGTCGGACGGATTCAAATGCCGACTCTTCGCCATCACCCTTCGGGAGAAGGCAAGGGAGTGGTTCCACCAGCTCCCGGCCAGCTCCAACTACTTCTTCGAGGACCTGCGCCGAGGGTTCATGCTGAGATTCACCACCTCGAAGAAGAGGAAGAAGGAATCTGAGTCTTTGTTCCACATTAAGCAGGGAGTGAACGAGACGTTGGGAAGCTATATGGACCGATTTCAGGAGGAAGTTACTCAGGTCCAGGAGATGCCGGGCCATAGTCTGATGATGGCCTTTACCCTGGGCCTGCAGCAAGGTTTCTTCCTAATGGAGCTGAAGAGAGTTCCTCCCCTCTCCTACGAGGAATTGATGGAGAGGGCGGCGCGAGAGGTCGACGGGGAGGCGTCAAACCCGGAATTCGCGAGGAAACTAGCCAGGTGGGCCACTGAGGAGGAAAAGGAGTCGAAGGGAGGGAGAGGACAGGAGGATATGAAAGGAGAGCCCAGGCAGAGGGAGCAGAGGCAGCTCCAAGGGCAGCAGCAGCCGAGGTGGGGGCGTCAGGAGCCCGACCGACGGCTAGGATGGAGACCTGAGTGGCAGGAGCAGGGGCCACAGAGAGGGTACTACGGAAGGGACCACTACCAAGGGAGGCAAGATCAGTTCCACCCCCCGAGCTGGAGGCAGGGCCAGAGGCCCCGGCTCCCCGATCAGGAGGAGGCCATGGCCATAACCTTGGGAGCAAGGAGGGGGGCATGGAGGAGGAGGAGAAGAGAGGTCAGGGTGGAGCTGCCATACTGCGACTTTCATCAGGAAGAGGGGCATGCCATGACCACCTGCCTGGAGTTCCTCGAGATGAGAGGGAATAGGGAGCAGCAGCAACAGCAGCAGGGAGGTCGGCAAGAAGTGAGGATTGAGGAGGTCCTGCCTCGGGCGGAGGAGGATAGATGTGAAGACCGGGTGGATGTAGGAACCCGAGGAGGGATCAGAGTGATCTACGGGGGGGGGGGGGGGGGGGGGGGGGGGGGGTAGGGGTCGATGCTTCCCGCAAGGCAAGCCTCCACACCATGTACCGGCGAAGTGTCGCCTCCACATCCAAAACCCCACCCCCGGAAGAGAGGATCACTTTCTCCAGGAGCAATATGCCCGACCACGAGGACCCATTCTGCGATGCGCTGGTTATCAAGGCAGCCATCGAAAATTTCACTGTCTCTCGGATCCTCGTGGATAACGGGAGCTCCGTCAACGTCGTCTTCAAAAAGGCGTTTGACGTGATGAAGGTAGAGGCAAAGAGGGTGCTGGCCTCAGATGGACCCCTATTTGGGTTTTCGGGAGAAAGGAAGGAAGTGGAGGGAGGAGTAGGCCTCCATGTTATCTTGGGGGGGGGGGCAATCCAAGAACTGCAGGTTCGTCATCGTGGACGCGCCCAGCAGCTACAACACCATTTTCGGGAGACCCCTTATCAGCGCCTTCCGCTGCGTCCCCTCGTCCTTCCATCAATGCTTGAAATTCAACGCCGAGGGGATTCAGGTCAGGGTCAGGGGGGACCCAAAGGTGGCGCGGGAGTGCTATGTGAATGTAGTGAACACCATCTCTTGGATGGAGGGAGCCGAAGAGATGGGGCGAAGGATGGAGGAGGCAGAGCCGGGAGCAGGAGAGAGGGAGCGGGAAGTGAAGAACTGCGCAGAGGAGGCGGCAGGAGGAGACCTGGAAGAAGTGGCCGAAGTGAGGGCCGTGGGGGAAGAGATGGAGGTAGAGGTCCCCATTCCGGAGGGAGGGGACACCGAGGGATGGGGTGAGCAATCCAGGCTGGAGGCGGCAGAGGAAGTAGTGGAGCTGGAGGTGCTCACCCGAGGGGGGAGGATGGAGAAGATCCGTGTCAGCGGGGGGCTGACCCCGGAGGACCAAGGCAGGATGCTGGAGTGCATCCAGAAGAACGTGGACATCTTCGCTTGGAACGCCGCGGATATGCCGGGGGTTGACGCGGATGTGGCCTGCCACCGCCTCAACTTGGACCCGGGAACACGCCCCGTTCAACAGAAGAAGAGGTCCACTACGGACAAGCTGGCAGAGCCCATCAGGGAGGAGGTGGCAAAACTCCTCAAGGCCGGCTTCGTGTCTGAGATTCAGTACCCCGGCTGGGTCTCCAACATGGTTATGGTTAAAAAAGAAGACGGCCGATGGAGAATGTGTATCGATTTTTCCTTACTTAATAAAGCTTGTCCTAAGGACTATTATCCTTTGCCTCGAATCGACGCGCTGGTTGACTCAGCCGTCGGTTATTTTGTAATGAGTTTTTTAGATGCTTTTTCAGGTTATCATCAGATCAAGATCCAACCCCTGGACATCAAGGATGTCTCGTTCATCACAGGGGATGGATGCTACTGCTACAAGATGATGCCCTTTGGGCTGAAGAATGCTGGGGCAACCTACCATAAAATGATGGATAGGGTCTTCAAGGAGCAGAGGGGGAGGAATTTGGAGGTGTATGTAGATGACCTCATGATCAAAAGTCAAGATGTGGACTCCCACCTCCGGGACCTGGAAGAGACCTTCACCACCCTGTGCAAATACAAGATGCGGCTGAATCCCTTGAAATGTGTCTTCGGGGCCAGCAGGGGAAAGTTCTTGGGGCACCTCCTCACCCCCGCGGGGGTCAATCCAGATAAGGTCAGAGCTATCTTGGAGCTGGGGTCCCCGCGGAATGCAAAGGAGGTCCAACGACTGACGGGGAAGCTAGCAGGGCTGAGTCGCTTCCTTTCACGGGCAGGGGAGAAGTGCTCCCCCTTCTTCAAAATGCTAAGGGCTGGTCAGAGGTTTGAATGGACCAAGGAGTTCGAGGAGGCGTTCCAGGCCCTCAAAGTGCAGTTGACACAGGCTCCGCTACTCCAAGGGCCGAAGGAGGGGGAGGACTTGTTCTTATATCTCGGGGTCGGAGCGGAGGCCTTGAGCTCCTTCTTGGTTCGTGAAGAGGGGAAGAGGCAGCTCCTTATTTATTATGTGAGCCGGGTCCTGAGGAAGGCCGAGCTCAGGTATCCGATTTTGGAGAAGCTAGCTTTTGCCCTAATCATCTCGGCCAGGAGGCTGCGACCTTACTTCCAGGCGCACTCAATTCGAGTAGTGACCAACCATCCCCTCCGAAACATCTTTGAGGGGGTGGAGCATTCAGGTAGGCTGGCTAAGTGGTCGGTGGAACTGAGCGAGTTCGATGTCTCCTTCGTTCCGCGGCTCTCGATCAAGGCTCAAGCTATGGCTGACTTCTTGGCCGACTATGTGGTTGAAGTAGCGGAGGAAGAGCTCACCCGCCCGACTCCTTGGAAAGTGAGGGTGGATGGAGCCTCAGGGAGGCATTCCCTTGGAGTGGGGGTGATCCTAGAAAGCCCTCAAGGGACCCGAATCGAGCAGACAGTGGTGGTACACTTTCCCATTACCAACAACCAGGCTGAGTACGAGGCCGTGATAGCAGGGCTTCGCCTGGCCAGGGAGCTGGGGGTGTCGGATGTGGAGGTCCTTACTGACTCCATGGTAGTAGCTTCCCAGATCAACGGGGAGTTCGAGGCAAGGGAGCCCACCCTGCGATCGTACTTGGCCAAGGTAAAGGGGGTCATTGGCACTTTTCAAACTTTCACCATCCGACACGTGCCCAGGGAAGAGAATGAACAAGCCGATCAGCTAGCAAAGCATGGTCCCCAGGTGGGAGGCACCATCACCGACATGTTCCGCCCCTCCATCGAAGAAGGAGAGCTCATGGAAATCGATCAACAAGCTTCGTGGATGGATCCAGTTGTGGTTTTCCTCTCCACGGGAGAGTTTCCGGAGGGGGTAGATAAGAAGAAACTGAGGCACAAGTCAGCATACTACCTCCTCCAAGACGGGCATCTATACAGGAAAACCCTCTAAGGGATGCTAGCCCGCTGCATGACCGAGGGAGAAGTACGAAGGATCTTGGAGGAAGTCCACTCCGGGGAATGTGGGAGTCACTCCGGGAGCCGGACCCTGGAAGGGAGGATAGTCAGGCAAGGGTATTTCTGGCCCACCCTAAGCCGAGATGCCGTAGAGTTTGCTAGAAGATGTCATAAGTGCCAGCTGTTTGCCCCTCTCCAGCTACAGCCGGCCCAGCGACTCAGAAGTATCATGGCCCCATGGCCCTTCGCAATCTGAGGAATGGATTTGGTTGGACAATTCCCCCAAGCCAGTGGTCAGAGAAGGTTCCTCCTAGTAATGATTGACTACTTCTCAAAGTGGATGGAGGTGAAGGCGCTAGCCAAGGTGACCTCCCAGGTGATCAGGAACTTTGTTTGGGGGGGGGAGATCATCTGTCGCCATGGGCTGCCCCAAGCCATCGTCACGGACAACGGGCCCCAGTTCGCCAACGCCGAATTCACCAGCTTTTGCGAACAGCTTGGGATCGACCTCATGTTCACCTCGGTCCATCATCCCAGGAGCAACAGACAGGTGGAGGCCGCGAACAAGATCATCGTCAATCTCCTGAAGAAAAAGGTGGAGAATTTGAAGGGGAACTGGGTAGAGCAGCTTCCCACGGTTCTTTGGGCCCTGAGAACCACCCCCAACACGACTACTGGAGAGACCCCCTTCAAGCTCTCCCATGGGTGCCAGGCAGTGCTCCCCATCGAATTTGAAGTACAAACACCCCGAGTCGTTACGACCAAGGAGGGCCGGGAGGAATGGCGAACGGATAATGAGGAGGTGCTGAGGCTCTCCCTCGACATGGTGGAAGAGCTGAGGGACCTTTCAGCCATCCGACAAGAGGAGGTAAAAAGAAGAATGGCCAAGTACTTTGACAAACATGTCAGGGTCAAGCAGTTCGTGGAAGGGGACTTGGTGCTAAAGAAGGTGGATGCAGCAGGGAGGTCGGCGTCCGTGGGAAAGCTCAATCCCAGCTAGGAGGGACCATTTATTGTAAAGGAAGCTTTGAAGTTAGGAGGCTATCGACTCCAAAATGTAGAGGGCGAGGCCCTGAGTCTCACCTGGAGTGGTGACAACCTAAAACGATTTTTTCCCTGAAGCATGTAAACGATACTTTGATTATAGTGAACTTCTTCAACCCTCCAGTATGGTCACTGCTAGGCTGCATAGGAAAGTGGAATGTGTTAGGACCCCGAGCAGATCCCGCTGCCAGGCTCTCACCCAGCTGGCAGGGCTGGAAGTCACTCGGTGTCATCCTTGGCCTCGAGCAGATCCCGCTGTCAGGCTCCCACCTAGCTGACAGGGCTGGAAGTCACTCGATGGAATATGTTTGGACCCCGAGCAGATCCCGCTGCCAGGCTCTCACCTAGCTGGCAGGGCTGGAAGTCACTCGGTGTCATCCTTGGCCTCGAGCAGATCCCGCTGTCAGGCTCCCACCTAGCTGACAGGGCTGGAAGTCACTCGATGGAATGTGTTTGGACCCCGAGTAGATCCCGCTGCCAGGCTCTCACCTAGCTGGCGGGGCTGGAAGTCACTCGGTGTCATCCTTGGCCTCGAGCAGATCCCGCTGTCAGGCTCCCACCTAGCTGACAGGGCTGGAAGTCACTCGATGGAATGTGTTTGGACCCCGAGTAGATCCCGCTGCCAGGCTCTCACCTAGCTGGCAGGGCTGGAAGTCACTCGGTGTCATCCTTGGCCTCGAGCAGATCCCGCTGTCAGGCTCTCACCTAGCTGGCAGGGCTGGAAGTCACTCGATGGAATATGTTTGGACCCCGAGCAGATCCCGCTGCCAGGCTCTCACCTAGCTGGCAGGGCTGGAAGTCACTCGGTGTCATCCTTGGCCTCGAGCAGATCCCGCTGTCAGGCTCTCACCTAGCTGACAGGGCTGGAAGTCACTCGGTGGTGTCGGCCTAGGGATTACCGGGAAAAGGTCAGTCTCAAAGTGCCAGGAAGCAAGGAGAGAGGGGTTCTGTCAAGGCGAGCTCGGGCTTGGCAAATCCAGCTCGACATGATCAAAAAGGCAAGCCAGGCCGGAGGACTCTACATGGGCGAGTATGGACTCGTCATCCCCGGCTCGGCATTGGCGAGTAGGTCGCGGACCCGGGCCTCGCCAAAGGAGGGCGAGCCGGGCCGGGGCACCTCACCCCCTTTACCCGTTTGACTTGGAAAATTTTCTCCTTTGGGATCAACCTGGATAGCTCGCGCACGAGTTACGGTGGCGTGACAAGGGCAGATAGCAACTCGCCCCGAACCGCTTGGGGCTCGGCAAAAACTCAAAACGCATCCACTCGCGGGCGCGCCCTCATAACTACCCTGCTCGCGGAACCTGTCTCGGCGAGGTCGCGTGGGGAAACACTCGCATATATTTAGAGATCAACAAAGAAAGTAAAGAAAAGAAAAGGAAGTGGCACGGGTATGATGAAAAACTTTTATTATTTACAGAAAGTAATTACAGGGGCTCGCCTCGGCAAGTAAAAAAAAAGAGAAGAAAAGAAAAAAATACAGGCTACCCTCGGGCCTCGCCTCCTCCGCCGGACTGGTCCTCGCCGTCGCCCGAAGGATTCTGGAAGCTTTTCCCGAACATCGCGTCCAGGCTGTCTTCCTTCTCACTGGGCGGCGTTGCCGGGAATAGGCTCGGCATCAGGTCCCGAGCCAAGATCCCCTCGCACCCCTCCACCAGCACCCCAGAATCCTTCATCATCTGGAGGGTGCACTCGATGGCTTAGATAGAGTTGATCCGCAATCTCTCGACGAGGTCGGCCTCGCCAAAGATCCGCGGGCTCTTGTAGGGGAGGGTGGGGTCGATGTCGTGAGGCGGGAAGAAGATCTCCGCCTGGCGACGCACCTCGCTGAGGAGGTGCTGATTCTCCCCCTTCAGCTTCATGTTCGCGCCCTCCAGCTCAGCAAAGCGTGCACGCAGCTGGCCGATCTCCTCCCCCTGCTTAGCATTGCGAGCCTGGAGCTCCCCTGTAGCCTCGGCATCCGCGGCTAGTAGTGCGCGCAGCTGGCTGACCTCCTCCCCTAGCTCGGTGTTGCGAGCCTGAAGCTCGCCCGCCGCCTTGGCATCCTGGAAAAAAGTCCATTTAGCAGAAGCACAAAATATTCTAAGTAAAAAAGAAGAGCAGCGCTTGACACTTACTAGCCCGCCGGCGGCTTGGGCGAGTAGACCCTCCGCTATGCCGAGCCGCCTCGCCTGGTCGGTGACCTTATCCTTGGCGAGGTCGCGAGCCTGCTCAGCCTTTTCGAGTTGGTGGCTGAGGGCAAAACTACGGTGTGCCAGCATGTGATGCAGCTCCAGGGTCCGCAGGTGGGACTGAAGGCCCTCATGGCCGAGCTGCCGAAGGTTCGTCTTCTTGTAGGCCTCGGCATCCTCCCGGCCATATAGGCCGAAGCCGAGGGCGTAGGCGTGACCGGTGGCAGGCTCGCGGTCGTGCCAGGAGGGGTGCAGAGTGGAGACGGAGACTCGATGAGCGAGCTCGTCCCACTGTAGCATGGGCTCGCCCGCCGAATCCTTGCAACGCGCGTCGAAGTTGTAGAGGGGGTGTTGCTTCGGCGGCGCGTGCTCGCGGGCGGCCCTCTTCGCCGATGGAGGAGGGGAGATCGCCGCCGTGGAAGAGGGGCCCTCGCCACCTTTCCGCCCCTTGCTGGTTACCTCCTTCAGCGGGCTCTCCGGCGACGCGTCGGGAGGGGTCGCCGACGAGCTGATGTACTTGGGGCTGGGCTGTTGTTGTTGTTGCCCCCGCGGAGCCATCAGGGCTCTCCGCATCTTCTTCATTTTTTGATGGCCGAATGGCAGGTTCGACCCCGCGTCCTCAGGTCGCCTCTTGCTGGAAGAGGGTTGCGAGAGGGCCGCCTCATCTTGGCAGGCCGCCGCCGCCGCCCCTCGCGAGCAAGTGGGTCGGTATGGAGCCCCGGATCCGCGAACGGCAGGTTCACGGGGATTATTCACTCCCCTGCAGGAAAACACTTCAAAAAGTTAGGAATTCAACAATTATATGGCGAGTTCGGCGGTCAGGCGAACTCGGCAAGACGAGGAGGGAAGCATACCTTCGCCGGGCAGAACGGGGGGGGGGGGGGGGGAGCGCATCGAGGCCCCTCCGCAGGAAGGCAACCTCGAAATCTTTGTGGAGGAAGTATTTGTGGAGTTCGACGTCATTGCCGGACACGGTCGGCGGGCGGTACACCTCCTCGCCCTTCTACTGAGGCGAGTAGGGGATGTTGCCGAGATCGCCCTTGATGTAGGAGATCTTGGTCATCCAGGTGTGGTGCTTATTCGCGATCTCGCGAACTTTGATTAGCGAGTCGCCGAAGTAGGCGACCCCGTCCGGCGTCTCCTTGTAGGAGAAGAGCTTCCTGAACACCGTCAGGTTGAACTCGATCCTCTCCCGCCGGAGGTAACTCGCGAAAGCCACCATCATCGCGATGGCGTTGGAATTCAGCTGCGCGGGCACGTCTCCGTAGTATTTTAAGATTTGCCGGATCTCCGGCCATAGGGGGAGGCGTAACCCCACCTCGAAATGTGAAAGGGGGAAGGCGAGCTCGTCCTCGTAAAAGGTATTGATGGCCTTCCCCTGTTTCGGCCTGCGAGCCTCAAAGCCTGGCGGCACGCGCTCCGCCACAAACTCAGCGAGCTCCTCCTCGCTAGTGTGCCCCTCGAAGAAGTAGTAGTCCGTGAAGTGCTGAGCGCACTTAGAGCGGCCGTCGGCATCTGGATTCGCCTTGCCCATGTTCGCGGAAGCAGAGGTAGAGCGCGAGCAGGAAACGGAAAAGCACGGAGGGGAAAAAGTAATAAAGGCACAATACGGGGGTAGGTGAGGGGGGGGGGGGTATTTATAGGAAAAGAAATCTGAGGCAGGCTGTCCAATCAACGCAGCTCGCTGCCTCAGCTCGCCACCCCAGCTCGCCACCCCAGCTCGCCGACTTCCGGCGCATCCCAACCAAGGCTAAGCCAAACATTGCAAAATTTTATTTAAGTAACAGGATCAAGAATATTCTAAGATTTATTTATTACAGAAATGAAGTTCAGGATTTAAAAAAGCAGGGCGCGCAAGCAGGGAGGGCATCGGGATGCGAGGGCCAGTCGGCTCGGCAAAGGAGCCGCTCACTTACCTACCCCGGCCTCGCGACCCCCGCCCCCCAGGCTGCCGCGCGCGGAGCAGCTCGTGAATCCTTCCGGAATTCCTCTGCGCAATCGAGAGACCGTCATCTTTCTTGTCCAGGAGCCGGGAGGGGGACATCAGCTCGCCAGCTTGGCCACGACGCACCTCGTCAGCAAGACGCGCGTAGTCGCGCTACAGCGTCTCGTTGACCCCCTGCACCTCGCGCAGAACGCACACCAGCTTTTTGAGGAGCTTGACCTCCCTCCTCGTCAACTCGCCTTGATCAACCTCAGGACCCAGGTAAGAGTCCAGCGAGCTCGGGAACGGGAGGGGAGAATAGTGGGCTGCCCGCGAGGATTCCTCGGCAGCCGATTGACTGGGAAGAGCTGTGAAGACAGGTGTTAGCAGAAAGGGGAGAAAAAACTCATGAAGCAAGTCAGGCAAGACTAACCAGGCGAACTCGGCAGATCGAGGGAGGTACGGGGAGGGATGAACCTCAAATCCTTCCCGCGACCTGGGCCGCGAGCCCCAGGCGAGGTGAGCTCAAATCCCGGGATGGGAATGGTCCCCAGACCTGCCCCCGCTACCACGTCAGCTTGGCGAGGAGGGGAGGTGCACACTGGCGAATTCGGCCTCTGCGAGCTCACAGGAAGGATCCCAAAGAGAAGAGGCGGGTCCCGGGGATGGCTGTCCGGTGCCGAGAATCGCGAGTTGGCGAGCGTGGTCTCGCCTCGCGGTGTGGGCTCCCGCGGCGCGACACCCTCGCCATCTGGCTGACCGTCCAGGTTGTCGCCAACTACGACCACCTCTCTATCCTTCTCAAGAATAGTTCGGGTGGAAGAGCCGGTCTCGCGAGCCAGGGTGGCCCTCAGGTCGTTGAAAATGGGCTCAGCCGCCTCAGGGAATGACTTTGACTTCTTGGAACTGGGCTCGGTAGAATCAGTTGGGGGAGCTTTCGCGGGGACCGCCGTCAGAGCGGCAACGCGAGCCGCGGAGGCCTGGCGGGCTCGGTCTATGCGCTCTTGGATCTCCTTGGGAAGGGGCATCTTGGCAGGGTAGCGAAGGGAATGGCAAGAGTCAGGCAGGTGGGCAGGTGCACATATATATAGCCGCAGGTGGCCCCCACCAGAAGATTCCCTCCAACTCGCCAACTAGCGCTCGCCGCACACTTGGGGTTAGATGTTTCTTTCCGAGCTTTGACAAGCTCGAAAAGAGCGGAGATTGTGTACAACCCCGTGTCCGGCGAGCAAGGTCACCAGGGTCTAGGCAGATCGGGCTGAGGACAATAGGTGAGCTCGGCAGTAAAGGGGGCGAGCCCGAGCTCGGTATCCGTCGACCAGAGATCGACGACCGGCGACCCCGAGTTCGGCATTCGCCGAGCGAGACACAACTCGCGTCCTCGCAGTGGAGCTCGGTAGCAGTAGGCGAGCAGAACATGCCGAGGAGGTCAAAGCGCCCAAGCTCGCCTGGATGTATGAGGTACTATTTACTGTTTTGCCCCAGCTGGTCTGCCCATAGCCCTTCAAAACAGCGGAGTTTGGCTGTTGGCAGACCCAACCAAGGGTTTTCTGGTAATTTCAGGTCAGTTCTTTTGGTTATTGGCAGTCCAGATTTCAAAAACTATAAATAGGACCCAAGGGGTACCCCAGAAAGCAGGTTTTTCCCTGTGCTCTCCTGCTCCAATCTTCAAGTGCTTTCTGAGGGTACCTTAGCTCGGCTTCTGGCTAAGGAGGGGAAGCGCTCTGAGATCTTCCGGGTTTGTGGTGGGACCTCCCCCGCCGAGCCCTTGGGTCTGTGTCACCTCGTCTTCTTTGTTGTTTTGCTTGCAGGATCGAAGTAGGTGCGAGACCACCCCTTCCCCAAGGGCGAACTCCACGAGAGATCGAGGAATCGATTTCAACATGCATAAACTCAGCTGCTACAGAAAAGAACCGGCAAGTCTAGGTTACCTCAAAGGGTGATTTATTATTCTAGTGGTAAGTTTTTTGTTTGTTTTATACTGATTATGTTGTTGAACCATTGCTATTTTATTTTTTAAATAATTAACTATCTTCTAGGTATGATTTTTCAAACATACCATGTAATACACTCATCCATCACATAGAATATAACAGAAGGTCTGGTCGGGGCCTGTAACGCCTCCGATTTTCTGCGTTTTGTTTGATCTTTGGCTGGCGTTACGATGGCGTATTTCCGGCTTTTTGCCATTGTAGAGCGTGGTCTTAGCTCTTAGGGTTCCCTGTGTAGCCTGTTTGTAGCCTGTTAGCAAGATTCCCCAGCTAGTCGGAGTCCGTTTGATGACTCGGTTGGGCCTCTTCGGGAATGCTTGTATTTTTGCTTCGGGTGGTGATATCCCGGGTTTTGTTCGTCGAATGCAAATTTCGACTTCGTAGTTGCGTTCGTAGCGTGGGTTTTTAGCTGCGGCATAAATTTCGTCTTTTTCCGAGAAGTTTCAGGTTTCATGTTGTTTTGATGTTGAGAGTAAATAATTATTATTATGTATTGTTGTTTATTATTATTACTGCTGATATATATAGTCTTGGGTCAGGTTAGGGCTGGGTTCCTTTTGTTCTTTTCCTGTTTCTCTGTTTGGAGGAGGCTATCGCCTGTGCGAGAGGAGGAGTACTGCCGGACTACCCTAGCCTTCGGACGCCGTTTTCCTGGAGTTTTAGAGGTCGGACTTCGGTTTCGAGGGTGGATCTGGACTGCCCCCGCCGGGATCTGCCTTCTTTCTGCTCCTCAGCTTGCTGCCCTGCGGCCAGATCCGCAAGCAGGGGAGGCCGCCGACCGAGTTCCTGGTATTGAGGCAAGTGATGTACCATCATCCTTGCCATAGTTGATCTTTGTCTTCTTTTGATTTAATCTTTTATCTCTTTTGTTTAGATCTGAGGTGTAAGCTAGGGCTTGTTCCCGATCATGCCGTGGTTAGAGTAGAAAGGCCCAGTTAAATTTCGGTTTTCCTGAGGGATTGCGTCTATTAGGAGCAGTTTTGTTCGGTCTAGGTCGAGTAGTTACCATTGCCGATGGAGGTTGTACTCGAGAGAGAGAGAGAATCCCCCGTTCTCGTGTTTGGTCATTTTCTGGATCTGGCTCCTGTAGTCAGTGGGGGGGGGGGGGGGGGGTGTCGACACTGTTGTGTCGACACCGGCCAGTCATGGTGTCAACACTTGGTGTAGACACCAGCAGCGTCTGTGTCGACACCATGTGTCGACAACGGTTGCAGTGGTGTCGACACTTGGTGTCGACACCAGCAGCGGTTGTGTCGACACCGGCTGCAGTGGTGTCAACACTTGGTGTCGACACCAGCAGCGGCAGTGTCGACACCATGTGTCGACACCGGCTGTAGTGGTGTCGGCACTTGGTGTCGCCACCAGCAGCGGCAGTGTCGACACCATGTGTCGACACCGACTGCAGTGGTGTCGGCACTTGGTGTCGACACCAGCAGCGGCAGTGTCGACACCATGTGTCGACACCGGCTGCAGTGGTGTCGACACTTGGTGTCGACACCCGCCGCGGTAGTGTCGACAATCTGTGTCGATACCGGCCGCTGTGGTGTCGACACTTGGTGTCGACACCGGCTTGTTGCGGTGTCGACACATCATGTCGACGTTGGTGCTGCGCTTGGTTTGGGGTCAGGTAGACTCGGGGTTGGTTCGGGTTAGGCATGCAAGGCCGCGTCGGTTAGACCCGACGTTTTATATTGGGTTCGTGTGTTTCTTAGGATTGTTAGAGTGACTTTTCCCCTAGGGGGCTTTGGGTGTTCGGCTAATTTCTGCATGCCGACTCTTGGGTCGTGGCAGGTGGTGGAGTTTTTGGTGGCCTCTAGAGGGGTGGTTTTATGTGGAGAGCTGTGGCCACCGCCTTTTGCCCCGGTTTGGGTTGGTGTGTGTGGGACCCTAAAGCTGCCACTGTTTGACCCCTTAGCCCTTTTTGGGTCTGATTCTGGTTATGCATTCAGACCCATGTTTGACCACTGCCACTTACCCACGTGTTAGAACTGTAGGTTCCTTTCCTGTTTGTGCTTCCTTTCTTTTGTCATATGAACATGTCTTGGTGCTGTTGCAGGCTCTCTCTTGGTAAGACACATTGGTTTTATTGCTCGCACTTGGTGCGCTCTGTGGTGTTTTATGGAGTACTCTTTTCCTTCTGTCATTCACTTTTCTTTTGCTTATAGCAGTTTGTTGCCGGGTTGGTACCCCTTATTCTTATTTGCTCAGTATCCAATTGCTCTTTTTTACTTTTGATTGTTTCCTTGCTGAGGTGTTCTTTTCTTGAATGACTCAGGTCCAGGTTGTAGCCAGTTCAGCAACTAGTTCTTTTGGAGGGGCTGTTGGTGGCCTCTAGGGTTGCTGAGTTGGCTGATCCCCATTTTGGGTGTGAGGTAGTTCCTTACTCTTCTGTATAGACATACATACTCGCCGGTGGGTTCGTGTCAGGTTGTTGACGCCCACTGGTGGCTTCTTGTGATGCTGGATATGAAATTAAACTGCTGAATTTGCCTTTATGTGGTTGGTTACTTGCTTCTGGGAAGGATTTATGCTAGGCTGCATGTTAGATATTTTAAAAATCTAAAAGTATTATTATATGTACCCCATGCATAACATGTTTCCAAATCAAAGACACTACTTTTCCTCAATGTAAAACACTATTTTTCATACCTATTATATTCACCTTAGAGTCATGCACGTATAAGTCGTCCCCCGGGGACACTTATGCTCATTCAGGGTGTCAATTTAATTGAATCCAAGTATTTTCTGCTGCGTATAAATATAGTTTTAACTGCGGACTAGCTGATCCACCGGGCCGAGGGATACGGCCATTCATCGTAACCGATTTTTCTTTCATATTAAATCAACAATTTTCCTTAAAATCTAATGTCTGGCGTTTTGCCTGAGCGTGTGCAGTTATCCCCTGCACAACGTGGCATCACGACACGTGTTTTCTCTTACTCTGATACGATTTTACCGTTGAGAAAACGCGGGTTGTGACAGTTGGTATTAGAGGGAGGTTGCTTGACAAATGGTTGGGCAACCTTTCCCTTGTCTGCTTTAGTGTTTAGCATCATGCCATTCACACACCGATATGTCATCGGCACGTCTTGGCCGAAGCACGAACACTACACTCATGAGCATAAAGAAGTATACAGGGCATGTTATGTAGTATGGGATGCATAATATGTGTTTGTATATGGATCCACCATAGGAGGCAACATGTGAGGGTTATGTAGTATGGGATGCATAACCTCACCACATGAATGCGGCTAGCACGTTTTCTTTTTCGTTATATGGGAACGTTATGTAGTATGGGATGCATAACGTTTTCATGTGTACGCCGCCCATGGCATGCACTAAGGTGTTTTTTTTAGAATGCATAGCACATCATGCATAACAAAACATTTCATAAGCACAACGTGCCAAGCTAAAGACTTGCAAGATGACATATGTACACACATGGTTTTGAGTCAAGAAGAATACAAATGCATGCATTCATGGTTTAGGCACCTGAGTTAGTATGGTGGTGGTGAACCATCTTAGGTTAAGCATAACATCATCATGGTTAGAACAACTCCCAGAGCAAGTTTTTGCAGTTGAAGTTCATATTTAAGTGTGTTTGTCTATACCGGGTAGTTTCGTTCTAGTTGATGGGCTAGGATTTGTCTAAAGCTTGTGCGATTATAGGATGGCGAGACGTCCTGCGACGAGATCCACCCCACAATCCGATGGTGAGACGTTAGGAGCGCAGAGCGATGCGTTGGTAGAAAGCCTGCGATAGAGTAATGAGGAGTTATCGAGGCAAGTAGTGGCTATGCAGGCTCAGATCCAGTCCCTTGTAGCAGTGGTGGCGGGATAGCCCCCGAAAGCTCAGAACCCCGCAGAGGGGGTAGCTGTTCCAGTCCCTCCTGCCTCTCCCGTGCCTTTGGTTTTGGTACCTCCGGAGATGGCGTTCATATCCCAGTTTCAGCGGCTGAGACCCCCTACCTATGATGGACAAGCAGATTTTATGATTTTGGATGACTGGCTGATTACCATTGAGGAGATGTTCTCTTACTCAGGGATTACGGACGATCAGAGAGTGATGCTCGCTGCCTACCAGCTCAAGGGCTTAGCAAAGAATTGGTGGCTGAGAGAGAAAGAGAGCTTAGTGGCAGGTTGCACTTGGGAGTCATTTAAGGTGCTGTTGCTAAGTAAGTTTCTGCCTTCAGTCGAACGGGACCGGCTAATGAACGACTTTCTTCACTTAAAGCAGAGGAAGCTCATGGTTAGTGAGTATGAGATTGAGTTTAGTAAGTTGAGTCAGTTTGCCCCGGGTCTAGTGAGTGCTGAGGCAGATCGAGTTAAGCGATTTCTGGGAGGACTGAGAAGCGACATTCAGCAGTTAGCGAATGCCTATGGAGCAGTCAGTTATTCCAGCGCGGTCGAAGCTGCTTTGAGAGTCGAGGCCATTGAGAATGCCAAGAATAGAGGCCAACAGTTAAGGAAGGATAAGCGAAAGTCCGGTGGAGGAAAGAGCCCTCAGGAACCTGATGCTGTCTCGAGAAAGAAGGTCAAGGAGATTTGTAGCTTTTGTGGCCGGCCAGGCCACCCCTTTGAGAAGTGTTTTAAAAGGTTGGGAGAGCAGAATAAGGAACAAGTGCACGCGATTTAGGGTGTTTCCAGGGGAGACTTGGTGTGTGCCTTGTGTGGAAGGAAGGGGCATGAGGCTGCCCGTTGTTGGTTAAAAGATAAGGTCTGTTTTCAGTGCGGCCAGAAGGGTCATCTCAAGACAAGGTGCCCGCAGACCCAGCCTATTCTGCAGCCAGTTCCCCTTCAGGCCTTGCCACCGCCTCAGCAAATGGATAAAGGAAAGGGGAAGCTGAATGTGCTTTCGGCAGGCAAAGCGCAGACCTCGACCCAGGTCATCTCAGGTTCGGCTCTTCCCCAGTCGTTTCGTTGCGTTTCTTTCTTTTTTTTGATTTATTGTAGTTTTCGTTTTAGCGCTTGTTGCCTTAGATGTGTGTGCAATTCGTAGGGCGATTTAGGGTAAAGAACCGCTGGGCGCGCATTCTCTTCGATTCCGGCGCTACCCACTCGTTTGTGGCTAGAGCCTTCGTGGAGCGGTTCAGCTTGGGCCTAGATCGTGTTGGTGGTGCCTTCTGCGTTAAGTTTCCCTCCGGTGACTCTGTGGTTATGGACCTGGGTGTCCTAGATTGTCCGATTTTGTTGGGAGATTTTCTAGCTAAGGCAGACTTGAAGGTGATTGACCTGGAGGACTTCGACGTCATTTTGGGCATGGACTGGTTGTCAAGGTACGATGCTGTGATCCAGTGCAAGGGTAAGCGCTTGGACTTCGTCAAAGACAACGGTCAGCCAGGAAGCATTTATGGATATTCTCTCCAGGAGTCTCCAATCATTTCTATGGTGCGTGCTCAGAAGTTGCTTGTTTCTGGCTGTTTTGCCTGTGTGGTTTCCCTGGTAGGGTCGATTGTTAGTGAGCCACGTTTGGAAGAGATTCCTGTGGTGTGTGACTTCTCTGATGTGTTTCCAGACGATCTTCCCGGTCTTCCACCCGATCGAGATGACGAGTTTGCCATAGATTTGGAGCCAGGTACGCGTCCTATCGTAAGGGCGCCGTACCGGATGGCCCCGCGAGAGCTGGAAGAGTTGCGAATTCAGCTGGATGAGTTATTGGCAAAAGGCTTTATAATGCCGAGTTCTTCGCCTTGGGGTTGGCCAGTGCTGTTCGTTAAAAAGAAGGATGGGTCGATGAGGTTATGCATCGACTATAGAGAGCTGAACAAGGTTACGATTAAGAACAGGTACCCTTTGCCGCGAATCGACGATTTGTTTGACCAACTGCGTGGTAGTGCCGTGTTTTCCAAGATAGATCTTCACTCGGGCTATCACCAGTTGAGGATTCGGGAGTCAGATGTTCCGCGGACGGAGTTCCGCTCTCGTCATGGGCATTTTGAGTTTTTGGTTATGTCATTCGGTTTGACTAATGCGCCCTCAGCTTTTATGGATTTGATGAACATAGTTTTCAAGTATTTTCTAGATAAGTTTGTGATTGTCTTTATAGACGATGTTTTGGTGTATTCTAAGGATGCGAAGGAGCATGATCAACATTTGCGGCTGGTCTTGGCGACTCTGAGAGACCATAAGTTATACGCCAAGCTGAGCAAATGTGAGTTTTGGTTGCCTCAAGTTTCCTTTCTAGGCCACGTGATTAATAAGGAGGGAATATCGGTGGACCCAGAAAAGATCGCTGCTGTTATGGAATGTGCGAGACCTGTTACCCCCAAAGAGATCAGAAGCTTCTTGGGTGGCTGGTTATTATAGAAGATTTGTAGAAGGCTTCTCTACCTTGTCCGCGCCGTTGACCAAGTTGACGCAGAAAAACGTAGCTTTTGTATAGGATGGTAAGTGTGAGAAGGCTTTTGAGGAACTAAAAAGGAGGCTATGCTCGGCTCCAGTTTTGTCTTTGCCTACGGAGGGTAGTGAATATGATATATATGTGGATCCGTCGCATGTCGGTCTGGGCTGCCTCTTGATGCAGGACGAGAAGGTAATTGCGTACGGGTCGAGGCAGCTAAAGACTCACGAGCGGAACTACCCTACGCATGACCTGGAGTTTGCAGCTATGATCTATGCATTGAAATTGTGGAGGCATTTGCTATATGACGCGCAATGCAAGATTTTCATGGGTCATAAGAGTCTGAAGTATGTCTTCACTCAGAAAGAATTGAATCTGCGCCAGCGGCGGTGGTTGGAGTACGTGGCCGACTATGATGTTGAAATTCAGTATCATCCAGGCAAAGTAAATGTGGTGGCTAATGCCCTAAGTCGGAAGTCAGGTAAGATCTTTAATCTTTCCTCCGAGCGTCTAGTGGAAGAGTTTCTGTTGATGGACATTTTTGTGGGAGGTTGTGGTTCGCAGAGTAGCATGGCAGTAGCAGAACCTTCGTGGATTACGCTTACGAGACTGCATCAGAAGGACGATCTCGATCTTCTGCATTTGTATCTTCGAGCTGAGAAGGGTGAATTACCAGATTTCTCTATAGATGATGCAGGTACCTTGAAGTACCGTGGAAGGTTTTGCGTCCCCGCAGTTGGAGATATCCGGGGTATGGTGTGCAGAGACGCCCACGGATCTAGTGTTGCCTACAATCCAGGGTCTACCAAGATGTATCATGATTTAAAACAGATTGCCCGGTGGTACGGTATGAAGAATGACATAGCCAGATTTGTTTCAGAGTGTTTCACTTGCAGGCGTGTGAAAGCCGACCATGGGAGGCCTGGTGGCAAGCTGACTCCCTTGGAGATTCCGATGTGGAAGTGAGAGAGTATCTCGATGGATTTCATTACCGGCTTACCGAGATCGCCTAAGGGGCATGATTCAGTTTGGGTAATTGTAGACAGATTAACGAAAAACGCTCATTTCGTACCATTTAAGATCGATTATCCGATGAGGAAGATAGCCGAGCTGTATCTGGAAGAGGTTGTCAGATTACATGGTGTACCCATAAGTATCATATCAGATCGAGACTCCAGGTTCACATCTCGTTTTTGGAAGAGCCTTCAAGAGGGGTTGGGTACAGATTTGAGATATTCCACGGCTTATCATCCGCAGACCAATGGTCAGACAGAGCGAGTAAATCAGATTGTGGAAGATATGATCCGATGCTATATTCTGGACCATGGAGGAGCGTGGGACGAGCGCTTGCGGCTTATGGAATTTGCATACAACAATAGTTATCAAGAAAGCTTGCAAATGGCTTCCTTTGAAGCTTTGTATGGGAGGCGCTGCAAGACTCCTTTGTTTTGGGCTGAGCTTGGCGAGGGACCTTTGTTGGGTCCAGAAGCGCTTGAGGAGATGGAAACCGCGGTGAAGCTTATTCGGGAAAAGCTTCGGATAGCCCAGGAGAGATATGAGAAGAATGCCAATTGGCGTAGATCGGACTTGGATTTTGCGGTGGGGGACTCAGTGTTCTTAAAGGTCTCCCCGTTGATTGGAGTCAAGCGGTTTGGCAAGAATAGGAAGTTGGACCCGAGATACGTGGGGCCGTTTCCGATTGTTGACCGGATTGGGGTATCAGCCTACAGGCTGGCTTTGCCCGCAAATTTCCCTGGCGTGCATGATGTCTTTCACGTCAGTCAGCTGCGTAAATGTGTGGTAAATGGCAGGCAGGTGTTAGATTATGTGCCTCAGTTGGAGCCGAACCTTTCTTATGTGGAGGTGCCCCTTCGCATTTTGGATTCTCAAGTTCGGGCGTTGCGGAAGAAGGCTATTCCCATGGTTAAAGTTTTATGGAGGAACCAGGATGTGGAAAGCGCGACTTGGGAGTTGGAGTCGGCTATGAGGGAGGCTCACCCTCATCTGTTTCCCTGATCTTGTGCCTGGTATGCTCTGTTTTGTTCTTATTTATTTGTAGCCCTTTCCGGGCTCTTTCTCTCTCCTTCTTTATGGGGGTGTTGTGAGTAAAGTTTCGAGGCGAAACTTTCTTTTAGGGGGAGTGGCTGTTACGATGGCGTATTTCCGGCTTTTTGCCGTTTTAGAGCGTGCTCTTAGCTCTTAGGGTTCCCTGTGTAGCCTGTTCGTAGCATGTTAGCAAGATTCCCCAGCTAGTCGGAGTCCGTTTGATGACTCGGTTGGGCCTCTTCGGGAATGCTTGTGTTTTGGCTTCGGGTGGTGATATCCTGGGTTTTGTTTGTCGAATGCAAATTTCGACTTCGTAGTTGCGTTCGTAGCGTGGGTTTTTAGCTGCGGCGTAAATTTCGTCTTTTCCGAGAAGTTTCAGGTTTCGTGTTGTTTTGATGTTGAGAGTAAATAATTATTATTATGTATTGTTGTTTATTATTATTACTGCTGATATATATAGTCTTGGGTCAGGTTAGGGCTGGGTTCCTTTTTGTTCTTTTCCTGTTTCTCTGTTTGGAGGAGGCCGTCGCCTGTGCGAGAGGAGCAGTACTACCGGACTACCCTAGCCTTCGGACGCCGTTTTCCTGGAGTTTTAGCGGTCGGACTTCGGTTTCGAGGGTGGATCTGGACTGCCCCCGCCGGGATCTGCCTTCTTTCTGCTCCTCAGCTTGCTGCCCTGCGGCCAGATCCACAAGCAGGGGAGGCCGCCGACCGAGTTCCTGGTATTGAGGCAAGTGATGTACCCTCATCCTTGCCATAGTTGATCTTTGTCTTCTTTTGATTTAATCTTTTATCTCTTTTGTTTAGATCTGAGGTGTAAGCTAGGGCTTGTTCCCGATCATGCCGTGGTTAGAGTAGAAAGGCCCAGTTAAATCTCGGTTTTCCTGAGGGATTGCGTCTATTAGGAGCAGTTTTGTTCGGTCTAGGTCGAGTAGTTACCATTGCCGATGGAGGTTGTACTCGAGAGAGAGAGAGAGAATCCCCCGTTCTCGTGTTTGGTCGTTTTCTGGATCTGGCTCCTATAGTCAGTGGGGGGGGGGGGGGGTGTCGACACTGTGGTGTCGACACCGGCCAGTCGTGGTGTCGACACTTGGTGTCGACACCAGCAGCGGCTGTGTCGACACCATGTGTCGACACCGGCTGCAGTGGTGTCGACACCAGCAGCGGCTGTGTCGACACCATGTGTCGACACCGGCTGCAGTGGTGTCGACACCAGCATCGGCAGTGTCGACACCATGTGTCGACACCGGCTGCAGTGGTGTCGGCACTTGGTGTCGACACCAGCAGCGGCAGTGTCGACACCATGTGTCGACACCGGCTGCAGTGGTGTCGGCACTTGGTGTCGACACCAGCAGCGGCAGTGTCGACACCATGTGTCGACACCGGCTGCAGTGGTGTCGACACTTGGTGTCGACACCCGCCGCGGCTGTGTCGACACTCTGTGTCGACACCGGCCGCTGTGGTGTCGAAACTTGGTGTCGACACCAGCTTGTTGTGGTGTCGACACATCATGTCGACGCTGGTGCTGCGCTTGGTTTGGGGTCAGGTAGACTCGGGGTTGGTTCGGGTTAGGCGTGCAAGACCGCGTCGGTTGGACCCGACGTTTTATATTGGGTTCGTGTGTTTCTTAGGATTGTTAGAGTGACTTTTCCCCTAGGGGGCTTTGGGTGTTCGGCTAATTTCTGCATGCCGACTCTTGGGTCGTGGCAGGTGGTGGAGTTTTTGGTGGCCTCTAGAGGGGTGGTTTTATGTGGAGAGCTGTGGCCACCGCCTTTTGCCCCGGTTTGGGTTGGTGTGTGTGGGACCCTAAAGCTGCCACTGTTTGACCCCTTAGCCCTTTTTGGGTCTGATTCTGGTTATGCATTCAGACCCATGTTTGACCACTGCCACTTACCCACGTGTTAGGACTGTAGGTTCCTTTCCTGTTTATGCTTCCTTTCTTTTGTCATATGAACATGTCTTGGTGCTGTTGCAGGCTCTCTCTTGGTAAGGCACATTGGTTTTATTGCTCGCACTTGGTGCGCTCTGTGGTGTTTTATGCAGTACTCTTTTCCTTCTGTCATTCACTTTTCTTTTGCTTATAGCAGTTTGTTGCCGGGTTGGTACCCCTTATTCTTATTTGCTCAGTATCCAATTGCTCTTTTTACTTTTGATTGTTTCCTTGCTGAGGTGTTCTTTTCTTGAATGCCTCAGATCCAGGTTGTAGCCAGTTCAGCGGCTAGTTCTTTTGGAGGGGCTGTTGGTGGCCTCTAGGGTTGCTGAGTTGGCTGATCCCCATTTTGGGTGTGATGTAGTTCCTTACTCTTCTGTATAGACATACATACTCGCCGGTGGGTTCGTGTCAGGTTGTTGACGCCCACTGGTGGCTTCTTGTGATGCTGGATATGAAATTAAACTGCTGAATTTGCCTTTATGTGGTTGGTTACTTGCTTCTGGGAAGGATTTATGCTAGGCTGCATGTTAGATATTTTAAAAATCTAAAAGTATTATTATATGTACCCCATGCATAACATGTTTCCAAATCAAAGACACTACTTTTCCTCTACGTAAAACACTATTTTTCATACCTATTATATTCACCTTAGAGTCATGCACGTATAAGTCGTCCCCCGGGGACACTTATGCTCATTCAGGGTGTCAATTTAATTGAATCCAAGTATTTTCTGCTGCGTATAAATATAGTTTTAACTGCGGACTAGCTGATCCACCGGGCCGAGGGATACGGCCATTCATCGTAACCGATTTTTATTTCATATTAAATCAACAATTTTCCTTAAAATCTAATGTCTGGTATTTTGCCTGAGCGTGTGCAGTTATCCCCTGCACAACGTGGCATCACGACACGTGTTTTCTCTTACTCTGATACGATTTTACGGTTGAGAATACGCGGGTTGTGACAGTTGGTATTAGAGGGAGGTTGCTTGACAAATGGTTGGGCAACCTTTCCCTTGTCTGGTTTAGTGTTTAGCATCATGCCATTCACACACTGATATGTCATCGACACGTCTTGGCCGAAGCACGAACACTACACTCATGAGCATAAAGAAGTATACAGGACATGTTATGTAGTATGGGATGCATAATATGTGTTTGTATATGGATCCACCATAGGAGGCAACATGTGAGGGTTATGTAGTATGGGATGCATAACCTCACCACATGAATGCGGCTAACACGTTTTCTTTTTCGTTACATGGGAACGTTATGTAGTATGAGATGCATAACGTTTTCATGTGTACGCCGCCCATGGCATGCACTAAGGTGTTTTTTTAGAATGCATAGCACATCATGCATAACATAACATTTCATAAGCACAACGTGCCAAGCTAAAGACTTGCAAGATGACATATGTACACACATGGTTTTGAGTCAAGAAGAATACAAATACATGCATTCATGGTTTAGGCACCTGTGTTAGTATGGTGGTGGTGAACCATCTTAGGTTAAGCATAACATCGTCATGGTAAGAACAACTCCCAGAGCAAGTTTTTGCAGTTGAAGTTCATATTTAAGTGTGTTTGTCTATACCGGGTAGTTTTGTTCTAGTTGATGGGCTAGGATTTGTCTAAAGCTTGTGCGATTATAGGATGGCGAGACGTCCTGCGACGAGATCAACCCCACAATCCGAGGGTGAGACGTCAGGAGCGCAGAGCGATGCGTTGGTAGAAAGCCTGCGGCAGAGTAATGAGGAGTTATCGAGGCAAGTAGTGGCTATGCAGGCTCAGATCCAGTCCCTTGTAGCAGTGGTGGCGGGACAGCCCCCGAGAGCTCAGAACCCCGCAGAGGGGGTAGCTGTTCCTGTCCCTCCTGCCCCTCCCGTGCCTTTGGTTGTGGTACCTCCGGAGATGGCGTTCATATCCCAGTTTCAGCGGCTGAGACCCCCTACCTATGATGGACAGGCAGATTTTATGATTTTGGATGACTGGCTGATTACCATTGAGGAGATGTTCTCTTACTCAGGGATTACGGACGATCAGAGAGTGATGCTCGCTGCCTACCAGCTCAAGGGCTTAGCAAAGAATTGGTGGCTGAGAGAGAAAGAGAGCTTAGTGGCAGGTTGCACTTGGGAGTCATTTAAGGTGCTGTTGCTAAGTAAGTTTCTGCCTTCAGTCGAACGAGACCGACTAATGAACAACTTTCTTCACTTAAAGCAGAGGAAGCTCACGGTTAGTGAGTATGAGATTGAGTTTAGTAAGTTGAGTCGGTTTGCCCCGGGTCTAGTGAGTGCTGAGGCAGATCGAGTTAAGCGATTTCTGGGAGGACTGAGAAGCGACATTCAGCAGTTAGCGAATGCCTATGGAGCAGTCAGTTATGCCAGCGCGGTCGAAGCTTCTTTGAGAGTCGAGGCCATTGAGAATGCCAAGAATAGAGGCCAGCAGTTAAGGAAGGATAAGCGAAAGTCCGGTGGAGGGAAGAGCCCTCAGGAACCTGATGCTGTCTCGAGAAAGAAGGTCAAGGAGATTTGTAGCTTTTGTGGCCGGCCAGGCCACCCCTTTGAGAAGTGTTTTAAAAGGTTGGGAGCGCAGAAGAAGGAACAGGTGCACGCGATTCAGGGTGTTTCCAGGGGAGACTTGGTGTGTGCCTTGTGTGGAAGGAAGGGGAATGAGGCTGCCCGTTGTTGGTTAAAAGATAAGGTCTGTTTTCAGTGCGGCCAGAAGGGTCATCTCAAGACAAGGTGCCCGCAGACCCAGCCTATTCTGCAGCCAGTTCCCCTTCAGGCCTTGCCACCGCCTCAGCAAATGGATAAAGGAAAGGGTAAGCTGAATGTGCTTTCGGCAGGCGAAGCGCAGACCTCGACCCAGGTCATCTCAGGTTCGGCTCTTCCCCAGTCGTTTCGTTGCGTTTCTTTCTTTTTTTTGATTGATTGTAGTTTTCGTTTTAGCGCTTGTTGCCTTAGATGCATGTGCAATTCGTAGGGCGATTTAGGGTAAAGAACCGCTGGGCACGCGTTCTCTTCGATTCCGGCGCTACCCACTCGTTTGTGGCTAGAGCCTTCGTGGAGCTGTTCAGCTTGGGCATAGATCGTGTTGGTGGTGCCTTCTGCGTTAAGTTTCCCTCCGGTGACTCTGTGGTTACGGACCTGGGTGTCCTAGATTGTCCGATTTTGTTGGGAGATTTTCTAGCTAAGGCAGACTTGAAGGTGATTGACCTGGAGGACTTCGACGTCATTTTGGGCATGGACTGGTTGTCAAGGTACGATGCTGTGATCCAGTGCAAGGGTAAGCGCTTGGACTTCGTCAAAGACAACGGTCAGCCAGGAAGCGTTTATGGATATTCTCTCCAGGAGTCTCCAATCATTTCTGTGGTGCGTGCTCGGAAGTTGCTTGTTTCTGGCTGTTTTGCCTGTGTGGTTTCCCTGGTAGGGTCGATTGTTAGTGAGCCCCGTTTGGAAGAGATTCCTGTGGTGTGTGACTTCTCTGATGTGTTTCCAGACGATCTTCCCGGTCTTCCACCCGATTGAGATGTCGAGTTTGCCATAGATTTGGAGCCAGGTACGCGTCCTATCGTAAGGGCGCCGTACCGGATGGCCCCGCGAGAGCTGGAAGAGTTGCGAATTCAGCTGGATGAGTTATTGGCAAAAGGCTTTATAAGGCCGAGTTCTTCGCCTTGGGGTGCGCCAGTGCTGTTCGTTAAAAAGAAGGATGGGTCGATGAGGTTATGCATCGACTATAGAGAGCTGAACAAGGTTACAATTAAGAACAGGTGCCCTTTGCCGCGAATCGACAATTTGTTTGACCAACTGCGTGGTAGTGCCGTGTTTTCCAAGATAGATCTTCGCTCGGGCTATCACCAGTTGAGGATTCGGGAGTCAGATGTTCCGCGGACGGCGTTCCGCTCTCGTCATGGGCATTTTGAGTTTTTGGTTATGTCATTCGGTTTGACTAATGCGCCCTCAGCTTTTATGGATTTGATGAACAGAGTTTTCAAGGATTTTCTAGATAAGTTTGTGATTGTCTTTATAGACGATGTTTTGGTGTATTCTAAGGATGCGAAGGAGCATGATCAACATTTGCGTCTGGTCTTGGCGACTCTGAGAGACCATAAGTTATACGCCAAGCTGAGCAAATGTGAGTTTTGGTTGCCTCAAGTTTCCTTTCTAGGCCACGTGATTAATAAGGAGGGAATATCGGTGGACCCAGAAAAGATCGCTGCTGTTATGGAATGTGCGAGACCTGTTACCCCCAAAGAGATCAGAAGCTTCTTGGGTGGCTGGTTATTATAGAAGATTTGTAGAAGGCTTCTCTACCTTGTCCGCGCCGTTGACCAAGTTGACGCAGAAAAACGTAGCTTTTGTATAGGATGGTAAGTGTGAGAAGGCTTTTGAGGAACTAAAAAGGAGGCTATGCTCGGCTCCAGTTTTGTCTTTGCCTACGGAGGGTAGTGAATATGATATATATGTGGATGCGTCGCATGTCGGTCTGGGCTGCGTCTTGATGCAGGACGGGAAGGTAATTGCGTACGGGTCGAGGCAGCTAAAGACTCACGAGAGGAACTACCCTACGCATGACCTGGAGTTTGCAGCTGTGATCTATGCATTGAAATTGTGGAGGCATTTGCTATATGGCGCGCAATGCAAGATTTTCACGGATCATAAGAGTCTGAAGTATGTCTTCACTCAGAAAGAATTGAATCTGCGCCAGCGGCGGTGGTTGGAGTACGTGGCCGACTATGATGTTGAAATTCAGTATCATCCAGGCAAAGCAAATGTGGTGGCTAATGCCCTAAGTCGGAAGTCAGGTAAGATCTTTAATCTTTCCGCCGAGCGTCTAGTGGAAGAGTTTCTGTTGATGGACATTTCTGTGGGAGGCTGTGGTTCGCAGAGTAGCATGGCAGTAGCAGAACCTTCGTGGATTACGCTTACGAGACTGCATCAGAAGGACGATCTCGATCTTCTGCATTTGTATCTTCGAGCTGAGAAGGGTGAATTACCAGATTTCTCTATAGATGATGCGGGTACCTTGAAGTACCGTGGAAGGTTTTGCGTCCCCGCAGTTGGAGATATCCGGGGTATGGTGTGCAGAGACGCCCACGGATCTAGTGTTGCCTACCATCCAGGGTCTACCAAGATGTATCATGATTTAAAACAGATTGCCTGGTGGTACGGTATGAAGAAGGACATAGCCAGATTTGTTTCAGAGTGTTTCACTTGCAGGCGTGTGAAAGCCGACCATGGGAGGCCTGGTGGCAAGCTGACTCCCTTGGAGATTCCGATGTGGAAGTGGGAGAGTATCTCGATGGATTTCATTACCGGCTTACCGAGATCGCCTAAGGGGCATGATTCAGTTTGGGTAATTGTAGACAGATTAACGAAAAGCGCTCATTTCGTACCATTTAAGATCGATTATCCGATGAGGAAGATAGCCGAGCTGTATCTGGAAGAGGTTGTCAGATTGCATGGTGTACCCGTAAGTATCATATCAGATCGAGACTCCAGGTTCACGTCTCATTTTTGGAAGAGCCTTCAAGAGGGGTTGGGTACAGATTTGAGATATTCCACGGCTTATCATCCGCAGACCAATGGTCAGACAAAGCGAGTAAATCAGATTGTGGAAGATATGATCCGATGCTATATTCTGGACCACGGAGGAGCGTGGGACGAGCGCTTGCGGCTTATGGAATTTGCATACAACAACAGTTATCAAGAAAGCTTGCAAATGGCTCCCTTTGAAGCTTTGTATGGGAGGCGCTGCAAGACTCCTTTGTTTTGGGCTGAGCTTGGCGAGGGACCTTTGTTGGGTCCAGAAGAGCTTGAGGAGATGGAAACCGCGGTGAAGCTTATTCGGGAAAAGCTTCGGATAGCCTAGGAGAGATATGAGAAGAACGCCAATCGGCGTAGATCGGACTTGGAATTTGCGGTGGGGGACTCGGTGTTCTTAAAGGTCTCCCCGTTGATTGGAGTCAAGAGGTTTGGCAAGAATAGGAAGTTGGACCCGAGATACGTGGGGCCGTTTCCGATTGTTGAGCGGATTGGGGTATCAGCCTATAGGCTGGCTTTGCTCGCAAATTTCCCTGGCGTGCATGATGTCTTTCACGTCAGTCAGCTGCGTAAATATGTGGTAAATGGCAGGCGGGTGTTGGATTCTGTGCCTCAGTTGGAGCCGAACCTTTCTTATGTGGAGGTGCCCCTTCACATTTTGGATTCTCAAGTTCGGGCGTTGCGGAAGAAGGCTATTCCCATGGTTAAAGTTTTATGGAGGAACCAAGATGTGGAAAGCGCGACTTGGAAGTTGGAGTCGGCTATGAGGGAGGCTCACCCTCATCTGTTTCCCTGATCTTGTGCCTGGTATGCTCTGTTTTGTTCTTATTTTTTTGTAGCCCTTTCCGGGCTCTTTCTCTCTCCTTCTTTATGAGGGTGTTGTGAGTAAAGTTTCGAGGCGAAACTTTCTTTTAGGGGGAGTGGCTGTAACGCCCCCGATTTTCTGCGTTTTGTTTGATCTTTGGCTGGCGTTACGATGGCGTATTTCCGGCTTTTTGCCGTTGTAGAGCGTGGTCTTAGCTCTTAGGGTTCCCTGTGTAGCCTGTTTGTAGCCTGTTAGCAAGATTCCCCAGCTAGTCGGAGTCCGTTTGATGACTCGGTTGGGCCTCTTCGGGAATGCTTGTGTTTTGGCTTCGGGTGGTGATATCCCGGGTTTTGTTCGTCGAATGCAAATTTCGACTTCGTAGTTGCGTTCGTAGCGTGGGTTTTTAGCTGCGGCGTAAATTTCGTCTTTTTCCGAGAAGTTTCAGGTTTCGTGTTGTTTTGATGTTGAGAGTAAATAATTATTATTATGTATTGTTGTTTATTATTATTACTGCTGATATATATAGTCTTGGGTCAGGTTAGGGCTGGGTTCCTTTTTGTTCTTTTCCTGTTTCTCTGTTTGGAGGAGGCCGTCGCCTGTGCGAGAGGAGCAGTACTGCCGGACTACCCTAGCCTTCGGATGCCGTTTTCCTGGAGTTTTAGCAGTCGGACTTCGGTTTCGAGGGTGGATCTGGACTGCCCCCGCTGGGATCTGCCTTCTTTCTGCTCCTCAGCTTGCTGCCCTGCGGCCAGTTCCGCAAGCGGGGGAGGCCGCCGACCGAGTTCCTGGTATTGAGGCAAGTGATGTACCCTCATCCTTGCCATAGTTGATCTTTGTCTTCTTTTGATTTAATCTTTTATCTCTTTTGTTTAGATCTGAGGTGTAAGCTAGGGCTTGTTCCCGATCATGCCGTGGTTAGAGTAGAAAGGCCCAGTTAAATCTCGGTTTTCCTGAGGGATTGTGTCTATTAGGAGCAGTTTTGTTCGGTCTAGGTCGAGTAGTTACCATTGCCGATGGAGGTTGTACTCGAGAGAGAGAGAGAATCCCCCGTTCTCGTGTTTGGTCGTTTTCTGGATCTGGCTCCTGTAGTCAGTGGGGGGGGGGGGGGGGGGTGTCGACACTGTGGTGTCGACACCGGCCAGTCGTGGTGTCGACACTTGGTGTCGACACCAGCAGCGGCTGTGTCGACACCGGCTGCAGTGGTGTCGACACTTGGTGTCGACACCAGCAGCGGCTGTGTCGACACCATGTGTCGACACCGGCTGCAGTGGTGTCGACACTTGGTGTCGACACCAGCAGCGGCAGTGTCGACACCATGTGTCGACACCGGCTGTAGTGGTGTCGGCACTTGGTGGCGACACCAGCAGTGGCAGTGTCGACACCATGTGTCGACACCGGCTGCAGTGGTGTCGGCACTTGGTGTCGACACCAGCAGCGGTAGTGTCGACACCATGTGTCGACACCGGCTGCAGTGGTGTCGACACTTGGTGTCGACACCCGCCGCGACAGTGTCGACACTCTGTGTCGACACCGGCCGCTGTGGTGTCGAAACTTGGTGTCGACACCGGCTTGTTGTGGTGTCGACACATCATGTCGACGCTGGTGCTGCGCTTGGTTTGGGGTCAGGTAGACTCGGGGTTGGTTCGGGTTAGGCGTGCAAGGCCGCGTCGGTTGGACCCGATGTTTTATATTGGGTTCGTGTGTTTCTTAGGATTGTTAGAGTGACTTTTCCCCGAGGGGGCTTTGGGTGTTCGGCTAATTTCTGCATGCCGACTCTTGGGTCGTGGCAGGTGGTGGAGTTTTTGGTGGCCTCTAGAGGGGTGGTTTTATGTGGAGAGCTGTGGCCACCGCCTTTTGCCCCGGTTTGGGTTGGTGTGTGTGGGACCCTAAAGCTGCCACTGTTTGACCCCTTAGCCCTTTTGGGGTCTGATTCTGGTTATGCATTCAGACCCATGCTTGACCACTGCCACTTACCAACGTGTTAGGACTGTAGGTTCCTTTCCTGTTTATGCTTCCTTTCTTTTGTAATATGAACATGTCTTGGTGCTGTTGCAGGCTCTCTCTTGGTAAGGCACATTGGTTTTATTGCTCGCACTTGGTGCGCTCTGTGGTGTTTTATGCAGTACTCTTTTCCTTCTGTCATTCACTTTTCTTTTGCTTATAGCAGTTTGTTGTCGGGTTGGTACCCCTTATTCTTATTTGCTCAGTATCCAATTGCTCTTTTTACTTTTGATTGTTTCCTTGCTGAGGTGTTCTTTTCTTGAATGCCTCAGGTCCAGGTTGTAGCCAGTTCAGCGGCTAGTTCTTTTGGAGGGGCTGTTGGTGGCCTCTAGGGTTGCTGAGTTGGCTGATCCCCATTTTGGGTGTGAGGTAGTTCCTTACTCTTCTGTATACTCATACATACTCGCCGGTGGGTTCGTGTCAGGTTGTTGACGCCCGCTGGTGGCTTCTTGTGATGCTGGATATGAAATTAAACTGCTGAATTTGCCTTTATGTGGTTGGTTACTTGCTTCTAGGAAGGATTTATGCTAGGCTGCATGTTAGATATTTTAAAAATCTAAAAGTATTATTATATGTACCCCATGCATAACATGTTTCCAAATCAAAGACACTACTTTTCCTCTACGTAAAACACTATTTTTCATACCTATTATATTCACCTTAGAGTCATGCACGTATAAGTCGTCCCCCGGGGACACTTATGCTCATTCAGGGTGTCAATTTAATTGAATCCAAGTATTTTCTGTTGCGTATAAATATAGTTTTAACTGCAGACTAGCTGATCCACCGGGCCGAGGGATACGGCCATTCATTGTAACCGATTTTTCTTTCATATTAAATCAACAATTTTCCTTAAAATCTAATGTCTGGTGTTTTGCCTGAGCGTGTGTAGTTATCCCCTGCACGACGTGGCATCACGGCACGTGTTTTCTCTTACTCTGATACAACTTTACCGTTGAGAAAACGCGGGTTGTGACAGGGCCCCACGCCTTATTCCACAGATAGTTAGTGGAGTTGCGTATTGAGCCATAATTCAAAAACGCATCCTAACACATAGTGCATTCTAGCAGAAGATAATTTTTATTTTCTTGGAACCCAAACGTAGGAATGTCCACTAACACCAATTATGAATGATAAGATAAATACGCAAATAATTATGCCCTCAAGGCCTTACAACTGTTTCCTCAAATAATAGTTTTTACAAACTTCGACATGTAGGTCGGCCACACATGAAACAGAAAAATAACTTTGTTTTGTCCTTCGAGGGTCGGCACAATGGGCTTTAGCCCGCTATTTCTCGCTCGGCACTCCAGCTGCATATGTGTGAAAAATGGACAAAGAGCAAAATAAACCGCAAACTTTATTGCTCCAAAACGATAAAGCTTACATAGGTATGCCCCCTTATTTATAAAAAATGGGGGAGATGAGAGAATACAACAATCGATGTGGGACTAAATACAAGCTGGGCGGCCTATGCGGTTTGTCATTGACAAACCACACACTATACAAAGACAAACTGTACATTTGACGACAACAAAGGAAAACCGCCACAAAGCTATGGAAGACCGCCATACCAGGCCGCCAGACCGCAACTGCGGGTTTCCACCAGACCACAATTGCGACTAACCATCAGACCACTGTTGCGGCTTCACACAGACCGCTGCGGCTACACCAGACCGTTGTGGCTTCCTTCTAGACCGTTGTGGTTAAACTCCAAACAACTACTGCGACTTCCTGCCATAACTCCAGCTGAGGTTCACCACCAGACCGCAGAGCCAAATTTCTAGGCCACAAGGGAAACCGCCAACCCGCTAGGGAAGACCATTGGGCTAGCCGCCAGACCGCCCGAACTGCTAACCGGCCGACTAGAGTGTCAAACCGCCAATTTCTAACACTCCCCTCAAGCTAGAGCGTATATGTCAACCATGTCCAGCTTGCTATAAACATCTGAAGCGAAAATAGGTTTTGTGAAGAAGTCTGCCAGTTCTTTATCAGAAGTGACGAAGGGAGTACAGATCTGATTCTTCAATACCTCTTCCCTTATGAAATGACAATCCACCACAATGTGCTTTGTCCTCTCATGAAAAACATGATTATTTGATATGTAATTGGTTGTTTTGTTATCACAAAACATAGGAAGAGGATTGTTGAAACCGAGATTGGTTGCACCTAAAGTTCAGACCTAGGGGTGCAGCTCACACCTACTTCTCCCAAGTCGTCCCTTGTTGAGAGACCTAAATTTGGAAAATGACCCTTGGCTCTAGCATGGAGGTCCCGCCTCATACCCAGAAGACTTTTGAGATCTCCCCCTCCCTAGTCAATGTTAAGCTTGGCGCCTTGGAGGATGAAGGAAAAAGATGAAGATTGGTGAAAACAGATCCCTCTCCAAGGCACCCCCAAGGGTCTATTTATGGATTTTTTTTATGATGGCCTACCAATAGCGCAATCCTGCTGCTCTAAAATTACTGAAATACCCTGGGCTATTCTGCCAATAGCCAAACTCCGCTATTTTGAATAGCTATTCGCAGTCCACCAGGGTCAAAATAGCAGACACTCAAGTCGGGCAAGACCCTCAAGGGCCCGGGGCGGGTGTTAGCCTCTCACTGCACCTGCCTCCTAGAATAACACGGGGCACGTGTCGGCCTCCCGCCGTACTTTGTAATTCCCCAAACTTCATAAGGCGGAAGATTCTTCTTTGGGGGTTACCGCCCAGCGGTAACTATTACCGCTCGGCGGTAGCTCTATCATTTTCGGCGAGCGCGTCGAGTTCTCAAGAAAACGTCAAGCTCTCGATAAAGTTGTTGCCGCACAGCACTAGCAGGGGAATTAATCTGGCAGACCCCTCGGGAAGCTATCGCCCGGCGATAGTGTTACCGCAGGCGATAGCTGAGTCAATTTAATTGATATGGTTCTCGGTATCTTACCGCGCGGCGGTAGATGTTAGCGCGCGGCGATAGCGGCTGTTGGCGTGTCGAAACTGATGACCTCTACCGCACAGCGTGAGCGTCCTATCGCGCATTGGTAGCGATTCCGAAATGACGTGGTCACGTGTCGGCCTGTGATTGGAGCGTTTGGGCGGTTTCGCTCGAAATGAGGCGTTGAATTAAGGTACCGCGCGGCGGAAGCCACTTATCGCATGGAGGTAGCTTGGTTTATATGCCTATTATGGTCGTTTCCACTTCATTTTCTTCTGAATTTGGAGTTGGCATGAGTTCCTAGTGGTGGAGCAGTGACGTCGGAGGGTAAATCTGGCCACCGTTGAAATTTCGGAGCCCCGATTCGCAAGCCGAGTCTGGATTTGTAGAGGCAAGATCGTTGCGGTCGCTTTCATCCTTCTAGGTCTTTGGCATGGCACCAAAAAGAGCTGAAAGTGTAACGATTCTCAACTTGGACACGTGAAGTCTTCTTCCTTTTGCATAGGAAACCTTGTCCCGTGAGTGTGCGGTGAGTGTGAGGTTTTCCTTCGGGTAGATACAATATATCGCCATAGTTTTGCATATAGAGTTTTAAATCGAAGTACGAATATAAGCATGGTGTGTGAAGCTCATCTGGACAGGTTGGTCTGGATTGGTGATGTTTCATTATGCATGTATTGGCCGGAGAAGACTCCGTGATGTTTGTTTTTCGGGTTTCTACACGGTAGATTGCAGTAGGGAACCTTGAGGACTAACTCCAAGGAGCACCCGAAAAACTGGCAGAATCATATTTTTGCCAGATACCGCGCGACGGTATTGATACGGCAGGCGGTAGCTCCTTGGGAGCAGTGATTGTGTCCTGTGTCGTGGAGACACATGGGGCCAGTGATTATGGCCTGTGTCGTGGAGACCTAGGGCATGTGATTTGGTGCTGAGAGCTTTGAGAGCCCAACTTGTTGGCCTAAGAGCCATTCGAATAGCATAACGAGGTTATGTAAAGATTGGAGAAATGGGAATGGGGAGGCTAACCCGCGCGTGGTAGAGTTTTCCCGGCGATGTGAGCAAAGGGAAAGGGCCGAACCTACCCAGTAGCTATGTGGTGCGTCCGTGGGTAGTGTTACCTGTCGCAGACATAGTTACGAGTCTTAGGTCATGCACAAGCCGTAAAGACTACCAAAATGCTCATGATGTTATCATCTGGAGAACGGTGGTGCGTCCCTGGGTTTTGTCCTGACACTGAGAATGCGCCTTGAGTGCACGGGTTGTGTGGTTGTTCGTGTCTATGCTTGTGGTGAAGTGTGCTTAAATTGCACTTACATGGCTATGTTTGGTTTTGCTAGTAATTTGCAGGGAAGGAGCTCCGCCGCCCCGAGTAAGGGGGCAGGGTCGTTATAATTTGGTCAGCTTTAGCTGAACGTTGCTTTGTTGTGCCACCGCTCGCTGGATTGTTCTTGTAGAAACAGGTGAGTCATGTGGCAAGTAGCGAGCTAAAGACCTTGATGTTGTGCTGAAACTCGAAGGCTAGAGCTAGTATTTACTTTCATTTATTTTTCATGTATGACCGACCTGCGTGCCGAAGTATGTAAAACACAATAATTCAAGCTGAATGTTGTAAGGTTATATTAATATTAGACACATTTTTAATTTTGCTTTAAGAGTGATATTCTCCAATTGTAACTTAGAATTAGTGTCCTTTAATTTTATAATCTTACACTTTGAAAATTTACGGACGTGCAATGAAGAGACAGAAGTTGTAGCAAAAAGAGAGGAATTTTGTTTTCTTACAAAATTTTTGGAAGGAGCAGGATTTGAGCATGTTGTTTCCTTGAAATCTTGATTGTTGTTGTCTATCTTATTACTTGATGAATGACTGTCTTCCTCATGATCTGGGATCATTCCATGGATCCATCAATTTTGGAGCTTTCTGGATTGTATATGCATGCATGTAATTTCTTCTTCTTTTGCTTGAACCGTACCTATACGAGGAAGACTATAAATCTCATCAAGAAATCTCTAGATTTTGTAAGTAGTAGAAAAATAATAGAATAGTTTAAAAATGACTTAAGTGATTGCATATAATATACAATTCATTGCTTTAACGCTTAAATTTTACTCTTCTCTCTTTAGTTCTATAGGGGGCTCTTTAATTGTAATTTCCTAGATTTTAATATTTAATGTTTTTAGAAAGTTTCCATTACCACTTTTTATCCTCTAGGTTTCCATTATTGTGCTTGAACTTCTAGATCAACAGAAGGAGCAAAATCTTCAAGCTCCACAAGTAGGTCAAGCGGAAGAAGATGAAGACCGTTTTTTCAAAAACGTTAAATGTCTAAAGGTTGATCTCTTCTTCCTTGATCTGTTCTTTAACTGACAAGGAGTTGAGTGAGCCTTCATCACTCAATGCATCTGGGCTTAGTCGATTTTATCTATATTAAGGCATTGAGTGAGTTGTCGTCAGTCAACGCTTTCTTCCTTTGCCTGTTTTATTGAATAAGTATTGAGTGAACTGCCTTCACTCAACGCTTTTATCCTTAGACAGATTTTCTGTTGAATAGGCATTGAGTGAGTTGTCTTCACTCAACACATCTGTCCATAGACAAATTTCCAAGTCAAATAACCCTGCAACTCTGACTGAACTATGTTCTGTTAATGCTTTCTCTTCTAGGCATTGAGTTAACTGCCTTCACTCAACGCGTCTGGACTTAGCTAGAATTCTTGTCAGTTCTCTCTGGCTTTGAATGTTTGAGCTTTACTTAACGCTTCTGGATTTAGCCATTGAGTGAACTTCCTTCACTCAACTCTTTTGGAATTAACCATATTTTTGCTTTGCCATTGCTAAGGCTTTGACTTCCTAGGCTTTACTCAACACTTAAAGCCATCTGACATTGAGTGAACTGCCTTCAGTCAACGTATCTGGACTTAGACAGATTTCTGTCCTGTGAGCATCCTATCTTGTGTCCACCTTTCATTATTACTTCGACAACCTGTTTAAGCAGTAGACAAAGAGCACCCAACATACATAGAACTTAGAGTATGAATCAAATACAATCCTGTGTATACCATTGTCTAATTGGCTTTCTTCAAATTTTGGACATTGTGATCAAAGAACCCAACATTTAGCCCATTATAAAATGTCTGCACTTGTAACCATACATGCAGAGCATGATGAGGACATCGTCTTAATAATTCTTTAAATCGCTACCACATATCGTAAAGTGTTTCAGAATCTATTTGATTAAAAGCAGAAATATCATTTCTTAATTTTATAGTTTTGGCGGGCGGAAAATATTTCGATAATAACTTTTTCATTAATTGAACACAAGTGGTTATAGAACCACTAGGAAGAGAACTAAACCACTACTTAGCTTTTGTTTTTATAGAAAACGAAAAAATTCTTAGCTTTAGAGCGTCTTCTGTAACACCATTGATCTTAAATGTGTCAGATTCTGAGAAAGCTCGCAAGATGCAAGTTTGGATCTTCACCATATAATCCGTCGAACTGCACATATTGTTGCACCATTTGAATGATGTTAGGCTTATGTTCAAAATTATTGTTCGCTATAGCATGACGAACAATTCTTATTCTTGTACCCGCCAGGTTGAGCCGAGTATAATAGGACATGGTCCTCTGCTTGGCATCATCTGGGTTGGGGTCTCCCATTTCAGAATTAGAATCTGACTCTGAATCGTAAACCAGCTATTGGAAGGTAGGGCCTTGAAATCACGACTTACTCCAAAGAGTGCGTTCAATTTCTTGGTCCAAGTCAACAAGTTCTGACAGATTCGCCGGGGTCATACACTGGAGAGATATAAAAAGAGAGAGAAAATGAAAAAGAAAAGAAAACGTGAGAACTAAAGGATGAAATAAAATAAAAACTCACTTTTTTTAGGATTGACACTCGAACTTCCCGAGGACTACCCGGTGAAGGGTTCGTAGTGATACTAGGGAAAATAGTGGTATTTAAGCCAACCTTGCCCTTTTCGAGAGAATTTAGGTGGGGTTGAAAAAGGGATGATGTGGTTTGATTATAGAAATATAAATATAATTTTTTATTGTTGTGGAAGTAATATCGAAGGCATTTTCTTAATATTAACAAAATTTCTCCCCAACAACGACGCCAAAAACTTGATGGGGCTTTACGATCAACCCTAAAAGACAAGTGTACCTATCAAATCGTAGTATCAAGGTCGTATTTAAAGAAGGGGATGTCAATTTATACTAGTCACTCCATTACTATTGTCCCACCGAAAGAAAGTTGGTTTTGTTTTTTTGAAATTAAAAATTTCAAATACGAAGAAATTACGGAAAAGAAATTCACGATTAAAGAAGACTTAGCACATGATAGGATGTTCTTAGGAATCAGATTATAAAAGATGCGTTTAAATACTTAAAATTCCGTTTCAATTGGAGGATTGAAAAATACGATTGAAACTTGCTAGAGACGACTATCACATAATTTTAATAATACTTCAAACATAATCAGTTAAAATTTGAAATAAATTAAAATTGCATGAACGTTAATCCTGAATCCAAACACAATGATATTTTCAAATAACAAAAAAAAAATACAACAACCCTTTATTTTTGAGAGATCTTAAAGCCTCCACGAGACTCTCGGCCAACTAGAATACCAAATCGGATAGTGAAATTTATATACTACAAATATAAACTCACAACAAAAATTTAATCGGAATTAAATAGAAATAAAATTTTTTAAAATTATAGATGATAGATTATGATTTAATCTTCATCCCTATACAACCCCATATTCGCTGGGTGGGACCAAGATGACCCAAGGACCCAGATTGGGCTAGCTTTGGGCTAAAACCGGATCAGATAAGTAATTGAGCGGGAAGGCTCCCGCCTAGGGAAGGCGAAAGAGCTCGCGCCTTGGGTCGGCGGGAGCCCACTAGCCATTGGCATTGAGTGATGCTTCTTCACTCAACGCCCCCACCAACCTTTGGCATTGAGTGATGCTTCTCCAATAAGATCCCCCACCAGCCCTTGGCGTTGAGTGATGCTTCTCCACTTAACTCAACCATTAGCCCCCCACATTGAGTGATGTTTACCCACTCAATTCCCCCTTTAGTCTTCAGTTTACTGCCTGAGGCAGGCAAAATAGCTTGCCCCTCAGGTCGGCAGGAGCCCATCAGCCCCTGGCGTTGAGTGATGTTTCTCCAATCAATTCCCCCTTTAATCTTCTTTGGCTCCCGCCCAATGTTGGTGGGAAGGTTCGTGCTCAAAGATAGCGGGGTTTCCGCAGAGATCAGTGGAAAGATTCCCTCCAGGTGGGGTCCATGGGTGAAATTACCTGAATGCCCCTAGGTCTTAATTTAGCTCCTCAGAATAGTGGAGTTTGGCTATTAGCAAAGCAGTCCAAGGTATTTTAGTAATTTTAGCGCATCAAAATTACGTTTTTTGCAGACCAGATATTGAAAATCTATAAATAGACCGACAAGATATCTCAGAAGGCAGATTTTTTTCATACTCTCATTTTACTTCTAGAGCTTTCTGAGGTACTCCTATCCCAGCAATTAACTATGGAGGGGAAGCGCTTAGAGAACTTCCGGGTTAGAGGAGGTACCTCCCAGCCAAGGCTTAGGGTCTGTTCTAGGTTCTTTGTCACTAGTTAGGAGTTGAGGTTTGAGAGAAATAGGTGTTAGCTAAACTCCTAGGTCTGAACCCTCGTTGAGGCCAGTTTTTGGCTTCAACATTTCTAGTGCGGTGAGAGTGGACTGTAGCTGACATAGGAAAATCTCAAGTTAAGTCTCATGACTGGAGATGAAGGAGAAGGAGCTGGCTCGGGTGGTTCTTCCTCTCGTGGAAGTGGGGTAACGTTGGGGATGTTAGAAGACTTTAGGAGGGAAGTCCTCCAGACCATCCACCTGGCCTTCTCTGTAAGAGGCGAATGGGAGACTACTCATGTTCCGGTGGTGGCTGCTCCTTCATTGGGCGAGAACGCTCCCGGGCAGCGCCCTGGGAAGGGGGTTCCGGCGGAGGCTGCAGAAAGGGATATCGCCAGGCTTGAGTTGTTTCCTGGGCAGGCCAGTGTAGATAGGGCTTGCGAGCTGAGGTCGCCGGATGTGCCCTCTCAGCAGGTAGGGGGCGGGAGCCCTTTTAGTGAGCTTATCATCTCAGCTCCGGTTCCAGGTTGGTTCCGGGACCCAGACATGACATACTATACGGGGAGTGATGATCCCATGGAGCATGTGCAGTGGTTTGAGGATGTCGTTTCCATACGGCAGATGTCTGATACCTTCAAGTGTCGGCTCTTTGCCATGACTCTGAAGGAGAAGGAGAGGGACTGGTTCCATCAACTCCCTACAAGCTCTATCTATAGCTTCGAGGATTTACGTTGGGGGTTATTGTTGAGGTTCTCAACATTGAATAAGAGGAATAAGGGAGTGGAGTGCTTATTTTCCATCAAGCAGAGGCCGGAGGAGATGCTGGGATGCTATGTTGATATGTTCCAAGAGAAGATTCTGCAGGTTCAGGAGATGTCAGGGTACACAGTGATGCTTTCCTTCACCCTTGGGTTGAGGTACAACTTCTTTGGCATGTAGTTGAAGAGAGTCCCCCCCCTTTTCTTTGAGGAACTGATGGAGAGTGCGGCAAAGGAGATTGATATCGAGGTGGCCAATCCAGCGTTTGCCAAGAAGCTGGCCAAGTTGGTGGAGGTTGATGTGAAGGAGTTCAAAACAGGGAGACAGAGAGAGCAGAGAAAAGAGAGAAGAAGAGAAGAACCCCGAGGATAGGGGCAACTCTAAGGTTGGGGCACCATGAGCCGAACAACAGGTTGGGCTTGAGGCCCCAAGAAGGTCACCCACAGGGGTAGGGTGGCGGTTTCTAAGGAAGTGACAACAACCAAGAGCAAAGGAGGTCCAATTAGCCGGCCTAGAGGCAGGGACAGAGGGCCCCCTCCCGCCGCAACAGGAAGCTATGGAGATTATGAGAGGAAGAGGAGGATGGAGAGGAACTCGAGGAGGAGTGAGGAGAAGAGAAGGTAGGGTGGCGTTGCCCTTCTGTGACTTCCACCAGAAAGTGGGTCATGTAATGGACACCTACCCGTAGTTTTTGGATATGAGAGGGGCTAGGGCAAGCTCAGCATCAACCGGTCGTAAGAATCGAAGAAGTTCTTCCAGGAGGAGGAGAGGATACATATGAGGACTGGGTGGATGTGGGAGACTGAGGAGGGATGGGGTGATCCATGTGGGAGTTGGGATAGAGGCCGCCTGAAAGGGGAGCTTCCAAACATGTACTGAAGGAGCGTCGCCTCGACCTCCCAGACTCCCCCAGGAAGAAAAAACCACTTTCTCAGTAAAGGACATGCCTGACTATAAAGACTTGTTCTGTGACACCCTAGTGATCCAGACGACGATAGAAAATTTCACGGTCTCCAGGATTCTGGTTGACAACAGGAGCTCCGTGAATGTGATCTTCAAGAAAGCTTTTAATGAGATAAAGGTGGAGGCTCTGAGGGTTATAACCTCAGACGAACTATTGTTTGGGTTATCGGGAGAGCGAAAGGAAGTCTAAGGAGGGGTGGGGCTACATGTGATGCTGGGGGGGGGGGGGGTATCAAAGAACTGTCGATTCGTCATCATTAACACTCTGAGAAACTATAATGCAATCTTTTGGCGGTCTCTCATCAACCCCTTTTGTTGCATCCCCTCCTCATTTCATCAGTGACATAAGTTCAGTAGTGGAGGAGTGCAGGTTAGGATCAGGGGGGATTCGAAGGTGTCAAGGAAGTGCTATGTGACTGTCGCCAACACCATTTCCTGAATGGCGGAGGCAGAGGAGCTGGTGAAGGAGATTGCGATGGAGGAGGAAGCGGCGCAGGAGGGAGAGATGAGCCATGGAAGTGTTGGAAAGAAGACTGAAGAGGAGGTTATCGAGAAGGAAGTGGTGAGCCTAGGTGAGGCTGGAGAGAAGACTGCAGGGAGCAAGGGGTAGAGGGAGAAGCTAGGGGTGAGACCCAAGGGGGTAAGGAAGTGGAGTTATTATGGTAAAGCCTGGGGGAGGAGATGGAGGTTGAGGAGATAAGAGTAGACGAAGAGTTTAGGTAGGAAGAGGAGGAGAGAGCTGGTAGGGAGCAGTCCTGACTCGAGCCAGTAGAGGAAGTCATGGAGATAGAGGTCATCAACAAGGTAGGGAAGATAGAGAGGGTAAGAGTCAGCAGCAACTTGTGACCAGAAGACCAGGAAAGGATGTGAGAGTGCATCCAAAAGAACGTCGATGTCTTTGCTTGGAGTGCGGCTGAAATGTCAGGCATCGATGTGGATGTGGCTTGCCACCGTCTGAACCTGGACCCCAAGACGCATCCCATCCATCAAAAGATGAGGACCATCACCACCAAGCTGTAGGAGCCCATCTGCGAGGAGGTCAAGAAGCTTCTCGACGCAGGATTTATCTCGAAGATCCAGTATCCAGACTGGGTCTCCAATGTGTTAATGGTAAAAAAATGGATGGGAGGTGGCGCATGTGTGTAGACTTTTCTTTGTTAAATAAATCATGCCCTAAGGATTGCTACCCCCTGCCTCGGATTGACGCCCTAGTTGATTCTGCCGTCGGCTTTTCTATTATGAATTTTTGGATGCTTTTTCAGGATATCACCAGATCTGCATGCATCCCCCCGACGTCAAAGATATCTCATTCATCACAAGGGAGGGATGCTTATACTACAAGATGATTGCCTTTGTGCTAAAGAATGCAAGGCTACCTACCTGTGAATGATGGATCGGGTGTTCCAAAATCAGAGGGTTAGAAACCCGGAAGTCTATGTTGATGATCTCATGGAAAAGAGTGAGGATGTGGTTTCACACCTACTTGACCTAGAGGAGACATTGACAACCTTGCGGAAGTTCAAGATGAGGCTGAACCCCCAAAAGTGTGTCTTGGGAGCAAGCCGAGGCAAGTTCCTTTGGCACCTTTTGACCCCAACGGGGTTAGAGCCCAACCTGGATAAGGCAAAGGCCATTGTAGAGTTGGAGTCACCTCGCAATGCCAAAAAAGTTTAGCATTTGACAGGAAAGTTCGATGGGTTGAGTTGGATTCTCTCCCGTGTCGGGGAGAAGTGTTCACCCTTCTTCATGATGCTTCGGGGGAACCAAAAGTTTGAGTGGACGGAGGAATGTGAAGAGGCTTTCCGAGCATTAAAGGCTCAACTATCAGAAGCGCCGCTCCTACAGAGCCCGATGGAGGGGGAGGACCTGGCCTTGTATCCGGGGGTAGGGGCAGAGGCTGTAAGTTCTGTGTTGGTAAGGGAAGAAGGGAAGAGACAGTTACCCATCAACTATGTCAGTAGTATCTTGAAGAAGGTGGAGCTGCGCTACCCCATCCTAGAGAAGTTGGCTTTCTCTCTGATCGTCTCGGCCAGGAAGCTCAGGCCCTATTTCCAAGCTCATTCAATCAAGGTGGTGACCGACCACCCACTGCGTAAGATTTTTGAGGGGGTGGAGCACTCAAGGCGGTTGGCCAAGTAGTCCATCGAGCTCAGTGAGATCGACATCTCCTTTGTACCAAGACTCTCCATCAAGGCACAAGCAGTGGCTGACTTCTTGGCTGACTACGTCATAGAGCTAGAGGGAGAGGAAGCACCGCCGAGGGAAGTGTGGAAGATGTTCGTTGATGGAGCCTCGAGGAAGCACTCCCTTGGGAGAGGGGTAGTACTGGTCAACCCTCAGGGGGTCACCATAGAGCAAGCTGTGGCACTATACTTCCCGGTAATAAACAATCAAGCCAAGTGCGAGGCCATTATAGCCGAGTTACGATTGGCTAGGGAGCTCGGAGTTCACAACGTAGAAGTGCTCACAGATTCACTAGTGGTGGCATCGCAGATCAGGGGAGAATATGAAGCCCGGGAGCCCACCCTCCAGAAGTACTTATCCAAGGTGAGAGTGATTATTGGTGGTTTCCGAGCATTCTCTATTCGGCATGTTCCCATGGAAGAGAATGCAGCAGATGTCCGATTGGCCAATTTTGGACCCTGGGGGGGGGTGACCTTGACCGAGCTATTTCATCCAGCTATGGAGGATGGGGAGTTGATGGAAGTGGATCGGTGACCCTCATGGGTGGATCCCTTCGTGACTTTCTTCACTACAGGCAGCTTTCTCGAATGGTCCAAGGAAGCAAAAGGCTTTCGGCATAAAGCGGCACACTACCTCATGCATGAAGGAGGGTTGCCTTGGAAGATGCTGTCAGGACTCTTGGCACGATGTGTGCCAGAGGAGGAGATCCCCAGGATTCTGGAAGAAGTGCACTCTGGACAATATGGTAGCCATTCGGGGGGGGGGGGGGGGCTTATGTAGCAAGGGTGGTCAGTCAGGGGTACTTCTGGCCCTCCTTGAGGAAGGATGCAGCAGAGTTTGTGAGGAGGTGCTAAAGGTGTCAACTATATGCCCCCTCCAACTCTTCCCCGCTCAAAGGCTCTAAAGCATCACGACTCCATAGCCCATCATAATCTGGGGAATGGACGTTGTCGGGCCGTTTCTTCCGGCCAGCGGGCAGAGAAGCTTCCTTTTGGTCAGGATCGACTACTTTTCAAAGTGGTTGTAGGTCAAGGCAGTGGCCATGGTAACCTCCCAAGTCATCAGGAACTTCGTCTGGGGAGAGATCGTTTGTAGGCACGGGTTGATTTAGGCCATCGTTACAGACAACGAGCCACAGTTTGCAAGTGAGGAGTTTATCAGCTTCTGCACCCAGCTGGGGATTGACCTCAGGTTTGCCTCCGTCCACGACCCCAGGAAAAATGGACAGGTGGAGGCGACAAACAAAATCATAGTGAACCTGCTCAAAAAGAAGGTGGAGAACTTGAGGGGGAGTTGGGTGGAGCAACTCCCCTCGGTGTTGTGGGCTCTGCGAACAATCCCAAACATGGCCACCGAAAAGACCCCCTTCGAGCTTTCGCATAGGTGTGAGGTGGTCCTACCCGTGGAGTTTGAGGTTCTATCCCCACGGGTTGCACCCGCAGGCAAAGGAGACGAGGCATGGAGCGAAGAAAATGAGCAGAGCTGCGGCTCTCACTGGACATGATCGAGGAACTCCACGAAGTGGGCACCGCCAGGCAGGAGAAGATCAAACAAAGGATGGCCAAGTACTTCGACAAGCATGTCAGGATAAAGCAGGTTAAGGAAGGGGACCTAGTTTTGAAGAAGGTCTACGCCCCGGAAGGTCGGCAGCCGTTGGCAAGCTCAACCCCAATTGGGAAGGACCCTACATTGTAGAAAGGGCCCTTAGGTCAGGGGGATACCACCTCCAGAATGTATAAGGGGTATCCATGAGTAACGCATGGAGTGACGACGACCTGAAACGTTTCTACCATTAGTATAGGTAAGATTGTAAGTTTTTCCATAATAATTATTCTTAAGATTGTTTCTTCATAGGTTATGAAGTGTTTGTGGTTTTGGATAACACCGAGTAGACCCACTGTCTAGGCTGCCATCAAGCTAGCAGGGGCGTAGGCTCGCTCGGTGGCCGAAAAAGGTTGATGATTTTGTAATACATGAGAGAATTCCGCTGCTCAGGCTCACATTAGTTGACAGGGCTGGAAGGTACACTCAACCCTAAGTAGACCCGCTGCTAGACTCTAAATAGCTGGTAGGGCCGTAGGATCGCTTGGGGAAAGGGAGAAAGGATTGTGGTATTTTGCAAGATCCCGAGAGGATCCCACTGCTTAGGCTATCATTAGCTGGCAGGGCTGGAAGGCGCACTCGACCTCAGGTAGAACCACTATCCAGACTCTCACTAGCTGGCAGGGCCGAAGGCTCGCCTGGGGGGTAAGGGAATACCCCGAGAGGATCCTGCCGCTCAGGATCACATTAGCTGGCAGGGCTGGAAGCCGCACTCAGCCCCGAGTAGACCCGCTGTCAGGCTATTACTAGCTGGCGGGGCCGTAGGCTCGCTTGGGGGGAAAGGGAGAAATTATTTTGGTATTTTGCAAGACCCCAAGAGAATCCCGCTGCTCAGGCTCCCATTAGCTGGCAGGGCTGGAAGGCGCACTCGTCCCCGGGTAGAGCCGTTGTCCAGGCTCTCACTATCTGGCAGGGCCGTAGGCTATCCTAGGGGGGGGGGGGGTGGGTAAGGGAGTACTCCGAAAGGATCCTGCGGCTCAGGATCACATTAGCAAGCAGGGCTGGAAGGTGCACTCGGCCCCATATAGACCCGCTGTCCAAGATCTCACTAGCTGGCAGGGCCATAAGTTCGCCTGGGGGGGGGGGGAAGGTAATACCCCGAGAGGATCCCGCTGATCAGGCTCTCATTAGCTGGCAGGGCTGGAAGGCACACTTGGCCCCGAGTAGACCCGTTGCCAGGCTCTCACTAGCTAGCAGGGCCGTAGGCTCACTTGGTGGGAAAGGCAGAAAGGATTGTGGTATTTTGCAAGACCACGAGAGGATCCTGCTGATCAGGCTCCCATTATCTGGTAGGGCTGGGAGGCGCACTCGGCCCCGGGTAGACCCGCTGTCCAGGTTCTCACTAGCTAGAAGGGCCGTAGGTGCGCCTGGGGGTAAGGGAATACCCCGAGAGGATCCCGCTGCTCAGGATCTCATTAGCTGTCAGGGCTGGAAGGCGCACTCGGCCCGGAGTAGACCCGGTTCCAGGCTCTCACTAGCTGGCAGGGTCGTAGGCTCACTTGGGGGGAAAGGAAAAGATGTTGGAAGTTTGCAAGACCCCGAGTAGACCCGCTGCCAGGCTCTCACTAGCTGGCAAGGTCGTAGGCATGCTTGGGGCTAAAGGAAATAAAGATCCTCAATTTGAGTGACCCCAACTGGACCCGCTGATCGGGCTCACATTAAGCTGACAAAGCTGTTGAACTCATGATAGTGATACGAAGCACCTCATAACAAGTTTCCAAACAGCTAAGACTTCTCCTGACTAGGGATGGGATAATCCAGACCCCTCTCGACAGGGTTCTAGGCATATTCCTCTCGGTAGGGCTCTCGACTTATCCCTCCCGGCAGGGTTCTCGGCATATCGCTCTCGGCTGAGCCCTCGACATGTCCCTCTTGGCAGGTTTTACTTCGTCTGATCTTTGGACGGGTAGCGCTAATCGCCTAAGAGCTTAAGGTTTACGCAAATATGATGGTTCAAGCGCAAATAATAGAACGAGAGATACAAGAAATAACAAAAAAGATAGTAGCCGATTTCGGCAGAAAGAAAAATCATTCATATACATGACAAAAAATGTTACACTAGGTTCGGGGGATCTCGCCCCTTACAATTTCAAAAAGGAAAAAAGTGACAGGCCAAAAACAATGGTGTGAAATCCCTTCTAGCGAAATTGATTGAGTAGCCGCTAGAGCTTTCGCTGGAAGCCTCGTTGGATGATTTTCCGCCGGACCCATCGCTCTAGCCAAGGTCTAACGCCACGTCTCCGCCTTGCATTTCTTCCTCCCTAACAGGCTTTGCGATGGGAACGAACAGCTAGGGCAAGACCTCTCGCGCGGTGATGGTCTCGCCGCCTTCGTTCAAGACTCTCGATTCTCGCAGCACGTTGATCACCATTGCACATGCCTTCTGCGCGTTCCTATGCATCATAACTTCAATATCGTACTTGGAGAAGTAGCGGCTTTTGAGCCTCTTGTCCAGGGAGGGCGGAACCGACACCTTGACCCCTTGCGCGACTTTAAGCTCTTTCTTTAGCAGCTTATTATCGCATTCAAGGCTAGCCACCTTTGCCCACAAAACCTGTGCCTGAGTGGAATCCTGCGAGGATTTCAGCCTTAGAGCTAGTGAGAAATCACGGTAAGAAGGAAGGCCTATGAGGGTTTACATACCTCATATAACACCCCAAATCCCAAGTTGGGTTCAGGTTGGGTGACACGGCCTGGGACTAGGGCGTATCCCAGGGCGTGTCATGTTCGGGTCGTCGAACTGCGCTCGATAATCGTCGAGCGGCAAGCAAAGGGAGTACATGACTTGTGACACGGGCATGTCACATGATGTGTCCTTTGCGGGATTCAGCCAGGATTGCGCATGTTGAGAGACATGGGTGTGTCTTAGGGTACACGTCCTGGGACACGTGCGTGTCCCATGGCCGTGTCCCACTCGGGTGAGCTGCTGTTGTGCTGGGTGAAGTACACGACTGCCAGACAGCTGCGTGCCGACCATGACACGGGCGTGTCACATGACCGTGTACTGTTTGGATTCGAGTCGGTTGTGTGCCGCTTAAGGGACACGGCCTGTGACACGGGCGTGTCACATGGCATGTCAGGCTGTGTTCGCTACTTTTTGGTCATATCAAGGCCGTTCATTCCCTTATCCTGGATCCAAGGGCCCAGGCTCTCCCCTGCTGAGATAAGGCCGAGAATGAGGGATCAATGCCTTCATTTCATTCCTTCTTCTCATTCTCAAAGAGAGAGAAAGGGAGAGCAAGGGAGCAAGGAAGGGAAAGGGGAAACCAGCTGCTGGAGGAGCTGCGGAGTTCAGAATCCAGATCTGAGTTTGGATTCGTGAAGGCAAAGCCGAGGCGGTGACTTCCATCCGGGTAGTTCATGGCTCCAAAGCGATCTGCAAGGGTAACGATCTCCTTATTAGACATTGAAGTCCTTTCTTTATGCATATGCATGGGATCCTCCACCAAGAGGTGGACATCGTAAGTGATTCCTTGGTTGAGTCTGCCTCTAGAGCCAGAAGTGTGTAGTACGGCATAAGCATGCTGTGTGAAGCCCATCTAAACTGTTAGTCTGGATTGGTGATGGTTATGGGTAAACCGGAGAATACTCCGTGGATTTGATGCTGTGTAAGATATATGCGTGTAGCCTCTGTTGTATGGATGTATGGATGTCTGTATGTTGATCTTGGATGCTTTGCAAAATCTCCTGGTTGTCGTGAGAGGTCAATTGGTAGCAACGCCTGGGGAGCGCAAGATAAACCCAGATTACTACACCACTAGGGTGGGTTGATCTATATTAGTTGAGGGGTCGATTGGTGGCAATGCCTGGGGAGCCGAGTTAAACCCAGCTTGCTACTCCACTAGGGTGGGTAGATCTGTATTAGGATGGGAGGTCGATTGGTGGTAATGCCTAGGGAGCATAGATACACCTGGCATGCTATACCACTAGGGTCGGTCGATCTGCTCATGTTTGCTGTGGGGTTAGTACCTCTGAGTGGGATGGACGGAATGTCACCAACCTATGAGATTGATCGACTAGGACCGACCAACCAACAAGTTAAAAACCTTTGATCGGCGGTGGACGACTGGTAAATCCTGTACACCAATAAGGTGCCCTGAGTGCACGGAGCATCTGGTGGATACCGACGTTTGTGACATGGTTGTGATTGGTGGCTTGATCGATATTATGATGGCAATGCATACAGGGAAGGAACCACTGTCCCGAGTAAGGGGTAGGGTCGTTATAATTGGTCAGCTAATACTGAACGTTGCTTTGTTTCCCGCTCTTGGGATGGATGATTATTTGTAGGTGCTGGTGGATTGAATTGAATTGAGTGGAATAAAGGCTTGCTGCGAAGGCCCTTGTAGGCCGTGTGAAAATGTTTGGATTTCATGTGTGGCCGGCCTGCGTGCCGATGTATGAAATTGTATATTTTTGTAAAGAGCAACTTGTAAGGCCTTAAGGCCGTGAGCGTGTGTGTGTTGTAAACATTCCTTATATATATATATATATATATATATATATATATATATATATATATATATATATATATATATATATATATATAGGTGGAGTTTATATATTAGTGGACATTTGATGTGCTGAGTTCATCTAACAGAAAATGCTGCACTAGAATGCTTTGAGTTAGACTACGAGTAGAATGAGATTTTGATATTCCACTTGTAATTTCTTCGTTTGTCTGTGAAATATGGCATGGGGCCCCTACCGGACCCACTGTTATATTCCATGGAACGAATGGTGGCGTTACAAAGTGGTATCAGAGCCAGGTTTGAGATTTTTGGGAGGGAGAACATAATGGAACTCACGAATATCCACTATGAATGTTATACATGCATGTGAGGAGCGTGAATGTGACGTCAATGTATAGTGACCATTATGAAATGGATGATTAATGGTGTTTTGTATATTGCTTGGTGGCGAGGAGTGGTGCTGGGCAGTCTGAGCCCGAGCGTTCGGACGAGAGTGCGGCACCAGTTGAAGCGCCTACACCTCCCTCGGCGGAGACCATACATGTGGTGACTGAGATAGTGCTCGATGTGTTACAAGCACAGCCTACTAGGCAGGCAAGGCCTGCAGGGGTGCCAGTACGGCCCGGTGCAAGGCAAGAGCGCGCTGAAGTTGTGGTGGACGAGCAAGCAACGGATGAGCAGTTGAAAAGGTTTATGGAGTTTCATCCACCTACGTTTGGTGGGGTGATTTCCCCAACGCAGGCGAAGGATTGGATTGCAAGAGTGAAGAGGATCCTGACTGTAATTAGGACTGCGGAGGAGCAGAAAGTGACCTTAACCACTTTTCTGCTAGAAGGAGATGGAGACTGTGGTGGGATGACGTGGAAGTGCATCACTTGGCAGGTCGAGGATTAGAGGAGGTCTCAATTGATGAATTCTCACGATTGTTTCTAGCCAAGTATTTGCCAGTGTCGCAGCGAATTGCGATGGAAAATGAATTTCAGCATCTGGTGCAGGGTGAGACTGATATTGACACGTACCTGCATGAGTTTACTAGACTGGGGCGCTATTCGGGGTCTACATTCGCTGAAGAGGCTCGGAAGACGAATCGCTTTTACGAGGGACTGCGTGACGAGTTAAGGTTGGCACTCTCGAGTTAGGTGAACCAAGGCTTCCAAGCGTTGGTAGATACAGCCCGTGTGTTGGAGAAGGATTTGAAGTGGGTACAAGAGAAGAGAAGCCTGGCAGTGGCGAAGCCGGAATTTAAAGTTCCGCAATCGGAACAGTCGGAGTTGAAGAGACGCGATAAGAAAAGGTTAGGCCTGATGAATCAACTCGTCAATTGTCTCTTCGGGGGCAACATATAGGCAAGGATGTGTTGATACACGAACATGTTTTAACTGTGGAAAGCAAGGACATGTAGCCCGTTATTTTTGGAATACCCCGTCAAGGACTGAGAAAAGAACAGGTGCGTCTTATGAAGAAAAGGGCAAAGCAGTGGCTGAGTCATCTGCATCCCGGACGCAACCTCGACTGCAAAATTTGGAGGTACAATAGCCGCATAACTCAATTGGTGATGTTCAGCCTCTCATGTTTAATTTGGAACTCCAAGTGGCTAGTAAATGATATATGCAAAATAATGCAGGTGAGCGGAAGTAATCATAGAATCGTGACCTGTCGTACTGTGGTGATATGACTAAGTGTTGTATATAAGGCATGAATAATGAGATGGTTGTGTAATCGAGCGATCATGGTGTATGTCTATGATGTTTTTGGCTGATGAAATGGTGAATGGATGGATGTGCACCTGTTAGGGATATGTATATGTGTATGTTCTGAATGTGATGTTTGTTTTGTGCGATGCCTTGGGGCGAGCCAAGCTATGGCCTCTGAGCTCTAACCCGGCTCGCTTTATTCAGGTGATCAGTTGCTTATGGTGCAAGAGGAGTGGTTCGGTGAATGTCTGTAGTCGAGCCAAATTTCAGGATGAAATTTTTTTGAAGGAGGGGAGGATTGTAACACCCAAAGCCCAAGTTGGGTTCAGTTTGGGTGACACGACCTGGGACACGGGCGTGTCCTAGTGCATGTCATGATCGGGTCATCGAACTGTGCTTGACAATCATCGAGAGGCAAGCAAAGGGAGTACTCGCCTGTGGCACAGGCGTGTCACAGGGCATGTACTTTGCGGGATTCATCCAGGATTGCACGTGTTGAGAGACACGGGTGTGTCTTAGGTTACACGGCCTGGGACACGGGCGTGTCCCATGGCCGTGTCCCGCTCGGGTGAGCTGCTGTTATGCTGGGTGAAGTACACTGCTGCCAAACACGGGCGTGCTGACCATGACACGGGCATGTAGGGTATGACATGGGCATGTCACACGGCTGTGTACTGTTTGGATTCGAGTCGGTTGTGTGCCGCTTAATGGACAGGGCCTGTGACACGGGCATGTTACAAGGCATGTCTGGTCGTATTCAGCTTCTTTTTGGGCAAATCATGGTTGTTTATTCCCTTATCCTGGATCTAAGGGCCCAGGCTCTCCCCTGCTAAGATAAGGCCGAGAATGAGGGATCAATGCCTTCATTTCATTCCTTCTTCTCATTCTCAAAGAGAGAGAAAGGGAGAGCAAGGGAACAAGGAAGGGAAAGGGAAAACCAGCTGCTGGAGGGGCTGCAGAGTGCGAAATCCAGATCCGAGTTTGGATTCGTGAAGGCAAAGCCGAGGCAGTGAATTCCATCTGGCTAGTTCATGGCTCCAATGTGATCTGCAAGGGTAACGATCTCCTTATTGGACATTGAAGTCCATTCTTTATGCATATGCATGGGATCCTCCACCAAGAGGTGGACATCGTAAGTGATTCCTTGGTTGAGCCTGCATCTAGAGCCGGAACTATGTAGTATGACATAGGCATGCTGTGTGAAGCCCATCTGGATGGTTAGTTTGGATTGGTGATGACTATGGGTAACTGGAGAAGACTCTGTGGATTTGATGTTGTGTAAGATATATGTGTGTAGCCTCTGTTGTATGGATGTCTGGATGTTGATCTTGGATGCTTTGCGAAAGCTCCTGGTTGTTGTGAGAGGTCAATTGGTAGAAATGCTTGGGGAGCGCGAGATAAACTCGGCTTGCTACACCACTAGGGTGGGTTGATCTGTATTAGTTGAGGGGTAGATTGGTGGCAATGCCTGGGGAGCCGAGTTAAACCCGGCTTGCTACTCCACTAGGGTGGGTCGATCTGTATTAGGATGCGAGGTCGATTGGTGGTAATGCCTGGGGAGCACAGATACACCCGACGTGCTACACCACTAGGGTGGGTCGATCTGCTCATGTTTGCTGTGGGGTTAGTACCTCTGAGTGGGATGGACGAAATGTCTCCATCCTGCGGGATTGGTGGACTAGGACCGGCCAACCAACAAGTTAAAAACCTCTGATCGGCGGTGGACGACTGGTATATCCGATACACTAATAAGGTGCCCTGGGTGCACAGAGCATCTGATCGATACCGGCGTTTGTGACATGGTTGTGATTGGTATCTTGATCGATATTATGATGGCAATGCATACAGGGAAGGAACCACTACCCCGGGTAAGGGGTAGGGTCGTTATAATTTGTCAGCTAATGCTGACCGTTGCTTTTTTTACCGCTCTTGAGATGAATGATTATTTGCAGGTGCTAGTGGATTGAATTGAATTGAACGGAATAAAGGCTTGCTGCAAAGGCCCTTAAAGGCCGTTTGAAAAATGTTTGGATTTCATGTGTGGCCGACCTACGTGCCGATGTATGAAATTGTATATGTTTGTAAAGATAAACCTATAAGGCCTTAAGGCCGTGAGCGTGTGTGTGTTGTAAACATTCATGATATATATATATATATATATATATATATATATATATATATATATATATATATATATATATATATATATATATATATATATATATATATATATAAAGGTGGAGTTTATATATTAGTGGACATTAGCTGTGCTGAGTTCATCTAACAAAAAATGCTACGCTAGAATGCTTTGAGTTAGGCTACGAGTAGAATGAGATTTTGATATTCCACACGTACTTCCGTCGTTTGTCTGTGAAATATGGCATGGGGCCCCGGCCGGACCCACTGTAATATTTCATGGGACGAATGGTGGCGTTACACCTCAACCGCCGGGCGAATGGAGAGAAGCTGCTGGGAAGCCGCCAGTTTGGCCTTCATTATGGCTGTTTCAGCAACGGTGGCCTCCCTTGACATGATCGTGTCAATGAAGTTGCGCTGTAGGGTGATGCCATGGTGCAAAACATTGTGCACAAGCACGAACGCCTGCATCTGGATTCTGGCGGTGTCATAGGAGAGAGGTCAGGGGAGCTACCAGTCAGAAGCACGGGCATCCTGCCGGTTGTACATCACGAAGCCTAGCGCAAAGTCCTCACCAGTAATTGATTCTCGCTCCGTCCAGTCGGGGAGAATGGAGGAGATTGAGACCCGGTTGGCTTTGGGGTCCCACTGGAGCAGGGGATGGCCTTCCGCATCAAGGAACTTCCCACTGATGCCCAAGTTTCGATGCCCCTTAGGCTCTGGCTTGGTGGGGGCATCAGCGGGGATCTTAGTAACTTCCTTAGTGGTTGTCGCTCCGCCGATAGCGGGAGGGTTTTCGGCCGGAGTCTGGGTGGCTGTCGCTTTGCTGACAGCAGGAGGAATCTCGATCGGGGTCTCGACAACAGACTTGCCCTTGTCTGCAGCGCTTAATTTCTTGGAGGGAGCTGGAGGAGTGGAGTTGGGCTTCTGCTTTCGGCCAATGGGCGCGGATGAGGAGCCGGACTCCTTTCGGCAGGCTTGGGCAGCAGACTTGGTGAGACCAGGCTGCTGGCGAAATCTCTGGCTTCATCTAAGGTTTGGCGGAGAGGAATTTCTCGTTCACCTGTGAAAGCCTTAATGATTAAAAGTTTGTAATTTATGACGAAGGGTTGCACAAGAGGGCCGGAAAGGTACCTTCCTCGGGAGGAACAGGTTGAAGAGAGTCTAGGCCTCGCTGCAGGAACTATACGTCCAACGCTTTTGACCCGAAGAAGTTGACCAAGGAGCTCTCTCGCCCCCAAGGGCAGAAGGCTTATATGTAGCCTCGTCGTACTGTATGGGCACGAGGGGTATGTTGCCAAAAGGCCCAAAGATGAAGACAAACCTCTTCTCCCTGTGGTGATGTTTGTTGGCGAGACCCTCTGTTTTCACCGACTGCCCCGAAAGGAAAACAGACCCTCCCTTGGCCCTGAAGTTGAATAGATTCCAAAATATAGCCAGACTAAATTCGATCCTCCCCCCCCCCCCCCCCCCCCCCCCCCCCCCCCCGCATGTAGCAGGAAAAAGCCACCAGGATGGTGACAGAGTTTGGGTTGAGCTTGTCCGGCACCACCCCATAATAGCGTAGGGCCTGGTGAACTTCCGGATAGAGAGGTAGGCAGAAGCCTACCTCAAAGTGCTCCAAGGGATGGCGAGCTCCCCTTTCCGCACGAGGTTTACACTATCATCGTTACCAGGGTGTCGCGCGACAAAACTTGGCGTGATGTAGTTCTCGGATATTGTGAGAAATTACACCTGTGTGAGCCGGCAGTGTGGGAAGTTGTGATCCAAGAAGGTTTGCGCGCACCTTGAGCGACACTCAGTCTCGCCAGACATTATGATGAAAGGAGAGAGAGAAGGGGTTGACGAGCGAGAAACTCTGAGTTGTAGATGACAGCGCGAGCAGGTTAAGGAGGACGACAAAGTCGCGGAATCAGGTAGAAGAAAATGCGGTAGGTGGACTTATTTATAGAAAGAAAGGTAATCATTAGGAATTTCCAAGACGGCGGAAATGCGCTAGCAAATTTAGATGTTTTTTTCACTTCATTCTCTGCCCCGCCAATGTCTCTTGCACCTGCAAATGGCGAGAGCTTCTGGGAAAAACCCCAACAAAAAAAAAAAGAACAATGAATGGAGAAAAAGGTCTGGGAGCTGGGTTCTCGGCAAGATGAACAAAATAACAAATTATATGAGAACTGAAAAAGGAAAGCGAAGCATAAATATATACAAGGGGCGTCTCGTGAGGCGAGAGCCTAAAAATAATAATTATAAATAATGTCTCAACAATTGATGAGGTACAAGCGGGAAGGGTAGGCTGAGAGGCTTAGGAGGGTAAAAGCGAGACCCTTCTTGGTTTAATACTACTCCTAGTGCCATCGACCTCGACCTCGCCTTCCCGACTTTGGGGGCACCCACGGGTAGTGGTAGGCCGTGAGGGCGGTGAGCCCCTGGTTGTCTAAGTGCAGCTGATCTCGCATTCGCGCAATGTGCTGCCGAGGGTATGTCTCCTCACACTCTACCCAGCACTCCTATTCGCCGAGCAGCTGGGTGTAGTCCCTTTCGATCACCGACATCCGGCATTGCACTGACTTTTCAAGGTTCGTCAACATTAGTGAGTCGGCTTGGCGCATCACGATGAGCTTCATCAAGACTTCCATTATCTGCTTTCGCCAGGTCCTGTCATTCCCTTCGGCGTCAAGATATTCCTCCATGTCACTGGGATAGGGTAGGGGCGAGACTGCCTCCTCCTCTTCATCTGCTTCAGCCTTTACAGCTGCCGGATCTAGAGAGAAAATTTTTAGTCAAAGTCATGCAAGTGCTGGAACACTGGGCAAGGATGGCTTAACTATAACTGGGGGTGGGCTCTTGGCGGCAGACTGGAGAGAGGGACCTGGCTGTCCTTCCATGCCTTTCGCGCTTTTCCCAAATAGAAGGTGAATCGGCTTGCCCTGTCCTGGACAGTGCCTCACGTGCTCTAGAGTATCGCTCACGACCAGCTGGAGGGCAACAATATCTCTTTTCGCCGAAGGCTGAGACCCTAGCGCGGGAGCATCTGGTACGGTTGTAACCCTCCCAGGCATGAGGGGATGGTCGGCTGCGTCATTAGCGGGATCATTGGGCAATGGAATTAGGGGGCTCCGCTGGGTGAGCTTGGGGCTGTCGGTGATGAGAGCTGCAAGGAAATGAGTCAGTGGGAGGAAAGCAATTCACAAATGATAAATCAATTAGAAATATTACTGGGCTAGATCTGGGTGGTTGGGGGGATGGCCTCCGAGACCAGCGGTGGGTTCACGCCCGGGGGATGAATCAGCTTAGTATCTGCCGAAGGGTTCTCGACAGCAGCTTCCAAGACCTACCAACGAGAATGAAAACACGTCAGAAGCAGTAAAAGTACGACTATACTAAAGGGTGAGGTGAGACGAATACCTCCGACAGGGAAGGAGGGTTCTCGGCTCGATCGGGGGTTGGGGAGGGCGAGGCAGGAACATTCTTTAAGTGGTCTCACCTGACCGACGTAGCCTTCCTCTTATTTGGTCGTGACGGCGTGCTGGCCAGCTTCTCGCACATGAGCCAGGGGGCCACCCCGACACAGTTAGCGCGGGCTCTCTCCTGAGCTGCGGCAAGACTAGCTTGGAGTTCTTTCGAGAGTGGCTTCTCGCTACTCTTGGCATACATCTTGACAAACTTGCGGAGCTAAAGTGCAAGATGACGACAACGACGGTGGCTTGGAAACTAGCCTAGCGGCATATATGTACCTGGCTAGGGTGGGGCGCACCCAAGATTCCCTTCCAGGTCAGCAAGAGCCTAGCAAATATCTAGGGTTGGACGTTTCTTTCCGAGCACAAGGCTAGCTCGCAAAGTGCGGGGATTGTGTGCACCCCCATATTCGCTGGGTGGAACCAAGATGCCCCAAGGACCCAGATTGGGCTAGCTTTGGGCTAAAACCATATCCGATAAGTAAGTGGGCGGGAAGGCTCCCACCCTGTGCAGGCAAAGGGGCTCGGGCCTTGGGCCACTGGGAACCCACCAGCCTTTAGCGTTGTGTAACGCCCCGAAAATTGTGTGTGAGTCGGTCGTGAAAAAAGGGATTTTTGGTGCCTGTATAGGGGTACACGGCCTAGGACACGGGCGTGTCGAAGGCCGTGTCTGGCTGGTGTTTTTGGTCGTTTTCATCACGAGAAGGACACGACCAGGAACACGGCTAGAGGACACTGGCGTGTAATGTGACACGGGCGTGTGCCTACCCGTGTCAGTAACCGTGTCCCGATGGGTCGTGTCCGTTGCCATGGCGGTTTTGCGTGACACGCCCCCGGACACGGGCGTGTCGAGAGTGAAAGAAATTATACGTAATCACCTAGAGGGGGGGGGGGGTGAATAGGTGACTTTATCTTTTTAAACTTTTAGGCAGATTATATCACAGATTTATAACTAATTCTTCACAGCAATCAATCAGCAATCACAACATAAACAAGCACACAGTGAACACACAGATTTATAGTGGTTCCCCAAGGTTTGAGTACATCCACTTTCCCCCTTCGCCTATCTAGTAGTGTACTAGATTCGGCCAAACTCCTCCACTATCTCAGATCCTCAGATCTTACACTCAGAACCCCAAACAGGTTCCTACAGCTCAGGCCCAAGGCCCTACAACTCAGTATTCTCCAAAGACCTACACTCAGCCACAACATGCCTACACTCAGCCACAACATGCCTACACTCAGCCACAACAGGCCAACACTCAGAGAAATAGATCTCCTACACTCAGGCACACAGACCCTACCACTCAGCCTTTATAATTAAAGGCTTACAACTCAGATCCCTAAGGATCCTACAAGAAATTTAGAATACAAAGAATATACCTACAACTCAGAAAAAGAGAGATGATTTGACAGGTTCTTGATGAGTTCTTGGAAGAACTCTGCTGAGATCAACCTCACTTGGCTTTCTTCAAAGCTTCTTGAATGTAGAACATAATAGGATTGATTCTCTGCAGCTGATCTTCTATCACTGCAACTTAAGATTCAGAACTAGGTCTGAACCCTTCTTCACAGCCTGGTTCCAACGGCTGTCTTCTTGGATGGATCTCTCTCTCTCTCCAACTACTTAGATCTTTACTTGAAATGATTCTTCAATGAATTGCTAGATCTTCTTCTCTTTTTCAATCTCTTGATCATCTCTTTCTGTTGACAGTATAATCCTATATATATGCCTTCTTCATGGTGACCGGCTGATCCGGTTCCTAACAGCTTTCTGACAACTCTGACAGTTGCAGTAGACCGGCTAGAATGGCAGCTGTCATGTCATCCAGTCACTTCTTGAAATATCTGTAACTATCTGAAAGTGTCGAGACAATCTGTCTTTAAGTGTCGACACTTATAGACTAAGTGTCGACACAAGTAGACTAAGTGTCGACACTAGCCTTCAAGGTGTCGACACAACTTCTTGTGTTGTAGATTTTACTTCTTGACACTGCTTCTTCATCATGTGTCGACACTGATATTGTGTGTCGACATAACTTCTTGTTCTTCAGTACTTAGTTGAATTCTTGTAAGTGTCGACACAACTTCTTTGTGTCGACACATCTCCTTGTGTTGAACTTGCTGAGTGTCGTCACATATTCTTAGTGTCGACACCTGCCTTCTGTGTTGATACTTTCTGAGTATCGACACAGCTCCTTGTGTCGACACATTCTTCTTATGTTGAGACTTTTGCTGAGTGTCGACACATCTCCTTTGTGTCGACACTTGTACTTAGAATTTTGTTGAACTTTGCTAAGTGTCGACACAGCCTGCAAGTGTCGACACTTTCTTCATGTGCTGAGTCTTCTGCTATGTGTCGACACATTCTTCATTATGTCGACACTTTCTTCAAGTGTTGAGTCTTCTGCTGTGTGTCGACACATACTTCATTATGTCGACACTTATACTTAGACTCTGCTGAAATTTGCTGAGTGTCGACACAGCCTCCAAGTGTCGACACTTCTTGATGTAGACACAGTTCCTCTGGGTGTCGACACTGCTTCTAAGTGTCGACACTGCTTCACTGGACTTTTCTTCATTGAGTGTCGACACAACCTGTATGTGTCGACACTTTCTGTCTGGTGTCGACTCTGCATCACTGGTGTCGACACAAGTACTCCAAGTGTCGACACTGCTTGCCTGGGTGTCGACACAAGTCTTCTTAAGTGTCGACACATTCCTTTTGGGTGTCGACACATGGACTTAGAAACTTTTCATCTTTCCCTGCAAATACTTAACCTGCACAAGGCAACTCAAAATACATCAAATACATTTTGATGTATATCATTGAGTAGGGCGAGGCTTCTTCAAATCAGGTACATTCATTCCAATGTACCCAACAATCTCCCCATATTTGGAGAAGTCATAACCCTTAGTCAATGATATACACCATACATAACAAAAGCACAGTATGATGTAAAACAGGATTATGCAAACAGGAAAAACATAAGCATGTATTAAACAAAACATGTATACACAAATATCATCTCAAAACAATTATGTAATAGATTTATCACACATTACATTGTTCTAACAACTTTGTCATATTCATTATACAAAAGTTTACAGAGTGTTTAAAATCAAAAGATTACAACTGTAAACTAAAGATAATTCTATTCTATTTCTGTTCAGCCTCCTTGATAACTATGCCCTTCCCAGACTGTATCTTTGCTTGAACAGGGGCTTCAGCATCTTCAGCAGCAGCAGGCTTCTTGCCTTTAAGATCCTTCTTCTTTTGCTCTTCAGCTTTAATCTTCTGCCTCTCAAAGTAATGATAAGGCTTGGGAAAGTACTTGCTAGGCTCCTGGGCAGTAGGAGGTAGCTTTCCCATCTTATCCTTTCTCCTATATTGCACAATGGCTTCTTGCCTGGTCTCATGCCTCCTCCACTCCAGTTCAGAAAACCACTTGTTTCTATCTTGAATATTGTCTTTGGCAGCCTTCCATGCAGTTAAGATAATATTCCTTGAAGTGGGGCTCCACTGTTCAAAATCAGGCCTTTGTTCAGCTTGCTCTCTGAACCTCTTCTTAGACAACTGAGTCTCTTGTTCCTTCAGCAACAAGGCTTCTTGTGCTTTCAGTATGGCCTCTGACACAGGCTGAACCACTTTTTCTATGATGACATTTTGCTTTCCCTCAGGTGGGCTATACATGGACTGTATATCTGCTTGTACCATATCAAAGTCTGGTGGAGGATAGATCACCTGAGCTACTTCAGCTTGCTCACCTCCAAGATAGGCAGGATTAATCCCAGACTCTGCTACATTATCATCATCACATAAAGGAGGATAACCAAGAGTGGCTCTGATGGAATTGGAAATCCATTTTGCATGATCAGAGCCTGCTTTGACTAATACCCTCTCCCCCTTTATGACTTCTCTTTCCATGTGATCCCTTAGATCATCTTTCTGAAACCTTATTTGGGCATCCAAATAGTTTACTCCATCCTTAAAGTAAGGTTTCAACCTGTGGAGTTTTTCATTGATCAACTTCTGAGAATCTTGAATTGCAGAAGTTACAGCAGTTAGGCTCTCTTGCAGTACTTTGTCAAATTCTTCTTTGGTAGTGGTCAGGGCTGCATTCTGGGCAGTTGCTATATTCTTTAGTTCAGTGACAATAGCATTGTGGGAAGCTGTAAAATTATCATTCATCCTTATTTGATTCTCCAGAACATAGCCTTGCTTCAGTGCAATATCATCTACTTGAGCTTTTATCTTCTCGTGATGAGTGGCTAGATAGACTACTGCATTCCCTCCCTTATGGAAGCAGTCAGTCATCTCCTTATTATTTAGATTCATCTCAAATCTAATAGACTTAATGTCTTGGGCCAGATCAAATTGTAAAGACTTATGCCCCTCATCCATATATGTTTCTATTGCTTTCCTTTGCTCATCAAGCTTTATTTGCATTGCAACCATCAGAGAACTGTAATCTGCAGATGGTGCTGGCTGTGGTGTAGGCTGTGGTGTTATGGTTTGCAGAGCTTTCTTATAATTCTGGCTCCTTCTTTTAAAGACTTGGAATTTCCTTTTCTTTGCTTTTGCAGCCTCCTCATCTTCAGAAGCTGATGTGCTTGCTATTTCTACCCTCTCCCTAGGTAGCTCCTCAACATCCTTTGACTTCTCAGGCTCTTTCCTTGCAGTTTCTTCTAGAATCTCCACTTGCTCCCCCTCAACTTGGGACTTCTCCCCCTCAGCAGCAACACTTTCCTTCTCAAAGTCTGTTTGGTCCAGATTAAGGAAGAGATCTTCCATTGTAAATTCTTGTTGAGGTTGTGATGGAGATTCTCTTATCTCATCAATTACTTGAGTTGGTTCCACTTGATCTGCAATAGATGTGTCCTCCATGACAACATCTTGGGGTTGGCTATGTGTTGGAGTTTGCTGATTAACATTATGTAATGAATCAGACAAAACATCATCCTCAATAGGGAAGTTTAATTTATTGATGTCAGTGATTACCTCAAGTATGGTGTGGGTTGCTTGTTCACTCTCTAGTGGAGTTGGCTCTTCCACTAGTAGAGGCTCCCCCTGGATAGAATCCTGGTGAAGAGGGCTAGCCTGTGGTAGCTCCCCCTGCCTGTCTGCAGCTTCTTGTCTATCTGGAGACTTTCCAACAGTTCTAGTTTCTTGTTCATCATCTGGTGTAAATACAACATGCTCTTCAGAGCTACTAGAGGAATCTCGAGCCACAGGGGCTGTCTTCTTCTTTTTCTTTAGGGGTATTACCTTCTCAGGTGTTGGAAATTCCTTGGTCAAGACCTTATCCCATCTTGAGAAGATTCTCATGTCCATATTCCTCATATGATTGATCTTTAATCCTGCAGCTTGGCGCATTACTTCTGGTATACTACCAGCCAAGTAAAGACTTAGTATCCTACCCAAATTGGGTTTCTTCAGGCTCTCCTTAATCTTCTCAAACACTACTGCAGACCAAGCAGTATTTAGTTGGAAGATAAACCTTGTCATTAGACTGAACATATATGCTGAAATCCTGTCATATCCTCCAGACTTGCACAGGATCACCTTGCCAACAATTTCAGAGAGAAATTTTCCTTGGCTGTTCATCCCCTTTCTATTGAATACTGATCCAATTTTCATGTTGGAATCCAAACTACACCAAGTTAATGCTTCCCTAGTTTTAGATGCAGAAACATTCTCTTCTTCCTTAATCCTTGGTAACTGAAGTACCTTTCTCAAACTCTTAGGTGAGACCTTCACCTTTTCTCCATGAACCCTTGACTTTATCTTGAGTCTAGATTCGTCTAGGGTTGCTCCATTCAGAAATTCTAGAACTTCTTTCTTCCATATCTTGGTTGGCTCTGAAACAAGAAAATCTAACCCTGAGTTTGCTATTAGGGTTACCATATCCTTGATCTTTGATTCTGCGTCATCAAACGCTTGCCGCACCAGTTCATATCCTTCATTCACGTTCTCTTCGAGCTTGGGCGCCATTAGGGTTTGAAGAATTTGAATTGAGAGAAGAGAGGTGTCGACACACAAGTTTGGTCTCGAAACTTTGGTGAGCGTGTCGACAGACAACGGCGAAATCCTATTTATACCTTTCTAGGATCGAAGATGAAAGGGCGCGTCAAGAAACTCAAATTGTGTCGACACTGTTGAAAAGTGTCGACACAGACTTATAATGTCTCGACATCTATGTGTCGACACAAGTATAGTGGACAGAATATATGTGTCGACACTTGTTTATGTGTCGACACCACTTAGCTCGACACATGGTCAAGACTTTACTTCACTAATACTGCATAAAGTCTAAGTGTCGACACCACCTTGGATGTGTCGACACCTATCCTGTATGTGTCGACACTAATTCTCTGAAGTATCGACACCAACTTCCTAGATGTGTCGACACCATTTCCCTTAAGTGTCGACACCAATTTTCTGTCTCGACACAGACAACTCTGTGTGTCGACACTATTTTACTTAGCCATTTCTGTAAACTTATTCTAAGTTTATCATACCTAATTCAATTTTGAACCTATTGAATTTGGTTTCTTCTAGGGGCTTAGTATACATGTCAGCTAGTTGATTATCTGTATTTACATATTCTAGTGAAATATCTTCTTTTTCTACATGTTCCCTTAGAAAATGATATTTTATTTCAATGTGTTTAGTTCTACTATGGGAAACAGGATTGTTTGCAATAGATATAACACTAGTAGAATCACAAAACAGTGGTGTTCTACTTACTTGAATACCATAATCCTCAAGCTGATGTTGTATCCATAGAAGTTGAGCACAGCAACTTCCTGCAGCCACATATTCTGATTCTGCTGTGGAGATAGCCACACTTGTTTGTTTCTTGCTACTCCATGATATCAGTCTTCCACCTAGGAATTGATAGGTACCAGTTGTACTTTTCCTATCTTCCTTGCAGCCTGCAAAATCTGCATCTGAATAACCTGTCAGTTCAAAGTCTCCATTCCTAGGGTATAGTACCAAAGGCCTAGATAAGGAGTGCCCTTAAGATATCTCAGTATTCTTTTGACTGCTGTTAAATGAGACTATTTAGGGCAAGCTTGGTACCTAGCACAGACACATGTAGCATACATGATATCTGGTCTACTTGCAGTCAAATATAGAAGGGAGCCAACTATCTCTCTATACAAAGTCTCATCTACAGGTTTCCCTGCATCATCTTTGCTAAGAGACATACTTGACCCCATAGGAGTCTTCATGGTACTGGATGATTGCATACCATACTTTCTTATCAGTTTTAGGATGAACTTAGACTGGCATATGGATAAACCATTCTCAGTCTGTCTAACTTGGAGACCCAAGAAGAACTTAAGTTCCCCCATACTGCTCATCTCAAATTGTCCTTGCATAAGTTTTGCAAACTTTTTGCAAAGACTACTTTCAGTAGACCCAAATATTATGTCATCTACATATATTTGGACTAGTATGATCTTGCCTCTAGATTCCCTAAAGAATAGAGTCTTGTCTATTTTCCCCCTTGAGAATTTATTCTCAATGAGGAAACTAGACAGGGTTTCATACCAAGCCCTAGGGGCTTGTTTTAACCCATACAAAGTCTTCCTAAGTCTATAGACATAATTAGGTTGAGTTGAATCAACAAAACCTGATGGCTGTTCCACATAGACCTCTTCCTTTAGATTACCATTCAGAAAGGCTGACTTAACATCCATTTGGTATACTTTAAATCCTTGATAGGTTGCATAGGCCAGGAACATCCTTATGGCTTCCAGTCTGGCTACTGGAGCAAAGGTTTGATCAAAGTCAATACCTTCTTCCTGCCTATATCCTTTAGCAACCAGTCTTGCTTTGTTCTTAATAATCACTCCATGTTCATCCATCTTGTTCCTAAAGATCCACTTGGTTCCAATTATGTTGTGGTCTTTTGGTTTAGGAACAAGCTCCCAGACTTTGCATCTCTTGAACTGATTCAGCTCCTCTTGCATTGCCTCAATCCAATGAGGGTCTAGGATGGCTTCTTCAAACTTCTTTGGCTCTACTTGGGATAAAAAACTGGAGTAGAGTACTGAATTTAGATTTCTGCTCCTTGTTTGTACCCCTTGTCTTAGATCACCAATGATTTGATCTGCTGGATGATCTCTTAGATGCCTATTAGCTGGAGGCATCCTGGCTTCAGGTTGAACTCCTTCAGCTTCTTCAACTTGCAGCACTCCTTGGTCTTCTTCTGCATCAGGTGCATGTAGTACTCCCCCTGGACAACAGCCACTATCATCTACATGCTGACTTGCAGTAGATCCTTCTTCAATAGTGAGCTTGTCCATCTTCATAGTCACACATGTGGAGCTGCAAATACTTCTAGACAACTCATGGTTAATAAGTCTAGCTTCATCAAATACTACATGTACTGACTCTTCTACAACTTGAGTAGTCAAGTTGTAGACTCTATAAGCCTTACTATTGTTGCTGTACCCAACAAAGATCCCCTCTTGGGATTTGGCAGCAAACTTGGTCAAGTAAGACTTACCATTGTTAAGTATATAGCTGTTGGAGTTACCATGGTGATCTAGAAGTGGTCAAACATGTAATCTCACTGCCAAGGCGATATGAGCCTGCAGGGTCGCACATAAGAGATGTGGAGAAGTTGGATGATTGACTGTGTTGGTAAAGGTTACCAATCACCGACCTGAATGGGGGTTGTGGGCAAAGTGTTGCCTTAAAGGATCGTCGGGTTGGGCATGTTGCCTTGAAGGATTGGTAAGAATAGTCGACCGAGGGTCGACGAGAATCGTCGAGGATTGGTACTCTGATTCTCGCCGATCGACGAGAATCGTCGAGAATTGGTACTCTGATTCTCGCCGATCGACGTGAATCGTCGACCCACGTTCGGCGTGAATCGTCGAGTATTGTACTATGATTCTCGCCGATCCAAGTGATTCTCGCCGATTGTGATTCTCGCCGATTGTGATTCTCGCCGACTGATTCACGCCGATCCTAACTGATTCTCGCCGATCCTAGGTGATTCTCGCCGACTGATTCTCACCGAATCTGCTGGGTGATTCTCACCGACTGATTCTCACCGAATCTGCTGGGTGATTCTCGCCGAATCTGGAACCCTAGTTTTCTGGGTGGTCTGCAGATAGCGATATTCCTAAGTCTATTTATGCCTTTGGTATAAATAGACACCTAGGGCTTTCGGGTAAGATATCTTTTTCGCTGATCGAATCGAAGCCGATGAAATTGTTCCGCCGTTCGTTCGCTCCGCCGATCCCGAATCCCGCCGACGGAAGGGTTCCGCCGCCGTGATCGCTCCGCCGACCTCCTCCTCTCCGGCGATCGTCGCCGGTATTGCTCTTCCTGGCGCGGACCTAGCAGTCCGTGGAATAGCAAGGTGCGGTCATCATCCTTCCCGATTATCCGTGCGACGGAAAACTCGACGTTCTCCTGCTCGTGTGGATTTCTGCAGAGACGTGGATATTATTCCACGTAGAACTCGCCACTAGCAAGAAGACGAAGCTTGGAGCATCTCCGTTGAGTTGTGACTCAACGCCACCGAGGTAATTTTTGCCTAGTTGTACGTTAACTTCTTGATTCAACTACCATGGCCCGATCCCATCTCTTTTGGGTTTTCTTGATGTTTTTATTTTTCCGCTGCGTGCACAAGTGTTGTGCCATCCTCACAGAGAAACCCAACAGTGGTATCAGAGCCAGGTTTCGGCCATGATTGTTGTATTGGAAGTTTTGTTATTCCAGTGCGTGTAAACCTAGGGATTTAGAAGTGTTCTAAATGTCTAGATTTAGTCTTGGTACCCCGCCAAGAACGTCTGAGATTTCGTGGTAATTTCTAATTGTTAGAAATTGTAGTCTCCTTAGCAGTAAGCATCCCTCGGTTTGTTTTGGATTTTGAATCCAACATAGAGAGATGAGCTTGTCTACTGCCTTAAGTTGAGTTGTCTTTGCTTTTGTCCAATGCATGTAAATCTGAGGATTTGGAAGTTTCCGGATGTTCAGATTTAGCCCTTCCTTCTATCAAATGTTGATGGTGTCAGGTTGTGCACATAAGGGATGCATGTGGTTTTGGAAAAATTGTATTTCCTTGGATGTGCACATTGATCAAATGTTGATCATGGTTAACTGTTAACCTATAATTAAAATCCCTTCATCAAATATTAAGTATTCGGATGCCTTCCGATGGATGACACTCTTCCTGCCTCGATTGATGAAGTGTGGGCTTGCCAAAGCAAGGTGCATTAATCTATCTTGGTAAGGGTGCGAGCGGATAATTATGATATCCCACTGTCGACATCGGGTCCAACTTAACTAGGTGACCTCAAAGGTTGAGTGCCTAGAGGCATAGGGTTAGCATGCACCATATGATGGATGCGAGTAAGAAGTTATTCACCAACCATACAAGAATTGCATGAGGATGCAATTGGCAAGCGTTGCCTACATAAATAACCGCATCGTGAGAGGAAAGCCAAAGCTGACTCATTGTGTTGGTGAAATACGGATCTTGTCCATTAAGAGAGTAGCTCGTATGAACTCTCTGAATTGTTAATGAGGGCTATCATTTCGAATAAAATAGTGGGAGTGTTTTTAATTGAAGTCCAAATTAAAATAAATTGTATTTGAAATTTTGGTACTGATTTTATTCTGCATAAATTCTTGTAGAATTCCATGGCAAGTGTTTCACACTCCACGTTGTCTCTGAGAGCCATCCTTGAGAAGGATAAGCTCAGTGGGACTAACTACATGGACTGGTACAGGAACCTGAGAATTGTTCTCAGGCAAGACCGAAAGCTCTATGTCTTGGAAGAAGAAGCCCCCGAGGTGCCGACCGGGAACTCTTCCCGTGCTGAGAAGGATACTTATAAGAAGTATACTGACGATGCTTTAGATGTCGAATGCCTTATGCTTGCCACTATGAACTCTGAGCTTCAGAAGCAACATGAGAACATGGGGTGCAAGGAGATTGACGAGCATCTCAAGAAAATATTTCAAGGGCAGGCTCGTCAAGAAAGGTTCGACATCACAAAAGCGTTGTTTCAGTGCAAGATGGGAGTTCAAGACTCTGTAGGGACTCACATACTCAAGATGATTGGGTATATAGAGAACCTTGAAAGGCTGGGTTTTCCTCTTGGTCAAGAGTTGGCCACAGATCTGATCCTGCAATCGTTGTCGGACAGTTATGAGCAGTTCGTCTTGAACTACAACATGAATGAGATAGACAAGACACTGCCCGAACTCCTAGGCATGTTGAGAACTGCCGAAATCAATATGAAGAAGGCCAAGCCTGCCAGCCCCATACTGATGGTGCATAAGGGCAAGGGCAAGGCCAAGGGCTCTAAGAAGACGAAGGTGGGACCTAAGTCATATCTTGAGCCCAAGTCTTCTGCATTGATGAAAAAGAAAAGCACGGTGAAGGAAGGGAAATGCCACCACTGTGGCAAGGCCGGTCATTGGCGGAGGAACTGTCCTTCGTACATTGAAGGTCTGCAGAAATTGAAGGGAGGTATGACTTCCGCTTCAAATGTTCACGTTATTGAGATAAACCTTTCTGCTCCTTCATCTTGGGTATTGGATACCGAATGTGGTTCTCACATTTGTACAAATGTGCAGGAACTGGGAAGGAGAAGATTGCTGAGTAAAGGGGAGGTGGACCTTCGCGTCGGCAATGGAGCAAGAGTTGCTGCTGTAGCCGTAGGGGTTTACCGTCTTTCTTTGCCCAGTGGGCTTGTAATAGAACTAGATAATTGTTATTTTGTTCCGGCCATAACTAGAAACATTGTATCTATTTCATGTTTGGACATGATTGGATTTTCTTTTATAATTAAGAACAACTGTTGTTCTATATTTAAGAATGATGTTTGTTATGCTGTAGCCCAATTGTTTAATGGTCTTTATGTTTTGAACTTGGACCATCTGATCTGTAATGTAGAACATAATAAAAGACTAAGAACAAATGACTCGAACCCTACATTTCTCTGGCATTGTCGTTTAGGCCATATCAACGAGAAGCGTATATCCAAGCTCCATAGAGATGGACTTTTGGACTCATTTGATTATGAATCATTTGAGCGATGCGAATCTTGTTTGTTAGGCAAGATGACTAAAGCTCCTTTCACTGGTTATACTGAGAGGGCTGAGGATCTCTTGGGTGTTGTACATAGTGATGTATGCGGACCCATGAGTTCCATGGCTAGAGGTGGGTATTTCTACTTTGTTACATTTACTGATGATTTCAGTAGATACGGATATGTGTATCTTATGAAGTGCAAATCCGAGACCTTTGAAAAGTTCAAAGAGTTCAAGAATGAAGTAGAAAACCAGTTGGGTAAAAGGGTTAAAGCACTCCGATCTGATCGAGGTGGCGAATACCTGAGTCATGAGTTCCGTGATCATCTAAAAGAGTGTGGTATTGTATCACAGCTCACTCCACCTAGAACACCACAACATAATGGTGTGTCTGAGAGGAGAAATCGTACACTGTTAGACATGGTACGTTCGATGATGAGTCATGCAGACTTGCATGTTTCCTTTTGGGGTTTTGCTTTAGAGACTGCTACAATGACATTGAATCGCGCTCCAACGAAAATGATTCTGAAGACACCATATGAGATATGGACTGGGAAGCGTCCTAGTGTGTCGTTTATTAAAATTTGGGGCTGTGAGGCATACGTGAGACGTCAAATGCCTGACAAGCTGGAACCCAAATCGGATAAATGTTATCTGGTGGGATATCCTAAGGAAACAAAAGGGTATTACTTTTACCTACCGTCTGAGGGCAAAGTGTTTGTCGCAAGGACTGGTGTCTTATTGGAGAAAGAGTTCTTATCAAGAAAGACTGAAAAGGTAGAGCTTGAAGAAGTTCAAGAACCACATGTAATGAATGAACCAGAATTGGATTCTGAGACAGGACTACAAGATGTTGTAGCGAGAGAACCTGCTCAAGGAACACACGTCCTACGTAGATCTGGTAGACCAAGGTATGAGCCTGGGAGATATGGATTTCTCATATCTCAAATAGGTAATGTGTTGTTTATGGATCATGATGATGAACCAGCAACCTACCAAGAGGCTATGAATGGACCGGACTCCGACAAATGGCTTGAGGCTATGAAATCCGAAATGGACTCCATATATGCAAACCAAGTTTGGAACTTGGTGGAACCACCTGAAGGGGTTCGACCCATAGGGTGCAAGTGGGTCTTCAAGAAGAAGACCGACATGGATGGGAATGTACAGACATTCAAAGGGCGACTGATGGCTAAGGGTTTCAAGCAAATTTATGGTATTGACTATGATGAGACCTTTTCCCCTGTTGCCATGGTAAAGTCCATAAGGATATTGCTTGCTGTTGCTGCGTATTATGACTACGAGATCTGACAGATGGATGTCAAAATGGCTTTCCTTAATGGAAACCTCCTTGAGGAAGTGTATATGACATAACCCGAGGGTTTTGTATCCCCAGATGAAGCCACTAAAATATGCAAGCTGAATAAGTCCATTTATGGACTGAAACAGGCCTCTCGAAGTTGGAATCTTCATTTTGATGAGAAAATCAAAGAGTTTGGTTTCATCAAGAATGAAGATGAGCCTTGTGTTTACAAGCGAATCGGTGGGAGCATTGTTGTCTTCCTGATATTGTATGTAGATGACATACTGTTGATTGGGAATGACATTCCTACCCTGAAATTGTTAAGAACAACCTAGGGAACTGCTTTTCAATGAAGGATTTGGGTGAAGCGACTTATATACTCGGTATTAAGATCTATAGAGATAGATCGAAGAAGTTGCTGGGTTTGGCCCAGAGTACGTACATCGAAAAGGTGTTGAAGCGGTTCAACATGCTTGAGTCCAAGAAAGGATTTTTGCCCATGTCTCATGGTGTGAATCTCTCAAAGGACTAGTGTCCAAAGTCTTGTGAAGATAAGGACCGCATGAAGTTGATTCCATATGCTTCGGCAATTGGATTAATCATGTACGTGATGTTATGTACTCGACCCGACGTCTCCTTTGCTTTGAGCATGACTAGCAGGTATCAGTCAGACCCCGATGAGTGTCACTGGATTGCAGTCAAGAATGTCCTGAAGTACTTGAGAAGGACTAAGGATGTGTTCTTGGTGTATGGTGGAGAGGAAGAGCTCGTTGTAAGTGGTTACACGGATGCTAGCTTCCAAACTGATAGAGACGACTCCAAGTCTCAGTCAGGTTTTGTGTTTTGCCTGAATGGAGGAGCTGTGAGTTCGAAGAGTTCCAAGCAAGAGACAGTTGCTGATTCTACAACATAGGCCGAGTATATCGCCGCAGCTAATGCGGCGAAGGAGGCTGTATGGATTAGGAAATTCATCGGCGAGCTTGATGTAGTTCCTAGCATTGTTGGTCCCGTAGTTCTCTACTGTGATAACAATGGTGCAATTGCACAATCTAAGGAACCTAGATCCCATCAGCGCTCCAAGCATATACTTCGGCGGTTTCATCTTATTCGTGAGATTGTCGAACGAGGAGATGTGAACATTTGCAGAGTGCCGACTGAGGAGAATATTGCGGATCCACTGACAAAGCCTCTCGCGCAGAGAAAGCATGATGGTCATACTAGATCGATGGGTATACGATACCTAAATGATCAACTCTACTGAGAATCTTGTGGATTACATGTGAACATGTATTTTGTTGGCTATTTGTTCATATGATGAACATTGTACCTAGTTTTTCTCTTACAATTAATGGCAAGTTCTTTTATTATGAATTTTTCTATATGATAGTTGAATGTTAACATAATAGATACCCTTAGAATGTTCTCTTCCATGGGACATCAAGTACGTGACTTGAATGTGAGAGCCTATGATTTATTTGAAGCTTCATTCTTAAAAGGTCCCTGGTCGAGTATCATCATAGGAGCTAAGGGTGATGATGGTACATGAAGACTAGCACGTGTGTTGACCGATGACCGGTTCTCATAGGTCATGATATTGTGATATCAAGTCATCACGTGGGTGCTTGTTAGTGAACAAGTTGTACTGGACAGACCCAACCTGAGACTACTCTGTGGATTGTCATCCAATTGTGTCACGAGTAGGTCTCAATTGATAATGGTGTTGTGGTCCTTTGACCTGAAGTCACGGCATTCATCAAGTGAGGAAGAGCGTGCTTTGATGCCATCTAAAGTCTTCCTTGAGAAAGGTTGATGATAAGGGTGGTTGTTGGGCATGTTACGAATCATTTGGGTGTTTGTGTGTGAGCAGATATGTGATTTGTCCTCCTGTATGATAGGAGTTACATCCATGGGCCCCTTGATGGAACTGGACTGAGAAATGCATGGCCATGCTTGGTTGAGTCAATATGTGATATTGGACTCACCATTCTCTGGAAGTCCGTCCTGGATCAAGAAACTTGGATTGAGCTATTACGAGGGTGACACGGTACATGCCTCTAGTTCTTTCCGGATGTAAGGGACAAAAGGACAAAGACAACGCTGATACATTGGTCATAAAGGCTTATGAGTTATAAACTCTTATTGCTTGGGGAGCAATGATGCATTGCTAGATGCCGCTCATTGTTTGTGAGGTTTTTGGTTTGATACTTTCAAGATCAAGTGGGAGTCTGTTGGAGTTACCATGGTGATCTAGAAGTGGTCAAACATGTAATCTCACTGCCAACGCGATATGAGCCTGCATGGTCGCACATAAGAGATGTGGAGAAGTTGGATGATTGACTGTGTTGGTAAAGGTTTCCAATCACCGACCTGAATGGGGGTTGTGGGCAAAGTGTTGCCTTAAAGGATCGTCGGGTTGGGCAAATGTTACCTTGAAGGATTGGTAAGAATAGTCGACCGAGGGTCGACGAGAATCGTCGAGGATTGGTACTCTGATTCTCGCCGATCGACGAGAATCGTCGAGAATTGGTACTCTGATTCTCGCCGATCGACGTGAATTGTCGACCCACGTTCGGCGTGAATCGTCGAGTATTGTACTCTGATTCTTGCCGATCCGGGTGATTCTCGCCGATTGTGATTCTCGCCGATTGTGATTCTCGCCGACTGATTCTCGCCGATCCTAACTGATTCTCGCCGATCCTAGGTGATTCCCGCCGACTGATTCTCACCGAATCTGCTGGGTGATTCTCGCCGACTGATTCTCACCGAATCTGCTGGGTGATTCTCGCCGAATCTGGAACCCTAGTTTTCTGGGTGGTCTGCGGATAACGATATTCCTAAGTATATTTATGCCTTTGGTACAAATAGACACCTAGGGCTTTCGGGTAAGATATCTTTTTCGCTGATCGAATCGAAGCCGACGAAAGTGTTACGCCGTTCGTTCGCTCCGCCGATCCCGAATCCCGCCGATGGAAGGGTTCCGCCGCCGTGATCGCTCCGCCGACCTCCTCCTCTCCGGCGATCGTCACCGGTATTGCTCTTCCTGGCGCGGACCTAGCAGTCCATGGAATAGCAAGGTGCGGTCATCATACTTCCCGATTATCCGTGCGACGGAAAACTCGGCGTTCTCCTGCTCGTGTGGATTTCTGCAGAGACGTGGATATTATTCCACGTAGAACTCGCCACTAGCAAGAAGACGAAGCTTGGAGCATCTCCGTTGAGTTGTGACTCAACGCCACCGAGGTAATTTTTGCCTAGTTGTACGTTAACTTCTTGATTCAACTATCATGGCCCGATCCCATCTCTTTTGGGTTTTCTTGATGTTTTTATTTTTCCGCTGCGTGCACAAGTGTTGTGCCATTCTCACAGAGAAACCCAACAATAGCATGTACAACCAAAGATCCTGAAATAGGATAGGTTTGGTTTTCTGCCTTTCACAATCTCATAGGGGGTCTTATTGTGGCTCTTGGTGATAGTAGCCCTATTAATTACATGGCATGCAGTGTTAACTGCCTCAGCCCAGAAATATTCTGGGAGAGATGTGTCACTTAATAGGGTTCTACCAGCCTCAATCAAGGTTCTGTTTTTTCCTTTCAGCAATGCCATTTTGCTGAGGTGTTCTTGGTGAAGAAAATTCCTGAAATATCCCAAATTCTTCACATAGTTTTGTCATGCTATCAGACTGGAATTCAGTACCATGGTCACTTCTTATTTTGACCACTGTACTGTCTAACTCATTCTGAATTTGTTTGACAAAACTATAGAAGATACTAGGTGTTTCAGATTTCTATCTAAGGAAGAACACCCAGGAAAACCTTGAGTAATCATCTACAACCACAAATGTGTAGACCTTCCTACCTAGGCTGTGAACCGGCATAGGACCAAAGAGATCCATATACAAGAGGTATAAACACCTCACAACATCTTTGTTTTCAATGCTATTAAAGGTGGATCTAGTCTGCTTTCCCTTTTGACAAGCTGAGCATATTCCATCTTTAATACACTTAACTTGAGGACCATTCCTCACTAACTCTTTGCTATAGAGTTGACCAATTGTCTTGTAGTTAAGATGGGCTAGCCTCTTGTGCCATTTGACACAATGAGAGACTTTCTCATCAGCTACAAGACACACTGGAGAACCATTGGTCTCATACATAATGTCTAGGCAATAGACATTTCTCTTTCTATAACCTGTCAAAATGATCTCTTGATCATTTGACCTCCTGATATGGCAACCAACTTTGACAAATGAGAAGTCATATCCTAAATCACTCAGTTGACTTATATTAATAAGGTTATGTTTCAAACCTTTAACATAAGCCACTTGAGTAATTGTAATATGGGTGCTAGAAATGTTACCAAAACCTTTGATGATTCCTTTTTCAGAATCACCAAAGGTGACTTTAGGACCATCCTTGATTGGTGTGTAGTCCTTTAGTAATCCCCTAGTTCCAGTTATGTGCCTGGAACATCCACTGTCCAAGTACCATATTGGGGCATGACCACTTGGACTCACCTGCAAAACAGATTAGTTGACCTTAGAACCCAAAGAATTCTTGGGTCCTTGGTGCTGGTTAGTTTGCCTCTTAACAAAGCTACCTGCAGATCTTCCAACAGGCAGTTTGCTACTCAACTTGGCATTAGAATTATGCCAAAAGTCTATGGCAAAGTGGCCTACCTTGCCACAGCACCAGCACTCAAATCTATTGTACCTTTGCTTAGGTACAACCCTAGCTGTTTTATCTACAGCAGGCTTATTGAGTACTGGGGCTTTGCCCTTAGACTTGGACTGAATAGTCCTAGCAGGTTTTGTGAAACCTAATCCAGTTTTACCCTTTTGATGTACAAATTCATCAATCAAAGGTAGAACAGACTTAGGTTTTGAAAACCTTGCAACAATGTCTCTCTCCTTCTGAAGATTAATCTCCAGATTTCTGATTTGATCATTCTTAAATGTTATAGTCCCCATCTGAATAATAATTATGTTTTTCAGTCTCGCTATTTCATTTAATTTTTGATCAAACAACTTCTCAAAATCAGTTGCAGCCACTTTGAGACTTGCAATCTCCTTAGCCTGACTCTTGGCCAAGGATTTGCTTTTCTTAAATGTTTGCAACAGAACTCTATATTCATCAATCAACTGATGAATATCCCCTTCAGATTCAGATCCACTGGCATCACTTGATGCTGATGTAACTGAATCTCAACTAGCACTAGAAATTGAACTTAAAGAACAATTTTGTACCTGACTAGGTCCAGGCTGATCCTGGATTTTGTCACCTTCTGTTAAGGCCATCAGTACTTTGCACTGAATGTCCTGTTGCTCATATATAGAGTTCATTATCTGGATGAACTCCTCTTCTTCTTCTCCAGTAAACAGTCCTATGTAAGCTTCAGCTTCTGACTCAGTTTCTGAAGAAGACATGTCTGACAGGCTTTTGTCCTTCTTGGCAACAAAGAACCTTTCCTTTTTGCCCTTGGTTTGAATCTTCTTCTTATCAGTAGACTCTCTCCTCTTCTCTGGACAGTCAGCAACAACATGTCCTTGTTTGTTATAACAATAACAAACTATCCTTGAAGATGAATTTCTATTTGACTTGGGCTTTCTTCTGTCATTCTTTGATGACCTCTGTGCTGTGGATGGCTTAGTCCTCCACTGTTTCTTCTTTAGGAACTTCTGAAAGTGTCTTGTGAAAGCTGCAAAGTCCTCATCACTCTCACAGCTCTCAGAATTCTTGCTTTCTGATTCATCTGACTCAGTCTCAGCAACCTTTGGAGGTGGAGATGGAGACTTACTTTTGTATTTCTTGGTGGCTTCTATCTTGAATGCCACTGTTCTTTATTTATTCTCAATTCTGGTAGTCTTCTCCTCTTCTTTCCTTACCATCAACTGCATTTCATAGGATAGCAGTTTTCCAAACAAAGTTAGAGGAGGAATATCTGCTAACTTGGCCATTTCCCTAATGGCACAGATCTTGGTGTCCCAATCCTTTGTTAGGGACCTCAAGAACTTATCATTCAGCTCATAATTGCTGAATTCTCTTCCATAGGACATTAGCTTATTGACAATCCTATAGAATTTCTTATAGCATTCTGTTATGCTATCAGACTTACCTTGCCTGAAAATTTCATATTCTTGGTTTAACAAAGACTTTCTGTCCTGTCTCACTTCTTCTGAACCCTCCATGTACACTATAAGAGTATCTCACATCTCCTTTGATGTCTTACAGTGTATTAAGTTCTGAAATGTAGCATCATCTATGGCACTCACAATGATATTCTGAGCCCTCTTGTCCATAGTGGCCAGAATAACCTCATCTTTTGTCATTTCAGAAAAGTCTTTAGGTGTTCTCTGATTTGCATCTAAGACTGATACCTTCATAGGCACATATGACCCTTCTTTATCTGTAATATATATTCTAGGGTCTGAGGCTTCCATAAACAGTCTCACCCTTTCTTTCCAGATGCCAAAAATCTCTTTTCTGCAAATGGACAACTTCATGGATCCAAGTTCCTTATGATTCTCTGTTGAACCCATGTTTCTTGATTCTGCACTTTACTTATACTGAATCTGCCAACAGGATCTACTCAGACAGTTAAGTCCTTTTTGAGTAACCTCGCTCTGATACCACTTGAAAGAAATTGTACCTAATCACCTAGAGGGGGGGGGGGGGGTGAATAAGTGACTTTATCTTTTTAAACTTTTAGGCAGATTATATCACAGATTTATAACTAATTCTTCATAGCAATCTATCAGCAATCATAACATAAACAAGCACACAGTGAACACACAGATTTATAGTGGTTCCCCAAGGTTTGGGTACATCCACTTTCCCCCTTCGCCTATCTAGTAGTGTACTAGATTCGGCCAAACTCCTCCACTATCTCAGATCCTCAGATCTTACACTCAGAACCCCAAACAGGTTCCTACAGCTCAGGCCCAAGGCCCTACAACTCAGTCTTCTCCAAAGACCTACACTCAGCCACAAGGCCTACACTCAGCCACAACAGGACTACACTCAGCCACAACAGGCCTACCCTCAGAGAAATAGATCTCCTACACTCAGGCACACAGGCCCTACCACTCAGACTTTATAATTACAGTCTTACAACTCAGATCCCTAAGGATCCTACAAGAAATTTAGAATACAAAGAATATACCTACAACTCAGAAAAAGAGAGATGAGTTGACAGGTTCTTGATGAGTTCTTGGAAGAACTCTGCTGAGATCAACCTCACTTGGATTTCTTTAAAGCTTCTTGAATGTAGAACTCAATAGGATTGATTCTCTGCAGCTGATCTTCTATCACTGCAACTTAAGATTCAGAACTAGGTCTGAACCCTTCTTCACAGCCTGGTTCCAACGGCTGTCTTCTTGGATGGATCTCTCTCTCTCCAACTACTTAGATCTTTACTTGAAATGATTCTTCAATGAATTGCTAGATCTTCTTCTCTTTTTCAATCTCTTGATCATCTCTTTCTGTTGACAGTATAATCCTATATATATACCTTCTTCATGATGACCGGCTGATCCGGTTCCTAACAGCTTTCTGACAACTCTGACAGTTGCAGTAGACCGGCTAGAATGGCAGCTGTCATGTCATCCAGTCACTTCTTGAAATATCTGTAACTATCTGAAAGTGTCGAGACAATCTGTCTTTAAGTGTCGACACTTATAGACTAAGTGTCGACACAAGTAGACTAAGTGTCGACACTAGCCTTCAAGGTGTCGACACAACTTCTTGTGTTGTAGATTTTACTTCTCGACACTGCTTCTTCATCATGTGTCGACACTGATATTGTGTGTCGACATAACTTCTTGTTCTTCAGTACTTAGTTGAATTCTTGTAAGTGTCGACACAACTTCTTTGTGTCGACACATCTCCTTGTGTTGAACTTGCTGGGTGTCGACACATGGACTTAGAAACTTTTCATCTTTCCCTGCAAATACTTAACCTGCACAAGGCAACTCAAAATACATCAAATACATTTTGATGTATATCATTGAGTAGGGCGAGGCTTCTTCAAATCAGGTACATTCATTCCAATGTACCCAACAGAGAGACCCGACACAGGCATGTCAGGTGAGACACGGGCGTGTCTTTGCCAGTGTGTCTTTTCTCAGTTCGACGATCATGCCTGGATCGAGGCACACGGCCTGGGACACGGCCGTGTGCCAAGCAGTGTTCGGCCCAGGTCTGGAGATTTTTGAGCGGATCTGAGCCGTTCATTTTCTTTAATTAAGATCCAACGGCCCAGATGGTTTCCTGCTCTGTTAAGGCCGGGAATAGGGGAGTTAATCCCTCATTTCTCTCCAAGTCTTTCTCTTTCCAAGGTGTTAGAGAGAAGAGGAAGAAGAAGGAGGATTCCGGCCGCCGGCGGAGCATCGGAGCACCGTTTTGAAATCGAAGAGCGGATCCGTGGAGGAAAGTTCGTTACGAAGAGTTCTGTCCGTGTAGTTTTTCCATGGCGCCAAAACGAACTACAAGGGTAACGATTCTCAACTTGAGCATATGAAGCTCTTTCTTTCTGCATAGGGAATCCCACTCCCGCGAGTGTGCGGTGAGTGTGTGGTGTTCCTTGGGGTTGATGTGAATAGTCCCCCTTGTGTTGCATATAGAGTCCGAAATCATAAGTACGGGCATAGACATTGTGTGTGAAGCCTACCCGAACGTGTATTGTCTGGATCGGTGATGTTGCATTTGATATGTTTTGCCGGAGAAGAATTTATGCTTTGGGTTTTCGGGTTTCTACGCGATAGATTATAGCAGGGATCCTTGGAGGTTAGTGTAACGCCCCGTATTTTTTTCGTTGAATGATTGCATATGCTTGATGGGCGTTACATTGGCTTTGACCGTTGTTCGAGCATGGTTTTCCCGCGGGCTTTCGAGTGGCTGTTTTGGTAGCCTTGTTGCACGATTCCCCAGCAAGCCGGAGTCCACTTGTGGGGACTCGGTGTGGTCTCTTATGGAATGCTTGCACTTTTTCGAGCCCGGGTAAGGTTGCTCAAAACAGGTTGATTGTATGGCCGATGTGTACAAAAAACAAAAGGGGTAAAAAGTTCTTAAGGAAGAAATGGTCTAGGACGAAACAGAAACACTTTTCAAAACAGGGAAAAATGGTCGTTTTTGTGCGTGACACGCCCCCTGACATGGGCGTGTCGGTGCATGACCCAGGGCGTGACCTGGGGCGTGACCTCCTTGACTCGATGAATTTTCTTGCGTCGAGTTGAGCTCGACGAATGGGGTACACGCCCTGTGACACGGGCGTGTCACGGGCCGTGTCGCGCTATGTCGAGTGTCGAGTGTCGAGTGTCGAGTGTCGAGTGTCGGGTGTCGAGAGAGGGGACACGGCCTGTTACACGGGCGTGTCACAGGGCGTGTACCAGCTTTGTCGAGTGTCGACACTTTGAGTCGACGAGATGTCGAGACACGGGTTACACGCCCTAGGTCATGGGCGTGACCGACCCGACACGGGCGTGTACCCGGCCGTGTACCTTGTGGATAAGCTGGAAATTGTTGGCGTCTGCGCCGCTTAAGGTACACGCCCTGTGACACGGGCGTGTCACAGGGCATGACAGGGCCGAAAATCAATTTTTTCCAGTTTTTTTTGTGCCGTTCATTTCTTTGATTCTGGATCAAATGGTCCAGCTCTGTTCTGGAGGAAATAAGGCCGAAACAGAGATTTCTCCTCCTCATTTCACTTTCTTCTTCATCTTCTTCCTCATTCTAAAAGGACATCAAGGGAGCAAAGCTAAGACAAGTGAAGGAAAGAGAGGAGCAGCCGTCGCGGTGTCATCTCGGTTCAGGCAAGCGGTGTTCTTCCCCCTTGCCAATCTTGTTTTCTTGATCTTTGATTGTGCAAGTTTAGCTAGCTTTCCTCTTTCTTACTAGCTTGTTCAATTTGATTAGTCTTGTTACTCTTGTTTTTATTTAATACTCACAAACATGAATCTGCTTGTTCCTTCAAGTCTTACATGCTTACCGCCTACTTACCGAATTTTTCCCTATGCTCAATTAATTCTTATGCCCATTTGATTCATGTAGCCTTTCTTGTTCATGTGATTCTTTCTTGTTCATGTCGTAATCATGTTAGAATATGCTTGTTGGTTTGGTTAGCGTTGTCCTTTGTGGAATAAGTAGAGCTCCAGACGCTAATAAGTTTGACATAACATGGGTAATGTGTAGTCATGAGTGAGGATGATGAAATGAAACATGTTTAGCTTGGGTTATGGTGAGTTTTGCTTATGGTGTTGAGCTTGGGTTCGCTTATGGTGAGTTTTGCATGACGAATTATGAACCATGGCAGGAGCGTTTGTGTGAGGATTCGGTAAGGGGTAGTGTGGTTTCAGCCTTGGTGGCCACCGGGTTTGGATTTGTGGTGTAGAGCACCGTTTTGGCCCCGATTTGGGATGGCTTTTATTGGTGCGTTCCACTTTAGGGCCGCCACCAAAAGACCCTTGCGGAATCGAACTTAACCGCTGCTTATGTTTCATTCATATAGTTGTTTCTTGTTCTAAAGATGATGGAATGGGCATGTGTATGGCCTTATTGCTCCTGCGGGTTGAGCAGGACTTGATGAGAATTGCACGCACTTGATGCGTTTTACACTTTGGATTAACAAGTTTTCCACTTGTTCTTTTCACTCAGTTTACTTACATGAAACATTGCTACGGGGTCGGTAATCCCCTTCGTCATATTTTCTGAACTTCATACTCTATTGTGTAGCTTGATGATTACTGAGGTGTTCTTTCTTGAATGCCTCAGGTGCAGGTTGTAGCCGGTTGAGCGGCTAGTGCTTGGGTCGAGTTTCTTTGGAGCTAGCCGAGCTTACTTAGCGAGGTAGTTCTTTACTCTGTTGTACAGACATACATGCACCCCAATGGGTTCGTGTCAGCTTGTTGACGCCCATTGGTGGCTTTCTTTACTTGTGATATATGAATGCTAGACTACTAATGTGACTCATTTGGATGAAATGATGTATCCTTGCTCTTGGGAAGGATGTATGATAGATTGCATTAGATATTTTCAAGATAAAACAAACCTATTATCCTATATCATGCATACATGTGTTGATAAACTAAGACATATTTTCCAAACAACGTAAAAAGGATGATTTCTTATATGATTATAAATCTAGGATGCATATAGGAGATCGTCATAAGTAAACTAAAGTATTTTCCGCCGCGTACAAACACACGTTTTGATCCATAAGGCCGAGGGATACGACCATCAAGCGAAACAGTTTTCTTGCATACAACTGATGGTTTTCAACTACTAAAGGAAGCGTCGAGCGTTTGCCTGAGCATGTGCAGTTATACCCTACACGACGCGGCATCATAACCCGTAGTTCCTCTTGCTTGATGGACTCGTTGAGGAAATGCGGGTTGTGACAGTTGGTATCAGAGGGAGGTTTGCTTGCCAATTGGTCGGGCAAACTTTCCTTTTAGTCATTAGTAATTAGCATCATCTCATACACACATCGAGGTGCCATCAGTACGTCTTGGCCGAAGCACGAACACTACACTCATGACATGAACAGAAGTATACATGGCATATTATGTAGTATGAGATGCATAATATGTGGTTGTATATGGATCCGCCATAGGGGCAACATGTGAGGGTTATGTAGTATGGGATACATAACCTCACCACATGGATGCGACTAGCACGTTTTCTTTTATTCGTTGCATGCAATGCTATGTAGTATGGGATGCATAGCATTGCGATGCGTACGACCGCTCATGGCATGCATTAAGGCCTTTTCTAGACTGCATAGCACAGCACGCATACCATAACATTGCATGGGCACAACGTGGCAAGCTAAAGATTTACATGATGACACCTGTACACACATGGTTTTGGGTCAAAGAAATTCATGCATTCATCGTTTCGGCACAAGTTAGTGGGATGACGGTGCAGTCATCTAGGCTAGGCATAACATCATTTTCATATTCCTAGAGCAAGTTAGCAGTTGATGTTCATATCTCTACATGTATTGCCTGTACGTAGCAGTTGTGTGTTTTGTTGGGGTGGAGTTTGCTAAGGGTGAACGTGTTTATAGGATGTCGAAGCATCTAGTGACAAGGCAGACTCCCCAATCTGAGGGCGAATCTTCGGGCACGCAGAACAATGCTCTGATGGATAGTCTACGCCAAAGTAATGAGGCTTTGACGAGGCAGGTGCAGGAAGTGCAGTCCCAGCTCCAAGCTATGTCATCAGCGATGTCTGGGCTGGCACCAAGAGTGCAAGAGACTGTAAGAGGCCCCACTATTTCTCCTCCTTCCGTGGCAGTGATACCCCCAGTTGTGGTTACTCCTGCGATGACTTTCATCTCGTAGTTTCAGCGACTTGGACCACCTACCTATGATGGAAAAGCGGACTTTGTGCTTTTGGATGATTGGGTGATCACGTTGGAAGAAATGTTTGTCTATTCTGGCATTACCGAAGACCAGAAAGTGATGCTTGCCGCCTATCAACTAAAAGGGTTAGCTAAAGGTTGGTGGTTGCGAGAAAAGGAAAGCCTAGTGGCGGGATGTTCGTGGGAAGCCTTTAAAGAAATGTTACGGCGCAAGTTTCTACCGTCAGTTGAAAGGGACCGCCTGATGAATGACTTCTTGTACCTGAAACAGATTAAACTCACAGTTAGTGAGTATGAAATGGAGTTTAGCAAGCTAAGTCGGTTCGCTCCGAGCTTGGTGACTACGGATGCTGACCGAGTAAAGAGATTTCTTGGCAGACTCCGGAGCGATGTTCAGCAGTTTGCAAGCGCTTATGGAGCGACAAGTTACACCAGTGTGGTTGGGGCTGCTTTGAAGGTGGAAGCTATATAAACTACAAAACAAAGAGGGCAGCTGATGAGGCAGGACAAAAGAAAGCTCGTGGGAGGGGAAAGCTCCCAAGCATCAGACGTAAGAAAGAAGAGTAAGGAGACATGTAGCTTCTGTGGCCGGTAAGGCCACTCATTTGAGAAATGTTTCAAGCGGTTGGGGATGCAGAAGAAGGAGCAGGTGCACGCCATTTAGGGTACGCCAACCAGAGACTTGGAGTGTACAAGTTGTGGGGGAAGAGGTCATGAGGTGAGCCGCTGCTGGGTCAAAGACAAGGTGTGCTTTCAGTGTGGCAAACAGGGACATCTCAAGGCAAGGTGCCCACAAAACCAGCCCGTGCTGCAGCCAAGGCCACTCCAGGCTTTGCCTCCGCCTCCGCGTTTGGACAAAGGAAAAGGGAAGTTAAATGTGATTTCTTCAGAGGAAGCTCAGATATCACCTCAGGTTATCTCAGGTTCGATTCCTTCCTTTGGTTCACGTTTTGTTTATGCCTCTTATGCGTAGTTCTTAGCGACATATGTACCCTTATAGGAAACTTTAAGGTAAAGAACCGTTGGCCGCGTGTTCTCTTCGATTCTGGCGCGACTCATTCATTTGTGGCTCGAACCTTTCTGGATCAGTATCATTTGACACCAGATCGAGTGGGGAATGCCTTTTTGGTGAAGTTTTCTTCCGGTGCTTCTGTGGTTGCAGACTGGGGTCTTCTTGATTGTCCCATTTTGTTGGGGGATTTCTTAGCGAAGGCTGATTTTAAGGTGATCGATTTGGAAGATTTTGACGTCATTCTGGGCATGGACTGGTTATCCCGCTATGACGCTGTCATCCAATGCAAAGGAAAGAGCTTGGATTTTATCAAGGACAATGGTCAGCCGGGAAGTGTTTATGGTGATTCTTGCCAGGATCCTCCCGGGATTTCGACGGTATGTGTTCAGACGTTGTTTGTTTCCGACTGTTTTGCTTGTCTAGTCTCAGTTGTGGGGACTAGTGCTGTTTTGCCGCATTTGGAGGAGATTCCTGTTGTGCGTGAATTTCCAGATGTTTTTCCTACTGATCTTCCTGGTCTTCCCCCTGATCGTGATGTCGAGTTTGTCATTGATTTGGAGCCGGGTACGCGGTCTATTGCGAAAGTGCCGTATAGAATGGCCCCGCGTGAGCTAGCAGAATTGCGTACATAGCTGGATGACTTATTGGAAAAGGGGTTTATTCGGCCAAGTTCATCACCTTGGGGTGCACCAGTGTTATTTGTGAAGAAGAAAGATGGGTCGATGCGGCTTTGCATCAATTACCTGGAGTTGAACAAGGTGACTATTAAAAACAAGTAACCACTGCCAAGAATTGATGATTTGTTTGATCAACTACGTGGCAGTTCAGTATTTTCGAAGATTGATCTCCGCTCGGGCTATCATCAGCTAATGGTTCGGGAGTCTGATATTCCGCGGACTGCATTTCGATCAAGACATGGCCATTTTGAATTTCTTGTGATGTCGTTTGGTTTGACCAACGCACCATCAGCCTTCATGGATATGATGAACCGGGTGTTCAAGGACTACTTGGATCGGTTTGTGGTGGTTTTTATTGACGACGTTCTTGTCTACTCCCGCAGTGCTGAGGAACATGAACAGCATCTATTATTGGTGTTGGCCACTTTGCGAGACCAAAAGTTGTTCGCCAAGTTAAGCAAATGTGAGTTTTGGTTACCTCAGGTTGCATTCCTGGGTCATGTTATAAATCAACATGGAATTTCAGTGGATCCCGAAAAGATTGCTGCGGTCATGGAGTGGAGGAGACCGGATACACCCAAGGAGATTCAGAGCTTCTTGGGATTGGCCGGCTATTATCGCAGATTTGTCGAAGGTTTTGCTACGTTGGCTGCACCTTTGACTCGCTTAACCCAGAATAATGTGGCGTTTGATTGGAATGACAAGTGTGAGGCCTCATTCCTTGAACTCAAGAACAGGTTATGTACCGCTCCTGTGTTGATCTTACCGACAGAAGGGATAGATTATGACGTTTTTGGGGATGCGTCGCACGTTGGACTGGGTTGTGTTTTAATGCAAGACAAAAAGGTGATAGCATATGGGTCTCAGCAGTTGAAAAGTCATGAAAAAAACTACCCAACGCATGATTTGGAGTTCGCAGCGGTGATATTTGCATTGAAGTTGTGGAGACACTTACTGTATGGTGTGCAGTCTAAAATCTTTACAGATCATAAAAGTTTGAAGTACGTCTTCACGCAAAAGGAACTTAATCTGCGCCAACGGCGTTGGCTTGAATATGTAGCTGATTATGATGTGGAGATTCAGTATCATCCCGGGAAAGCTAATGTTGTGGCCGATACTTTGAGTCGGAAGTCGGGGAAATTATTTAATCTTTCAGTCGACCGTCTTGTTGTGGGGAGATATGAACCACAAAGTCATTCTGCAGTAGAAGAACCTTCATGGATGGTGCGTGCAAGACAACATCAAAAGGAAGATTCCGATCTTTTACATTTATTTCTTCGAACTGAAAAGGGTGACTTACCGGATTTTGCTATTGATGACGCGGGCACATTAAAGTATCGCGGTCGATTTTGTATTCCCGCAGTTGGAGACATTCGCGAGATGGTGTGTAGGGAAGCACATGGCTCAAGTATGGCCTACCATCCAGGCTCAACTAAAATGTACCGTGATTTGAAACAAATTGTCTGGTGGTATGGAATGAAAAGAGATATAGCGCAATTTGTATCTGCATGTCATACCTGTAAGCGGGTGAAAGCTGATCATGGGAGGCCTGGTGGCAAGTTGATGCCATTGGAGATTCCAACATGGAAGTGGGAAAGCATTTCAATGGATTTTATTACAGGCTTACCAAGATCTCCCAGAGGACATGACTCCGTGTGGGTGATCGTGGATAGGTTGACCAAGTGTGCTCATTTCATACCATTTAAGGTCAACTAACCAATGAAGACAATAGTGGAGCTATATTTGAACGAGATCATCCGACTGCATGGTGTGCCAGTCAATATCATTTCAGACCGGGATTCCCGATTTACTTCTCGTTTCTGGAAGAGTCTACAAGAGGGTTTGGGGACGGATTTAAGGTATTCCACTGCTTACCACCCTCAGACGAATGGCCAAACAGAACGAGTAAACCAAATCGTGGAAGTTATGATTCGATGCTACATTGTTGAGTATGGCGGAGCATGTGATGAATGTTTGCGCCTTATAGAATTCACATATAATAACAGCTATCAAGAAAGCTTGCAAATGGCTCCATTTGAAGCTTTATATGGGCGTTGATGTCGGACTCCCCTATTTTGGGCTGAGGTTGGCGAGCGGCCTTTGTTGGGTCCAGAGGCGCTCAGGACATGGAAGTTGTCGTACGACGTATTCGAGAGAAGCTCCGGATCGCCCAAGTGCGATATGAAAAGTACGCCAACCGGCGAAGGTCGGAGTTAGAGTTTGCAGTGGGGGATTTCGTCTTCCTGAAAGTCTCCCCAATGGTTGGAATGAAAAGGTTTGGCAAAGAGCGCAAATTATACCCAAGATTTGTGGGTCCCTTCAATATTCTTGCGCGAGTTGGTGCATCCGCTTACAAAATAGAATTACCCGTGAACTTTCCTGGTGTTCACGACGTGTTTCATGTCAGCCAACTTCGCAAATGTGTGCGCAATGATAAGCAAATTTTGGATGTGGTGCCGCAGTTGGCGCCGAACCTTTCCTATGTGGAGATGCCCATCCGTATTTTGGACTCCCAAGAGCACGTGTTGCGGAAAAAAGAAGATTCCTATGTTCAAGGTACTATGGAAAAATCAGAATGCGGAAAGCGCGACGTGGGAGCTCGAGTCAATGATGAGGGCGGTTCACCCTCATTTATTCCCGTAAATAAGCTGGTATGTGAATTGGTATTTTTGTTGAATTAGTGTTTTTGTTTGATTACGCATTTGATTTATATCAAAATGATTGAAAAGTTTCGAGGCGAAACTTTTTGTTAGGGGGAGTGACTGTAACGCCCCGTATTTTTTTCGTTGAATGATTGCATATGCTTGATGGGTGTTACATTGGCTTTGACCGTTGTTCGAGCATGGTTTTCCCGCGGGCTTTCGAGTGGCTGTTTTGGTAGCCTTATTGCACGATTCCTGATTGTCTCTTTGATATCGGCAAGGAGAAAATAACCAGACTAACAATTCAACAAGGCAAGTATACCTATCGAAATGCAGATAGGGGACACAAGTGTCGTATTGAAATCCGGGAACAGTTGAGTAAGCTTACTCACACGAAATCTATTATTTTATCGACGAAAAAATTTGGTTTTTTAGAAGAAAGCTAAACGTACTAAAGGAAGAGAACTACTTGCAATGAAAGAGAGCTACTTGCATGAAAAGATAAAGAGAGCTAAAAGAGCGATTAAACTTAAGCTTAGTAACGATGAGGGTAAAATGCACTCGATCAGAAATCACCTCGGCAAGAGTGATTAGAAAAATATGATAAACAAACCTAAACTAATTAGGGTAAAGGTCCTTGACCGTGGAGGTTCCATGAATATTGACACTCTTCTCTCGAAGGCCATGCCTAACTGAGTTTAGGAAGGTCCGACCGACTCTCGCCTAAATCGGAGGCCTAAAACTCGCTTTACGCGGTGAACCCCACTATTGGATTTTGCTCCAATCCGGGAGATTTGAACGTCTGCCTCTCTCGAGGGGTGCGAACAACTCCCTTTACTCTTGAGTGCTCATTTCAAACTTTCGGCCTCTCGGCTAGCCCAGAATGAAAGCAAAGGTGGAGAGTATATATCGATGATATACCTCCAACCCGTGATAAATCAAGAGTAATTCAAAGCTAAACCCTAAAAAGAAAAGGTAAGATTCTAAGCATCATAACCTAATCACTCGAACCTCGGATCATCAAGATCGAGTACATGGAGGATTAGTTAATCATGGTGAGGTGGAAGAGGGGGGATGAGTAGAAGAAGAATAATGAAAACAGAGCAGGAACGTAAAAGAAAACAACACTTTTTATTAATGGAAACAGGGATCTTACAGCTTGAAAACCAGAGATTACAAGTGCATGGAAAGGTAAACTACACTATCATTAACATTATACTACAGAACGAAGCTAGGAACTAATACAGGAAAAGCTTAAATCTAGAGCTACGAACTAAAAATGAAAAGACATGCTTAAAAGTTCAAAAATACAAAGGACAGAACCTCCCCTCTCAAAGCAAAAGGTGTCCCTGAACCCTTAGAGTTGGGCTCTATTTATAGAATTTTTCGGGTCGGGTCACGCCCCCCTGTCACGCCCGGGTCGGGCGTGACCCTGGGGCGTGACACATTCGGCGCGACTTTTTCGGGCTGGAATTGAATTCTGACGAAGTAGTTGAGGTACACGCCCACAAGTCACGCCCTGGTAGGGCATGTACCTGGGGCGTGTTCTTTGCGGCGTGACTTTGTTGAGCTGAAATTGAATGCTGGAGGTGACGGGCGGAATTGCTGAAGTACACGCCCATATGTCACGCCCGGGTCAGGCGTGACCCTGGGGAGTGACACTCTCGGTGCGATGGTGGAGCGGGAAAAACGAGCGCACTGCGGCCATTCCTCGGAACTTGGGGACACGCCTCTAGAACACGCCCGTGTCAGATGTGACACGGGCGTGACAGAGGGCGTGTATACAGAGAGCTGAAATTGAATGCAGTTTCGGACCAATTGCTTCATTCCTCTGGGTTACACGCCCTAGGTACACGCCCTGGTAGGGCGTGATCTTGGGGCGTGTCACAGCAAAATTCGGCTGAAAGCCATGAAAACCTGCAAAAAGCAGAAAAAATGCATTAGCGACAAAAATATATACAAAGGGGAATCAAAATAAGTACTTTACAAGACATGATTTGCTTTAAAACCCCGAAAATATCCTAATAAAATTGACTGCAAACCGTATTATCAAATTCCCCCAAGCTTAAGTTTTGCTTGTCCCCAAGCAAAGATATAAAGACTAGCTAATCATAAAAGTGACTAATTCAAAAAGTTTTAATCATACTTACACCAGTACTATGCGAAATTCTAGGCAGGGAGAATGTAAAACGTAAATCTAAAACAATTATTTTGGTATGGTTTAACTTTTATAAACTTTACTTAATAAAAATAAATCATCCAAAATTTTGATGAAATTCTTTAAATAGATTTGAGCAAGGCAATGAAAATGAAAAGAACGTATTGAGTTATTACTAGATCCAAACAACGCATTATAATTATATCAATTAAATAACAAAAATCTAAGTTTAAATCCAAAACTAAAACTGATTTACTTTTCTTCTTTTCTTAGTTGTTAAATAAAATTAAAAAAGGGCGTGAATCAAAAGGACTTAATAGGACTGAAACGTTTGGTTTAGGAATATGAATAGGAGCGGAATTCAAATATAAACATGGAGGCTTAAAAATCACACTAAACCAAAACAACGATTTTCAAAAAAATAAATTTATTTTAAACAAAATATGTATAAATAAATTTATTTTTTTTCTTTATGATTATTTATCTCTTTTTTATTATTATTATTTTCATTCATTTTTTCTCTTTTTTGTTTTTTTCAATACATTGCTTTTGAGTACACTTTTTTCAACAATTTCTACAAAGATAACACAAAATTTCCTATCAAAAAAATTAGCGTGATTAGATAGGTAGGAATTTGGGCTTTGGTGAAAATGAAATGCTGTGTGGAGTTATCAAATGAATTTGGAAAAAAGGCTCAAAAGCGGCTAACTAGTGGTAAAAGATTTTAGGTTGGCAGGAAAGCTCAAACGTAAACAAAAATGGCCTAAATCATTTTCACGCATTTTTTTAAATTTATTTAAAACATAGAGTTGATAAAGTTCAAAAAGCAAGTTCGAGATAATAAAAGAAGATTGATGAAATTATCTTGAAAATAAAAATAATATGTGACTTGGATCGTTCATATCTACTACGTTATTCAAAATTTGTTCTTACAAAAATTATCTAAAGACGAAAAGGAAAATAATGGATGATAAATTTTTAGAGAAAGTAAAGAAAATAAAGAACGAAAAACCATAATAGAAATGCACGTTTTAGAGAAATATTTTACCTTAACATGCTACCGTGAATTAGAAACACAGCACGACCAACATTTTACTTGTGAAATATGATTAAAAAGAATGATTAGAAAAATTATAATTAACTACGTTGTTTATAAAGAAGTTTGAGAAAAACAAAACATAAACATGGGGTACTTATTGAAATACCAAAATGCAGCTATAAATATATAATAATTTTTTTTTGAATTTTTTTGAATTTTTTGGATTTTTTTGGATATTTACAAAAAGCAAAAAAGGAGGAACTCATCCCCCAAGCTTAAAATCTACATTGTCCTCAATGGAGAAGGAGGTCGGAGAACGAGAGAAAAGTAAAGTACAGAAAGGAAAGACAGAATTGAAAAACAGGTACTTCCCCGGTTTTATTTTGTAGGGAAAGCTGAGTGATGCCGCTCCTCCATGCCTGTGCGGTGGATCTTCATGAAACGTCGTCCGGTGGACTTTGTTAGGGAATCAGAACCGTTGGAGCAGGCGATCGCAGAAGTTTCAGCTTGCCGGAGCCATTCGGGGCAAAAATTGTAAAATAAAGAAAACAGAAAAAGATAACTTGGGTTGCCTCCCAAGAGCGCACTTTGTTTAAAGTGTCGTTTGAGCTCGACGCATCAAAATAAGAATGTACCAAATATTGTTTAACAATAAAGTTCGAATAAAGTTCAAAGTTTTTGAGAAAAATAAAGTTCAGATTAATCAAATGTCAGGACCGGAAAGATAGAGTTAACAGGGTTGAGACTGACATCATCACAGAAATACAGTTTAAGACGCTGACCATTCACTTTGAAAGTACCCTTATCAGGGTGGGAAATTAAAACAGTACCATAAGAAAAGACTTCTAAAACAGTAAAAGGCCCCGACCAACGTGATTTTAATTTACCCGGGAATAAACGTAAACGAGAATTATAAAGAAGCACTTGGTCGCCCGGCTTAAAGATTTTTGGGTGCCTAAGATGTCGATCGTGTAAACGCTTCGTCCGCTCTTTATAAAGTCTGTTATTTTCATATGCGTAAGAGCGCCACTCGTCGAGTTCGTTAAGTTGAAATTTTCGAAAATCGCCGACAGAGTGGTGATCGAAGTTTAAAAATCGTAAGGCCCAAAAGGCGCGGTGTTCTAACTCTACGGGTAAATGACACGATTTTCCATAAACCAACCGATATGGCGTACATCCGAGGGCGATTTTGTACGCTGTTCGGTAGGCCCATAGAGCATCGTCTAATTTGGCTGACCAGCCTTTTCTAGATGTTGAAACAGTCTTTTCTAAAATTCGTTTTATTTCTCTATTGACTACTTCGACTTGTCCGTTAGTTTGGGGGTGGTAGGCAGTGGAAAGCTTATGAGTAACGCCATATTTAGTTAGGATTTTTGAAAATTGCGCGTTACAGAAATGGGAACCCCTATCACTAACGATAGCGCGCAGCGTACCGAATCGAGAAAATAATTTTTTTAGGAAATTAACTACGACTCGGGCGTCATTCGTAGGAAGAGCTTGGGCTTCGGCCCAACGCAAAACATAATCAACGGCAACTAAAATGTACTTATTCCCGAAGCTAGAAGGAAAAGGGCCGACAAAATCAATCCCCCAGAGGTCGAAAACTTCGCACTCTAGGAAATAATTTTGTGGCATTTCATTTTTATTCGAAATATTCCCCGACCGTTGGCAACTATCACACCTACTCACAAAGGCATGCACGTCTGTAAACAGGGTGGGCCAGTAAAAACCCGCGCTTAACACTTTGTCAGCGGTGCGAGCAGCTTGATAGTGCCCACTTGTCGGTCCTTCATGCAAATGTTTAATAATATCTAATCCTTCATCAAAAGAAACACACCTCCTGATCACTTGGTCTGCACAGACTTTAAAAAGATGCGAGTCCTCCCAAAAGTAGTTCTTCAACTCAGAAAAGAATTTCTTCTTTTGCTGAGACGAGAACTCTTTTGGGAGCACACGAGCCACTAGATAGTTGGCGATGCGGGCAAACCAAGGAGAAGTAGATATGTTAATTATGAACAGCTTCTCATCAGGGAAATAGTAATGAAAAGAATTTTCGTCTAATTGTTCTATAAACGGGTTGTCTAGGCGCGAAAGGTGGTCGGCGGCCAAGTTCTCGGCACCTCGCTTATCACGGATCTCTAAGTCAAACTCCTAGAGGAGTAAGACCCAGCGAATCAAGCGAGGCTTGGCATCCGTTTTAGAGAGAAGATATTTGAGGGTCGAGTGGTTCGTAAAAACAATAATTTTCGAAAGAGTAATATAAGGGCGAAATTTGTCAAAAGCGAATACTACAGCTAAGAGCTCCTTCTCGGTTGTGGTGTAATTTTCCTGTGCAGATGTGAGTGTTTTACTAGCGTAATAAATGGGGTGGAAGTTTTTGGAAATACGTTGACCTAGTACGGCTCCCACCGCATAACTAATCGCATCACACATTATCTCAAATGGAAGATCCCACATCGGAGCTATCATGATTGGGGCATTAACTAATTTTTCTTTTATTAAATTGAAGGCAGCTAGACAGAGGTCATCAAAGATGAATGTGGCGTCTTTTTCTAAGAGATGGGTAAGGGGCTTGGTGATTTTGGAAAAGTCCTTTATGAAGCGGCGGTAGAAACCCGCATGACCCAGGAAACTTCTTATAGCTTTTATGTTCGTAGGTGGCGGCAGCTTTTCGATAACTTCTATTTTCGCAACGTCTACTTCAATACCCCTTTCAAAAATTTTATGTCCCAAAACTAACCCTTCCCTCACCATAAAATGACATTTTTCCTAATTTAAGGCGAGGTTAGTTTCTTCGCATCGCTCTAAGACTTTTTCAAGGTTCTCTAAGCAACTATCGAAGGAATTCCCGAACACGGAGAAATCATCCATGAAAACTTCCATAATGCTTTATACGTACTTGTAGAAGATGACGATCATACATCGTTGGAATGTAGCTGGCGCATTGCACAATCCAAATGGCATTCTTCGGTAGGCGAAGGTGCCGAAGGGACAAGTAAACGTAGTTTTCTCCTGGTCCTCGGGGGAGATGGGGATTTGAAGATACCCCGAGAGGCCATCGAGAAAACAATAAAAGCTATGTCCGGAAAGTCGTTCTAAAATTTGATCAATGAACGGCAAGGGGAAGTGATCCTTGCGGGTGGCGTCTTTCAACTTACGGTAATCTATACACATTCGCCATCCGGTCACCGTCCGAGTCGGGATTAATTCATTATTTTCATTACTTACTACCGTTATCCCTCCCTTCTTTGGTACTACCTGCACTGGGCTAACCCACTTACTGTCGGATATAGGATAGATAATTCCTGCGTCTAACAATTTCATAACCTCGCCCTTAACTACGTCTTTCATGTTTGGTTTTATATGGCGCTGAGGTTGTATCGAGTTACGTGAATTATCTTCCATTAAGATTTTATGAGTGCAAAAAGATGGGCTTATGCCCTTGATATCAGATATCTGCCAAGCAATAGCTTGGCGATGCTTTTGTAAAATTGAAAGAAGTTTATCCTTTTGTGCGTCCGTGAGGTAGGCCGAAATTATGACAGACAGCTTGGAGTCCTTTTCTAAGAAGCGTATCGAAGGTGCTCTGGTAGTTCTTTCAGTTCCAAGGTAGGGTGGTCATCATACGAGGTTTTGGAAATTTGTTCTTTTTCAAAAACTATGTCCTCGTACACTTTTTTATATGTAAAATTAAAAGGGGTGTTGCTAGCGGCCATGGCGGCTTCGTGCAGTGATTCAGTTGGAAAAGTAGAAGAGGAACAGAAATCAAAAAATTCTTTTTCAAAATCAGAAAGGCGGGTGGAGGATTCTTCACTTAAGTGTAGAGATTCAGTTGGAGGAGTAGGAGAGGAACAAAAATTGGAAAATTCTTCTTCAAAATCAGAGGTGTGAGAGAAGGATTCTTCACTTACGGTATCCATGAAAAAACAGGAGTCATCATTAGCTAGTGTGTTCTTCATCGAGGGGGTGATAGAGAAAGTTACCTCATCGTCGCCCACTCGAAGGAAGAGCTTACCATTGCTTACGTCAATGATAGCTCGGGAGGTGGCAAGGAAGGGTCGGCCAAGGATCAGGGGAACCTCGACGTCTTCTTTGATGTCCAAAATGACAAAGTCCACCGGGAAGTTGAACTTGTCAACTTTGACTAGGACATCCTCCACTATTCCTAACGGGTATTTGACTGATCTGTCGGCGAGCTGGATACTCATGCGTGTGGGGTTGAGGCTACCAATTCCTAACTTTTTAAACAACGAGAGGGGCATAAGATTAATACTCGCACCTAAGTCGGCTAAAGCGTGTTTGACAAAGAGATCACCAAAGACACACGGGATAGAGAAATTACCCGGGTCACTGATTTTCTTCGGTAATCTGTTTGTCAAAACCACCGAGCACTCGTCATTTAACGTGACATGAGAAAGGTTCTCTAACTTCTTCTTGTTGGTTAGGAGGTCCTTAAGGTATTTTGCGTACTTAGGCATCTGGGATATGGCTTCGTGGAAAGGCAGATTTATGTGGATTTGTTTAAACATTTCTAAAAAACAGGTGTATTGATCATCCTGTCGTTGTTTATTAAGTTCGGAAGGGTATGGCGGGGATGAATTATTTTTAAAGGTGGGTGGTGGAGTGAGTTGTTTTTCTAAAATAGGAGTGATAATTTCTTCGGCAGAGGGTGGAATTTTTAAAACGGGAATGGAGCTTTGATTTTTTAAAGAAGAAGCGGAGATTGCCTCGGGCTCTTCACTTATCGTACCGGGAACTTTCTTCCCACTCCGAAGAGTTATAGCTTTCGCTTGCTCTCTCGGGTTGGGCTCAGTATTGGAAGGAAGAGACCCTACGGGTCGCTCAGAAATCATTTTAGCGAGCTATCCTACCTGATTTTCTAAATTTTTAACACTTCCGGTTAAGGTTCTAATCGTAGCGTCATTAGCATTCATGTATTTTGAAAACATTTCCTACAAATTTGGAGGTTTTGGAAAACTTTGAGGAGGTGGTGGTGGTGCAGAAAAATCACTTTGCGGTGGCGGGCGCACAGCATTCGATGGATTGCTCCACGAAAAATTCGGATGATTTCTTAACGCAGGATTATAACTATTCGGAAAATTAAAACCAGGAGGATGATAATTCGCAGTAGAAAAATTATTAAAAGCAGTTCTAGGCATATTATTTACATAATCCAAATGTTCGGCGGGAGGAGTTGCAGATTCCCATACCTGAGGGGCGGAGGTAGCAGTCATCTCCGTAATTTTTTTGCTTAATATTTCGACTTGCAGTGCGAGTTGGGAGACGTTGTCCACTTCAAAGAGACCTGCAGGTTTGTTTGGGCGGGACCTAGGAACATTCCACTGGTAAGTGTTCATGGCCATGTCCTCAAACAGCTCAAGAGCTGCTTCTGGGGTCTTATGGTTTAAAGTACCGCCAGAAGCTGCGTCTATCATTTGCTTTGTGCTTTGATTTATCCCATTATAGAACGTCTGCACCTGCAACCATACAGGCAGATCGTGATGTGGGCATCGTCTTAATAATTCTTTAAATATTTCCCAGGTTTCGTAAAGGGTCTCAGAGTCTATTTGTCCAAAGGCAGAAATGTCATTCCTAAGTTTTGCAGTTTTAGCAGGCGGAAAATACATGGCCAAAATTTTTTCAGTTAATTGCGTCCAAGTAGTTATGCTATTTTTAGGAAGGGTGTTCAGCCACTGCTTAGCCTTAATTCTGAGAGAGAAAGGAAATAATCTTAGCCTAATAGCATCATTTGTGACACCATTTATCTTGAAGGTGTCACAAATCTCAAGAAAGCTGGCTATGTGTGCGTTCGGGTCTTCATCTTGGAGCCCGTCAAATTTCACATACTGCTGCACCATTTGAATTATGCTAGGCTTTAGTTCGAAATTATTATTATTTATTGTAGGGCGAACTATACTAGATTCTGTACCCTCGAGATTCAGTCGTGCATAATAGGACATAGGCCTTTGCACGGCTTCCTCCACGTTGGGTTCTGCCATTCTTAAGGTAGAAAATGACTCGGAATCCTCAACCGGCACTTGGGTAGTAGGGCCTTGAAATCGCGATCTTCTCCGAAGAGTACGCTCAATTTCGTGGTCCTGGTCCAAAGTAATCGACGAACTTCCGCGGGTCATACACTAGAAGAAAAGAGGAGAAGAAAGACTAGAAAATAAAAGAGCTAATGAAGTTCGAAATTTTTTTTTTTGAAATAGATTTTTTTACGTTTTAACTCCCGAACTTCCCAAGGGCTACCCGGTGAAGGGTTCGCAAGGTACTAGACAAGATAGTGGCATTTAGAGCCACTTTGCCCTTTTCGAGAGAGTTAGGTGGTGTAGAAAGATTTGTGATATGGGTTTCTATTAAGTAGGCGGTAATTAAAATCCAGCCATTTAACTCCGAGTGAGTAGGCGGAAAGTAAAAGCTACACTCACGCACTCGACAGAAAATTAAAACACACCCACTCTACAGAAAGTAAACACACTCTACTGAAATAAAGCCTGCCAATTAACTCAAGTGAGTAGGCGGAAAAATAAAAGACGCACACTTACTTGAATAAAATCCAGCCAATTAACTCAAGTGAGTAGGCGGAAAAATTAAAAATACGCACACTTACTTGAAGAAAATCCAGCGATTTAACTCAAGTGAGTAGGCGGAAAAATTTTAAGGAGGGTGAGAAAGAGAAGTGATAAAATTAATATATTCGCGTTTTCAATTTATCAACGAGCGTTGCTTCCCCGGCAACGGCGCCAAAAACTTGATTGTCTCTTTGATATCTGCAAGGAGAAAATAACCAGACTAACAATTCAACAAGGCAAGTATACCTATCGAAATGCAGCTAGGGGACACAAGTGTCGTATTGAAATCCGGGAACAGTTGAGTAAGCTTACTCACACGAAATCTATTATTTTATCGACGGAAAAATTTGGTTTTTTAGAAGAAAGCTAAACGTACTAAAGGAAGAGAACTACTTGCAATGAAAGAGAGCTACTTTGCATGAAAAGATAAAGAGAGCTAAAAGAGCGATTAAACTTAAGCTTAGTAACGATGAGGGGAAAATGCACTCGATCAGAAATCACCTCGGCAAGAGTGATTAGAAAAATACGATAAACAAACCTAAACTAATTAGGGTAAAGGTCCTTGACCGTGGAGGTTCCATGAATATTGACACGCTTCTCTCGAAGGCCGTGCCTAACTGAGTTTAGGAAGGTCCGACCGACTCTCGCCTAAATCGGAGGCCTAAAACTCGCTTTACGCGGTGAACCCCACTATTGGATTTTGCTCCAATCCGGGATATTTGAACGTCTGCCTCTCTCGAGGGGTGCGAACAACTCCCTTTACTCTTGAGTGCTCATTTCAAAATTTCGGCCTCTCGGCTAGCCCAGAATGAAAGCAAAGGTGGAGAGTATATATCGATGATATACCTCCAACCCGTGATAAATCAAGAGTAATTCAAAGCTAAACCCTAAAAAGAAAAGGTAAGATTCAAAGCATCATAACCTAATCACTCGAACCTCGGATCATCAAGATCGAGTACATGTAGGATTAGTTAATCATGGTGACGTGGAAGAGGGGGGATGAGTAGAAGAAGAATAATGAAAACAGAGAAGGAACGTAAAAGAAAACAACACTTTTTATTAATGGAAACAGGGATCTTACAGCTTGAAAACCAGAGATTACAAGTGCATGGAAAGGTAAACTACACTATCATTAACATTATACTACAGAACGAAGATAGGAACTAATACAGGAAAATCATAAAGCTAGAGCTACGAACTAAAAATGAAAAGACATGCTTAAAAAGTTCAAAAATACAAAGGACAGAACCTCCCCTCTCTAAGCAAAAGGTGTCCCTGAACCCTTAGAGTTGGGCTCTATTTATAGAATTTTTCGGGTCGGGTCACACCCCCTGTCACGCCCGGGTCGGGCGTGACCCTGGGGCGTGACACATTCGGCGCGACTTTTTCGGGCTGGAATTGAATTCTGACGAAGTAGTTGAGGTACACGCCCACAAGTCACGCCCTGGTAGGGCATGTACCTGGGGCGTGTTCTTTGCGGCGTGACTTTGTTGAGCTGAAATTGAATGCTGGAGGTGACGGGCGGAATTGCTGAAGTACACGCCCATATGTCACGCCCGGGTCAGGCGTGACCCTGGGGCGTGACACTTTCGGTGCGACGATGGAGCGGGAAAAACGAGCGCGCTGCGGCCATTCCTCGGAACCTGGGGACACGCCTCTAGAACACGCCCGTGTCGGATGTGACACGGGCGTGACAGAGGGCGTATACACTAAGTTTCCACGGAATGCAGTTTCAGACCAATTGCTTCATTCCTCTGGGTTACACGCCCTAGGTACACGCCCTGTTAGGGCGTGACCTTGGGGCGTGTCACAGCAAAATTCGGCTGAAAGCCGTGAAAACCTGCAAAAAGCAGAAAAAATGCATTAGCGACAAAAATATATACAAAGGGGAATCAAAATAAGTACTTTACAAGACATGATTTGCTTTAAAACCCCGAAAATATCCTAATAAAATTGACTGCAAACCGTATTATCAATTCCCCAGCAAGCCGGAGTCCACTTGTGGGGACTCGGTGAGGCCTCTTAGGGAATGCTTGCACTTTTTCGAGCCAGGATAAGGTTGCTCAAAACGGGTTGATTGTATGGCCGATGTGTACAAAAAACAAAAAGGGGTAAAAAGTTCTTAAGGAAGAAATGGTCTAGGACGAAACAGAAACACTTTTCAAAACAGGGAAAAATGGTCGTTTTTGTGCGTGACACGCCCCCTAACACGGGCGTGTCGGGGCGTGACCCAGGGCGTGACCTGGGGCGTGACCTCCTTGACTCGATGAATTTTCTTGCGTCGAGTTGAGCTCGACGAATGGGGTACACGCCCCGTGACACGGGCGTGTCATGGGCCGTGTCCCGCTATGTCGAGTGTCGAGTATCGAGTGTCGGGTGTCGAGAGAGGGGACACGGCCTGTGACACGGGCGTGTCACAGGGCATGTCCAGCTTTGTCGAGTGTCGACACTTTGAGTCGACGAGATGTCGAGACACGGGTTACACGCCCTAGGTCATGGGCGTGACCGACCCGACACGGGCGTGTACCCGGCCGTGTACCTTGTGGATAAGCTGGAAATTGTTGGCGTCTGCGCCGCTTAAGGTACACGCCCTGTGACACGGGCGTGTCACAGGGCGTGATAGGGCCAAAAATTAATTTTTTACAGTTTTTTTTGTGCCGTTCATTTCTTTGATTCTGGATCAAATGGTCCAGCTCTGTTCTGGAGGAAATAAGGCCGAAACAGAGATTTCTCCTCCACATTTCACCTTCTTCTTCATCTTCTTCCTCATTCCAAAAGGACATCAAGGGAGCAAAGCTAAGACAAGGGAAGGAAAGAGAGGAGCAGCCGTCGCGGTGTCATCTCGGTTCAGGCAAGCGGTGTTCTTCACCCTTGCCAATCTTATTTTCTTGTTCTTTGATTGTGCAAGTTTAGCTAGCTTTCCTCTTTCTTACTAGCTTGTTCAATTTGATTAGTCTTGTTACTCTTGTTTTTATTTAGTACTCACAAACATGAATCTGCTTGTTCCTTCAAGTCTTACATGCTTACCGCCTACTTACCGAATTTTTCTCTATGCTCAATTAATTCTTATGCTCATTTGATTCGTGTAGCCTTTCTTGTTCATGTGATTCGTTCTTGTTCATGTCGTAATCATGTTAGAATATGCTTGTTGGTTTGGTTAGCGTTGTCCTTTGTGGAATAAGTAGAACTCCACACGCTAATAAGTTTGACATAACATGGGTAATGTGTAGTCATGAGTGAGGACGATGAAATGAAACGTGTTTAGCTTGTGTTATGGTGAGTTTTGCTTATGGTGTTGAGCTTGGGTTCGCTTATGGTGAGTTTTGCGAGACGAATTATTAACCATGGCAGGAGCGTTTGTGTGAGGATTCAGTAAGGGGTAGTGTGGTTTCAGCCTTGGTGGCCACCGGGTTTGGATTTGTGTTGTAGAGCACCATTTTGGCCCCGATTTGGGCTGGCTTTTATTGGTGCGTTCCACTTTAGGGCCGCCACCAAAAGACCCTTGCGGAATCGAACTTAACCGCTGCTTATGTTTCATTCGTATAGTTGTTTCTTGTTCTAAAGATGATGGTATGGGCATGTGTATGGCCTTATTGCTCCTGCGGGTTAAGCAGGACTTGATGAGAATTGCACGCACTTGGTGCGTTTTACACTTTGGATTAACAGGTTTTCCACCTGTTCGTTTCACTCAGTTTACTTACATGAAACATTACTACGGGGTCGGTAAGCCCCTTCGTCATATTTTCTGAACTTCATACTCTATTGTGTAGCTTGATGATTGCTGAGGTGTTCTTTTTTGAATGCCTCAGGTGCAGGTTGTAGCCGGTTGAGCGGCTAGTGCTTGGGTCGAGTTTCTTTGGAGCTAGCCGAGCTTACTTAGCGAGGTAGTTCTTTACTCTATTGTACAGACATACATGAACCCCAATGGGTTCGTGTCAGCTTGTTGGCGCCCATTGGTGGCTTTCTTTACTTATGATATATGAATGCTAGACTACTAATGTGACTCATTTGGATGAGAAGATGTATCCTTGCTCTTGGGAAGGATTTATGCTAGGTTGCATTAGATATTTTCAAGATAAAACAAACCTATTATCCTATATCATGCATACATGTGTTGATAAACTAAGACATATTTTCCAAACAACGTAAAAAGGATGATTTCTTATATGATTATAAATCTAGGATGCATATAGGAGATCGTCATAAGTAAACTAAAGTATTTTCCGCCGCGTACAAACACACGTTTTGATCAATAAGGCCGAGGGATACGACCATCAAGCGAAACATTTTTCTTGCATACAACTGATGGTTTTCAACTACTAAAGGAAGCGTCGAGCGTTTTCCTGAGCGTGTGCATTTATCCCCTGCACGACGCGGCATCATAACCCGTAGTTCCTCTTGCTCTAATACGATGTACTCGTTGAGGAAATGCGGGTTGTGACAGTTGGTATCAGAGGGAGGTTTGCTTGCCAATTGGTCGGGCAAACTTTCCTTTTAGTCATTAGTAATTAGCATCATCTCATACACACACCGAGGTGCCATCAGTACGTCTTGGCCGAAGCACGAACACTACACTCATGGTATGAACAGAAGTATACGGGGCATATTATGTAGTATGGGATGCATAATATGTGGTTGTATATGGATCCACCATAGGGGCAACATGTGAGGGTTATGTAGTATGGGATGCATAACCTCACCACATGGATGCGACTAGCACGTTTTCTTTTATTCGTTGCATGCAATGCTATGTAGTATGGGATGCATAGCATTGTGATGCGTACGACCGCTCATGGCATGCATTAAGGCCTTTTCTAGACTGCATAGCACAGCACGCATACCATAACATTGCATGGGCACAACGTGCCAAGCTAAAGATTTACATGATGACACCTGTACACACATGGTTTTGGGTCAAAGAAATTCATGCATTCATCGTTTCAGCACAAGTTAGTGGGATGACGGTGCAGTCATCTAGGCTAGGCATAACATCATTTTCATATTCCCAGAGCAAGTTAGCAGTTGATGTTCATATCTCTACATGTATTGTCTGTACATAGCAGTTGTGTGTTTTGTTGGGGTGGAGTTTGCTAAGGGTGAATGTGTTTATAGGATGTCGAAGCATCCAGTGACAAGGCAGACTCCCCAATCTGAGGGCGAATCTTCGGGCGCACAGAACAATGCTCTGATGGATAGTCTACGCCAAAGTAATGAGGCTTTGACGAGGCAGGTGCAGGAAGTGCAGTCCCAGCTCCAAGCTATGTCATCAGCGATGTCTGGGCTGGCACCAAGTGTGCAAGAGACTGTCAGAGGCCCCACTATTTCTCCTCCTTCCGTGGCAGTGATACCCCCAGTTGTGGTTCCTCCTGCGATGACTTTCATCTCGGAGTTTCAGCGACTTGGACCACCTACCTATGATGGAAAAGCGGACTTTGTGCTTTTGGATGATTGGGTGATCACGTTGGAAGAAATGTTTGTCTATTCTGGCGTTACCGAGGACCAGAAAGTGATGCTTGCTGCCTATCAACTAAAAGGGTTAGCTAAAGGTTGGTGGTTGAGAGAAAAGGAAAGCCTAGTGGCGGGATGTTCGTGGGAAGCCTTTAAAGAAATGTTACGGCGCAAGTTTCTACCGTCAGTTGAAAGGGACCGCCTGATGAATGACTTCTTGTACCTGAAACAGAGGAAACTCACAGTTAGTGAGTATGAAATGGAGTTTAGCAAGCTAAGTCGGTTCGCTCCGAGCTTGGTGACTACGGAAGCTGACCGAGTAAAGAGATTTCTTGGCGGACTCCGGAGCGATGTTCAACAGTTTGCAAGCGCTTATGGAGCGACAAGTTACACCAGTGTGGTTGAGGCTGCTTTGAAGGTGGAAGCTATAAAAACTGCAAAACAAAGAGGGCAGCTGATGAGGCAGGACAAAAGAAAGCTCGTGGGAGGGGAAAGCTCCCAAGCATCAGACGTAAGAAAGAAGAGTAAGGAGACATGTAGCTTCTGTGGCCGGTCAGGCCACTCATTTGACAAATGTTTCAAGCGATTGGGGATGCAGAAGAAGGAGCAGGTGCACGCCATTCAGGGTGCGCCAACCAGATACTTGGAGTGTACAAGTTGTGGGGGAAGAGGTCATGAGGTGAGCCGCTGATGGGTCAAAGACAAGGTGTGCTTTCAGTGTGGCAAACAGGGACATCTCAAGGCAAGGTGCCCACAAAACCAGCCCGTGCTGCAGCTAAGGCCACTCCAGGCTTTGCCTCCGCCTCCGCGTTTGGACAAAGGAAAAGGGAAGTTAAATGTGATTTCTTCAGAGGAAGCTCAGATGTCACCTCAGGTTATCTCAGGTTCGATTCCTTCCTCTGGTTCACGTTTTGTTTATGCCTCTTATGCGTAGTTCTTAGCGACATATGTACCCTTATAGGAAACTTTAAGGTAAAGAACCATTGGGCGCGTGTTCTCTTCGATTCTGGCGCGACTCATTCATTTGTGGCTCGAATCTTTCTAGATCGGTATCATTTGACACCAGATCGAGTGGGGAATGCCTTTTTGGTGAAGTTTTCTTCCGGTGCTTCTGTGGTTGCAGACTGGGGTCTTCTTGATTGTCCCATTTTGTTGGGGGATTTCTTAGCGAAGGCTGATTTCAAGGTGATCGATTTGGAAGATTTTGACGTCATTCTGGGCATGGACTGGCTATCCCGCTATGACGCTGTCATCCAATGCAAAGGAAAGCGCTTGGATTTTATCAAGGATAATGGTCAGCCGGGAAGTGTTTATGGTGATTCTTGCCAGGATCCTCCAGGAATTTCGGTGGTATGTGTTCGGACGTTGTTTGTTTTCGACTGTTTTGGTTGCCTAGTCTCAGTTGTGGGGACTAGTGCTGTTTTGCCGCGTTTGGAGGAGATTCCTGTTGTGCGTGAATTTCCAGATGTTTTTCCTACTGATCTTCCTGGTCTTCCCCCTGATCGTGATGTCGAGTTTGTCATTGATTTGGAGCCGGGTACGCGGCCTATTGCGAAAGCGCCGTATAGAATGGCCCCGCGTGAGCTAGCAAAATTGCGTACACAGCTGGATGACTTATTGGCAAAGGGGTTTATTCGGCCAAGTTCATCACCTTGGGGTGCACCAGTGTTATTTGTGAAGAAGAAAGATGGGTCGATGCGGCTTTGCATCGATTACCGGGAGTTGAACAAGGTGACTATTAAAAACAAGTACTCACTGCCAAGAATTGATGATTTGTTTGATCAACTACGTGGCGGTTCAGTATTTTCGAAGATTGATCTCCGCTCGGGAAATCATCAGCTAAAGGTTCGTGAGTCTGATATTCCGCGGACTGCATTTCGATCAAGACATGGCCATTTTGAATTTCTTGTGATGTCGTTTGGTTTGACCAATGCACCATCAGCCTTCATGGATATGATGAACCAGGTGTTCAAGGACTACTTGGATCGGTTTGTGGTGGTTTTTATTGACGACGTTCTTGTCTACTCCCACAGTGCTGAGGAACATGAACAACATCTGCGATTGGTGTTGGCCACTTTGCGAGACCAAAAGTTGTTCGCCAAGTTAAGCAAATGTGAGTTTTGGTTACCTCAGGTTGCATTCCTGGGTCGTGTTATAAATCAACATGGAATTTCAGTGGATCCCGAAAAGATTGCTGCGGTCATGGAGTGGAGGAGACCGGAGACACCCAAGGAGATTCGGAGCTTCTTGGGATTGGCCGGCTATTATCGCAGATTTGTCGAAGGTTTTGCTACGTTGGCTGCACCTTTGACTCGCTTAACCTAGAATAATGTGGCGTTTGATTGGAATGACAAGTGTGAGGCCTCATTCCTTGAACTCAAGAACAGGTTATGTACCGCTCCTGTGTTGATCTTACCGACAGAAGGGATAGATTATGACATTTTTGTGGATGCATCGCACGTTGGACTTGGATGTGTTTTAATGCAAGACAAAAAGGTGATAGTGTATGGGTCTCGGCAGTTGAAAAGTCATGAAAGGAACTACCCAACGCATGATTTGGAGTTCGCAACGGTGATATTTGCATTGAAGTTGTGGAGACACTTACTGTATGGTGCGCAGTGTAAAATCTTTACAGATCATAAAAGTTTGAAGTACGTCTTCACACAAAAGGAACTTAATTTGTGCCAACGGCGATGGCTTGAATATGTAGCTGATTATGATGTGGAGATTCAGTATCATCCCGGGAAAGCTAATGTTGTGGCCGATGCTTTGAGTCGGAAGACGGGGAAATTATTTAATCTTTCAGTCGACTGTCTTGTCGTGGGGAGATATGAACCACAAAGTCATTCGGCAGTGGAAGAACCTTCATGGATGGTGCGTGCAAGACAACATCAAAAGGAAGATCCCGATCTTTTACATTTATTTCTTCGGACTGAAAAGGGTGACTTACCAGATTTTGCTATTGATGACGCTGGCACATTAAAATATCACGGTCAATTTTGTATTTCCGCAGTTGGAGACATTCGCGAGATGGTGTGTAGGGAAGCACATGGCTCAAGTATGACCTACCATCCAGGCTCAACTAAAATGTACCGTGATTTGAAACAAATTGTCTGGTGGTATGGAATGAAAAGAGATATAGCGCAATTTGTATCTGTATGTCATACCTGCAAGCGGGTGAAAGCTGATCATGGGAGGCCTGGTGGCAAGTTGACGCCATTGTAGATTCCAACATGGAAGTGGGAAATCATTTCAATGGATTTTATTACAGGCTTACCAAGATCTCCCCGAGGACATGACTCCGTGTGGGTGATCGTGGATAGGTTGACCAAGTGTGCTCATTTCATACCATTTAAGGCCAACTACCCGATGAAGACAATAGCGGAGCTATATTTGAACGAGATCATCCGACTGCATGGTGTGCCAGTCAATATCATTTCAGGCCGGGATTCCCGATTTACTTCTCGTTTCTGGAAGAGTCTACAAGAGGGTTTGGGGACGGATTTGAGGTATTCCACTGCTTACCACCCTCAGACGAATGGCCAAACGGAACGAGTAAACCAAATCGTGGAAGATATGATTCGATGCTACATTCTTGAGTATGGCGGAGCATGGGATGAACGTTTGCGCCTTATAGAATTCGCATATAATAACAGCTATCAAGAAAGCTTGCAAATGGCTCCGTTTGAAGCTTTATATGAGCGTCGATGTCAGACTCCCCTATTTTGGGCTGAGGTTGGTGAGCGGCCTTTGTTGGGTCCAGAGGTGCTCGAGGACATGGAAGTTGTCGTACGACGTATTTGAGAGAAGCTCCGGATCGCCCAAGAGCGATATGAAAAGTACGCCAACCGGCGAAGGTCGGAGTTAGAGTTTGTAGTGGGGGATTTCGTCTTCCTGAAAGTCTCCCCAATGGTTGGAATGAAAAGGTTTGGCAAAGAGCGCAATTATACCCAAGATTTGTGGTTCCCTTCAAGATTCTTGCGCGAGTTGGTGCATCCGCTTACAAAATAGAATTACCCATGAACTTTCCTGGTGTTCACAACGTGTTTCATGTCAGCCAACTTCGCAAATGTGTGGGCAATGAAAAGCAAGTTTTGGATGTGGTGCCGCAGTTGGTGCCGAACCTTTCCTATATGGAGATGCCCATCCGTATTTTGGACTCCCAAGAGCACGTGTTGCGGAAAAAAGAAGATTCCTATGTGAAAGATATGGTACCTAAACACCTAGAGGGGGGGTGAATAGGTGACCTAAACCTTTTTGAAACTTTGTTTGCAGCAAAACAGTTATCACACAGATTTCTACAGCTAACAGTAATAACAAGATATAAACTGCTAATCCACAGCACAGCACAGCACAGCAGACACACAAATTTATAGTGGTTCCCCAATCTTTGGGTACATCCACTTTCCCCCTTCGCCTATCTAGCAGTGTACTAGATTCAGCCAAACTTCTCCACTATCTCAGAACCCAACAAGGTTCCTACACCTCAGGCCCAAAGCCTTACACTCAGCCACCAAGGCCTACACTCAGCCACCCAGGCCTACACTCAGCCAATTAAGGCCTACACTCAGAGTTCTTCAACTCCTACACTCAGGCAACCAAGCCCTACCCTCAGCCTTTATAATATAGGCTTACAATTCACTCAGATCCAATGGATCCTACAAGTTAAAATTGAATTACAATAACTAACTCTACAACTCAGAAAATAAGAGAGGAGTTGGGAGTTTCTTGAAGAGTTCTTGGAAGAACTCAGTTAGATCCAAACTGACTTAGCTTCCTTCAAAGCTTCTTGAGTAGAACTGAATTAGTCTGAATCCTCTGCAGTTGATCATTGACCTCTGCTTCTTGAGATCCAGATGATTCTGAATCCTTCTTCTCAGCCTTAGTTCCAAAGACTGAATTCTTGATTGAAGCTCTCTCTCTCCAACTTCTTAGATCTGCAGTTGGACTGTCAGATCTTCTTGTGTTGATTCTCAGTATACCACTTTAATGATTACTTCAACAATAATCTGAACTCTGTTAACAATTTGATCAACAACCTCAACAACCACTTTCTGTAAACAGTCTGTGCCTATTTATAGGCATTCTTCATGGTAACCGGCTGGTCCGGTTCATAACTGACTTCTGACATCACTGACAGTTGCTGTAGACCGGCTGGATCGGCAGCTGTCATGTCAATCAGTCACTTCTTGAAATTCTCTAACTGTCAGATAGTGTCGAGACTTTCTGTTCTTAAGTGTCGACACTTATAGACCAAGTGTCGACACATGTTGTGTAAGTGTCGACACAAGTCTACAAGGTGTCGACACAACTCCTTGTATGTCTCGACACAGATTCTTCTTCAAGTGTCGACACTGAAATTAAGTGTCGACACAAGTACTTGATCTTCTGTAACTTGTTGAATTCTTCTAAGTGTCGACACATTTCCTTTGTGTCGACACATCTTCATGTGTTGAAACTGTCAAGTGTCGACACTGCTTCTTGGTGTCGACACAAGTCTTCAATTTTGTTTCTTCAGCTGAGTGTCGACACATTCCCTTAGTGTCGACACTTGTACTTAGAATATTTTGTAAACTTTTCTGTTCTTTGCTAAGTGTCGACACAGCTCCTTGTGTCGACACTTTCTTCAAGTGTAGAGTCTTTAGCTAAGTGTCGACACATTGTGCTGGGTGTCGACACTTACTTCAAGTGCTGACTCTCCTGTTTGTGTGTCGACACATTGTGCTGAGTGTCGACACATTCTTCATATGTTGACTCTGCTGATTGAGTGTCGACACATTGTGTTGAGTGTCGACACTTGTCCTTAGTCTCTGCAGAATTTTGCTGAGTGTCGACACAACTCCAAGTGTCGACACTTTCTGATGTAGACTCAGCTCTTCTAGGTGTCGACACCTCTGCTAAGTGTTGACACAGCTTTTCTGCATTCTTCTTCACTGAGTGTCGACACAGCTCCAAGTGTCGACACTTTCTGACTGGTGTCGACTCTTCTTCTCAGGTGTCGACACAATTAATCCAAGTGTCGACACAGCTTGTCTGGGTGTCGACACAAGCTTTCTCAAGTGTCGACACTTTCCCTCTGGGTGTCGACACATGGACTTAGAAACTTTTAGCTTCAGTCCAGTGAATACCTAACCTGCACAAGTAACTCAAACAAACATCAAATACATTATGATGTATATCATTGAGTTAGGTGAGGCTTCTTCAAATTAGGTACATTTGACCAATGTACCCAACAATCTCCCCCTATTTGGAGAAGTCATAACCCTTAGTCAATGATATACACCACTCATAATTAAAACTTAGAGAATGATGTAAAGCAGGTATATGTCAACAGGGTAAACTTAAACATGTAATAAAGCACACATGTATACTCATTCAGCATTACAGAACAAACAGAAATTAGACACATTCTTCTGAACAATCATGAAATATATTTATCAAAAATTGTTCAAACATTGTTTTTAATACATTTTCAATGATTTACAAAAATGTGTAGATGTAACAGATTACAACATTCTTCAGTCTAATCTTAGTCTAATTCTGATCAGGTTCTTTTATAACTATTCCTTTCCCAGATTGTACTTTGGACTTTACAGCAGCAGCAGCAGCAGGCTCAGTATCAGCAGTCTTCTTGCCTTTGGAGTCCTTCTTCTTTTGCTCTTCAGCCTTGATTTTCTGCCTCTCAAAATAATGATAGTGCTTAGGAAAGTACTTGCTAGGCTCCACAGCTGTAGGAGGTAGCTTTCCTAACTTAGCCTTCCTTCTATACTGGACAATGGCTTCCTGCCTAATCTCATGCTTCCTCCATTCTGCTTCTGAGAACCATTTGTTCCTCTCATGAGCATTGTCCTTGGCTGCTTTGCAGGCTGTGAGAATGATGTTCCTAGAAGTAGGGCTCCACTGTTCAAAATCTGGTTTTTGCTCAGCTAGTTCCCTGAACTTCTTCTTTGACAGCCTTGTCTCTTCTTCTTTGTCCATAGCCTCTTGCATAGCTGCTGTTATAGGTTGAACAACCTTTTCCAGAACAACATGTGACTTTCCAGCAGTTGGGCTATACATGGTGCTTACATCTGCATGAATCATTTCAAAATCTGGAGGTGGATAAATGACTTGAGCTACTTCCTGTTGCTCACCTCCAAGATATGCACTTTGAATTCCTGATTCAGCAACATTATCATCATCACACAGGGGAGGATAGCCCAGTGTAGCTCTGATGGAGTTAGAGATCCATTTGGCATGGTCAGAGCTAGCTTTGACTAACACCCTCTCCCCCTTTATGACTTCTTGTGCAACATGGTCTCTCACATCATCCTTTTGGAATCTGATCTGACTGTCCAAGTACCTGATGCCATCCTTAAAGTAAGGTCTAAGATTGGTAAGTTGTTCAGAAATGACCTTCTGTGAATCCTTGATGGCAGTCTTGACAGCAGCAATTTCATCTTGAAAAGCTTTATCAAATTCAGCCTTTGCAGCAGATGATGTTGAAGGCTCAACAGTCTTATTCTTCAGTTCAGTGACTATAGCATTGTGGGATGCAGTCAAATTATCATTCATCCTCAACTGATTTTCCAGCACATAGCCTTGCTTCAGTGCTATATCATCTACTTGAGACTTTATTTTCTCTTGGTGGGTTGCCAGATAGACCACTGCATTAGCACCCTTTGTAAAACATTCAGTCATCTCCTATTTATTAAGGTTCATTTCAAACCTTATTGACTTGATTTCCTGTGCCAGATCAGATTGTAGGGTCTTGTGCCCTTCATCAACATAAGTTTCTATAGCCTTCCTTTGTTCATCCATCTTGATTTGCAGTGCAATCAGTAGAGCACTATAGTCAACAATTGGGGCTTGTTGAACTATGGGCTGTGGGGCAATGGATTGCAAGGCTTTCTTGTAACTCTGACTTCTCCTCTTGAAGACATAAAGTTTCTTCTTTTTAGCTTGTGCAGCCTCATCCTCCTCAGACTCTGAAGTACTGGCAATATCAACCCTGTCCTTAGGGCTTGATGGTTTGTCAGCTTGCACATCAAGTGCTTTCTCACTTTCTTGCCTGACAGGCTCTTCCACAACTTGCAGTTGCTCCCCCTCAGCAGCAGCACCCTTCTCTTCAGCAGCAGCAACTTTATCCATGTCAAAGTTCTCCTGTTCTAGATTTAGAAATAGATCTTCCATGGTAAATTCTACTGGTGACTGTGCAGGAGGAGTACTGGGTTCATCAACTACTTTATCAGGAATCACTTCTAGGATAACTGATGTGTCTGGGAGAACAACATCTGGTTCTTGATTTGCTTGCTGAGTTTGCTGATGGACATCAGACAAATCAGAATCTATTACAGAAAAATCTAAAGTATTGAGGTCAGAAAGTACCTCTTGGATAATAATTGTAGCTTGCTCACTCTCCAGTGTAGAGGGTTGTTCTACAGCTGGAGACACCCCCTGGCTTGGATCCCTAGGGATGGGGCTAGTGTGAGGCAGCTCCCCCTGAATCTCAGCTACATCTTTAGCAGCAGGGGTCTTGTCTACTGCCTCCTCCTCTTGCTCATCAGGTGTAAACACCACCTGTTCTTCACTTCCAGAACTGCTTGAGGATTCTTGGACCTCAACAGCAGTTTTTCTCTTCTTCTTGGGAGGAGAAGCTTTCTTAGAAACTTGCTTCTCTGGGGTAGACAGTTCCTTTGACAGCACCCTTTCCCACCTTGAGAAGATCCTCATATCCATCTTTCTCATGTGGTTGATTTTGCTACCTGCAGCAGTGCTCATTACCTCTGGTATTGTACCAGCCAGGTAGAGACTAAGTATCCTGCCCAGATTGGGCTTCTTCAGACTTTCCTTTATCTTCTCAAAGATAACCATTGACCAATCGGTTTTTAGGTTGAAGATGATTCTGGTCATAACACTGAACATGGAGGCTGACACCCTGTCATGCCCTCCAGTCTTACTGAGTATAACTTTACCCACAATTTCTGACAGGAATTTTCCTTGGGTATTCATCCCTTTCCTGTTGAATACAGATCCTATCTTTAGCTTAGAATCTAGACCACACCAGGTAAGTGCTTCTCTGGTCTTAGATGTAGTCACTTCCTCTTCTGCTTGAATTCTAGGTAGCTGAAGTACCTTTCTTAGAGTTTTGGGTGAAATCTTGACCTTGGTGCCATGCACTCTTGATTTGATTTTGTGACCTGAGTCATCTACAGAAGCTCTAGTAAGGAATTCGAGAACTTCCTTCTTCCATATTTTGGTTGGTTCTGAAACCAGGTACTCCAATCCAGAATCGGTGACTAGGGTTACCACCGATTTGATTTCTTGATCGCCATCGTCGAACGCGCCACGAACCAGTTCATAGCCTTCATTGACGTTCTCCTCGAGCTTGGGAGCCATTAGGGTTTGTAGAATTAGTCTTTAGAAAAGAGAAATGTCGACACAGTAGATTGGTCTCGAAACTCTGAAAGCGTGTCGACAAACAAAGACAGAATCCTATTTATACCTTTCTGGTTTGAAGACGAACAGGCGGGATGGATTACTAAAGATGTGTCGACACTGGCAATAAGTGTCGACACTGACTTATAATGTCTCGACACTCATGTGTCGACACAAGTTTAGTCAACAGATTTTATGTGTCGACACTTGGTTATGTGTCGACACTTGGTTATGTGTCGACACCACTCTACTCGACATGTAGTCAAGACGTTACTTAGAAAATTCTGAGTAAAACTTAAGTGTCGACACCTCATTGGATGTGTCGACACCAACTCGACATGTGTCGACACTAACATTCTGAAGTGTCGACACCAACTTCCTAGATGTGTCGACACCATTTTCCTGAAGTGTCGACACTTACTATTCTGTGTCGACATAGACTTGTCTATGTGTCGACACCTTTTTACTTGGCCAATTTTTAGTTCTGTAAACTTAGTCTAAGTTTATCATACCTAGTTCAATTTTGAACCTATTGAACTTAGCTTCTTCTAAGGGCTTAGTAAACATATCAGCTATCTGATTATCAGTTTTAACATATTCAAGTGCAATATCATTTCTTTCTACATGCTCCCTAAGAAAGTGATATTTAATCTCAATATGTTTAGTTCTACTATGTGATACAGGATTATTAGCTATTGAAATAGCACTTGTAGAATCACAGAAAAGTGGAGTTCTACTTACCTGAAATCCATAGTCTTCTAGCTGATGTTGAATCCATAGAAGTTGAGCACAGCAACTTTCTGCAGCTACATATTCTGACTCAGCTGTGGAGATAGCCACACTAGTTTGCTTCTTACTACTCCATGAAATGAGTCTTCCACCTAGGAATTGACAGGATCCAGTAGTGCTCTTTCTATCTTCTTTGCATCCTGCAAAGTCTGCATCTGAATAGCCTGTTAGATCAAATTCTCCATTCCTAGGGTACCAGAGGCCTAGATAAGGTGTGCCCTTTAGATATCTCAAAATTCTCTTGACTGCAGTCAAGTGAGACTCTTTAGGGCAGGCTTGATACCTGGCACAAACACATGTAGCATACATAATGTCAGGCCTACTTGCAGTCAAGTATAGTAAGGAGCCAACTATCCCTCTATACAAGGTTTCATCTACAGGTTTCCCTGCATCATCCTTGCTAAGAGACATACTTGACCCCATAGGAGTCTTCATGGTACTGGATGAATCCATACAATATTTCCTTATGAGTTCTAGGGTGAACTTGGACTGACATATGGATAGACCACTTACAGTCTGTTTAACTTGGAGACCCAAGAAAAACTTCAGTTCTCCCATACTACTCATCTCAAATTGACTTTGCATAAGCTTTGCAAACTTTTTGCAAAGGCTACTTTCAGTAGACCCAAATATAATGTCATCTACATATATTTGGACAAGTATTACTTTGCCTCTAGATTCCCTAAGGAATAGAGTCTTATCTATTTTCCCCCTTGAGAACTTGTTCTCAATGAGGAAACTAGATAGGGTCTCATACCAAGCTCTAGGAGCTTGTTTTAACCCATATAATGCTTTCCTAAGTCTATAGACATAATGTGGAAGAGTAGGATCAACAAAACCTAAAGGCTGCTCCACATATACTTCTTCCTTAAGATTACCATTTAGGAATGCTGACTTCACATCCATTTGGTATACCTTGAATCCTTAATAGGTTGCATAGGCCAAGAACATCCTTATGGCCTCCAGTCTGGCTACTGGGGCAAAGGTTTGATCAAAATCAATACCTTCTTCTTGCCTATATCCTTTTGCAACCAGTCTTGCTTTATTCTTAATGATGACCCCTTGTTCATCTAACTTATTTCTGTAGATCCACTTAGTTCCTATAACATTGTGGTCTTTAGGTTTAGGAACTAGTTCCCAAACCTTGCACCTTTTGAACTGATTAAGTTCTTCTTGCATAGCTTCAGTCCACTATGGATCTTGTATAGCTTCTTCAAATTTCTTAGGTTCTATTTGAGACAGAAAACTTGAATATACTACAGCATTCTGATTTCTGATCCTTGTCTGAACACCTTGTCTTGGATCTCCAATAATCAGCTCTACTGGATGATCTCTTAGATGCCTGTTGGCTGGAGGCATCCTTACTTCTGGTTGTACTTCTACAGCATCTTCATCATGCTGTGTTCCTTGTACTTCTTCAGCTCCTGGTACATGTAGTTCTCCCCCTGGACATAAGCCATCTTCTTCTACTTGCTGTCTTGCAGCAGGTACATCTTCTAAGGTTAGCTTGTCCATCTTCTTAGTAAGACATGTGGGGCTGCACACACTACTAGACAACTCATTGTTAATGAGTTTTGTCTCATCAAAAACTACATGCACAGACTCCTCTACAACTTGTGTAGTCAAGTTATAGACTCTATAAGCCTTACTATTATTGCTGTACCCAACAAACACTCCCTCTTGGGACTTGGCAGCAAACTTAGTTAAGTAAGACTTTCCATTGTTAAGTATGAAGCATTTGCAACCAAAAATCCTGAAATAGGATAGGTTTGGTTTCCTGCCTTTCACAACTTCATAGGGGGTCTTATTTAACCTTTTAGTGATGGTAGCCCTATTTATCACATGGCATGCAGTGTTAACTGCTTCAGCCCAGAAATACTCAGGCAGTGATGTATCACTAAGTAGGGTTCTACCAGCCTCTATCAAGGTTCTATTCTTCCTCTCAGCAATGCCATTTTGCTGAGGTGTTCTAGGTGAAGAGAATTCTTGAAATATCCCAAAGTCTTCACATAGTTTTGTCATGCTTTCAGATTGAAACTCAGTACCATGGTCACTTCTAATTTTGACCACAGTACTATTTAGTTCATTCTGAATTTGCTTGACAAAGCTGTAGAAGACACTAGGTGTTTCAGATTTCTGCCTTAAGAAGAACACCCAGGAAAACCTTGAGTAGTCATCAACAACTACAAAGGTATAGACCTTCCTACCTAAGCTGTGAACTGGCATTGGACCAAAGAGATCCATATGCAAGAGGTATAAGCACCTCACAGCATCTTTGTTCTCAATGCTTTTAAAGGTGGATTTGGTCTGCTTGCCCTTTTGACAAGCTGAGCAAATGCCATCTTTAACACACTTAACTTGAGGACCATTCCTCACTAACTCTTTGCTAAAGAGTTTGCTAATAGTCTTATAGTTAAGATGAGCTAGCCTCTTGTGCCACTTGACACAATGAGAGACTGTCTCATCAGCTACAAGACAAACAGGAGAACCATTGTTCTCAATCATGATGTCTAGACAATAGACATTCCTCTTTTTATATCCTGTCAAAATGATCTCTTGATCACTTGACCTCTTGATATGACAACCATTTTTAACAAATGAGATGTCATACCCTACATCACTTAATTGACTTATACTTATAAGGTTGTGTTTCAACCCTTTAACATAAGCCACATGATTAATGGTAACTAAGTTTGAAGAAATGTTACCAAACCCTTTGATGATTCCTTTTTCAGAACCACCAAAGGTCACCTTTGGACCATTTTTGATTGGAATGTAGTCCTTCAGTAGTCCCCTTGTTCCAGTCATATGTCTGGAACATCCACTATCCAAGTACCATGTTGGGGTATGGCCACTTGGATTCACCTGCAAAACAAATTAATGAACCTTAGAACCCAAAGTAAACTTGGGTCCTTGGTGATTGTTAGTTTGCAACATGACATAGCTACCTACTGGCTTTCCACCAGGTAGCTTGCTACTCCCATTGGCACTTGCATTGTGCCAAAAGTCCAAGGCAAAGTGGCCAACTTTGCCACAGCACCAGCATTCAAACTTGTTGTACCTTTGCTTAGGTACAGACTTGGTTGTCTTGACTACAGCAGGCTTATTGAATGTTGGGGCTTTGCCCTTGGACTTGGACTGATCCTGAACAGTCCTAGCTGGTTTAATAAAACCCAATCCAGCCTTTCCTTTATGATGAACAAATTCATCAATCAAGGGTAGCACTGATTTAGGTTTTGAAAACCTAGCAACTAGCTCTCTTTCCTTCTGAAGATTGATCTCCAGTCTCTTAATTTGATCATTTTTATAGGTGATAGTTCCCATCTGAATCACAGTAATGTGTTTCAGCCTGGCTGCCTCATTGAGCTTTTGATCAAAGTTCTTCTCAAAATCTGTTGCAGCTGCCTTGAGATCAGCAATCTCCTTTGCCTGACTTTTGGCTAGGGTCTTGCTTTTCTTATAGGCTTGCAACAGTACTTTATATTCATCTAAGAGCTGATGAATATCTCCCTCAGATTCAGAAACACTTCCATCACTTGATGAAGATGAATCTGACTCTGAACTAGAACTGGAATCTGAACTTTGAGTTGGACTTTGTACCTGACTAGGTCCTGGCTGCTCCAGGATTTTGGTACTTTCAGTCAATGCCATCAGTCCTTGACACTGACACTCTTCTTGTTCATAGATTGATTCCATGATCTGCATAAACTCTTCTTCTTCTTCAGCAAATAGCCCTATGTAGGCTTCAGCATCTGTCTCAGTGTCTGAAGAAGAAATGTCTGAAAGAGTCTTCTCATTCTTTGCAACAAAGGACTTCTCCTTCTTTCCTTTGAAGTGAGTCTTCTTTTTGTCACTGGATTCTTTTCTTCTCTCAGGACAATCTGCAATAACATGACCCTGTCTATTGCAGCAGTAACACACTATCTTAGACCCAGTTGCCTTGCTAGTCTTTGTCTTTTTCTTGTCCTTCTTTGAAGGCTTCTTCTCCTGATACTGGACTTCTTTCCCTTTGGAAAATGAAGGTCTGGACCTCCACTGTTTCTTCTTCAGGAATTTCTGAAAATGTCTGGTGAATGCAGCAAAGTCTTCATCACTTTCACTGCTTGTAGACTTTGTGCTAACAGACTCATCAGATTCTGATTCAACTACCTCTGGAGGAGGAGTTGATGACTTAGTCCTGCCCTTTCTAGGTACTTCTGACTTGAAGGCAACAGTCCTTTCCCTGTGCTCAGTCCTTGTTGATTTTTCCTCCTCTTTTCTCACTGACAGCTGCATCTCATAAGACAACAACTTGCCAAACAGTGTGGGAGGAGGAATTTCTCCCAACTTTGCCATTTCTCTGATGGCACAGATCTTGGTGTCCCAATCTTTGGTTAGGGACCTTAAGAACTTATCATTCAATTCATAGTTAGTGAACTCTCTTCCATAGGACATGAGTTCATTAACAATTCTATAGAACTTCTTGTAGCATTCAGTGATGCTATCTCCTCTTCCTTGCCTAAAGCTCTCATACTCTTGATTAAGCAAGGACTTCCTATCTTGCCTAACTTCTTCAGAACCTTCCATATAGACAATGAGGGTATCCCACATTTCTTTTGCTGTTTTATAGTGAATTAGGTTCTGAAAAGTTGCATCATCAATGGCACTTACTATTATATTTTGTGCCCGTTTGTCCATAGTGGCTAGGACAATTTCATCCTTGGTCATCTCAGAGAAATCCTTTGGAGTCCTCTGATTTGCATCCAATACTGAGATCTTCATGGGCACATATGGCCCCTCTTTGACTGTGATGTAGATTCTAGGGTCAGAGGCTTCCATGAACAGCCTTACCATCTCTTTCCAGATTCCAAAAATCTCTTTTCTGCATTTGGGCAGCTTCATTGAACCCAATTCCTTGTGATTCTCTGAAGAACCCATGTTTCTTGATTTTCTTGAAACTGTGTTCTGACTTACACTGAATCTGCCAAACTGGATCTCCTCAGACAGTTAGTCCTTTTTGAGGAACCTCCCTCTGATACCACTTGAAAGATATGGTACCTAAACACCTAGAGGGGGGGGGGGGGTGAATAGGTGACCTAAACCTTTTTGAAACTTTGTTTGCAGCAAAACAGTTATCACACAGATTTCTACAGCTAACAGTAATAACAAGATATAAACTGCTAATCCACAGCACAGCACAGCACAGCAGACACACAAATTTATAGTGGTTCCCCAATCTTTGGGTACATCCACTTTCCCCCTTCGCCTATCTAGCAGTGTACTAGATTCGGCCAAACTTCTCCACTATCTCAGAACCCAACAAGGTTCCTACACCTCAGGCCCAAAGCCTTACACTCAGCCACCAAGGCCTACACTCAGCCACCCAGGCCTACACTCAGCCAATTAAGGCCTACACTCAGAGTTCTTCAACTCCTACACTCAGGCAACCAAGCCCTACCCTCAGCCTTTATAATATAGGCTTACAATTCACTCAGATCCAATGGATCCTACAAGTTAAAATTGAATTACAATAACTAACTCTACAACTCAGAAAATAAGAGAGGAGTTGGGAGTTTCTTGAAGAGTTCTTGGAAGAACTAAGTTAGATCCAAACTGACTTAGCTTCCTTCAAAGCTTCTTGAGTAGAACTGAATTAGTCTGAATCCTCTGCAGTTGATCCTTGACCTCTGCTTCTTGAGATCCAGATGATTCTGAATCCTTCTTCTCAGCCTTAGTTCCAAAGACTGAATTCTTGATTGGAGCTCTCTCTCTCCAACTTCTTAGATCTGCAGTTGGACTGTCAGATCTTCTTGTGTTGATTCTCAGTATACCACTTTAATGATTACTTCAACAATAATCTGAACTCTGTTAACAATTTGATCAACAACCTTAACAACCACTTTCTGTAAACAGTCTGTGCCTATTTATAGGCATTCTTCATGGTAACCGGCTGGTCCGGTTCATAACTGACTTCTGACATCTCTGACAGTTGCTGTAGACCGGCTGGATCGGCAGCTGTCATGTCAATCAGTCACTTCTTGAAATTCTCTAACTGTCAGATAGTGTCGAGACTTTCTGTTCTTAAGTGTCGACACTTATAGACCAAGTGTCGACACATGTTGTGTAAGTGTCGACACAAGTCTACAAGGTGTCGACACAACTCCTTGTATGTCTCGACACAGATTCTTCTTCAAGTGTCGACACTGAAATTAAGTGTCGACACAAGTACTTGATCTTCTGTAACTTGTTGAATTCTTCTAAGTGTCGACACATTTCCTTTGTGTCGACACATCTTCATGTGTTGAAACTGTCAAGTGTCGACACTGCTTCTTGGTGTCGACACAAGTCTTCAATTTTGTTTCTTCAGCTGAGTGTCGACACATTCCCTTAGTGTCGACACTTGTACTTAGAATATTTTATAAACTTTTCTGTTCTTTGCTAAGTGTCGACACAGCTCCTTGTGTCGACACTTTCTTCAAGTGTAGAGTCTTTAGCTAAGTGTCGACACTTACTTCAAGTGCTGACTCTCCTGTTTGTGTGTCGACACATTGTGCTGAGTGTCGACACATTCTTCATATGTTGACTCTGCTGATTGAGTGTCGACACATTGTGTTGAGTGTCGACACTTGTCCTTAGTCTCTGCAGAATTTTGCTGAGTGTCGACACAACTCCAAGTGTCGACACTTTCTGATGTAGACTCAGCTCTTCTAGGTGTCGACACCTCTGCTAAGTGTCGACACAGCTTTTCTGCATTCTTCTTCACTGAGTGTCGACACAGCTCCAAGTGTCGACACTTTCTGACTGGTGTCGACTCTTCTTCTCAGGTGTCGACACAATTACTCCAAGTGTCGACACAGCTTGTCTGGGTGTCGACACAAGCTTTCTCAAGTGTCGACACTTTCCCTCTGGGTGTCGACACATGGACTTAGAAACTTTTAGCTTCAGTCCAGTGAATACCTAACTTGCACAAGTAACTCAAACAAACATCAAATACATTATGATGTATATCATTGAGTTAGGTGAGGTTTCTTCAAATCAGGTACATTTGACCAATGTACCCAACACTATGGTCAAGGTGCTATGGAAAAATCAGAATGTGGAAAGCGCGACGTGGGAGCTCGAGTCAATGATGAGGGCAGCTCACCCTCATTTATTCTCGTAAATAAGCTTGTATGTGAATTGGTGTTTTTGTTGAATTAGTGTTTTTGTTTGATTACACATTTGATTTATATCAAAATGATTGAAAAATTTCGAGGCAAAACTTTTTGTTAGGGGGAGTGAGGGTAACTCCCCGTATTTTTTTCGTTGAATGATTGCATATGCTTGATGGGCGTTATATTGGCTTTGACCGTTGTTCGAGCATGGTTTTCCCGCGGGCTTTCGAGTGGCTGTTTTGGTAGTCTTGTTGCACGATTCCCCAGCAAGCCAGAGTCCACTTGTAGGGACTCGGTGAGGCCTCTTAGGGAATGCTTGCACTTTTTCGAGCCTGGGTAAGGTTGCTCAAAATGGGTTGATTGTATGGCCGATGTGTACAGAAAACAAAAAGGGGTAAAAAGTTCTTAAGGAAGAAATGGTCTAGGACGAAACAGAAACACTTTTCAAAACAGGGAAAAATGGTCGTTTTTGTGCATTACATGCCCCCTCACACGGACGTGTCGGGGCGTGACCCAGGGCGTGACCTGGGGCATGACCTCCTTGACTCGACGAATTTTCTTGCGTCGAGTTGAGCTCGACGAATGGGGTACACGCCCCGTAACACGGGCGTGTCACGGGCCGTGTCCCGCTATGTTGAGTGTCGAGTGTCGAGTGTCGAGTGTCGAGTGTTAGGTGTCGAGAGAGGGGACACGGCCTGTGACACGGGCGTGTCCAGCTTTGTCGAGTGTCGACACTTTGAGTCGACGAGATGTCGAGACACGGGTTACACGCCCTAGGTCACGGGCGTGACCGACCCGACACGGGCATGTACCCGGCCGTGTACCTTGTGGATAAGCTAGAAATTGTTGGCGTCTGCGCCGCTTAAGGTACACGCCCTGTGACACGGGCGTGTCACAGGGCGTGACAGGGCTGAAAATCAATTTTTTCCAGTTTTTTTGTGCCGTTCATTTCTTTGATTCTGGATCAAATGGTCCAGCTCTGTTCTGGAGGAAATAAGGCCGAAACAGAGATTTCTCCTCCTCATTTCACCTTCTTCTTCATCTTCTTCCTCATTCCAAAAGGACATCAAGGGAGCAAAGCTAAGACAAGGGAAGGAAAGAGAGGAGCATCCGTCGCGGTGTCATCTCGGTTCAGGCAAGCGGTGTTCTTCACCCTTGCCAATCTTGTTTTCTTGTTCTTTGATTGTGCAAGTTTAGCTAGCTTTCCTCTTTCTTACTAGCTTGTTCAATTTGATTAGTCTTGTTACTCTTGTTTTTATTTAGTACTCACAAACATGAATCTGCTTGTTCCTTCAAGTCTTACATTCTTACCGCCTACTTACCGAATTTTTCCCTATGCTCAATTAATTCTTATGCTCATTTGATTCATGTAGCCTTTCTTGTTCATGTGATTTGTTCTTGTTCATGTCGTAATCATGTTAGAATACGCTTGTTGGTTTGGTTAGCATTGTCCTTTGTGGAATAAGTAGAACTCCACACGCTAATAAGTTTGACATAACATGGGTAATGTGTAGTCATGAGTGAGGACGATGAAATGAAACGTGTTTAGCTTGTGTTATGGTGAGTTTTGCTTATGGTGTTGAGCTTGGGTTCGCTTATGGTGAGTTTTGCGAGACGAATTATGAACCATGGCAGGAGCGTTTGTGTGAGGATTCGTTAAGGGGTAGTGTGGTTTCAGCCTTGGTGGCCACCGGGTTTGGATTTGTGGTGTAGAGCACCGTTTTGGCCCCGATTTGGGCTGGCTTTTATTGGTGCGTTCCACTTTAGGGCCGCCACAAAAAGACCCTTGCGGAATCGAACTTAACCGCTGCTTATGTTTCATTCATATAGTTGTTTCTTGTTCTAAAGATGATGGAATGGGCATGTGTATGGCCTTATTGCTCCTGCGGGTTGAGCAGGACTTGATGAGAATTGCACGCACTTGGTGCGTTTTACACTTTGGATTAACAGGTTTTCCACCTGTTCTTTTCACTCAGTTTACTTACATGAAACATTGCTACGGGGCCGGTAAGCCCCTTCGTCATATTTTCTGAACGTCATACTCTATTGTGTAGCTTGATGATTGCTGAGGTGTTCTTTCTTGAATGCCTCAGGTGCAGGTTGTAGCCGGTTGAGCGGCTAGTGCTTGGGTCGAGTTTCTTTGGAGCTAGCTGAGCTTACTTAGCGAGGTAGTTCTTTACTCCATTGTACAGACATACATGCACCCCAATGGGTTCGTGTCAGCTTGTTGGCGCCCATTGGTGGCTTTCTTTACTTGTGATATATGAATGCTAGACTACTAATGTGACTCATTTGGATGAGATGATGTCTCCTTGCTCTTGGGAAGGATTTATGCTAGGTTGCATTAGATATTTTCAAGATAAAACAAACCTATTATCCTATATCATCCATACATGTGTTGATAAACTAAGACATATTTTCCAAACAACGTAAAAAGGATGATTTCTTATATGATTATAAATCTAGGATGCATATAGGAGATCGTCATAAGTAAACTAAAGTATTTTCCGCCGCGTACAAACACACGTTTTGATCCATAAGGCCGAGGGATACGGCCATCAAGCGAAACAGTTTTCTTGCATACAACTGATGGTTTTCAACTACTAAAGGAAGCATCGAGCGTTTGCCTGAGCATGTGCAGTTATCCCCTGCACGACGCGACATCATAACCTGTAGTTCCTCTTGCTCTAATACGATGTACTCGTTGAGGAAATGTGGGTTGTGACAGTTAGTTTCAAGGCGCACCCGGAAAATTGAGCGGAAACGTGTTCTGCTAACTTGACGGTCTGGGAACCGGCCTCGAACATAACTGGGTTATGTGATTGTTTGGAAAATTTTGGGATCCGAGAGAAGCTTGGCCCGCGCGTAAGACTTAAATTGACTAGGCAGCGTGAGTAACGGGCAAGTGGAATAGGACCTAGGCTATGTGGTTCGGTGCGAGAGACCCGAAGACGGGGACTGGCCATTGGCATAGTCGGGAGCCTTAGACGGTGGTCAGAAATGATAAATGCTCACTTGGTTGCCATCTTTGGGATGGTGGTGAAGCCACGGTATTGACCGGATTCACCGTTAATGTGCCCTGAGTGCACGGGGTGTTTGGCCGTGCGAGCCTACACCTGTGGCGCAGTATAGTTGCTCTTAATTGTTTAATTAGGCTAATGTTATGCAGGGAAAGAGCACCGCCATCCCGAGTAAGGGGCAGGGTCGTTATAAATTGGTCGGCTTTTAGCTGACCGTTGCTTTGTTTGCCACCGTGCGGTGAAATGTTGCTTGCAGGTGCTGCGGAGCCGAGTGCAAAATAGCGGGCTGGAGCCCATGTTGCCGTGCTAGCCCTCGAAGGCCGTATAGTGTAGCTGTATTTATTTTGTCATGTGTGGCCGGCCTGCGAGCCGATGCATGTAAGACACTCTTTATTAAGTGAACTATTGTAAGGCCATGTACCCGTTTCAGTGTATTTGGGGTTTCATTCCTGTGGTTGTGGTTGTGGACATTCATATTTATTGGATTTAAGTTTTGGGTTCTTTCAACTTTAAAAACTTCCGCTAGAATGCTCTGTGTAGGACGTGTAATCTTAATTGGATAGTTTGAATATTCATTTGGTAACCCTTCCGACTGTCTGTGGTATATGACGTCGGGTTCCAGCTGGACCTTCTGTTATATGCCATGTGACAGATGAGGGTGTTACAATTTGGTATCAGACTTCTGGTTACGGTCAGGCTTAAATGAATTCGTGGGCGAATTCTTGTAAGGGGTGGTGAGCACATGTGTGCGTCATCGTTATATCATCAAAAAGAACCCATGAATGTCCACTTAGGAATGAAAAATAACCTTGTTTTTGTGGAATTTGAGTGTTCCAATGATTGCTTTTAGCAATTTGTTTGTCGTCTAATCGTGTGTCTTTGCTACTATAGGCAGCTAGGAGCGGCACTGGTCAGTCAGAGCGTCCGCAATCGGCGGAAAGTAGTGCAGCAAGGGACGTGCCTGCTACACCTCCTTCAGCGAAAACCATCAGGATGGTGGCTGAAGCCGTGTTTGCAATGATAAATGCCCAACCTGTAGGGCAAATGCATCGCACACCTCCTGCGAATAAGCAAGAACCGGTTAGGGCGGCTGAGCCGAGAGTGGTGGAGCGCGCAGCAGTTGATTTGGTAGAGCCGAGGAGAGCTACGGAGAGGCAGCTAAAGCATGTGATGGGCTTTAATCCTCCGAGGTTCGATGAGGTTGGAATGCCAACTCAAGCTGAGGACCGGCTCTCTTTGATAAAGAGGGTGTTGACAGCCACAATAACTGAGGAGTGGCAGAAGACCACCATAGCGACTTTTCTTTTGGAAGGTGAAGCGAGTCTGTGGTGGGACGAGTTGGAGTTTCATCTTCTAGTGGGAAGGCAACTTGCGGATGTGCCGATGGAGGAATTTTCAAGATTGTTCCTAGCCAGATTTGTACCCTCTGCTCAGAAGTTGGAGATGGAGAATCAATTTCTTGGGTTGACACAGGGATCCAGAAGCATAGACGAGTATCTACATGAGTTCACACGGTTGGGTCGTTATGCTGGTGCTATGTTTATAGAAGAAGAGAGGAAGACCAACCGATTCTATGAGGGTCTTCGCGACGATCTACAGTTACTCCTTGCTGAGCCTAAGGTACATGGCTTCCTAGCCTTGGTCAATTCGGCTCGATCGTTGGAAAAGGTTGCGAAGAAAGTCCAAGAGAAGAAGAACCCATGATAAAAGAAGTCCGAGTTAAAAGTGCCAAATACCAAGTCAAGTTTCCGCAGGTGGAACAAGAAGCAGAGGACTTCGAACTCAGCCCCCTCGGCTGATGCGTCGGGGGCAACTACAAGTCAAGTCCCCGGAGCTTGCTGCAATTGCGGGAAGACGGGGCATTTTGCTCGGGAGTGTTGGAGCGGACGTTCAAAGTCCGAGAGGAAACCTGGAGCGACTTATGAGGAGAAAGGGAAGGCGGTGGAGTCAACCGCATCCCATCATGCTCCAGCCCAACCTAGAGTCTACAACCTTGGTCTTCAAGAGGCCATAAAGCAAGCAGACGTGGTGACATGTATGAGTTAAATTGCAGTATTTTAACCTTCATAATTGTTACCTCTTTTGTTTGTTAGCTTACTTTTGTTGATGCTAGGATTTGTGTTGATATTTGAGTTTCCGGCGAGAGCCCTGTTTGATACGGGAGCATCACATTCCTTCTTGTCCGAAAAATTCATATCACGCATCGGAGTTCCGTTCTCGATGGCAGAAAACAAGTTGGATGTGTTATTGCCCAATGGGTGCTCAATGAGTGCAGATAGGATCTGCGTAGTGAAGATTCAGATTGGAGAGCAGGAGTTTGATTTGCGAGCGTCGCTTTTGCCGTTAGCGGAGTATGACGTAATCTTCGGTATGGATTGGCTCTCGGAGCAGGGTGCATGCATTGATTGCAACCGTAAGGAAGTTAAGTTGGGTCAGAACACTGATCGGGAGACGACTTTTGTGGGCATGAAGGGATCAGGGAAAGTTTTGATGTCGGCCCTTCAGGTGTTCAAGGCAGTTCAGTTTAGGGCAGAGCTGTTGGTCACATTAGTGCAGACTTCGACACCTAAGCCAAGTCTTGACAGTATTCCAGTTGTGTCCGAGTATCCTGATGTGTTCCCAGATGATCTCCCAGGAGCCCCTCCTTAGCGGGAGATAGACTTTACTATAGAGCTGGTACCGGGTGCCAAACCGGTGTCACACTCCCCCTATCGAATAACGCCAAGAGAGATGGCAGAGTTGAAGGTGCAACTGCAAGAGTTGCTAGAGCAAGGTTATGTGCGTCCAAGTTCGTCGCCTTGGAGCGCACCAGTTCTCTTTGTTAAGAAGAAAGATGGGAGCTTGCGGCTTTGTATCGACTACCTGGAATTAAACAAGCTTACGGAGAAGAATAAATATTCAATCCCCAGGATTGACGATCTGTTTGATCAGCTGGTTAGGTCAACGGTATATTCGAAGTTAGATCTGAAATCTGGATACTACCAGTTGAGGATAAGGGAGAGCGACATCCCAAAGACAGCATTCATTATGTGGTTTGGGCATTACGAGTTCACGGTCATGCCATTTGGGTTGACGAATGCACCATCCGTGTTTATGAATCTGATGAACAGGACGTTCAGAGAGTACCTGGATCGTTTCGTGATAGTATTCATTGATGATATCCTGGTGTACTCGCGGTGCAAGGAGGATCACTACGATCATCTGCACATGGTGTTGGAGACGTTGAGGAGAAATCAGTTGTATGCTAAGTTCTCCAAGTGTGAATTCTGGTTATCCTCGATAGCGTTCCTTGGTCATGTTGTCAGTGGAGAAGGGATAGCTGTGGATCCGACGAAGATAGTAGTGATACGAGAGTGGCCTGCTTTGACTACAGTGGCAGAGGTCCTAAGTTTTCTGGGGCTTGCTGGCTACTACAGGCACTTCGTAGAAAACTTCTCGCGGATAGCGCTACCACTCACGACGTTGACTAGAAAGGATCAGATGTTTGTGTGGTCTCCGGAGTGCGAACAGGCTTTTGAAGAGTTGAAGAGGCGGTTGACCACGGTGCCTATTTTATGTTCTCCAAGTGGAACCAAAGGGTTCAAAATCTATAGTGATGCTTCGGGTAATGGTTTGGGCTGTATTCTGTTACAGCAAGGGAGAGTGATAGCCTATGGTTCACGACAACTGAAGGTTCATGAGAGGAATTATCCGGTTCACGACTTAGAGTTAGCGGCCGTGATATTTGCTCTAAAGCTTTGGAGGCACTACCTGTACGGTGTGAAGGTCGATATTTACACCGATCATAAGAGCTTGAAGTACCTGTTGGACCAAAAGGATCTGAACTTGAGGCAGCGGAGGTGGATGGAGTTCTTGGGGGACTACACCTTCAAGATACATTATGTGACTGGGAGGGGAAATGCAGTAGCAGATGCGTTGAATCGCAGGATTCCGGCGCAGGCCAACTGGTTATCGGTACATGATGAGAGGTTGGTCCATGAGTTGGAGGCTTTGGAGATATCTTGCATCAACAAGCAGTCTAGTGCCGAGGCGAAACTATTTTGGACAGAGGTACAGTGTGACCTAGCGGATAGAGTTCGGCGGGCTTTGGTTCAGGATAGCAGCATGAAGCAGATCTTGGATGAATCTTTGGATGGGTCAAATTCCCAGTTTGTGGTTGAAGATGGGTTGCTAAGGAAGGACGGTCGTTTATGCGTTCCTAGTGCGGATAATATTCGGGAGGAGTTGATGTATGAGGCTCATCATACCAAGTACTCAATCCACCCGGGAAGCACGAAGATGTATAGAGACATGAAGAAATTATTCTGGTGGCCGGGTTTGAAGAAAGATGTAGCACTTTATGTGGACAAGTGCCGTACATGTGCATTGGTGAAGGTGGAATGCCAGAAACCTGGAGGTTTCTTGAAGCCCCTACCTATCCCAGAGTGGAAATTCGATGACATATCTATGGATTTTGTGCATGGTTTGCCGAAGTCACAGAAGGGAAACAACGCCATTTGGGTGGTCGTAGATAGGTTGACAAAGGTGTCACACTTTATTCCGAACAGGAAGGAAGATCCGGTGGAAAATTTAGCCAAACTCTACGTGGAGAATATTGTACGATTGCATGGTGTGCCCTGCAGTATTGTTAGTGATCGAGATGGACGCTTCACGTCGAATGACTGGAGGTTGGTGCATAGTTTGTTGGGTACTAAGCTAACGTTTAGCACAGCCTTTCACCCGCAGACGGATGGGCAAACCGAGAGGGTCAACAGGACTATGGAGGACATGCTTCGCATGTGCGTTCTAGATTTCGGGAAGCATTGGGAGGATCACCTGTATATGGTGGAGTTTGCGTATAACAATAGCTTTCAGGCGAGTATTGGTATGGCCCCTTTCGAAGCCTTGTACAGGAGGAAGTGTCGTACGTCGTTGTCTTGGTTGGAGGCAGGCGAATCGAAGTTGTACAAACGTCAAACGGCAGAAGACGCCACTTCAATGATACAGACAATTCAGGAAAGGTTGAAGATCGCTCAGGATAGAAAGTCAAAGTATTACAATGCCAAACATAGGAATGTGGAGTTCAATGTTGGCGACATGGTGTATCTAAAAATCAAGCCGTTCAAGGGGGTATCGCGGGTTCGACGCTTGAAGAAGCTGAGTCCGAGATACCTTGGACCATTTGAAATCCTGGAGCGTGTTGGCGAGGCGGCATATAGATTGAAGCTGTCGGCAGAAATGAGTGGACTGCATGACGTGTTCCACGTATCAGTGTTGCATAAGGCAGCGCAAGAGCCTTCGCAGATCATTGCGGACAATCAAGTACCGGTTGATTATGAATTAACAACAAGGGTCAAGCCAGTACGAATTGAAGATGTTGCAGTCAAACGACTCCGCAACAAGGAGGTCTGAATGGTTAAAGTCCGTTGGGATAACTGCGGACGTGAGGAGCTTTCTTGGGAGCGAGAGCAAGCTATGTTGGAGGAATACCCTGAGTTATTCCACTCAGGTATTATTTAGATTTGTGTACCTTTGCTTAATTTCGGGACGAAATTCCTTAAGTGGGGGAGATTTGTAACGCCCCGAAAATTGTGTGTGAGTCGGTCGCGAAAAAAAGGGATTTTGGTGCCTGTATAGGGGTACACGGCCTAGGACACGGGCGTGTCCAAGGCCGTGTCTGGCTGGTGTTTTTGGTCATTTTCATCCCGAGAAGGACACGACCAGGAACCCGGCTAGAGGACACGGGCGTGTCATGTGACACGGGCGTGTGCCTACCCGTGTTAGTACCCGTATCCCGATGGGTCGTGTCTGTTGCCGTGGTGGTTATGCGTGACACGCCCCCGGACACGGGCGTGTCGAGAGACCCGACACGGGCATGTCAGGTGAGACACGGGCGTGTCTTTACCCGTGTGTCTTTTCTCAGTTCGACGATCGTGCCTGGATCGAGGCATACGGCCTGGGACACGGTCGTGTGCCAAGCCGTGTTTGGCCCAGGTCTGGAGATTTTTAAGCGGATCTGAGCCGTTCGTTTTCTTTAATTAAGATCCAACGTGTTGGAACACCCTATTACTAATTTGGGTCAGGATCACTATGTCTCTAGGAATCTTTTCTTGACCTTCTGTATAGCTTAATAGGTCAATTAGAATTGAGTCTAAGGGTTAGAAGTCTAGGATTGGAAGCTGCCCTGAAGTCCAAGTTTTTCAGACTGGAGACTAAGTCTGATCGTCGAGCTCAGCACGACGATTCATCGAACTCAGATCGACGATCGACGAGCTCAACTTCGACAGATCGTCGAGCTCCACTCGACGATCGCTGAGCTAAACTTCACAATATCGTCGAACTCCATTCGACGATCGGTGAGCTCAGGTCGACGATTTTGACACTGCTTTGGATCTTTATCTCTGAGCTCAGTTCGACGATCTTTGAGCTCAGATCGACGATTATTTTGCTGCTTGAGTTTTCCAGTTCGCTGAGCTCAGCTCGACGATAGCAGAGCTCAGTTCGACGATTTCAGATATCTTCCAGAATTCAAATTCAAATCAGACAGGAGTTATTCTGCAATTAATTCAGAGATTTGTTAGCCGTTTTCATTTATTTCTGGACCAAGTTTCAAGGGATCTTTCAAGGAATAATTCTGTGGACTTTCCTCTAGAAGAGATTATGCAATTAAGGATGCAATCAATGCAGACCAACGACTATCTTTGACAGAGAATGATATTCTTTTCTAGAACAGAGAATAAAAGATAGAATGTTTTTTGAATCAACAGAGATTAACAAGAAGAGAACACACAATACAGAGTACAGAGACTCTTTCAAAATCTTCTGTCAAAAAGAATTCTGAAGAACACTCATCAAACAGATCAAGCTTTCAAAATCTCTTCATCTTTCAAAGTGTTCAAGGCCAACATCATTTCAAGACTCCAGACACTCAACATTTTAGCCATTGCTGAAACCATCTATTGCTGGAGTTCTACCTTTGAAGGCCTATCACCCTCAAGCAAAGCTTTTCTTCCTGAAGATTTCAAGGATTCAGGGGGAGCTTTGACATCAATCCACATAGTCTTCTCAGTTGTTTGAGAAAGAGAAGACTGCCATCACACTCTCACCCCCAGTTTGTAAAGGGTTTCTCAAACTCCCTTCAAAAGTTTGAATCTGGTTTTTGAGCACCTTGTCAAAAGCTCATTGGTGGCAAGACACCTGATCAAAAAATCTGCTTTGGTTTTTGAGCACCTTATCAAAAGCTCATTGGTGCCCAGGACACCTGATCAACTCATCCTGCAGTGGATTCCTACCTAGGGTGGTAGAAGAGTGGATGTACCCAAGTTTGGGGAACCACTATATTTCCTTGTGTCCTCTGGCTCTGCTTGTTTACTTTTTGTTTCTGGCCTTGATTTGTCTGTGCTTAGTTTTTTGCATAGCTTAGTTCTGTGATTAGATTTATATTTGCTTCCCTGCTCACACTTATTACAACAATTGTTGTAAAAGTTTTTAAAAGTACTAAAACACCATATACTCTATTCACCCCCCTCTAGAGTATATCAGATCTAGTTGCACTTTCAATTGGTATCAAAGCCAGGTTGGTTAAACATACCATATCTGATTGGTTGTACAGGCTAACACCTGAACCCCAAGATTCCAAACTAGATCTGTTTTTCTTTTGTATTTTATTATTAGTCTTTGTTTACACAAATCATGGCCCAAAACAAAGATTATGCTAGCACCAGACCTCCAGTGTGCAATCTTTCCAAGTTTGCACTTTGGAAAGCAAGGATTAGACTTTACATGAATTCCATTGACGAAGATATTTTCAATTCTGTTTTGACAGTGTGTCCAAGACCCCCAGAGAGCACAAGCACAAATGCTGTTCCACCTCCATCAGGAACAGATGCTGACATCAAAAAATGGAAAGTAGCTGATGCCAAGGCTATGAACATCCTAGCCCAGACAATGTCAGATGAAATATTCCAAAAGGTAGCTGAATGCAACTCAGCCAAGGAGATTTGGGACAAGCTCTCAGAAATTGTCTCAGGCTCAGCTGATGAGAGAAAGGACAGAAGATCCCATCTCATCTCCCAATATGAGAACTTCAAGAAGGGAGAGACTGAGTCAGTGGGAGACATGTACAACAGATTGAGTCTAATTGTCAGTGAGCTAAGGACATTGGACAAAGAGATTTCTCTGACAGAACTTAATGACAAGATCCTAATGTGCTTCCCCAGCACTTGGGATTCAAGAATCTGGCCAATTAAGGATGCCAGAAGTCTAAATGAGATCACCACTGAAGCCTTATTGGGTAAGTTCAAATCTTATGAGCTACTCATCAAGAATAGAGAGGAAGAACAGAAGGCTGCTTCACCAGCCACAAGAAAAGAGAAGACCATAGCATTCAAGGCAACTGAAGATCTGCCTGAAGAAAAAGCTACAGACAATGATGAACTTCTCAGCTTGTTGGCCAAAAGATTCTACAAGATGGCCAGAAAGGACTTCAGAAGAAGATCATACACGGAGCAGGATAAGCCAAGGTATGATAAGTCCATTGGCAATAACAAAGACATTATTTGCTTTGGTTGCAGGAAACCAGGGCATATAGTTCCTGACTGTCCAGAGAACAAGAACAAGGACAGAAGGGACAGAAAAGAAAGAAGAAAGGAGAAGGACCCCAAAAGGAATGGAAATGGCTAACCTTCTTCAAGCAGGAATAAGCATACAAGAAAAGGGTTTGTTGCTGAATCCTAGAGTGAGACAGAAGAGGAATCAGAAGCCTCATCCAGCTCCAGTGATGATGAGGATGATGCAGAAGAAAAGGAATTCTGCATGATGACAATTAATGCCTCACAGTACAATTCAGAGGATGAAGAGTCAGAGTCAGACTCAGAAACCCAACCTGAAGAAGATCAGGTAATTAGTTCTTTTGATTTTACTTCAGAAGATTTTAAATCTGAATTTAAAGCACTGTGTTTAGACCTGCTAAAGTCTGAGAAAGAGATTATCTCTCTCAGAAATCAATTATCTGAACACAATGGTTTAAAGTCAGAAAACCTCAAACTCTCTCAGGAGTTGGAGAACTGTAGGGAACAGATAGCTACACTGAAAAGTGAGCTCTCTGAAGCGAAGAAGCTTGAAGAATCCCTTAATGGGAGAAGCATCAAGCTGATGGACATCACAAGCACAGTGAACTCTAGATTCAATAGTACACTGGGCTTGGGTGCTTCATCCAGCCAACCTATAGTCCTAACAACTCCCATCAAGTTTATTTCTAGCAAGGGAAAGGGAGTTGTAGAGGTTGCCAGGAAAAATTCTGATCTGCCTCAGAAAACTGAGTCCCAGCAAAAATCGTCGAACGGAGATCGACGATCGCCGAATGAAGATCGACGATCGCCGAACGCAGCTCGACGATCTCAGGAAAAATCGTCGAACGCAGTTCGACGATCTCAGCCAAAGTCGTCGAACGCAGCTCGACGGTCTTATATACCTGACCTCAGCCATAGTCGACCGTCGAACGGAGCTCGACGATCTGACCCAAGATCGTCGAACGCAGCTCCAAGATCGTCGAACAGAGGTCAGAACTCTGGAAACTTTTTCAAAGTCAAATCAAAATTGAATCCTAAGGGTTCTTCATCCCAAACCTTTAACCCTTATACTGAATGGATTTTATCTCCAAGGAGATATCATCCTGAAGGATATAAGAGTCAGCCAGGGATGTCTTTCATTTCTGAATTTAGAGGTTATCAACCTAGGCCCAAGGTAAACTGGGTCAAAAACAAGTGAATTGTTTCATGTGCAGGTGAAGACCTATCCAACATCTAACCAGCAATGGTATTTGGATAGTGGGTGCTCTAAGCACATGACAGGGAATAAGGACAACCTCACATCCTTCAGAGCCAGGCTTGGACCCAAAGTTATCTTTGGTGATTCCAACTTTGGACAAACTAAGGGATATGGTGCAGTATAGATTGGATCAGTAACCTTCAAGAACGTAGCATATGTGGAAGGACTGAAGCACAACCTGATCAGCATCAGTCAGCTATGTGATGAAGGCTACCAGGTGACCTTCAGCAAAACCTTATGCAAAATCAAGATAGAGGACAACACAACAGTGTTGACAGGTATAAGGAAAGGTAACATCTACTTAGTAGATTTTCTTTCAACTGATATAGATATCTGCTTGTTTAATTCAGTCTGTAGACTAAATGTTTTATGGCATAAGAGACTAGGACACCTAAACCTTAGAACTATTGCTAGGCTATCCAAGGACAACCTTGTTAGAGGACTACCTTCTGGCCCCTACAAGAAGGAAGGACTCTGCAAGGCTTGTCAATTAGGCAAGCAAACTAAAAACAGTTTTAAGTCACTTAATAAGAGTGATTCACCTAGGATATTGTATCTGTTACACATGGATCTATTTGGACCCATCACAGTACAAAGCCTAGGAGGGAAATCCTACACTTTAGTAGTTGTAGATGACTTCTCTAGATTCACTTGGGTGTTCTTTCTAAGGAAGAAGTCTGATAACTTTAAGTGTCTGACAGAGTTTCTCAAATGTATACAGATTGAGTTCAATACTCACATTGCCCTAATCAGAAGTGATCATGGGACAGAGTTTGATTCTCTTCTTATGCAAGAGTTCTGTCAGAGTGAAGGGATCAGACATACTTTCTCAGCTCCTAGAACTCCTCAACAAAATGGGGTAGCTGAAAGGAAAAATAGAACCCTTATTGAATCTGCCACTACATTGTTGTCAGATGCTCAACTACCTCTATCCTTTTGGGCAGAGGCAGTGAACACCTCCAACTATGTGCTGAACAGAAGTCTAATACATAAACTGAAGGGAAAGACTCCCTATGAATTACTCAAAGGGAAGAAACCTAAAGTTGACTATTTTAGAATTTTTGGTTGCATTTGCTATATTCACAATAATGACAAGAAATACTTAGCAAAATTTCAAGCCAAAGCTGATGAAGGAGTGTTTCTGGGATACTCCATGATCAGCAAGGCCTATAGGGTCTATAATAAATCATCTTTGAAAATTGAGGAATCTGTTCATATTTCATTTGATGAAACTAACATGTCTTTCAAGGAGAAGCATACTTCTACCATAGAACCTGTGCAGGAACACTCTCTAGTTGAAGATATGAACAAGTTACAGGTTGCTCAAGAAGAAGAAAGCAGTGAAGAGGAAGGGAATGCCCCACACATTGAAGCACCACTTGAAGAGCCAGTTGTTGTACCACAAGAGGAAATAACAACACAGGTTGATGAACAATCAACACCCCCTGTTGATTTAGTAACATCAAGAGACCATCCAATTTCCCAAATAATTGGAGAACTCTCAGCTGGTGTGCAAACCAGAAATCAGGTCAAACAAAACCTGTTGCACACCTGCTTCCTTTCTCAAATTGAACCTCAGTCCATTCAAGATGCAGAGCAAGATCCACACTGGATCATTGCAATGCAAGAGGAGTTGCATCAATTTGAGAGGAACAAAGTATGGGAACTAGTGCCAAAGCCTAAGGATCATTCCATTGTTGGAACAAAATGGGTATTCAGAAATAAACTGGATGATCAAGGAGTAATTATAAGGAACAAGGCAAGGCTAGTTGCCCAGGGATATTCTCAAGAAGAGGAATTGACTACGACCAGACCTTTGCACCTGTTGCAAGATTAGAAGCCATTAGGATATTTCTATCTTATGCAGCTCACAAAGGCTTCAAAGTCTATCAGATGGATGTCAAAAGTGCTTTCTTGAATGGAGACATCAAAGAGGAAGTTTATGTCAGACAACCTCCAGGTTTTATCTCTCCAACTTATCCTGATCATGTTTTTAGACTGAACAAAGCATTATATGGTCTCAAGCAAGCTCCTAGAGCATGGTATGAGACCCTAGCATGCTTTCTCTTGGAAAATGGTTTTATAAGGGGTAGAGTAGACCAAACTCTTTTTATTAGAACCCATAAGTCCCATACCCTACTAGTACAAATTTATGTAGACGATATCATTTTTGGTTCTACTGACTCCAAATTGTGCAGAAGGTTTTCTAACCTGATGCATTCTAAATTTGAGATGAGTAGCATGGGTGAGCTATCCTTCTTCCTAGGATTGCAAGTCAAACAACATGCTAAAGGCATCTTTATTTCTCAAACCAAATATGCTAATGAACTGGTTAAGAAATTTGGTATGTCTGAGGCATCTTGTATGAAAACACCCATGCCTACCAATGCTGTATTGGATGCTGATGAACATGGGAAACCTGTTGATCAGACAACATATAGAGCAATGATTGGCTCTTTACTGTATCTTACAGCTAGTAGACCAGATATAATGTTTGCTACATGTATATGTGCTAGGTTCCAAGTAAGCCCTAGAGAGTCACACCTAACATTAGTAAAGAGGATTCTCAGGTATGTTAAAAGTTGTCCAAATCTAGGTCTCTGGTGTTCAAAAGATTCAGCATTTGATTTAACTGGATTCTCTGATGCTGATTATGCTGGATGCAGAATTGACAGGAAAAGCACCAGTGGAACTTGTCAGTTCCTTGGTGACAGACTTGTCTCTTGGTTTTGTAAGAAACAAACATCTGTGTCAACCTCAACTACTGAAGCTGAATATATGGCTGCAGGCAGTTGTTGTTCACAAATATTGTGGATTCAAAACCAACTCCTAGACTATGGTTACAACTTAGAGAAGTCTAAAATCTTTTGTTACAATACAAGTGCTATTTCTATAGCTCAAAATCCAGTCCTCCATAGTAGGACAAAACACATAGAGATAAGGCATCATTTCTTAAGGGACAATGTTGAAAAGAATAAAATTGAATTGCAATATATCCCAACTGATTTACAAAGGGGAGATATTTTTACCAAGCCTTTGGATGAAAAGAAACACACCTTCTTCCTAAATCTGTTAGGAATGTTAGATGGAGGAAGCCTTAAATAATCTCCAAGATTTTGAAAGCTAAAAATTGACCAAGACTAGGCAAAAATTCTGATTTTTCTTAGTGTCTAGAATTTTTCTGATCTCTGAACTGCGCTCGACGATTTCCCCACAGATCGTCGAACGGAGATCGATGATTTCCAGAATCGTCGAACTGAGTTCAGCGCCTCTCAGATAGTATGAACTATCTCTTCCGGTCAACGATCGTCGAACGGCGCTCGACGATTATGTTCACTGAACGATCGTCGAACGGAGCTCGACGCTTTCCAAGATCGTCGAACGGAGATCGACGATGTTGGAGTCTCTTCAGATTCCTTTAGAAGCCTCGATCGTCGAACTGAGTTCAACGATCTTTCCAATTCTGCGTCGAACCCTAATATAAAACTCATTTTTCGCCGTCGTTCTCTCTTGCGCTTTCAATTTCTCTGCAAGAATCTTCTTCCCTCCAAACAGTTCTACACTTTGTCGTTTTGTTTGTTGAATTTTTGCAGGTACAATGGCTATATCAGTTGCTGTTCTAGCCGCAATGAAGTTCGATGCTGGATTCGACATTGATCTGGAATCTTTCAGCACTACTGACCAAGTTTTCCAAGACATTCTGAGTTTATTCAAGGATCAGAACTTGTCTGCCCTCATGACCACCAGGATAAAGCTGGCCTCAGATGAAATCAAGGAATGGGTTTACACTGCTCATAATCTGGACAACTCTACTATAGTTGGCTCCATTGCTGGAACTCAGGTACCTCTGACCCCCACCATTTTGACAGAGGATTTTGGACTAAGGAATGGAGATGATTCTGCTGAGTTATCTGGAGAGGAGTTTGCTGACATACTTGCCAGGATGGGTCATCCAGAGGGAAACCCTAGCAAGTTATTCAAAAGGAACCTGTCTGTTGAGTACAGGTTCCTAGCAGATGTTGTAGGAAAAGTGCTGCTGGCAAAGCACTCAGCTCATGATACTATCTCCAGACATCAGCTCTGTCTCATGGGAGCTCTGGTGGATAAGAAAAGTCTGAACTGGGGAGAGGTCTTCTTTGACCTAATCAAGAAGAAAATCAACAAAAGCTTTGTTAATTTTGGAAGGATTATTGGAGTCTTCCTGCAGAACAAGTGCCCTGCCTTGCTGGTCTCCTCTGGAGTGCACATCAATGCCTCCAAGAGACTCACCTGTGCCCTCTTTGGCAAGTGGGACAGGCAAATAAGCAAGCCCAGCAGGCCCTCCTCTAGTGCTCCTTCAGGCACCAGGACTCACAGAGTCACTCCCCCACAGGTCTCTGCTCCTGCAGAAGACCTGGCTGCTGCTGTTGCTGCTTCTTCTCCTCCTCCAATTCCAACCCTACCTCTTCCATCCACCATTCCAGCTTCATCCCCCATTACCATATCCAGCCCATCTCCAACCTCAACTCCATCTCCAGACCCAATTCTACCTCCTCCTGCAGACCACTTCCACCCATTGTTCTCATACCCTCCACCAGATATCACATCATCACCTTCCATACCATCTTTCACCCTTCTGGATGACTCCTACATGGATGATTCCCCCTCATCTCCTCCTGAGTTACCCTCCTCCTCCACATCTTTTCAAGATCTCCTCCTCCACATCATTGACCAACCAACATTCACTCCATCCATATCCATCCCCTTGTCCTCCATCTCCACCATCCCCACTCCTGAGCCATCCATCCCACTCTCCAGCCCTCCACTTCCAGCATCCTCAGCTATCCCTACTCCATCTACCTCTGCTCCTGTGATTGAGCAAGTAGACCTCTCAGCCCTAGCTAACAGGTTGTATGAGCTCATTGCCCCCAGGCTATCTCTATTGTTAGAGACCTCCTTAGCTCCTCTACAACAGTCAGTGGCAGCTCTCTCTGCCAGGTTTTCCTCCCTCCTTCCTCAGGCAGCACCTCCAGCAGTGTGCCTTGATACAGATGTATCTGCATCTAGGCAGGGGGAGATGCCATATGAAGCAAGCCTTCATGCTGTTGCTGCTGCTACTTCTGCTCCTGCTGCTGATGATACTGCTCCTGCTGCTGAGATTTCTGTGTCTGCTGCCCCTTCTGATACTGTTGCTGTGTCTCCAGAATGTCAGGCTCCTACTGCAGTTCTGGCAATAGACCTACAGTCTTTGCTTTCTGACTTTGATCCTGCCTTCTTCAGCCATCTCCCAGAGGTTAGTGCTGTCCAGCCCTCAGAAGACCTATCTAAGGCACTGGTGCCTTTCTCTGGCTGTGACCCCAGCATCATCTCTTCTTTTGTACAATCAGTGATTGCTGCTGCTGCTGCTGTTGAAGAAAGGACTGCCTTTGCTTCTGAAATTGTTGATGCTGCTGCTGAAGATGTTCTCACTGCTGCTGAAATCCCAATTGTTTCTGATGAGCCAATATCCAAGGATTTTCTGATGACAGAGGCCACTGTTTTTGAGCCTGCTGCAGATTTTGTTGATGTTACTGCTGCTGTCACCACTTCTGCTGTTGCTGTTATTGTTTCTGCTTCTCCTCCTGTATCTGCTGCTGTATCTGCTCCTGTCTCTGCTGCTGTCCCTGCTGCTGCTGGTTCAGCTTCTGCCTCTTCTGCCTCTGTTCAATTAAAGAAAGATCTTATGAAGAAGATAGATGCTATATATGATGACCAGAGTTCTGAGACTGATGAATTCAAAACAGACTCTGATGATTCAGCTGCTACTATTGCAAGGAAAAGGAAAGCTAGGAGCAAGGCAATGAAAAGGGTTCCTCCTGCAAAAGTCAAGGATAATAATGATACTCCTTATTATATTCTGCATAACTGCCAAATTACTGAACATTGGATGCAGTATTCCAAAAACCAGTTGAAAGCCATGAAGAAGAAGAGAAAGTATGAAAAGGGCTCATCCCAGTTCTAGCACCCTCATCCTCCTCCACCACCTCCTCCTGATGCAGGTGCAGGTGGCAGCTCTGCAAGTCAAGCCCCAGCTAGAAGCCAGGCTCCCTATCAACCCCATGCCAGATCCTACCAAAGGGAAAGCCAGTCTAGGGGTTCTTATTCTAGGAGAGGAGGATACAGGGGAAATCAGAGAGATTTTCAGGTTTATTCTAAAGGGCATTCCAGGCAGCACCCATACTCCAGGGGAGGACATGTTTCAGCTGATACTACTTCTGGTCCCTTCCCCTACAAGCTCAAAGAGACAGTGTCTGCCAGGCCTCCTCAAGACAATTCTTCCAACAAGTATGAGCCACCTGTACCATTTGAGGACCCTGAAAAGAATCCATCTGCTTGGACTGCTAGGATGAAGGAAATGGCTGCATTAGATCAGATAAAGAAGGCCAAAGAACAAGGGCTAGACACTTCTAATATTTCTACTATGTCAGAGCAAAGACAAAAGGAGTTAGAGAGATATGCTTCCAGCAAATTCTTTGATGCAGACAGATATATGGAATTGCATCCTGCTGCTGTGGTTCCCAGGCCTGCAAAGCAAACTTACTTGGGTGCAGCAGATGACACCAGGTCCAACAAGGAAGCCCAAAACCCTAACAGAGAAATCAAGATGGTTAAAGGCAAAGAGAAGAAGTGACTTTGTAAGGTGACAATCTTTGGATTTTCTGACTGCTATCTGGATGCCATATACATATATATATATATCTCTGTGATGTTTCTGCCATGTCTAGCTGTTGTTTTTATGCTTTTCTAATTATATGTTGTTATTTGACTTTCCAAAGTCTGTAAATAGTAATCCTAACCCAAATAGGAGGAGATTGTTGGAACACCCTATTACTAATTTGGGTCAGGATCACTATGTCTCTAGGAATCTTTTCTTAACCTTCTGTATAGCTTAATAGGTCAATTAGAATTGAGTCTAAGGGTTAGAAGTCTAGGATTGGAAGCTGCCCTGAAGTCCAAGTTTTTCAGACTGGAGACTAAGTCTGATCGTCGAGCTCAGCACGACGATTCGTCAAACTCAGATCGACGATCGTCGAGCTTAACTTCGACTGATCGTCGAGATCCACTCGACGATCGCTGAGCTCAACTTCACAATATCGTCGAACTCCATTCGACGATCGGTGAGCTCAGGTCGACGATTTTGACTCTGCTTTGGATCTTTATCTCTGAGCTCAGTTCGACGATCTTTGAGCTCAGATCGACGATTATTTTGCTGCTTGAGTTTTCCAGTTCGCTGAGCTCAGCTCGACGATAGCAGAGCTCAGTTCGACGATTTCAGATATCTTCCAGAATTCAAATTCAAATCAGACAGGAGTTATTCTGCAATTAATTCAGAGATTTGCTAGCCGTTTTCATTTATTTCTGGACCAAGTTTCAAGGGATCTTTCAAGGAATAATTCTGTGGACTTTCCTCTAGAAGAGATTATGCAATTAAGGATGCAATCAATACAGACCAACGACTATCTTTGACAGAGAATGATATTCTATTCTGGAACAGAGAATAAAAGACAGAATGTTTTTTGAATCAACAGAGATTAACAAGAAGAGAACACACAATACAGAGTACAGAGACTCTTTCAAAATCTTCTGTCAAAAAGAATTCTGAAGAACACTCATCAAACAGATCAAGCTTTCAAAATCTCTTCATCTTTCAAAGTGTTCAAGGCCAACATCATTTCAAGACTCCAGACACTCAACATTTCAGCCATTGCTGAAACCATCTATTGCTGGAGTTCTACCTTTGAAGGCCTATCACCCTCAAGCAAAGCTTTTCTTCCTGAAGATTTCAAGGATTCAGGGGGAGCTTTGACATCAATCCACATAGTCTTCTCAGTTGTTTGAGAAAGAGAAGACTGCCATCACTCTCTCACCCCCAGTTTATAAAGGGTTTCTCAAACTCCCTTCAAAAGTTTGAATCTGGTTTTTGAGCACCTTGTCAAAAGCTCATTGGTGGCAAGACACCTGATCAAAAAATCTGCTTTGGTTTTTGAGCACCTTATCAAAAGCTCATTGGTGCCCAGGACACCTGATCAACTCATTCTGCAGTGGATTCCTACCTAGGGTGGTAGAAGAGTGGATGTACCCAAGTTTGGGGAACCACTATATTTCCTTGTGTCCTCTGGCTCTGCTTGCTTACTTTTTATTTCTGGCCTTGATTTATCTGTGCTTAGTTTTTGCATAGCTTAGTTTTGTGATTAGATTTATATTTGCTTCCTTGCTCACACTTATTACAACAATTGTTGTAAAAGTTTTTAAAAGTACTAAAACACTATATACTCTATTCACCCCCCTCTAGAGTATATCAGATCTAGTTTCACTTTCACAACGGCCCAGATGGTTTCATGCTCTGTTAAGGCCGGGAATAGGGGAGTTAATCCCTCATTTCTCTCCAAGGCTTTCTCTTTCCAAGGTGTTAGAGAGAAGAGGAAGAAGAAGGAGGATTCCGGCTGCCGGTGGAGCATCGGAGTACCGTTTCGAAATCGGAGAGAGGATCCCTGGAGGAAAGTTCGTTACGAAGAGTTCTGTCCGTGTAGTTTTTCTATGGCGCCAAAACGAACTACAAGGGTAACGATTCTCAACTTGAGCATGTGAAGCTCTTTCTTTATGCATAGGGAATCCCGCTCCCGCGAGTGTGCAGTGAGTGCGTGGTGTTCCTTGGGGTTGATGTGAATAGTCCCTCTTGTGTTGCATATAGAGTCCAGAATCGTAAGTACGGGCATAGGCATTGTGTGTGAAGCCTACCCGGACGTGTATTGTCTAGATCAGTGATGTTGCATTTGATATGCTTTGCCAGAGAAGACTCAGTGCTTTGGGTTTTCGGGTTTCTACGCGGTAGATTGCAGCAAGGATCCTTGGAGGTTAGCTTCAAGGCGCACCCAAAAAACTGAGCGGAAACGTGTTCTGCTAACTTGGCGGTCTGGGAACCGGCCTCAAACATAACTGGGTTATGTGATTGTTTGGAAAATTTTGGGATCCGAGAGAAGCTTAGCTCGCACGTAGGTCTTAAATTGACTAGGCGGCGTGAGCAATGGACAAGTGGAATCGAACCTAGGCTATATGGTTCGGTGCGAGAGACCCGAAGACGGGGACTGGCCGTTGGCATAGTCGGGAGCCTTAGACGGTGGTCAGAAAGGCTAAATGCTCACTTGGTTGCCCTCTTTGGGATGGTGGTGAAGCCACGGTATTGACCGGATTCACCATTAATGTGCCCAGAGTGCACGGGGTGTTTGGCCGTGCGAGCTTACACCTGTGGCGTAGTATAGTTGCGCTTAATTGTTTTATTGGGCTAATGTTATGCAGGGAAAGAACACCACCGTCCCGAGTAAGGGGCGGGGTCGTTATAAATTGGTCGGCTTTTAGCTGATCGTTGCTTTGTTTGCCACCGTGCGGTGGAATGTTGCTTGCAGGTGCTGCGGAGCCGAGTGCAAAATAGCGGGCTGGAGCCCAAGTTGCCGTGCTGGCCATCGAAGGTCGTATAGTGTAGCTGTCTTTATTTTGTCATGTGTGGCCGGCCTGCGAGCCTTTTGTATGTAAGAAACTCTTTATTAAGTGAACTATTGTAAGTTCATAAGGCCATGTACTCGTTTTAGTGTATTTGGGGTTTCATTCCTGTGGTTGTGGTTGTTGACATTCATATTTATTGGATTTAAGTTTTGGGGTCTTTAAACTTTAAAAACTTCCGCTAGAATGCTCTGTGTAGGACGTGTAATCTTAATTGGATAGTTTGAATATTCATTTGGTAACCCTTCCGACTGTCTGTGGTATATGGCGTCGGGTTCCAGCTGGACCTTCTGTTATATGCCATGTGACGGATGGGGGTGTTACACGTTGAGTGATGCTTCTCCACTCAACGCTATATAACCATGTATCCGGCGAGTGGGGTCGCTAGGATCCAGACCGACCGGCTCTCTTCTCTCAAGTCCCGGGCGAGCACCAAGGGGGGCCAGAGCTTGGCAGCACCTAACTTGCCCAAGCGAGCCCGGCTAGTGGCAGGGGAGTAGGGTCAGCCGGGCCCGTACTTGCCGAGGCCCGGTAGGACCAGCCGAACCCGTATTCGCCGCCCCAGGCGAGCAGAGGATTTTTGGAGGGGGGGCAATCACCTAGCAGCCTGTGATGTTTTTTTTACCATTTTTGCCCCTGTTGGTCAGTCTATAGCCTGTTAGAACAGCGGAGTTACGCTGTTGGCAGACCCGGTTGGGCTGCACATAGTTGTTCAAAACAGAGGAGGTTGGCTATTTGCAGGCTGTTTTCAGAAATCTAAAAATAGGACCCAAGGGTTACCTCAGAAGGCATGCTCACTTGTTCCCCAGTCTTCTAGCGCTTTCTGAGGTAGCCTTAGCTCGGCCTTTTACTAAGGAGGGGAAGCACTCCAAGATCTTACGGGTGTGTGGTGGGACCTCCATGTCGAGCCCTTGGGTCAGTTTTCTTTTCTTTTGTCAATTGGCTTGTAAGAGAGAAGTAAATGTGCGATCACCCCTTCCCCACGGGTGAACTCCACAAGATACCGAGTTTTCAGTTTCAACATTTTGGTTTGGTGAGCGTGGAGAGTGGTCAGCACAGAAAATCTTCAGCAGGCTCGATGATAGGAGGAGAAGGACAAGGCTCAGTCAAGGCTGACTCGCCACCCCTACCCCCGCTGGCCACGGTGGGGATGTTCGAAGATTTCAGGTAGGAGGTGATCAACGTCGTCAAGTTTACACTTGGCGTGCAGGACGAGTGCTCAACTCCAGCGGTCCCAGTCTTGCCCACCTTATATCAGGATAAGGATGCTCCCGACAGGCGAGCTGGGAAGGAGGTCGCAAAGGAAGGAAGGGGATGCGAGCTCCTTGGGCGCGTGCTCTTCCTCGACTCGGTAAGCGAAGGACGGTTCGGCGAGACGAGTGCGCGAGTCCCTCCAGCTCGCCTAGCAGGGGGAGGCAGCCCCTTCAGCGAGTTGGTTTCTTCTGACCCAATTCCAGAGGGGTTTAGGGAGCCCGAGATATCTTACTATACAGGGAAGGGAGACTCGGCCCAGCACATCCAGTGGTTTGAGGATGTGGTCTCGATCCGACAGATGTTGGATGGCTTCAAGTGTCGGCTCTTCGCCATCACCCTCAAGGAAAAGGCGAGGGAGTGGTTTCACCAGCTGTCGGCCAGCTATATTTACTGCTTAGAGGACCTATGTCGGGGGTTCATGTGGAGATTCACCACCTACAAGAGGAGGAAGAAGGAGTCGGAGTCCATGTTCCACATCAAGCAGGGAGTGAACGAGACATTAAGGAGTTACGTCGACCAGTTCCAGGAGGAGGTCACCCAAGTCCAGGAGATGTTAGGCCATAACCTGATGATGGCCTTCACCCTGGGGTTGCAACAGGGTTTCTTCAGGATGGAGCTTAAGAGAGTGTCGCCCCTCTACTACGAGGAGCTGATGGAGAGGGTAGCGAGAGAGGTCAATGAGGATGCGTCGAATCCGAAGTTTGCCCGGAAGTTGGCCAGGTGGTCCACAGAGGAGGAGGAGCTGAGAGTTGGCAGGGGTCAGGAGGAGAGGAGAGCCGAACCCCGGCAGAGGGAGTAGCGGCAACTACATCAACATCAACAACCCGGGTGGGGGCGTCAGGAGCCGGACCGCCGACTGGGTTGGAGGCCCGAGTGGCAGGATTAGGGGCCACAGAGAGGTAACCAGGGAAGGGAAAACTGCTAGGGGCCAGGATCAGTTCCATCCTCCAAGATGGAGGCAGGTACAGAGACCTCCCCTCCCCGATCAAGATCAGGTCATGGCCATATCCATGGGAGAAAGTAGGAGAGCAGCATAGAGAAGGAGTAGAGAAGTCAGGGTGGAGTTGCCCTACTGCAACTTCCACCAAGAGGAAGGGCATTCCATGGCCACATGCCCGGAGTTCCTCGAGATGAGAGGAAATAGGGAGTAGTATCAGCAGCAGGGTCGCCAGGAGGTGAGGATCGAGGAGGTCTTGGCTCGGGCGGAGGAGGATCAATGTGAAGACCGGGTGGACGTCGGGACCCAGGGAGGGATCAGAGTGATCCACGGGGGTGGGGGTGGGGGGTGGGGTTGTGGGGGGGGGGGGGGGGGGGGGGAGGGGTTGAGGCATCTCGGAAGGCGAACCTCCACACAATGTACCGTCGGAGCGTTGGCTCCACATCCCAAACCACACCCCTAGAAGAGAAGATTACTTTATCAAGTAATGATATTCTGAATCATGAGGATCCCTTCTACGATATGCTGATCATCTAGACGGCCATCGAGAATTTCACCATCTTTAGGATCCTCAATGACAATGGGAGCTCCATCAATGCCATCTTTAAGAAAGCATTCGATGCGATGAAAGTGGAGGCGAAAAGGGTGCTGGCTTCAGATGGCCCCTTTTTTGGGTTCTTGGGGGAGAGGAAGGAGGTAAAAGGAGTGGGGCTCCACATCACCCTGGGGGGGGGGCAGTCTCAAAACTGCCGATTTGTCATCGTGGATGCCCCCAGTAGCTACAACACCATCTTTGGAAGGCACCTCATCAGCGCCTTCCACTGCGTCCCCTCGCCATTCCACCAATACCTGAAGTTCAACGCCGAGGGGATCTAGGTCCGGGTTTGGGATGACACCAAAGTAGTGAGGGAGTGCTATCTCACCGTTGTGAACTCTACCTCCTGGCAAGAAGGGGCCAAGGAGATGGAGCGGAGAATGGAGGAGGCGGAGCAGGAGGTTGGCAGAGAGGGGATGGAGATAGAAGAGAGCTGCACCCAGGTGATTTCAGGAGGAGACCAGGAGGAATTGGCCGAGGCGATTGCCATGAAGGAAGAGGTAGAAGCGTAGGTTCTTGTCTCGTAGGAGAGGGACGTCAGAGAATGGGGGGAGCAGTCCAGGCTGTAGGCTGTAGAGGAGGTGGTAGAGATGGAAGATCTCAACCTTGGAGATAGGGTGGAGAAGGTACGCATTAGCGGGGGGATGACCTCGGAGGCTCAGGGCAGGATGTTGGCATGCATCCAAAAGAATGTGGACATCTTTGCATGGAGCGCTGCTGAGATGCCGAGGGTTGACGCGGACATGGCTTGCCACCGCCTCAACTTGGACCCGAGAGCACGCCCCGTCCAATAGAAGAAGAGGTCCACCACGGACAAGCTGGCCTAGCCCATCAAGTAGGAGGTGGCCAAACTCCTCAACGTCGGCTTTATATCCAAAATACAGTACCCCGGCTGGGTATCCAATGTTGTTATGGTTAAAAACGAGACGGTCAGTTGCGTATGTGTGCTGATTTTTCTTTACTTAATAAATCATGCCCTAAGGACCGTTATCCCTTGCCTCGGATCGGCGCGATGGTTGACTCAGCCGTCAGGTTTCCTATAATGAGTTTCTTAGATGTATTTTCAGGTTACCACCAGATTAGGATGCACCCCCCGGACATTAAGGATGTCTTGATCATCACGGGAGATGGGTGCTACTGCTACAAAATGATGCCCTTTGGGCTGAAGAGTGCAGGGGCGACATACTAGAAGATGATGGATAGGGTCTTCCGGGAATAGAATGGGAGGAACCTGGAGGTGTACATAGATGATCTCGTGATCAAGAGTTAGGACATGGACTCTCACGTCCAGGACCTGGAGGAAAGCTTCGCCACCCTCCGCAAATATAATATGCGGGTGAATCCCCTAAAGTGCGTTTTCGGGGCCAGCATGTAACACCCCCTATCCGTCGCATAGTATATAGCAGTAGGTCCGGCCGGGGCCCGACGCCATATACCACAGACAGACCAGGTGGTTACTTATGGAAACCATCCAACCAATCTCAACGTCCTACACAGAGCATTCTAGCGGAAGCAGTTTATAAGAGTTGTAAACAAGAACCCAGCATCAAGCACGAATGTCCACTAGTACAATTTAGGAATGTTATACAAAATACCTAAAACCGGCCTTAAAGCCTTACAAAGTGTTTCACTTGAAAATTACATGTTTTACAAACCACGGCACGCAGGCCGGTCATACATGAATAAAGCAGTAAACACTTCTACTTGGGCCTTCGAGGGCCAGTTTCGCAAAAAGGGCTTTAGCCCGCTATTGACCGCTTGGTCCAGCTGCACCTGCAAGCAACAAACCACCGCACGGTGGTAAAACAAGGCAACGGTCAGCAATGCTGACCAAATTATAACGATCCCGCCCCCAACTCGGGGCGGCGATGCTCCTTCCCTGCATTTCATTAGCATAAGCGAGCAATGTATATAACCATAGCCATTTCATCACAGACGTTGGCTCGTACGGCCGCACGCCCCGTGCACTCAGGGCACATTCTCGGTGAACCGGTCGATGTCACGTCAATTAAAGCCATTAACATTCTGGACTCACCACCGCCACTTAGACGGCCAAACCTATGAGCAATTTGTCTTCATGGCATGGGTCACGTCAATTTAAGCCATTGACCGCCGAAGACTCACATCTATGCCAACGGCGAGTGCCACGTAACCTTAGGTCTCTCTAACCGAACGACATAAAGCGGGTACGACTCCATCTAACCCGTGCTCACTTCGCAACGACAATTTAAGCCATTTTCGCGGGTCAAACTTTCACCGAGTCCCATTCTACCGCAAGTCACATAACTCAGTTATGTTCGAGTTGGCTCTCAGGCCACCAAGCTGGCAAGATCTCGTATCCGCCCAGTTTTCCGGGAGCACCTTTGGGTTAGTCCCCAAGGCTCCTTGCTGCAATCTACCGCGTAGAAAACCCGAAAACAACCAATAGCACGGAGTCTTCTCCGGCCTTATGCAATGCAACATCACCGATCCAGACTAACATGTCCGGGTAGGCTTCACACATCATGCCTATGTCCGTTCTCGCATACGGACTCTAAACAATGGGGACTTTACATATCTACCCGAAGGAACGCCTCCAACTCTTCGCAAACTCGTGAGAGCGGGCTTCCTATGCTAAGAAAGAGAGCTATTCATGCTCAAGATGAGGATCGTTACCCTTGAGTTCCTCTTTGGCGCCATCGAAAAGTAATCGGATAGAAATCACCGCACTTGCGTTGCCTCCGTGAATCCAGAGTCGGCTCGCGATTCGGAGCTCCGAAGCTCCTCCAATGACGGGATCTAGTTCTTTTTCCTCCAATGGCTCTCCTCTTTCTCCAAGGACTTGGAGAGATGATAAGGTAAGAAAATGATGGATTTCCAAGTCAACTCACGGGTATATCCTCCCAGGAACAACCCCCAACCGTTGGATCTCAACCTAAGAAAACGAGCGGCTTTGATTCGGGGCTGAAATACCCAATCTGGGCCGAACACGGCCTGGCACACGCCCGTGTCCAGGGCCGTGTGCTGCGTTCGTCGTCAAAATCGAATCTCCTGGAACCTCACACGGGTATCAAACACGCCCGTGTTCGAGCTGACACGCCCGTGTTCCAGCTGACACGGCCGTGTCGCCGGCCGTGTACCCCATGATTTTCCCCCATTTTCAACTCGAGCACTGCACGGGTTCTAGGACACGCCCGTGTCCTCTCCCGTGTCACCTTTACACGCCTGGGCCGCAGGCCGTGTACACGGGACATTTCGTCGAGGGAAGATCGACGACTCGATGACATGGCCTTAGACACGCCCGTGTCCTAGGCCGTGTGCCTTGTCTCGACGATCGTCGAGTGAATCTCGACGACTCCCCGGGACGATCGTCGACACGGGTCGACATGCCCTGCGACACGCCCGTGTCGCAGGCCGTGTGCCCATTCTCGACGAATCGTCGAGTATAACTCGACGACTTCACGGCTAAGTGTCGACACGGGTCGACACGCCCTGCGACACGCCCGTGTCGCAGGCCGTGTGCCCATTCTCGACGAATCGTCGAGTATAACTCGACGACTTCGCGGCTAAGTGTCGACACACGCTTGACACGCCCTGGGACAAGCCCGTGTCCCAGGCCGTGTGCCTTCTGCCAGAACCCAAACTGGCCCAAAACGTCCCCCCCCCCCCTTCGCTATTTTGAGTTTTGGGGTATTACACAGCAGGGGAAAGTTCTTGGGGCATCTCCTCAACACGGCGGGGGTTGATCCAAATCCTGACAAGGTCAAGGCCATCGTGGAACTAGGGTCACAACGGAATGCTAAAGAGGTGCAGAGGTTAACAGGGAAGCTGACAGGGTTGAGCAGGTTCCTCTCCCAGGCCGGGGAGTGATAAGTTGTAAATATACCTATTTTTCTGTACATTAATTTAGTTGTTTTCATTTATTTTTGTCGTTTTTACTTATTTTTATTCAATAAATTGCTCCTATTTTTGTAAATATTATACTAACTTATTTTATTTTATTTTTCAGGAAAAAATCAAAATCTGCCAAAAATTGACCTGTCACGCCCGTGACATATTGGTCACGCCCGTGACCAGGGCGTGACACGTCAAAAACCGTGAAATCAGCAAAATTTGAAGTGCAAAGCCTGACACACCCGGGGTCACGCCCGTGTCACCAGTGTCACGCCCGTGACCCATGCCCGTGACCATCCAGATCGACGAAATCGCGCTCAACGATCGTCGAACCAGCTGACACGCCCGTGTCACCCGAGTCACGCCCGTGACCCAAGCCCGTGTTCACTCAACTCGACACTTTCAGCTCGACGATCGTCGAGTGTCGACACCGCCTGTCACGCCCAGAGTCACGCCCGTGACCTGGGGCGTGACCTTTCCAGCTAGCACGACAAGACCCGCGCGGTGACTTTTTGACGCACCGCGCCCAGATCCACCTGCCTGTCACGCCCCCTGTCACGCCCGTGACCAAGGGCGTGACCTCTGCGAGACCGACACGTGTCCAGCCAAAGTCAACTTTCCCGTCAAATCGCCGGCCGCCTTCGCAAATAGTACTGTCACGCCCCCTGTCACGCCCGTGACCAAGGGCGTGACCCTTGTAAATTTTTTCTATAAATTCAGAGCTGCTGCTTAGGATTTCTGTTCCTTTTTTTTGAACCATTTTGTATAAGGGAAATGCTGCTCGGATGAGTCCAAATGTTATGTAAGGGAAATTTCTCCCCCTCTCCTTTATTTTCATATCTTTGTAATCTTCGTTTTTAGCTTAATAAAATTGTAGTTTTTCTCTCTTTTATGGATTTGGACTTCAACTATGTGGCTACCCTTATGCAATCTTATCTTTCTTCCTTGTTTTAACTTAGTTTTTTTGTTCTTCTTTACATGTGTGTGTGTGTGTGTATGAGTTTAAATTAGTTTTATTGTTTTCATTATCTTCATAGTTTAGCTTTTCCGTTCTTGTTCATCTTTATGAAAATATAAAAATGATTAAAAGGTGGTTTTGATTTTTCTTACTTAGTCGTTTTTTTTTGTTATTTTTGTAAAACTTTTCATGCTTTTAACTTTTCTTCCACTTTTTAGGAGTTTTTATAGCATTATAAGAGGGGATATGTTGTTATTTTGTTTTTCCAAACACTTGCATTTTCAATTTTATTTTCAAAAACTTTTTCCTCTTTTAATTTTTTCGTTCTCTTTTTACGCATTTCTACCGCATTCTAGCGGTAGAAATGTATTCGTTTTAATTTTTTCGATCACTTGCATTTTCATTTTTATTTGCAAACTTTCTTCCCGTTTAATTTTTATTTTCGCTTTTTATGCATTTCTACCGCATTCTAGCGGTAGAAATGCAGTTGTTTTCAATTTTAGATAACTTAGTTTTTTTGCAACTTTTGTACTTGTGCATCTATTTCCGCCTACTCGTTAAGAGTTAAATGGCGCTTTGCTTTATTTCAATTCTGTCGTGTGTGTGAGTGTGTTTTATTTTCTTGTAGAGTGCGTGTGTTTTCATTTATGTCGAGAGAGTGTGTGCGTGCGTTGCATTTATTTTGTCCTACTCGGTTGAGTAGGACCCGCATTTATTTTCCCCTACTCATTTGAGTAGGATTTGCGTGTGTGCGTTTTACCGCTTTCATTTCTCCCGCCCACGCAGTTGCGCCGGGACTCGCAATTTACTGCTTTCTTCAGTCCTACTCGTTTGGGTAGGACTTGCAATTTTCTGCTTTATTTTCCTGCTTTATTTTACTGCTTTCATTTACTGCTTTCTTTATCGCTTTATTTTCTGCTTTTCCCGCAAGCCGTCCCCATTCCGATGAGTGGCTAACAGTTCTTAGCCCTCGCCATCGAAGAGCATTGGGACAGATAAAGTAGCTTAAAATAATTAAAGGTCGTATCTTTCTAATTAATTAATAGTACTTAAGGTTTGCCCGGGGTTAACGACGCGTAGGACCACATATCGATGTGTGGGCCCTATTTCCGTTTTCCATACGCTCGCCGAGAGGCCGTGCGTATGGACAGATCACCCCTTGGCAAAGAGAGTTCCGCACTAACCCTCGAGAGAGGAGGCGCGCCAACTCTACCGGATTGGGTTCCCCACCCAATAGCGGGGTTCTTAGCGTAATGCGGGCGTTAAGAGGAATCCTTCGTCGGACTAGCGTTCGGTCGAATAGTCTTAGCGTTCAGGTGAGCGATAGTCCTAGAGATAGGCGAGCTCATTTTAGTGGAACCTCCACGGCCAAGTCTCCGCCTTAATTAATTAGAAATTTAGGAGCTCTTTTTATTTAAAGTCTATTTTAGTTTAATTGTTTTTTCGGTGCCATCGAGCTAAGCTCTTCATCAGCACCACCTTCAAGCTTTCTTTTATTGCTTTCATTTTCTTTCCGCCATTTTCTGTATTTTTATATAAAATATCCCGACAAGATAATTATCGGTAAAATAATAGTCCCCTCCAGGGAAGAGTAGAAATAATCGAACCGGACCCGAGAACAATACGACCTCGATATTCCACCCGGAATATCCTGTACTACTCACGATAGGTGCACTTGCCTCCTTTCGTTAAAACTCGATCTAAACCCTTTTTTATATCCAAAATAAATAAATACGCGCGACCCGTTTTCTTAAATAAATTCACTTCCGCCTTTTTTCGCAAATAAAACCCCCGGGTCGCCGCGTGACCGCAAATAATTTTGGAGTTTTAACCATCAGGGAGATATGCTCCCCCTTCTTCAAGACACTAAGGGGGGGGGGGAAACGTTCGAGTGGACGAATGAGTGTGAGGGGGCATTATAGTCCCTGAAGAGGCAGCTGACCCAGGCTCTGCTGCTCCACGGGCCGAAGGAAGGGGAGGACCTGTATTTGTATTTCGGGGTCGGGTCAGAGGCCCTGATCTCCGTCCTGGTTCGAGAAGAGGGGAAGTAATAGCTCCCCATATACTACGTAAGCCGGGTCCTCAGGATGGACGAACTTCGATATCCGATCTTGGAAAAGCTGGCCTTCACTCTAATCATATCGGCTCGGATGCTCCGACCCTACTTCCAGGCACACTCCATCTGAGTGGTGAATGACCATCCGCTCCACAACATCTTTAAGGGGGTGGAGCATTCGGGCAGTCTAGCCAAATGGTTGGTAGAGCTAAGTGAGATTGACATCTCCTTTGTCCCTCACCTCTCGATCAAGGCCCAAGTGATGGCTGACTTTTTGGTCGACTACGTGGTCGAAGTGGCGGAGGAGGAACTAACTCGTCCGGTTTCGTGGAAGGTAAAGGTGGATGACTCTTAAGGGAAACATTCCTTGGGGGTAGGAGTAGTCTTGGAAAGCCCCCAAGGGGTAAGGATTGAGTAAACAGTGGTGGTGCACTTCCCCATCACTAACAACCAAGCCGAGTATGAGGCCGTAATAGCAGGGCTATGCCTGGCCAGGGAACTAGCGGTGCTAGACATGGAGATCCTCACTGACTCTATGGTGGTGGCTTCCCATATCAACGGGGAATTCAAGGTGAGGGAACCTACCCTCCAGCTATACTTAGCAAAAGCGAAGGGAGTCATCAGCACATTTCAAACCTTCTGCATCTGACACATGCCCAGGGAGGAAAACGAGCAGGTCGATCAGATGACGAAGCATGGCCCCCGTATGGGGGGTACCATCACTGATCTATTTCGCCCTTCCATTGAAGAGAGAGAGCTGATGGTAGTGGATCAACAGCCCTCGTGGACGGACCCGTTCACGACCTTCCTTTCCACAGGGGAGTATCCGGAGGGGATGGATAAGAAGAAGTTCAGGTACAAGTCGGCATACTATATCCTCCGGGATGGGAAATTGTATTGGAAGACTCTCTCGGGGATGTTGGCCCGTTGCGTGGCCGAGAGGGAGGTAGAGAGGATCTTGGAAGAGGTCCACTCCGGGGAGTGTGAGAGTCACTCAGAGATTTGGACCCTGGAAGGGAGTATTCTCAGATAAGGGTACTTCTAGCCAACCTTGGGCCACGACGCTGCAGAATTCACAAATAGGTATCATAAATGCCAGTTGTCTGCCCCTCCAACTACAACCTGCTCAACACCTCCAGAGTATCACGGCCCCCTGGCCCTTTGCAATTTGGGGAATGGACTTGGTTGGACCATTCCCCCAAGCCAGTGGGTAGAGGAGGTTCCTACTAGTGATGATTGACTATTTTTCTAAGTGGCTGGAAGTGAGGGCGCTGGACGAAGTGACTTCCCAAGTCATTAGAAATTTTGTTTGGGGGGAGATCATCTGATGCCATAGGTTGCCACAGGCCATCATCACGGACAGCGGGCCTCAGTTCGCCAGCGTGAAATTCACTAGCTTCTGCGAGTAGCTCGAAATTGACTTCAGATTTGCCTCGGTCCACCACCCAGGAGAATCGGGTAGGTGGAGGAAGCAAACAAGATTATTGTGAACCTATTGAAGAATAAGGTAGAAAACTTGAAAGGGAACTAGGTGAAGAAGCTTCCAACAGGTCTCTAGGCCCTAAGGACCACCCGCAACACAGCCACATGGGAGACGCCTTTCAAGCTCTCCCATGGATGTGAGGCAGTACTCCCCGTAGAATTTGAAGTTCAAACGCCTCAGGTGGTCACGATAGAGGAAGGCAAAGAAGAATGGAGGGCCGAAAATGAGGAGGAGCTGTGACTCTCCCTTGATATGGTAGAGGAGCTGCGCGACCTCTCCGCCATCCGACAGGAAGAAGTGAAGAGGAGAATGGCTAAGTACTTTGACAGGCATGTCAAAGTCAAACAATTTGCGGAGGGGGACTTGGTCTTGAAAAAGGTAGTGTTGGGGTCCAGCAATGCCCCCGGTGTTGGGAGGAACGGCGTGATGCGCTACGACCCACACTAGTCGAAACAGAAGGGTGTGTCCCCTGGGGCCTAACTGGCCACCCCGTGGATCCTGCCTAGGGTAGCCAGCTCCATAAAGGAGTGGTAGCACCGTCCTCAAACAGTCCGGGCTTTTGGGCGAGTTGGTTGCGCCATTTCCCTACAAGTGGTATCAGAGCAGGTCACGGGTTCGAAACCCCGGGGTCGTTTCTGGGGGGGGGGGGGGGGGGTGGATTGTTGGGGTCCAGCAATGCCCCCGGTGTTGGGAGGAACGGCGTGATGCGCTATGACCCACACTAGTCGAAACAGAAGGGTGTGTCCCCTGGGGCCTAACTGGCCGCCCCGTGGATCCTGCCTAGGTTAGCCAGCTCCATAAAGGAGTGGTAGCACCGTCCTCAAACAGTCCGGGCTTTTGGGCGAGTTGGTTGCGCTATTTTCCTACAAGTGGGGGTACTTCGGAGTTTAATCTTTAGCGATCTCATCGAGACTCAGCTGTTCAAGTCGTGCACCTGCATCTTCAAGAATACCACTGGAAGAATTGCAGTTAAGCAAACTTCCTTCATCAAATACAACATTAATTGATTCTTCTACCACTAGGGTTTTCTTATTGAAGACCCTATATGCCCGACTGTGGGAACTATAGCCCATGAATATGCCTTCGAAGCATTTTTCACCAAATTTAGTATGCGGGTACTTCCCATTATTCAATACATAGCATCTGCAACCAAAGATCCTCAAGTAGGACATGGTTGGTTTCCTGCCTCTCAGTAGCTCATAAGGCGTCTTACGATGATGCTTGTTGATCAATGCTCGGTTTTGTACGTGACAAGCTGTATTGACGGCCTCAGCCCAGAAGTATTCTGGGAGAGAAGCGTCTTTCAACATTGTCATGCAGGCTTCAATGAGAGTTCTATTTCTCCTCTCCGCAACTCCATTTTGCTGAGGAGTGCGCGGGGAGGAAAACTCATGAAAGATACCTTGTTCTTTACAAAACTCTGTCATAGCACCAGATTCGAATTCTGTTCCATGGTCACTTCTGATTTTGACCACTGAGCAGTTAAATTCGTTCTGAACCTGCTTGACAAAACTAGTGAAGATGTCAAACGTATCTGACTTTCGTTTTAAGAAGAACACCCATGTAAACCGAGAATGATCCTCAACTATCACTAGCGTATAGGACTTGCCTCCCAAGCTATGAACTTGCATGGGGCCAAACAAGTCCATATGTAGAAGATAAAGGCATCGGGAAGAGTCTTTGTCTGCAATGCTCTTAAAGGTAGCCCGAGTCTGTTTGCCCATCTGGCATGCAGGACATGGGCTATCTTTGATGCACTTGATAATGGGAGCATCCCTTACTATGTTTTTAGAAAACAGCATACTAATTGTCTTGAAATTAATATATGCCAATATCTTGTGCCATTGATCACAAAGAGATGCACTGCCAGCTGCCACTAGGCATACGGGGGTAGATGAATCTAAACTAAGAAAATTTAAGCAGAAAATATTTCGGCTTCTAATGCCTGTTAATACCGTCTCAGAAGAGGCACATGATATTATCAGGCATTTATCCTTGCAGAACTTAACGTCATAACCTTTGTCACATAACTGACTTACACTGATCAGGTTATGGTTTAACCCTTCAACATAAGCCACGTCGGTGATAGAGATTATACCGTTGGAAATCATACCGTAACCTCTGGTGACTCCTCGATCTGACCCCCAAAGATGACTTTGGGTCCATTCGCGACAGGAGTGTAATCACGCAGCAGGCTTCTTGTCCCAGTCATATGCCGGGAGCATCCACTGTCCAAGTACCAGATCGGCGTTTTGGTGGCCTTTGGACATTCCTGCAAAACAAAATTAATTTCCCTTAGGAACCCAATCGAACTTGGGTCCTAGATTCTTGGTTAGCATACTCCCCCTCGGGTGGTTAACCTTACGAGTGGTCGGCCTCGCATTGCTAACATTGGGAGTCTCGTCATACCTCGGATTAAAACAGCAATCCACGGCAAAGTGACCAACTTTGCCACAACACCAACAGTCAAATCTGCTGTACCTCTTTCTAGACTCCTGCTTTACCCTGGGAACGGTGGGTACAGCCGGGGCTTTGGATCTGGAGGTGGAGGCCTCATAGTGATTGCAGTCACATGACTTCTTCACCTTCTGTTCCTTCAGTATAACAGGATTGGCTCTTGGTGCCTGCTTTCCATTATGGCCGCTAGAGAATTGACCATAATTTCCCATGTGGATTTCCTCATAAGGTGCCTTGAAGGCACTCTCACCGAATTTGCGGGGAAAAGTCCAACCATCATATCGAATCTTTGGCTTTGCAACCGAGGGCCGAAAATGATGACCAAAGGTTGATTCAAAGTCATGTTGGTTGTAAGGAAAGCTAGGCTTTCTGAACGCAACAGGACTGAGCGGAGCCTTTCCCTTTTCAGCAGCAGAGGCCTTCTTGGCGGCCTTATTCTTCCTCAGGTTCCTGTTTCTCCTGGATGAGGAACCAGATACCCCTACATGCCCCAAGCCAGCTCCTTTGGCCTGAGCAGAGAAGGTATCAACTACTGGAAGAACTGTTTTTGGCATAGAGAAGCTCTTGACGATCTTCCTTTCTGCCGCAAGTTGTTCTTCCAACTTGTCGACTTCCTCCTGCTTAAGATCAAGGAGCTTGAGAGACTCTGAATGCTTTGAAGTCAGGTCTAGGTGCTCCTGTCGGAGAGAGATCAAACTGGTGATCTCTTCCCTTATGGAGACACTCTCACCCTTAAGGAATTTCACTTCCTTTTTCTCAGCCTTCAATCTCTTACGGCACTCCTCGAAAGTGTTGAGCAGAAGCACATACTTCTCGAGGAGCTCCGCTTCACGGGCTGAAAGGCTATCCTCAGGGTCATCATCCTAAGACTCAGGATCAGAGTCGGAGTCGGATAGAGGGGTGTGAGCTTTTACCTTCCCAGTAAATGGGGGGCATTCTCCTTCTGAGTCGGAGCGACCCACCAGCCCGAAGTAGGCTTCCTCATCATCACTAGAGTCTGAGGAATCAGACTCACTCAGTGTCTTTGGCCTTTTGGCGATGTAGCTCCTCTCTTTCTTCTTATCTCTAGAGGATTTGTGCTCCTCTCCTTTCCCTTTTTCTCTCTTGCCTTGGTAGCAGTCGGCCACGACGTGTCCTGGCTTATTGCATCCAAAACAAATAATGTCAGAGGAGCGATGTTTGTTCGGTTTAGAAGCATACCTGTCAGAAGAATGATTTTTCTTCTGATGCCTGGAGGAGGAGCCGTCTCTCTTTCTTTGATTCCTCATCTTGAGGAACTTCTTGAATTCTCGGGTGATGAGGGAGAAATCCTCCTCAGACAACTCTGAGCTGGAGGAGCATGGCTCGGAGTCCTCCTCCTTATCCTTTTTCCTAGCACGGTAGGAGACCGCACCCTTACCCTTTCTGGAGTGAATGGCTTTTAAAGCCACAGACTTTTCCTTGGAGGCAGCCTTCTCTGCTTCTTCTTCTGCTTTCCGGGTGTTCAGTTGAAGCTCATAGGACATCAGCTTCCCAAACAGAATTTGTGGGTCTGTTTCAGCTAGTCTGCCAAACTCTCGGATGGCGCAGATCTTTGTGTACCATTCTTTAGTAAGGGACCTAAGGAATTTATCATTAAGTTCACCATCAGTGAACACTCTTCCATATCCTTTGAGGGCATTGACAATCTTGATGAAGTTCTCGAAGGTGACTCCGATCTCTTCCTTAGGCCCTTGTCTGAAGGCCTCATATTTCTGGTTCAGGAGGGATCTCCGATCATCCCTCACTTCATCAGTGCCCTCCATTAGGATAATCAGGCAGTGACAGATCTCCTTTGCTGTCCTGCAGTTGCAGAAGTTCTACATCATTGAGTCGTCAACCACGCTGACCAAAATGTTCTGCGCCTTCTTGTCAAGTCCCACTAGCACCATCTCGTCCTTGTCCATTTCAGAAAGTTTCTTCGGCACTTTCTTGGTAGGATCAATGGTGGAGACCTTAGTGGGGACATAAGGTCCCTCCTCCACGATCATAAAGAGTCGAGGATCAACTGCTTCCATGTAGAACCGGATCCTTTCCTTCCAGATAGGAAAGTTAATCTTGGTGCACACTCGGATCTTGCCTGTGTACTTGAGCCCGTCCATGGTAGATGTTTTCCTTCTTCTTGACACTAGTGGTAGGATTCTACTCAAGGTGTTGACCTTTTTGATGAGTAACCTCCCTCTGATTCCACTTGTAGGGAAATGACGCAACCAACTCGCCCAAAAGCCCGGACTGTTTGAGGACGGTGCTACCACTCCTTTATGGAGATGGCTACCCTAGGCAGGATCCATGGGGCGGCCAGTTAGGCTCGAGGGGACACACCCTTCTATTTCGACTAGTGTGGGCCGTAGCGCATCACGCCGTTCCTCCCAACACCGGGGGCATTGCTAGACCCCAACAATCCCCCCCCCCCAGAAACGACCCCGGGGTTTCGAACCCGTGACCTCCTCTGATACCACTTGTAGGGAAATGGCGCAACCAACTCACCCAAAAGCCCGGACTATTTGAGGACGGTGCTACCACTCCTTTATGGAGCTGGCTACCCTAGGCAGGATCCACGGAGCGGCCAGTTAGGCCCCAGGGGACACACCCTTCTGTTTCGAGTAGTGTGGGCCGTAGCGCATCACGTCGTTCCTCCCAACACCGGGGGCATTGCTGGACCCCAACAATCCCCCCCAGAAACGACCCCGGGGTTTCGAACCCGTGACCTCCTCTGATACCCAACAATCTCCCCCTATTTGAAGAAGCCTAAACCCTACAAGCTAAGGTGAATAAAGCGTATGGGAATGAAAATCATAACCTTGAAATTGAGTTGAGAGAGATATTCATTACCAATACCAATTTCTTGAGAGCAGACTTGGAGCCACCTTAGCCAACTTGGAGCCACCTTAGCCTTAGCCGAGAGGGTAATCTCCCCCTTTTCGGCTTCTGCTAATCTGGGTCTGTAGCATTTGACCCCTTGCTCCCCCTCAGTTCTTGCACCTGTGCTCACACTTGAGTTCCTGGCAGAGGCTCCCCCTAGAGGCACGATCCTGGAGCTTCTGTAGTCTTCATTTCTCATAGTTTAGCATCCCCAATTCAGTTTTGAAAAGACTGAACTTGGCCTCGTCTAAGGGCTTTGTGAATATATCTGCAATCTGCTTGTCCGTGGGGACATAACAGAGAGAGAGAGAGATGTCCTTGTTCTCCATGTGCTCCCGAATGAAGTGGTAGCTCACTTCAATATGCTTCGTTCTGCTGTGCGATACCAGATTGTTGGCAATAGCAATTGCACTGGAGGAGTCACAGTACATTGGTACTTCTGTGAACTGAAGGTCATAGTCGGCTAACTGGTTTCTGATCCATAGGAGTTGTGCGCAACAGCTTCCTGCCGAGATGTACTCAGACTCTGCTGTGGAGGTAGCTACACAATTCTGCTTCTTGCTATTCCATGAGATAAGCCTTCTGCCGAGGAATTGACACGTCCCGAAGGTGCTTTTCCTGTCATCCCTGCTCCCTGCAAAATCAGCATCTGAAAAACCTATTAGCTCGACATCATTGTTTCTCGGGTACCACAAGCTAAGATTGGGAGAACCTTTAAGGTATCGTAGAATTTTCTTTGCAGCAACATAGTGAGATTCCTTAGTGTTCACCTGATATCTGGCACAGACACATGTGGAGAACATGATATCCGGTCTACTGGCAGTAAGGTAGAGCAGGGATCCAATGATGCTTCTGTATTTGGTTTCATCGAAAGGTTTACCTTTCTCATCCTTATCCAGAGACATAGTGGATCCCATTGGAGTCCTCATAGAGGTTGCATTCTCCATACCGAATTTCTTGAGGAGTTCATTTGTGAACTTCGACTGAGAGATGAAGATTCCATCCTCAGACTGTTTCACTTGAAGTCCCAAGAAATACTTTAGCTCTCCCATACTGCTCATTTCAAACTTTCCTTGCATAAGTTTAGAAAACTTTTTGCAAAGATTGTTGTCCGTTGAGCCGAATATAATGTCATCGACATAGATTTGCACCAGCAAAATCTTGCCTTTGACTTCCCTGAGAAACAATGTCTTATCTATTTTACCTCTAGAGAACTTGTTCTCAAGAAGAAAACTAGATAAAGTCTCATACCAAGCTCGTGGAGCTTGTTTTAACCCATATAGAGCTTTATTAAGAAAATATACATGATTGTGATAAGTAGGATTGACAAAACCTGGGGGTTGAGCGACGTATACTTCCTCTTTCAGGTCGCCGTTCAAGAATGCTAATTTCACATCCATTTGATAGACTGTGAATCCTTTGTGCGAAGCATACGCCAGGAACAGTCTGATTGCCTCGAGCCTTGCCACTGGTGCAAAGGTCTGGTCGAAATCAATCCCCTCCTCCTGTCTGTAACCTTGAGCCACCAGCCTGGCCTTGTTCTTTATGATGACACCATGTTCATCCTGTTTATTTCTGAAGATCCACTTGGTGCCAATCACATTCTGCTTGTGTGGTCTGGGAACCAGCGTCCAAACATTGCATCGTTCGAATTGATGTAGTTCATCTTGCATGGCCAAAATCCATGCCGCGTCTTTGAAAGTAAGTACACTCCAATAGAGAGAGTACACGTAGGCCAACACACTAATCTGCTCAATGAGGGATTACGTCGTACAGACCCGTGTATATTGACCTACTGCACCCTGACATTGGTGTGCACTTAGCGTGGAATAACTGCAAGCACAACTTGAAATATTTTGTCAAATACATTGTCTATTTACCTTAGCTTGTTCAGGGGCTTCTTCAAATCAGGTACGTTGTGGATACAATACCCAACAGGTAGACGCAGCGGGAAGATCGACAGCCTTTGAGAAGCTCAACCCCAACTGGGAGGGTCCATACAATTTAAAAGAAACATTAAAATCAAGAGGGTATCCCCTCCAAAATGTGGAGAGCGAGACCCTAAGTCTCACCTGGAGCGGCGATGACTTGAAACGATTTTATCTTTGAGGTATGTAAGTGATGCCTTATTTTTAATAAAGCTTTTTTGATGTGCTAATCCTCCTGCAGTAATTCGCGTGAGAAGGTGAGGTGTTCATTTGATAGACCCCGAGCAGATCCCGCTGCCAGGCTCCCACCTAGCTGGCAGGGCTGGATGTCACTCGATGGCGTCTACCCGGACCCCGAGCAAATCCCCTTGCTAGGCTCTCACCTAGCTGGCAGGGCAGGATGTCACTTGATGGCATATACCCGGACCTCGAGCAGATCCCGCTGTCAGGCTCTCACCTAGCTGGCAGGGCTGGATGTCACTCGATGGCGTCTACCCGAACCCCGAGCAGATCCCACTGCCAGGCTCTCACCTAGCTGGCTGGGCTAGATGTCACTCGATGGCGTCTACCCAGACCCAATCTGATCCCGCTGCCAGGATCTCACATAGCTGGCAGGGCTGGATGTCACTCGATGGTGTCTACCAAGACACCGAGCAGATCCCGCTGCCAGGCCCTCACCTAGAAGGCAGGGATGCATGTCACTCGATGGCATCTACCCAGACCCCGAGCAGATCTCGCTGCCAGGCTCTAACCTAGCTGGTAGGGCTGGATGTCACTCGATGGCATCTACCTAGACCACGAGCAGATCCTGCTACCAGGATCTCACCTAGCTGGCAGGGCTGGATGTCACTTGATGACATCTACCCAGACACCAAGCAAATCCTGCTGGTAGGGTTGGATGTCACTCGATGGAGTCTACCCAGACCCCGAGCAGATCCCGCTGCCAGGCTCTCACCTAGCTGGCAGGGCTGGATGTCACTCGATGGCGTCTATCCAAACCCCGAGCAGATCCCGCTGCCAGGCTCTCACTCAGCTAGCAAGCCTTGATGTCACTCGATGGAGTATACCAAGACCCCGAGCAGATCCCGTTGCCAGGCTCTCACCTCGGTGGCAGGGTTGGATGTCACTCGATGGCGTCTACCCAAACCCCGAGCAGATCGTGTTGTCAGGCTCTCACCAAGCTGGCAGGGCTGGATGTCACTCGATGGCGTCTACCCAGACCCTGAGCAGATCTCGCTGCTATGCTCTCACCTAGCTAGGAGGGCTGGATGTCACTCGATGGCGTCTACCCAGACACCGAGCAGATCCTGCTGTCAGGCTCTCACCTAGCTGGCATGGCTGAATGTCAGTTGATGGCGTCTACCCAGAAACTGAGCAGATCCTGCTGAAAAGCTCTAACCTAGTTGGCAGGGCTGGATGTCACTCGATGGAGTCTACCCAGACCCCGAGTAGATCCCGCTACCAAGTTCTCACCTAGCTGGCAGGGCTGGATGTCACTCGATGACGTCTATCCAGACCCTGAGCAGATCCCACTACCAGACTCTCACCTAGCTGACAGGGCTGGTTGTCACTCGAGAGAGTCTACCCAGACCCCGAGCAGATCCCGGTGTCAGGCTCTCGCCTAGCTGGTAGGGATGGATATCACTCGGGGAAGTCCTATACTCTCCAGATATTACTTGAGAAGTTTGGCCTTTTTCCTAAAACAGATAAAGAAGAACCTTTACAGGCAAGTCAGGACTCGCGGGTCCAACTCGGCATGGGATGACGAGCTGAGTCCTTGGCACCCGTCGAAGAAGGCAAGCTCCAGCAGGGCACTTTACCCCCCTTCAGTTTTACTTGTGAAATTTTTGGTAATTTTGGCTTCACATTGGTGATAACGGAGGTAGCTCGCGAGCAAGCTGGGGGGTGGTGAGCCCAGTGCGGTGAGTGGTCCACCGCCAGATCATCTAGGGCTGGCGAGCTCTCAAGGTCTACTCACGGGTATAAGTCTTAACATCCATTCTAATGGTAAGATCTATCCTCGCGAGGTCGCCCGAGGAGAAGAGCTCGCAAGCTAGTACGTCAAAATAAGGAAGCCCAGAAAAAAGATAAAAAAAGTAAAGACAAAATCCATATCAAAATTATTTTCAATTATATAATGTTGATTACAAAAAGGGAGCTTGCATAGGCAAGGTTAAAAAAAGAGGTGGGAAAGAATCATCTTTCGCCTCCACCGCCGGACTGGCGATCTTCCCCCCTCCAGCGAACAAGTCATCTTCGAAGCCCTTCCTAAAGAGCAGGTCGAGGTTGTCCACCTTCTCCCTAGGCCGCATCGCCAGGAACAGACTCGACATAAGATCCCGGGCTGTGATCCCCTCGTAGACCTCCACCAGCACCCCCGTGTCTTTCATCATCTGAAGGGTAAACTCGGTGGAAGCGATCGAGTTGACTCACAGCCTTTCAGTGACATCGGCCTCTCCAAAGATCCTTGGGCTCTTATACGGGAAGGTGGGCTCGCTTTTACCTGGAGGGAAGAAGATTTGCGGTTGACGGCGAACCTCGCGATGGAGGCCCTTGTTCTCCTCCTTCAATGCCTCGTTCTCCCCCTGCAGCCCGGCAAGGCGGGCGCGCAGCTGTTTATTCTCATGTTCCAACCCGATAGTGCGAGCCTGCAACGCGGCGAGGTAATGTCCCCTTCCAGACTTTTGGAAGTGATCGATGAGGGCCTCCTGGTCGCCCAGAGAAACTTGGGGAGGATTCGCGAGCTCCTCAGCTTGCGTGAATCTGTGGGGGGGGGGGGGGGGCGGGGGATGCGAGGCCAGAGTAGTTAAAAACAGCTCCGTTGTTGAACCTGCCGACACTCGCCCCAAATCCCCTTTAGCTCGCGCATTTTCTTCTTCTGCAAGCCGCATGTAGTTGCGCTATAGTGTCTCATTGTCCTCCTTCACCTGGTACAGCCCACGCACCAGCTTCTTGAAGAGCCCGATCCCCCTCCTCGTCAGCTCGTCGTTCTCCCTTCAGAGCCCAAATAGGAATTTAGCGAGCTCGGAGAGGGGAGGGGGGAATAGTGGGTTGGTCGCGAAGACTCTTCAGCCTCAGACTAGCTGGGAAGAGCTGTGAAGACAGTTAAGCATTAGTATGGAAGACAAATATCCTGGAAAATTGCAGGACAAAAACCGGAGGTCGGCTTACCTGGCAAGCTCGGAAACCCCAATTAAGTGTGAGGAGGGACTAATCTCAGATTCTTGCTGTGGCCTGGGCAGCGTGTTCTTAGCGAAAGGAGGTTGAAGCTTGGAACGGGGATTACTCCAGCACCTCCACCCGCGGTCCCGGCAGGTAGCTGAGGTGTAGGGGCACGAACCGGCGAGTTTGGCCTTTGCGAGTCCAACCCTAGGGTACCAAAGGGGGGTGACGGGTACCAAGGGCGATTCTCTGGAGTTCTAAGTCACGAGTCGCCGAGGGTGTTCTTGACTCATGGAGCAGAATCTTCGGCGTCATCCCATTGGCTGTCTAGTATGGTGCACAAGTCAACGATATTTTTCCCCTTCTCAAGGGCAGGCATATTGGTGGAGCCGGTCCCGTGCTCTAAGGTCATTTTCAGGTCATCAAATATGGGCTCGGCTGTCTGGGGAAATTATTTCGCCCTTTTGGCGGGATTTGGCTCGGCCTAGCTGCTCTGTGGGATGCCAAGGGTAATCGCGGTCAGGTTGGCAATGCGAGCAGAGGAAGACTCACGAACTCGAGTGAGCCTCTCTTAGATCTTTTTAAGGATTGACACCTCGACATGATTAGAGCGAACGGAATGGAAAATGTCACCCAGGTACACAGACACATATATATAGCCGCAGGTGGACCCCATCCGAAGATTCTCTCTGGCTCCTGCCACACTCGTCGAACACTTGGGGTTGGATGATTCTTTTCGAGCCTTGCCAAGCTCAAAAATAGCGGGGACTGTGTACAACCCTGTATCCGGTGAGTGGGCTCGCCAGGAACCAGACCGGTCAGCTCTCTTCTCTCAAGTCCCGGGCGAGCACCAAGGGTGGCCAAAGCTCGATAGCCCCCAGCTCGCCCAGGTGAGCCCGACTAATGGCAGGTGAGTAGGGCCAGCCGGGCCTGTACTCGCCGAGGCCCGGTAGGACCAGCCGAACCTGTATTCGCAGCCCCCGGCGAGCAGAGGCTTTGGGTGGTGGGCACTCGCCTAGCAGCGCGTGATGTTTTTTTTACCATTTTCCCCTACTGGTCTGCCTATAGCCTGTTAGAACAACGGAGTTACACTGTTGGCAGACCCGGTTAAGCTGCACATAGCTGTTCAAAACAGCGGAGGTTGGCTATTTGCAGGCCATTTTTAGAAATCTATAAATAGGACCCAAGGGGTACCTCAGAAGGTATGCTCACTTGTTCCCCAGTCTTCTAGCGCTTTCTGAGGTAGCCTTAGTTCATCCTTTGGCTAAGAAGCGGAAACGCTCAAAGATCTTCCGGGTGTGTGGTGGGACCTCCACACCGAGCCCTTGGGTCAGTTTTCTTTTCTTTTGTCATTTGTCCTGCAGGGGAGAAGTAAGTGTGTGATCACCCCTTCCACAAGGGCGAACTCAACAAGAGACCGAGTTTTCAGTTTCAACAAACGCCCCCACCATTCTTGGCGTTGAGTGATACTTCTCCACTCAACGCCCCCACCAGCCCTTAGCGTTGAGTGATACTTCTCCACTCAACGCCCCCATCAGCCTCCAGCATTGAGTGATGTTTCTCCACTCAACGCCCCCTTTAGTCTTTAAGTTCCCGCCCGAGACAGGCGAAAGTGCTTGATCCTCAGGTCGGCGGGAGCCCATCAACCCCCGACGTGAGTGTTGTTTATCCACTCAATGCCCCCTTTAGTCTTCTTTGGCTACCGCCCGGTGTTGGCGGGAAGGTTCGCGCTTAAATCGAGCGGGGTTCTCGCAGAGATCAGTGGAAATGTTCCCGTCAGGTGGGGTCCGGCGGTTAAATTACCTGGATGGCCCTATGTCTTTATTTTGCTCCTCCGAACAATGGCGTTTGGCTATTGGCCGAGCAGCCTAGGGTATTTTAATAATTTTAGAGCAGCGGAATTATGTTTTTTGTAGACCAGATATTGAAAATCTATAAATAAACCCACATGATGTCTCATACGGCAGATTTTTTCATACTCTCATTTTCCTTCAAGAGCTTTCTGAGGTACTCCTAGCCCAGCAACTGGCTTTGGAGGGGAAGCGCTCAGAGAACTTTCGGGTTAGAGGAAGGACCTCTCAGCTGAGGCTTAGGACCGTTCTAGGTTCTTTGTCACTAGTGAGGAGTTTATGTTTGCGAGAAGTAGTTGTTGGCTATACCCCTAGGCCTGAACTTTTGTTGAGGCTAATTTTTGGCTTCAACAATCCAAATACTAACCAATCAAGCACTAAGAAAGAGATTAGTTACTCATGATGAAGCAAGAGACAACAAAAGAAAGATAGAATTGCAATTTCTTTAATATATAAGAGAAAGAAGTACAAAATTCAAATAAGACAAACTGCAATACTATGGAATGAAGAAATATACATAAAAACTTCTAAAATAAAGGTCTGAAACATGTGGCACTGATACAAGAATTGGAAACTCTCCAACTCCCTTGAAATTGATGCCTTCTTCCAACCTCTCAAAGCTTTGGATCCATGTGTAAGAACCCCCTCCCAGAACACAAAACACGGCATGAGGGGAGTCTTATGCCCAGAACAGCCGCCTTACGGTGGCCCCAACGCACGTGTTGGTCTGCACCACAAGATGCCTATCCTGCCAGCCATAAACAATATCATCCAATGCCAAACCAACCAAGAATAAAAAGTAGAAGTCAATCCACACAATAGGGCTACATCAAAAGTCTATCAAACTCACTTTGGTGACTGATGGTAGCGACGACACCGTCCCTTGAGGCCCTGTCATCCTGGCCTGGCTATCCTGCTTCAAAATCTGCGGCTACTCTGACTGCGAGGTTTCCTCCTAAAGGAAGATGTAGCAACCGTTAGTCAAAAAAACTAAGTGGTTATCACATCCGCTCCCCCAGCGACTCCTCGGCACCGGGCAGAGAAAGGAACAAGGGTACAATATGTTTATATAAGCAGCAGAACAAGCAAGTGGAGTAAGTATACATGTTACGAGTATAATAGAAGTATTGTAAAACAATATTATCAATAATCTATTGTAGCATTCTACTCAAGTTATATCAATCCATCTAAGCATACAGATTTACAATAGGGAAGTAACTTAACTTATAAGAATGCTCATACAAACTTATAAGTTAAGGATTGGCTCAACAGTAAAGTAACTCATCGTATAAGAGTGCCCATACAAACTTATATGATGAGGATCTTGTGTATGCAATGCAATGACTCACCCATGATCATGCATATGCAACTACTATGTCGACACAGACTTGTAGTTCCCACTTTTCGAGCAGGTAGCTAACCTCTCAGGCGTCAACCGTCGTGGCCAAGCGGTGATAGTAGAGCGGGCTTCTCCACTACTAAGCGGGCATCCACACTACCAATCCTAGGCCTCCGTACGCCTCAACACTAAGAATACAACAGCGGAGCTCTCATGCGTACTACGGCTCAGCAGGAGTCTCGGGTAGATGTGCACCGAGAACCATGCCCCTAACTGGCCTATGTTGTGATCCAGAAGGAGCCTCGGAAAAAGAACGAGGACCAAGCCCAACCGTCCACTTGGCACGGAAGGAGCCCCTGGAATGAGCACTGAGTACCAAGCCTAACCGCCCAAAGTCTAACTGTCAGCTCCTGTCGGTGTGACAACTGGCGAGCCCGAAGACCTGCCACACTATCCTTAACCTAGGATTACGACACTGCGTGTCGACTCACACCGCATGCAATTCCACATCATCGTGGCATGGAAGGAGCCTCAGAAAAGCACGAGGACCAAGCCCAACCGTCCACTCGGCATGAAAGGAGCCTCGAAAATGAACACCGAGGACCAATCCCAACCGTCCGCTATGTCTCTTCTTAGCATTACCAACCCAGTGCGGTCAAACCCCCGCACTTACACCATTTCGCAACCCCGTGCCCAAGATACTTATGGGTTCACTACCGGTTTAAGGCTATTTCACACATTCGTCATCTAAGACCACGACCATTTGTTCGTAATAGTCATTACCAATTATGTACAGTTTATTCATTCCAAGTTCATCATTATTCATCTCACTACCACTGTCAAGTATGTCCTCATTATTTCACATATTTGAATCATTCCCAACATGCCAACTCGTCAATCCATTCATTCTCTAACCTTCACCACATCACCTCAATCAAGTACACTTTCTACATCATTTGTTCATTAGGGATCTACCCAACAAAGTTATTAACATTATTTATCACAACCACCTTTGGGCTATATTTCAACAAACATTAACGTTAAGATACTACGATCTCTCTACCAAACCCAAAGCCGATACAAAACTAGCATGAAAATTACATGTGCAGGAATGACTACAGAACCGAATTTCAAATGGGGATTCCCGAGTTTACAGGAATCCGGTGAAGACGTTTAACCCTTTGCTGGAAAGGTATTTCGAAGGGCTGCGACTTTCGTGTCTAGTCGAAAGCCCGTATCTGGCCGTATCATGTCTGAAAATGGCCTTGAAGGTTGCAGCACGCAGAAAGCAGATTTCTGCGCCCATCTTAAAGCAGATCGGACGACATCAGTTCGTCTTCTTCCTTCAACCAAACTTTCAAATAACATCCAGACTTTCTCCTCCCTTATTCACCCTCATAAGGCCACTTCTCTTCACGAAACCAATCCACAAATTGCATTCGAAGTGAGGGAAAGGTTGAAGACTCTAAATCCTAGGACACAAGTCCTAGCACGGCCTTTTCCTAGAAACCTTCTTCTCACAAATCAAGACAATTTTGAGTCGATATCTCTCCTAGAAATAACCAAAGATCTAGCATCAAGGGAGAGGGTTGGAAGCTCACCTCGTTTCCGGAATTTCCGGCCATGGATCTTTTCACCCTTCTTGGCGACATCTTCTTCCCCTTGGTTGGTGTTAGTTCTTCACGGGGAGAAGATCGGCTCCAGCATCTTCTTCCTCTCCAGCAGTTTCTTACAGCAATGGCCTTGGAAGGAAGACTAGAAATGGCTAAGGTTTTCTCCCCTTTTCATGTGAGAAGTTTGGCAACTGCATAGACACGTGTCAGCGTATTATTGGACCGCCAATCAGCTCAGTAAATGACTCCCTTTGAAACGACGCGGCCGAAAAATTCGTCAAAACCCGAAATTGAACTACACAGGTAGGGACACTCCCGTGTCACTACCCGTATCCTGCTCGGGAAGAATGTGGTTGACGATTCGTCGAGCTCCGTTCGACGAATCGTCGAGCTGCTTGGACACACACGGGTAGGGACACGCCCGTGTCTCTACCCGTGTCCTACTCGGGAGGAACGCGGTCAAGGATTCATTGAGCTCTACTCGACGAGTCGTCGAGCTGCTGCTTGGACACACACGGGTAGGGACACGCCCGTGTCTCTACCCATGTCCTGCTCGGGAGGAACAGGGTCGACGATTCGTCGAGCTCTACTCGAAGAGTCGTCGAGCTACGACTCGATGAATACATACACACGGGTAGTGACATGCCCGTGTCACTACCCGTGTCCTTCTCTGGAGTTTTCACAAAGAAGACGCAGAGACACCAGAGAACCACACGGGTATGGACATGCCCGTGTCACTACTCGTGTCCTACTCTGGACCAACTTCACCTCCCATACTTGAGTGCAAGCCTAACTGCCAGCACTCCCTGAGCCTAAGTTAACTCTCCTGACTTAAAAGTGCGACGAGGGGTCTAGCGTGGATTGGGACATTACAAATCCTATAAACAAAATAAAAGATTTCGTCCCCGAAATCAGGCTTGGGCTATGGGGAGAGAAAAGCATAAAATAAAATAATATACGCTTTTAAAGCTATCTTGAGAAAAAGCCTCCGGGTAGCGCTTTTGCATCAAGTCCATCGGCTCCCATGTATATTCCTCCTTCCCATGGTTAGACCACAACACCTTTACCAAAGGAACACTCTTGCGGCGCAAGCTCCTTGTCTCGTTGTCTACTATCTGCACTAGCTTTAATCGTACAGATCTATTGTTTGTTATTGCTCCATCAATGGTGGGAATATGTTGATCGGGTCGCAACAGCGCCCTCCGGAGAGACGACACATGGAATACATCATGAAGGTTCTCCAGCTCTGGTGGTAACTCCAACCGGTAGGCCAAAGGGCTAATTCTTTCCAATACAGTGTATGTCCCAACGCACCTTGGGCTGAGTTTTTCACACCACATACCCGTGACACTCCATGTATCGGCCGGATTTTCAGGAACGCTTTGTCACCCACCTGAAATTCTATCATTCGGTGCTTTGCATTATAATATTTAGCATGCCGACTTTGAGCCTCAAGCATGCGGTCCCGTATTATTCTAACAACCGCATCAGTGTCATCGATGTACTCGATTCCTAAAACCTTCGGGTCTTCTTCTTGCACCCATGACAAGGGGGTTCTACACCTTCTTCCGTAAAGGGCTTCATGGGGTACCATTCCGATGTTGGCATGATGACTGTTATTATAGGAGAATTCCACGAGGGGTAAGAGTCTTTCCCACGGTTCTCCTCTATCCAACACACACAGTCTCAATAAGTCATCCAATGTTATGATGGTCCTCTCAGACTGCCCGTCCGTCTGAGGATGAAATGTTGTGCTAAACGTAAGGCGTGAGCCCAAATACACCTGTACAACCTTCCATTCTAAAATTCCTGTAGAAATGCCTGCCACCTCTCTGATGTCCTCTTCCTCCTTCGTAGTCGTGACTCCTTCTATTGCTAGGGCCGACTTCCATCATACTCTCAGCAGGTCTCTTACCACTTCCCAAGTGGTCTGCTTCCAGCCTCTTCGTCATGTCAATTATTTCCACTAAGCTAGAGTCCGCTATAAAAATAAGGGCCTGCCTTAGGGGGTCCAGCAGCCATTTGTAGAAGCTCTTAGCGCATCCTCTATCATCCAAGTCATATTAGTCGGAAAATCTTGCTAGATGTTGGAACTCTCGTTGATACTCCGTAACCGACTTCGATCCTTGGTTCAGCTGTAAAAATCTCTCTTCGAGTTCATCTCGAGTAGATGGGGAATGAAGTGCTCTAAAAAGGCTCCTGAGAACTTGCTCCAGCTAATCTCAGTATAAACTCGCCCTTGAAAGGTGGAGCCCATGAGGGACTTCCACCACCTCTTGGCATGCAGTTCCAGGAGTGTCACTACTAGGGTCACATCCATGTTGTTCGGACACCTAATTCCTGCCACCAGTTCTTGCACGGTGTCGATCCATTCTTCCGTACGCACTGCTGACTCTGTCCCAAAGTAGGCTGGAGGGGAGAGAGCTCAAAAAGTGCTCAACCAATTGGAGCCCGGAGCTTATTGTTGTACGGGGGCTTGTTGGGATCTAAAGGCATCCAAGATAACTGTGAGCGTCAGCCCTAGCTCCGATTGCTGAAACTGTGTGGGTACGGACGGGGCATGGGTGCCCCCCACTGGCTCAACATGCACTCAAATCTACACGTATGGTGCAAAACAAAGGTCAGGTTGGGTAAACTTAAGGTCAAAGTTGGACATACTTAGTGTGAATTACATATGAGCACACCACTGCTTCCGCTAAATTAGTTTGTCCCCAAACTGACTAATCGAACGAGGGTGGAAACATTGTTGAATGACTTCTTTAGTTCAGGATCGTAGCAAGCTCCACAACCACAATAGTTTCAGCAACACGAGGGCTGGAATGAGTGAGTGTGCTTCCAATACAACCAACCAGGCCATATCCGGTGTTACTGCCAGCAGCTGTTTGGGAATGCTCCTCTTTCTCTCCCTCCGGCATCTCCACGAGGGCGGGGACATATGCATGGTGGAGGATAAGGACCACAAGGAGGAAACCTCAGACCTGCTTGGAACCAAGTGTTCGCGCTGGACATGACACAGGAGCGGAAGCATGGTGGGCCAATAACCCACAGGTCCAAGGATCGAAACCTGGCTCTGATACCATTTGTAAGACCCCCCTCCCGGAACATAAAACACAGCATGAGGGGAATCTTATGCCCAGAACAGCCACCTTGTGGTGGCCCCAACGCACGTGTTGGTCTACACCATAGGACGTCTATCCTGCCGGCCATAAACAACATCATCCAATGGCAACCCAACCAAGAATATAAAGTAGACGTCAATCCACACATAAGTAAAATAGTCCAAAGTACATCAAGAAAAGAAGCTACAACAAGCTTCTAAAGTACTAGAGGATGGGTAAAACTTGCCCAACAAGGCTACATAAAAAGTCTCTCAAACTCACTTCAGTGATTGACGGTAGCGACGACACCGTCCCTTCATGCCCTGTCGTCCTGGCCTGGCTGTCCTGCTGCAAAATTTACGGCTGCTCTGACTGCGGGGTTTCCTCCTAAAAGGAAGACGTAGCAATCGTTAGTCAAAAATACTAAGTGGATATCACATCCGTTCCCCGGCGACTCCTCGGCACTTGGCGGAGAAAGGAACAACGGTACAATATATTTATATAAGCAGTAGAACAAGCAAGTGGTGTAAGTATACATGTCACGAGTACAATAGAAGTATTGTAAAACAATATTATCAGCAATCTATTATAGCAATTCTACTCAAGTTATATCAATTTATCTAAGCATAAAGATTTACAATAAGGAAGTAATTTAACTTATAAGAATGCCAATACAAACTTATAAGTTAAGGATCAACTCAACAGTAAAGTAACTCATAGTATAAGAGTGCACATACAAACTTATACGATGAGGATCTTGTGTATGCAATACAATAAAATGATATGAATGCAACGCAATGACTCACCCATGATCATGCAGATGCAACTGCAATGTTGACATAGAATTGTAGTTCCCACTTTTCGAGCAGGTAGCTAACCTCTCAGGCGTCAACCGTCGTGGTCAGGCGGTGACAGTAGAGCAAGCTTCTCCACTACTAGGCGGGCATCCACACTACCAAGCCTAGGACTCCGTATTCCTTAACGCTAAGAACACAATAACGGAGCTCACATGCATACTACGACTCAACGAGAGTCTCTGTAGATGTGTACTGAGAACCAAGCCCCGAACTGGCCTATGTTGTGATCCGGAAGGAGCCTCGAAAAAAGCATGAGGACCAAGCCCAACCGTCCACTTGGCATGGACGGAGCCCCGAGAATGAGCACCGAGGACCGAGCCCAACCGCCCAAAGTCTAACTGTCAGCTCCCGTCAGTGTGACAACTGGTGAGCCCGTAGACCTGCCATGCTATCCTTAACCCAGGATTACGACACCGTGTGTCGACTCACACCGCATATAATTTCACATAATTGTGGCACAGAAGGAGCCTCAGAAAAGCACGAGGACCAAGCCTAACCGTCCACTTGGCATGGAAGGAACCTCGGGAATGAACACTGAGGACCAAGCCCAACCATCCGTTATGTCTCTTCTCAGCATTACCAACCCAATGCGGTCAAACCCCCGCACTTACACCCTTTCACAACCCCGTGCCCAAGATACTTATTGGTTCACTACCGGTGTAATGCTATTTCACACATTCGTCATCTAAGACGATGACCATTTGTTCGTAACAGTCATTACCAATTATGTACAGTTTATTCAAGCCAAGTTCATCATAATTCAACTCATTACCACTATCAAGTATGTCCTTATTATTTCACATATTTGAATCATTCCCATCATGCCAACTCGTCAATCCATTCATTATGTAACCTTCACCACATCACCTCAATCAAGTACACTTTCCACATCATTTGTTCATTAAGGATCTACCCAACAATGTTATTAACATGATTTATCACAACCACCTTTGGGCTATATTTCAACAAACATTAATGTTAAGATATTACGATCTCTCTACCAAACCCAAAGCCGATACAAAACTAGCACGAAAATTACATGTGTAGGAGTGACTACAGAACAACAATTCAAACAGGGATTCCCGAGGTTACAGGAATCCAGTGAAGGCGTTTAACCCCTTGTTGGAAAGGTATTTCCAAGCGCTGCGACTTTCGTGTTTAGTTGAAAGTCCGGATCTGGCCGCATCATGTCTGAAAACTGGCTCGAAGGTTGATGTGCGTAAAAAGTGTATTTCTGCGCGCATCTTAAAACAAATCGGATGACATCAGTTCGTCTTCTTCCTTCAACCAAACTTTCAAATAACATCCAGAATTTCTGCTCCCTTATTCACCCTCATAAGGCCACTTCTCTTCATGAAACCAGTCCACAAACTGCATTCGAAGTGAGGGAAAGGTTGACGACTCTGAATCCTAGGACACAAGTCCTAGCATGGCCTTTTCCTAGAAACCTTCTTCTCACAAATCAAGACCCTTTTGAGTCAATATCTCTCCTAGTAATAACTAAAGATCTAGCACCAAGGGAGAGGGTAGGAAGCTCACCTCATTTCCGGTGTTTCCGGCCATGGATCTTGTCACCCTTCTTGGCGACATCTTTTTCTCCTTGGTCGGTGTTAGTTCTCCATGGGGAGAAGATCGGCTCCATCACCTTCTTCTGATGCTGCAGCCCTGCTACCTCCACTTGATGATGATCTAGTTGCCGAGGCGTTACATCATAAAGACCTTCGGAGCTATGACGACGCTAACGGAAGACAATGCTACAACCTCCGCCCGCGGCGTGCTAAGCCCACTTTAAGACTATTTTAATTAAAATATCATGCCCTAATTACTTTTATTTTTATATGTGAGAATATAAAATTATTCCAAGCTTGGTTAATAATTTTATATTCATTTAGGGACTTTGTAGCATTTATTTGCTGCACTTTAAAAAACATTTGGTGTGTATTTAGTCGCCCGGATGGATGAGATTTCATCTCCATCTTGGATGGTTATATGTGTTTGTGTAACTCCTATATAAGGAGCCCCCTTTTATGAGAATGAGAGTTAGAGAACAAAAAAGAAATCCTAACCCTCTTGAGAGAGTTTCGCCCAAGGGGATTATCCCTAGCCTCCGCTTATGGTGTGAAGCCGCCCCCCCTTGCTCCCTCGTCCCTACTTTAGTGCGACTCCGACGTGGCTTCTTTCGGTGTGACTCCAAGGAAGAAGGTTGCAGCCCCATTCGGTGTGACACCGGTGGATCCGTGGAGAGAGTTATTCTCCCACCTTATCTAGTGTGTTCATGAAAACGGGTTGGGTAACTTCTCTTCCCTCAACCTTGTGATTTCTTGCTTTGTATTGTGTAGAGGATGAACAACTGTTGTTTTCCGTGATTTTAAATGCCATCGCTTGCCATTTCTGAAAATGATTTCATCGTTGATAAACTTCTATAATTCGGATCGGGTATATCCTATTTTCTTGAGTGGATCTTGGCGTATAGCCTAGATTTTACTCTCAAAAAGGAGTGGCAACTTTTATGTTAATTTGGGGAATCATCCGACTCTATTTCTTGATCGTTATTTTAGAGTCGATCTCTCCTCCTTGTGGTCTTATGTGCTTCGTTTGAGCCGATCCGTGACGAGACGATAGATGCTTGTGTAGGTGTGGTAGGACTAAGACGTGTTGGGCATGGTAGTCTACTTTGTGTCCGTTTTGCTCTCCAAATGTCGGACACTCGCTACGTCAATTTGGTATCAAAGCGAGGTTGTCGCAACTTCTTAGTTGACTTGTCCTCGCTTGAGTTTTCTCAGCACGCGTAGTAAAAGTTTTTTTTATGGTCTGCCAATAGCGCTCTAAAAAGTTTATGGTCTGCCAATAGTGCCTCCTCGAGAACACCGCGCCGAGCATGACTTCAATCTTACTAGAGCCCTTAAGATCAACGTCCCCACTTATGATGGTTTGGGAGATCCCCAGATCTTCCTTACTTGGGTAATGGATATTGAGTGCTACTTCGAGTGTCACACTCTTATGGACCAGCAAAAGGTTCAGTTGGATTCCTAGTTTGGATTTGGGCTAGGTTCACTGAGTTAGGATGTCTTTGACCCACCTTGTATAGTCAGGGTCATTGGTTGTGTCCTATAGTCTAGGGTTTGTCCTTAGAACATCATCCTGTGGACCAGCCATCCTCCAGACTGCCAGAGAAACTCAAGACTTAGAGATATCTTCAGCTCAAGGAAATCTGTTCCACATTCGTCGATCTCAGCTCAACGAATCATATTCCTTGGTCGATGATTTCTGGTCGACTATTTGAATTCCTTCTCAGTCAGAGACTTCTCAGATTCTGAGTCCACAATCATTCTTCGGTCGACGAATTTGGATCTCTGTTCGACGAATGATGATTGTCTGTTCGACGAATGATTCTTGTCAGCTCGACGAATGATGATTGTCAGTTCAACGAAAATTCTAGCAGAATTGACAAGTTTCCCTTGAAGACTAATTGCTATTGTCTGGTCGACGAACTCATCAGCTCAGTTTGACGAACTGTGAACTCAGCTCGATAATTTCTGTTCTTCGTTCGACGATTCCAGACTTGGTCTTCTCCAGTTTTCCGTCCCTTTTCTTGGCGATGATTCCTGAGTAATTAATGCTCAATCTTCTCGGAATGTTACCATTAGAACGAGCATTGATCATGGATTATTACATGCCATTTTTCCATGGGACAGTTAGGGAATTCATTCATTGTCGCTTCCTTCCCAGGACGACTGCATTTACTGCTCAAGGATTTAAATTTCAAAGGTGTTCTTAAGTCAGTCTCAAGAAAAAGAAAAAAAAGATTAAGCAGTCCTGAGACACACATTATGTAACACCCCCCCTATCCGTTACATAGCATATAGCAGTAGGTCCGGCCGGGGCCCGACGCCATATACTACAGACAGACCGGGTGGTTACTTATGGAAACCATCCAACCAATCTCAATGTCCTACACAGAGCATTCTAGCGGAAGCAGTTTATAAAAGTTGTAACAAAGAACCCAGCATTAAAGCACGAATGTCCACTAATACAAAATAAGAATGTTATACAAAATACCCAAAATAAGCCTTAAGGCCTTACAAAATATTTCACTTCCAATTACATGTTTTACAAACCACGGCACGCAGGCCGGTCACACATGAATAAAGCAGTAAACACTTCCAATTAGGCCTTCAAGGGCCGGCTTCGCATTCGGGCTTTAGCCCGCTATTGACCGCTTGGTCCAGCTGCACTTGCAAGCAACAAACCACCGCACGGTGGCAAAACAAGGCAACGGTCAGCAATGCTGACCAAATTATAACGATCCCGCCCCCAACTCGGGGCGGCGATGCTCCTTCCCTGCATTTCATTAGCATAAGCGAGCAATAATTACATATAGCCATTTCATCACAGACGTTGGCTCGCGCGGCCACACGCCCCGTGCACTCAGGGCACATTCTTGGTGAACTAGTCGATGTCACGTCAATTAAAGCCATAGACATTCCGGACTCACCACCGCCACTAAGACGGCCAAACCTATGAGCAATTTGTCTTCCTGGCCTGGGTCACGACAATTTAAGCCATTGACCGCCAAAGACCCTAATCTATGCCAACGGCAAGTGCCACGTGCCTTTATGTCTCTTTAACCGAACGACATAGAACGGGTACGGTTCCATCTAACCCGTGCTCACATCGCAATGACAATTTAAGCCATTTGTGCGGGTCAAACATCAACCGAGTCCCATTTCCATCACAATTCACATAACCGGTTATGTTCAAGTTGGCTCTCAGGCCACCAAGTTGGCAAGATCTTGTATCCGCCCAGTTTTCCGGGTACACCTTTGGGTTAGTCCCCAAGGCTCCCGGCTGCAATCTATCGCGTAGAAAACCCGAAAAACAATCCATAGCACGGAGTCTTCTCCGGCATTTATGCAATGCAACATCACCGATCCAGACCAACATGTCCGGGTAGGCTTCACACATCATGCCTATGTCCGTTCTCGCTTACGGACACTAAACAACGGGGACTTCACATATCTACCCGAAGGAACGCCTCCAACTCTCCGCAAACTCGCGAGAGCGGGCTTCCTATGCAAAGAAAGAGAGCTACTCATGCTCAAGATGAGGATCGTTACCATAGCGTTCCTCTTTGGCGCCATTGAAAAGTAATCGGATGAAAAGCACCGCACTAGCTTTGCCTCCGTGGATCCGGAGTCGGCTCGCGATTCGGAGCTCCGAAGCTCCCCCAATGGCGGGATCTAGCTCCTTCTTCCTTCCTTGGCTATCCTCTCTCTCTAAGGTTTTTAGAAAGATAACACTTAAGAAAAGTGAGGGTTTCTAAGTCCAATCCCGGGTATATCCCTTCAGGAACAAGCCCCAGCCGTTGGATCTCAAGATAAGGAAACGAACGGCTTTGATTCGGGACTGAAATGCCCAATCTGGACCGAACACGGCCTGGCACACGCCCGTGTCCAGGGCCGTGTGCCTCAATCTCCGTCAAAATCGGCTCGCCTGGAACCTCACACGGGTATCGAACACGCCCGTGTTTGAGCTGCCACGCCCGTGTTCCACCTGACACGGCCGTGTGGCCGGCCGTGTACCCCCATCATTTTTCCCCGTGTTGGGTATTGTATCCACAATGTACCTGATTTGAAGAAGCCCCTGGACAAGCTAAGGTCAATAGACAATGTATTTGATAAAATCTTTCAAGTTGTACTTGTAGTTATTCCACGCAAAGTGCACACCAATGTCAGGGTGCAGTAGGTCAATATACACGGGTCTGCACGACGTAATCCCTCATTGAGCAGATCAGTGTGTTGGCCTACGTGTACTCTCTCTATTGGAGTGCACTTACGTTCAAGTACAGGGCTGTGATCTTGTAGGAGCAGACAAGGAGCAAGGATGGGTCATGGAGCAGCTCGTGGGCGGAAAGACGAAAATTCGTCTAAGTATAATTCGACGAGAATCACTAGTGATTCTCGCCGAATCGTCGAGAATCACTAGTGATTCTCGCCGAATCGTCGAGAATCACTAGTGATTCTCGCCGAATCGTCGAGAATCACTAGTGATTCTCGCCGACTCTTTCCGCCTACCTCAAAACGGTGCCAAGTAAGATTCGGCGAGAATCACTAGTGATTCTCGCCGAACCCATCGCAGAGCAGATCCTGAATACCAAGTTACATTCGTTGAGAATCAAAAAGTGATTCGTCGAGAATCACTAGTGATTCTCGACGAATCGTCGAGAATCACTAACTGATTCTCGCCGATTCGTCGAGAATCACCTGTGATTCTCGCCGATTTTTACTTGGCGTTTTCTCTGGAAACTGCTGGACCGGATTCTGCCGCTGGACTATTTTGAACCGGTTTTCGGGATTTTTCTTGTGGGTCCCACAACGGTCAAATTAGTAGTATCTACAGTATATATATACGGGTATTTTGAACTGTAGACAGACAGAAAGAAGCCGAGCAAAAACCTAGACCTAAAATCGCGATCTTCACTCCGCCGCCGCCGTCGCGCTCGAGCTAGTTGGTCGCCGTCATCGATCGGGATTCCTTCGTAATCTCCGGCGACAGAAGCTTAGCAAAGCTTGAGTCTCACGAGTCTATCCAGAGATCCCTTGTCTCTCGATTTGTTGACCGGGAAACCCCCCCCCCCCCCCCCCCCCCCCCCCCGTCCGAATCGATCGAGACGACCGATCCTAGAGTGACCGTTGGTAAACCTAGTTTGCTTCGCTACGAAGTTTGGATCTCAAAGTACTGCAGCCGCGCACCTTCGTTGCCCCCGATCCCGAACCAAGCTGCCGCTCGGATTGCCGCCGCCGGTTCCGGGGAGATCCTCTCCAAGAGAGACCAAGGTTGTAGACTCTTCGTTGACTTCACGAACACGTCGTCGAACGAAGAGGAACACCGAAGTCTCCAAACGAAGTTTGTATCTCCTGTACATTCTATTTTACTTTTGTTGTAAAGGAACGATTGTTCCGTGTTGTAAGGGTTGGGTGCAACCCGGTTTGTAGGAGTGTTGACTCCTACGTGTGGAAGGGTTCCTTCCGTTAGTGCAAGGATTGGATTTCAATCCTGTTGGAGAAGTGACCGAGTCGTCCCTTGTTGGGAGATAGGTCGAAGGGGGAAAGTGGATGTACCCAAGTCGGGGAACCACTATAAATTGCCTGTGTATTCTGTGTGCTGTGCCTTTTCTTTTTATTGTGCAGGTACATTCGTAAATTCCGCATAAGCATTGCTCGTCACCTATTCCCCCCCCCCCCATAGGTGAACTTTGTTGACACTAGGTGGACTTTCAAGTGGTATCAAAGCGAGGTTACTCATCAAAAAGGTTAACACCTTGAGTTGAATCCTGCCCCTAGTGTCAAGAAGAAGACAAACATCTACTATGGACGGGCTCAAGTTCTCCGGCAAGATCCTAGTGTGCACCAGACTCAACTTTCCTATCTGGAAGGAAAGGATCAGATTCTACATGGAAGCAGTGGATCCTCGACTTTTCATGATCGTGCAGGAGGGACCTTATGTCCCCACTAAGGCCTCCACCATTGATCTCACCTAGAAAGTGCCGAAGACACTTTCTGAAATGGATAAGGACGAGATGGTGCTAGTGGGACTTGACATGAAGGCACGAAACATTCTGGTCAGCGCAGTTGATGACTCTATGATGCAAAACTTCAGCAACTGCAGGATAGCACAGGAGATCTGGCAGTGCCTGATCATCCTAATGGAGGGCACGGATAAAGTGAGGGATGATCGGAGATCCCTCCTGAACCAGAAATATGAGGCCTTCAGACAAGGGCCTAAGGAAGAGATCGGAGTCACATACGAGAACTTCCTTAAGATTGTCAACGCCCTCAAAGGCTACGGAAGAGTGTTCACTAATGGTGAACTCAATGATAAATTCCTTAGGTCCCTTACTAAGGAATGGGAAACAAAGATCTGCGCCATCAGAGAATTTGGCAGACTAGCTGAAACTGATCCACAAATTCTGTTTGGAAAGCTGATGTCCTATGAGCTTCAGCTGAACACCAGAAAAGCAGAAGAAGAAGCTGAGAAGGCGGCAGCCAAAGAAAAGACCGTGGCTCTAAAAGCCAGTCACTCCAGAAAAGGCAAGGGTGCGGTTTCGTACCGTGCCAGGAAAAAGGATGAGGAGGAGGACTCCGAGCCATGCTCCTCCAGCTCAGAGCTGTCGGAGGAGGATTTCTCCCTCATCACTCGAGAGTTCAAGAAGTTCCTCAAGATGAGGAATCAAAGAAAGAGAGACGGCTCCTCCTCCAGGCTTCAGAAGAAAAATTATTCTTCTGACAGGTATGCATCTAGACCGAACAAACATCGCTCCTCTGACATTATTTGCTTTGGATGCAATAAGCCAGGACACGTCGTGGCCGACTGCTATCAAGGTAAGAGGGAAAAAAGGGAAAGAAGAGGAGCACAAGTCCTCCAGAGATAAGAAGAAGGAGTGGAGCTACATCGCCAAAAGGCCAAAGACACTGAGTGAGTCTGATTACTCAGACTCAAGTGATGATGAGGAAGCCTACTTCGGGCTGGTGGGCCGCTCGGACTCAGAAGGAGAATGCCCCCCATTTACAGGGAAGGTAAAAGCTCACACCCCTCTCTCCGACTCCGACTCTGACCCTGAGTCTCAGGATGATGAACCTGAGGATAGACCTTCGACCCGTGAAGCGGAGCTCCTCGAGAAATATGAGCTTCTGCTCAACACTTTCGAGGAGTGCCGTAAGAGACTGAAGGCTGAGAAGAAGGAAGTGAAATTCCTTAAGGGTGAGTGTGTATCCCTAAGGGAAGAGGTCACTAGCTTGATTTCTCTCCGACAGGAGCACCTTGACCTGAATTCAAAGCATTCAGAGTCTTTGAAGCTCCTTGATCTTAAGCAGGAGGAAGTCGACAAGTTGGAAGAACTACTTGCGGCAGAAAGGAAGATCGTCAAGAGCTTCTCTATGCCAAAAACAGTTCTTCCAGTCGTTGATACCTTCTCTGCTCAGGCCAAAGGAGCTGGCTTGGGGCATGTAGGGGTATCTGGTTCCTCATCCCGGAGAAACAGGAACCAGAGGAAGAATAAGGCCGCCAAGAAGGCCTCTGCTGATGAAAAGGGTAAGGCTCCTCTTAGTCCTGTTGCGTTCAGAAAGCCTGGCTTTCCTTGCAACCAACATGACTTTGAGTCAACGTTTGGCCATCATTTCCGGCCCTCGGTTGCAAAGCCAAAGAGCAGATATGACGGTTGGACCTTTCCCCGGAACTTCGGTGAGAGTGCCTTCAAGGCACCTTATGGGGAAATCCACATGGGAAATTATGGTCCGTTCTCTAGCGGCCATAATGGAAAGCAGGAACCAAAAGCCCAGCCTGTTATACAGAAGGTGACGAAGTCATGTGACTGTTGTCACCATGAGGCCTCCACCTCCAGATCCAAGGCCCCAGCTGTACCCACCGTTCCCAGGGTAAGGCAGGAGCCTAGGAAGAGGTACAACAGATTCAACTGTTGGTGCTGTGGCAAAGTTGGTCACTTTGCCGTGGATTGTTGGCTTAATCCAAGGAATTACGAGACTCCCTATGTTAGCAATGCGAGACCGACAACTCGTAGGGTTAACCAACCGAGGGGGAGTGTGCTAACCAGGGATCTAGGACCCAAGTTCGATTGGGTTCCTAAGGCAAATTAATTTTGTTTTGCAGGAATGTCCAAAGGCCACCGAAACGCCGATCTGGTATTTGGACAGTGGATGCTCCCGGCATATGACTGGGACAAGAAGCCTGCTGCGTGATTACACTCCAGTCGAGAATGGACCCAAAGTCATCTTTGGAGGGTCAGATCGAGGAGTCACCAGAGGTTACGGTATGATTTCCAACGGTATAATCTCTATCACGGACGTGGCTTATGTTGAAGGGTTAAACCATAACCTAATCAGTGTAAGTCAGTTATGTGACAAAGGTTATGACGTTAAGTTCTGCAAGGATAAATGTCTGATAATTTCACGTACCTCTTCTGAGACGGTATTATCAGGCATTAGGAGCAGAAATATCTTCTGCTTAGATTTTCTCAGTATAGATTCATCTACCCCCGTATGCCTTGTGGCAACAGGCAGTGCCTCTCTTTGTGATCAATGGCACAAGAGATTGACACATATTAATTTCAAGACAATTAGTATGCTGTTTTCTAAGAACTTAGTAAGGGATGCTCCCAGTATCAAGTGCATCAAAGATAGCCCCTGTCCTGCATGTCAGATGGGAAAACAGACTCGGGCTACCTTTAAGAGCATCGCAGACAAAGACTCTTCCCGATGTCTTTACCTTTTACATATGGACTTGTTTGGTCCAATGCAAGTTCATAGCTTGGGAGGCAAGTCCTATACGCTAGTGATAGTTGATGATCACTCTCGGTTTACATGGGTGTTCTTTTTGAAACGAAAGTTAGATACGTTTGACATCTTCACTAGTTTTGTCAAGCAGGTTCAGAACGAATTTAACTGCTCAGTGGTCAAAATCAGAAGTGACCATGGAACAGAATTCGAGTCTGGTGCTATGACAGAATTTTGTGAAGAACAAGGTATCTTTCATGAGTTTTCCTCCCCGCGCACTCCTCAGCAAAATGGAGTTGCGGAGAGGAGAAATAGAACTCTCATTGAAGCCTGCACGACAATGTTGAAAGAAGCCTCTCTCCCGGAATACTTCTGGGCAGAGGCTGTCAATACAGCTTGTCATGTACAAAACCGAGCATTGATCAACAAGCATCATCGTAAGACGCCTTACGAACTACTGAAAGGCAGGAAACCAACCATGGCCTACTTGAGGATTTTTGGTTGCAGATGCTATGTACTGAATAATGGGAAGTACCCGCGTACTAAATTTGGTGAAAAATGCTTCGAAGGCATATTCGTGGGCTATAGTTCCCACAGTCGGGCATATAGGGTCTTCAATAAGAAAACCCTAGTGGTAGAAGAATCAATAAATGTTGTATTTTATGAAGGAAGTTTGCTTAACAGCAATTCTTCCAGTGGTATTCTTGAAGATGCAGGTGCACGACTTGAACAGCTGAGTCTGGATGAGACCGCTAAAGATGACACTCCTAAGTATGTCAAAGTTTCCACCTCCACGTCATCTGAAAATGTTGAAGATCAAAATGGAACAAATCTCCTGGAAGAAAGAGAAGCCCAAGAAGTAGTTGAAGCTCCAGACGCCAGACTTCTAGAGCTCCGGCACGTGAGGGATCATCCTAGAGATCAGATCATCGGAGATCCTCGTGTCGGTGTCAGAACTCGAAGAGGTACCATTAACGAAGTATTGCATCTTAGCTTCCTGTCACAGGTTGAGCCAAAGAAGTTCGACGAGGCGAACAAAGATGCGGCATGGATTTTGGCCATGCAAGATGAACTTCATCAATTCGAACGATGCAACGTGTGGACGCTGGTTCCCAGACCACACAAGCATAATGTGATTGGCACCAAGTGGATCTTCAGAAACAAACTGGATGAACATGGTGTCATCGTAAAGAACAAGGCCAGGCTGGTGGCTCAAGGTTACAGACAGGAGGAGGGGATTGACTTCGACCAGACCTTCGCACCCGTCGCAAGGCTCGAGGCAATCAGATTGTTCCTGGCGTATGCTTCACACAAAGGATTCACAGTCTATCAAATGTATGTGAAATCAGCATTCTTGAACGGAGACTTGAAAGAGGAAGTATACGTCGCTCAACCCCCAGGGAGCAGGGATGACAGGAAAAGCACCTCCGGGACGTGTCAATTCCTCGGCAGGAGGCTTATCTCATGGAACAGCAAGAAACAGAATTATGTTGCAACCTCCACTGCAGAGTCTGAGTACATCTCGGCAGGAAGCTGTTGCGCACACCTTCTATGGATCAGAAACCAGTTAGCCGACTACGACCTTCAGTTCAAGGAAGTACCCATGTACTGCGACTCCTCCAGTGCAATTGCCATTGCCAACAATCCTGTATCGCACAGCAGAACGAAGCATATTGAAGTGCGCTACCACTTCATTCGGGAGCACGTGGAAAACAAGGACATCTCTCTCTGTTATGTCCCCACGGACAAGCAGATTGCTGATATAGTCACAAAGCCCTTAGACGAGGCCAAGTTCAATCTTTTCAAGACTGAATTGGGGATGCTCAATTATGAGGAATGAAGACTACAGAAGCTTTCGGCTCGTGCACGATTTGAGGGGGATCAAGGAACTCACGTGTGACCACAGACGCAAGAACTGAGGGGGAGCAAGGGGTCAACTGCAACCGATCCCGATTTGCAGAAGCCAAAAAGGGGGAGATTACCCTCTCGGCTAAGCTAAGGTGGCTCCAAGCTTGCTCCCAAAAAATTGGTAGTGGTAATGGATAACTCACTCAACTCCATTTTAAGTTTATGGTTTTCATTCCCATTTGCTCTATTCACCTTAGCTTGTAGGGTTTAGGCTTCTTCAAATAGGGGGAGATTGTTGGGTATTGTATCCACAATATACCTGATTTGAAGAAGCCCCTGGACAAGCTAAGGTCAATAGACAATGTATTTGATAAAATCTTTCAAGTTGTACTTGCAGTTATTCCACGCAAAGTGCACACCAATGTCAGGGTGCAGTAGGTCAATATACACAGGTCTGCACGAAGTAATCCCTCGTTGAGCAGATCAGTGTGTTGGCCTACGTGTACTCTCTCTATTGGAGTGCACTTACGTTCAAGTACAGGGCTGTGATCTTGCAGGAGCAGACAAGGAGCAAGGATGGGTCAAGGAGCAGCTCGTGGGCGGAAAGACGAAAATTCGTCTAAGTATAATTCGACGAGAATCACCAAGTGATTCTCGCCGATTCGGCGAGAATCACTAGTGATTCTCGCCGAATCGTCGAGAATCATTAGTGATTCTTGCCGACTCTTTCCGGCTACCTCAAAACGGTGCCAAGTAAGATTCGACGAGAATCACTAGTGATTCTCGCCGAACCCATCGCAGAGCAGATCCTGAATACCAAGTTACATTCGTTGAGAATTAAAAAGTGATTCGTCGAGAATCACTAGTGATTCTCGACGAATCGTCGAGAATCACTAACTGATTCTCGCCGATTCGTCGATAATCACCTGTGATTCTCGCAGATTTTTACTTGGCGTTTTCTCTGGAAACTGCTGGACCGGATTCTGCCGCTGGACTATTTTGAACCGGTTTTCGGGATTTTTCTTGTGGGTCCCACAACAGTCAAATTAGTAGTATCTACAGTATATATATACGGGTATTTTGAACTGTAGACAGACAGAAAGAAGCCGAGCAAAAACCTAGACCTAAAATCATGATCTTCACTCCGCCGCCGCCGTCGCGCTCGAGCTAGTTGGTCACCGTCATCGATCGGGATTCCTTCGTGATCTCCGACGACAGAAGCTTAGCAAAGCTTGAGTCTCACGAGTCTATCCAGAGATCCCTTGTCTCTCGATTTGTTGACCGGGAAAAACCCCCCCGTCCGAATCGATCGAGACGACCGATCCTAGAGTGACCGTTGGTAGACCTAGTTTGCTTCGCTATGAAGTTTGGATCTCAAAGTACTGCAGCCGCGCACCTTTGTTGCCGCCGATCCCGAACCAAGCCGCCGCTCGGATTGCCGCCGCTGGTTCCGGGGAGATCCTCTCCAAGAGAGACCAAGGTTGTAGACTCTTCGTTGACTTCACGAACACGTTGTCGAACGAAGAGGAACACCGAAGTCTCCAAACGAAGTTTGTATCTCCTGTACATTCTATTTTACTTTTGTTGTAAAGGAACGATTGTTCCGTGTTGTAAGGGTTGGGTGCAACCCGGTTTGTGGGAGTGTTGACTCCTACGTGTGGAAGGGTTCCTTCCGTTAGTGCAAGGATTGGATTTCAATCCTGTTGGAGAAGTGACCGAGTCGTCCCTTGTTGGGAGATAGGTCGAAGGGGGAAAGTGGATGTACCCAAGTCGGGGAACCATTATAAATTGCTTGTGTATTCTGTGTGCTGTGCCTTTTCTTTTTATTGTGCAGGTACATTCGTAAATTCCGCATAAGCATTGCTCGTCACCTATTCCCCCCCCCCCCCCCATAGGTGAACTTTGTTGACACTAGGTGGACTTTCACCCCGAAATCAACCCGAGCACTGCACGGGTTCTAGGACACGCCCGTGTCCTTTCCCGTGTCACCCCAACACGCCTAGACCCCAGGCCGTGTACATGGTCTTGACACTCGACACTTCGTCGAGCGAAGATCATCGACCTGATGACACGGCCTTGGACACGCCCGTGTCCTAGGCCGTGTGCCTTGTCTCGACACAATCTCGAGACCAAAGTGTCGACTCTCCGGGATGAGTGTCGACACGGGTTGACACGCCCTGCGACACGACCGTGTCGCAGGCCGTGTGCCATGTCTCGACACTTCGTCGAAGCAGAGTGTCGTCTTCGCGGCTAAGTGTCGACACAGGCTTGACACGCCCTGGGACACGCCCATGTCCCAGGCCGTGTGCCTGCAGCCAGAACCCAAACTGGCCCAAAACGTCCCCCTTCGCTCCTTTGAGTTTCGGGGCGTTACAACTCTCCCCATCTTAAAAGAATTTCGTCCACGAAATTACATAAAGGAAAGGCATGTACAAAACTAAAATTTGTAGCTGAGCGGAACAACTCCAGATATTCGTCAAGCATAGTCTGCTCTCGCTCCCAAGAGAGCTCCTCACGACCGCAATTGTCCCACCGGATCTTGACCATCCTGATCTCTTTATTGCTTAGCCGCTTGACCTCCGAGTCCTCGATCCGCACGGGCTTGACCTTTGTCGTTAGCCCACTATCCACCGGCACTTGATCGACCGCGATCACTTGCGTAGGCTCTTGCACCGCCTTCCGAAGTACCGAAATATGAAATACATCATGTAATCCACTAAGCTCCACTGAAAGCTTCAACCGATAGGCCGCTTCACCAACTCGCTCCAGAACCTCAAACGGTCCAAGGTACCTCGGGCTTAGCTTTTTCAATCGCCGCACCCGCGAGACACCCTTGTACGGCTTGATCTTTAAGTATACATAATCACCCACAATGAACTCCACGTTCCTGTGCTTGGCATTATAATACTTTGCTTGCCGGTCCTAAGCGATAAGCAACCTCTCCCGAATGGTTCTCACCAAAGAAGTAGCATCCTCCACTTCCGATCGCTTATACAACTTTGACTCACCCGTTTCTAACCAAGACAACGGCGTGTGACATTTTCTACCATATAGGGCCTCGAAGGGCGCCATTTGAATACTCGCTTGATAGCTGTTGTTGTATGTGAACTCCACCAAATAAAGGTGGTCTTCCCATTGCTTTCCAAAAATCCAAGACACACATGCGAAGCATGTCTTCCATGGTTCTATTGACCCTCTCGGTCTGCCCATCCGTTTGCGGATGGAAGGCTGTGCTAAATTTCAACTTTGTTCCCAACATTTGTTGCACTAGCCTCCAATCATTGGACGTGAACCACCCATCTCGGTCACTCACGATGCTGCGGGGCACACCATGAAGCCGTACTATGTTATCCACATAAAGCTTTGCTAGCTTCTCCACCGGATCATCCTTCCTATGCGGAATAAAATGCGACACCTTCGTTAATCGATCAACAACCACCAAAATGGCGTCGTTCCCCTTTTGCGACCTTGGCAAACCGTGCACAAAGTCCATAGAGATGTCGTCAAATTTCCACTCCGGAATAGGCAAGGACTTAAGAAATCCTCCCGGCTTTTGGCACTCCGCCTTTACCAAGGCGCAAGTTTGGCACTTTGCTACGTATAGCGCCACATCCTTCTTCAAACCCGGCCACCAAAACAGTTTCTTCACATCGCGGTACATCTTCGTGCTCCCCGGGTGAATCGAGTACTTGGTATGGTGTGCCTCGTACAACAACTCCACCCGCAAATTACCCACATTTGGGACGCACAGTCGACCGTCTTTCCAAAGTAATCCGTCCTCCACGACGAATTGGGAATTTAACCCATCCAGAGCCTCTACCATGAACTGCTTCATATGAGCATCCATATCCAAAGCCTGCCGAATACGATCAGCCAGGTCATATTGGACTTCAGTCCAATTCAGAACTGCTTCAGTTCTTGATTGTCTATCCACACAAACAATCTCCAACGCCTCCAACTCTCGCACCAACCGCTCATCATGCACCGATAGCCAATTGGCTTGAGCTGGGGCTGGCGACTCAATGAGTCCGCAACCGCATTCCCTTTGCCAGGCACGTAGTAGATCTTGAATGTATAGTCCCCCAGGAACTCCATCCATCTACGCTGCCGCATATTCAGATCCTTCTGATCAATAAGATACTTCAGGCTCTTGTGATCGGTGTAGATATCAATATTCACACCGTACAAATAGTGTCTCCACAGCTTCAAGGCAAAAATCACGGCCGCTAACTCCAAGTCATGGACCGGATAATTCCTCTCATGCACTTTAAGCTGTCTCGAGCCATAAGCTATTACACTTCCGTGTTGCAGTAGCACGCAACCCAAACCACTGCCCGAAGCATCACTATAAATCTCGTAGCCTTCGGTCCCACATGGAGAACTCAGCACAGGAGCCATGGTCAACCAGCACTTCAACTCCTCAAAAGCTCGCGCGCACTCCGGCGTCCAAACGAACTTATGCTCCTTCCTCGTCAAAGTAGTGAGAGGTAACGCTATCCGCGAGAAGTTCTCTACGAAGCGCCTATAATAGCTGGCAAGCCCCAGAAAACACCGGACATCCGCTACCGTAACAAGCTCAGGCCACTCCCGTATCGCAACGATCTTCGCCGGATCCACATCAATACCCTCTCCACTCACTATATGCCCGAGAAACGCCACTGAGGATAGCCAAAACTCGCACTTCGAGAACTTGGCATATAACTGATTTCTCCTTAGCGTCTCCAACACCAAATGAAGATGCTTGAAGTGATTTTCCTCACTTTGCGAGTACACCAAAATATCATCGATGAAGACGATCACGAAATGGTCCAAGTACTCCCTGAAAGTCCTGTTCATCAGATCCATGAACACTGACGGCGCATTAGTCAGCCCAAACAGCATGACCGTAAACTCATAATGCCCGTATCTCGTACTAAACGTTGTCTTCGGGATATCACTCTCCCTTATTCGCAACTGATAGTACCCAGCCTTGAGATCCAACTTCGAGTACACCGTCGACCCGACTAACTGATCAAAAAGATCATCAATCCGAGGGATCGGGTACTTGTTCTTCTCCGTCAGCTTGTTTAGCTCCCGATAATCAATACATAGCCTCAAGCTTCCGTCCTTCTTCTTAACAAAGAGGACCGGTGCGCTCCAAGGCGAAGAACTCGGGCGCACATACCCTTGCTCCAACAACTCTTGCAGTTGAACTTTCAGCTCTGCCATTTCCTTAGGCGCTAGCCGATACGGAGATCGTGACACAGGCTTTGCACCTGGCACTAGCTCGATCGTAAAATCTATCTCCCGTTGAGGCGGGGCTCCAGGAAGATCTGCGGGGAACACATCAGGGTATTCCGATACCACTAAAATATAATCCAACGCGGGCTTCGGCTTTGCAACCTCCACTAGTATAAAGAACAGTTCTGCTCCAGCACGAACCGCCTTCACCACCTGAAGAGCAGACATCAACGTCTTGCTCGACCCCTTTAGGCCCGTAAAAGTCGTCTCACGACTTGCTCCCAGCTTGACTTCCTTGTTACCACAATCTATATGGGCCTGCTGCTCCGAGAGCCAGTCCATGCCAAATATGACGTCGAACTCCACTAACGGAAGTAAAGACGCCTGCAGATCGAACTCCTGATTCCCAATACAAATCTTAACATCGCAGATCCTATCCGCTCGCATCGAACACCCATTGGGCAACAACACATCCAACTTATCCTTCGCCATCGAAGAAGGGACTCCGATGCGTGATATAAATCCTTCGGACAAGAAGGAGTGTGAAGCTCCCGTATCGAAGAGTGCTCGTGCCGGATTTTCACAAATCAATACAAATCCTAAACAAGCAGTGGTAAGGTAACATGTGCATAACAAGTATTTAAAGAAATTGACTTGCTATAAATTAAACCGTACCTGTCACCACATCAGCTTGTTTGATGGCCTCCTGTTGGCCAAGATTGTAGACCCTTGGTTGGGCCGGAGCATAATGGGATGCGGTCGACTCCACCGCCTTTCCCTTCTCTTCATAAGTAGCTCCCGACCTTCTCTCGGACTTTGGACGTCCGTTCCAACAATCACGGGCGAAATGCCCCGTCTTTCCACATGTAAAACACGCGCCCGGGGTCCGACTCGTAGTTGCCCCAGAAGCACCAGAAGGAGCTGGACCCGAAGTCCTATGCTTCTTGAAAGACCTCCGATAGCCGGACTTTGAAGTAGTCGGCACTTTGAATTCAGATTTCTTCTCACCCAAGCTTTTCTTTGCTTGTACATTCTTCATGTCCTTCTCCAAGGACCGGGCAGTATTGACCAAGGTTAAGAAACCCTGCGTCATCGGCCCCGAGAGTAGTAACCTCAACTCATCTCTCAAGCCTTCATAGAAGCGATTAGTCTTACGCTCCTCATCCACGATGGTGGAGCTAGCATATCGACTCAAACGAGTGAACTCATGGAGATATTCATCCACGCTCTTCTCACCCTGAACCAACTTCAGGAACTCATTCTCCAACGCTATCTTCTGCGTCGAAGGGAGGTATCTAGCCAAGAACAATCTCGAGAACTCCTCCATCGAGACATCACCAAGTTGCCTACCCCTCAGTAAGTGCAGCTCCAATCCTTCCCACCACATCCTCGCTTCACCGTCCAGAAGGAACGTGGCGATGGTGGTCATTTGCCACTCCTCCGTCTCTGTTGCTGTCATGACTCTCTTCACCCTAGAGAGCCAGTCTTCAGCCTGAGATGGGGTTCCCAACCCCGAGAATAACGGAGGGTTAAAGCTCATTACATGCTTAAGCTGCCTCTCAGTTGCCCTCCTTGGCACTACCGGTTCTACAACCACTTGCTCCACTCTCCTCGGCTCAGCCTCTTGAAGAGGTTCTTGCTCCATCGCAGGAGCGGGCTGCTGCGTCTGCCTTGCAGGCTGCGCATTTATCACGGCCAACACCGCTTCAGCCACAAATCGTATGTTCTCAGCCGATAGAGGTGTTGCGGGAGCAACTTCCGGTGCACTACTAGCCTCAAAAACTCGGCGTTCTGACGGCCCAACACCACTTCTGGTCACCTATAGTGGTACAAAACACCGTTAAGCGACCAAATAAAATTGCAAACAGCAATTATAGGAACACGCAGGTTCCTCAAACACGAGTATTTTCATTCCTAAGTGGACATTCATGGGTTCATTTACCATTATAACGATGACACACCCAATGTGCTCACCACCCCTTAAAAGAATTCGCCCACGAATTCAGTTTAAGCCCAACCAAAACCAGTAGTCTGATACCAAATTGTAACACCCCCCCTATCCGTCGCATAGTATATAGCAGTAGGTCCGGCCGGGGCCCGACGCCATATACTACAGATAGACCGGGTGGTTACTTATGGAAACCATCCAACCAATCTCAATGTCCTACACAGAGCATTCTAGCGGAAGCAGTTTATAAAAGTTGTAACAAAGAACCCAACATTAAAGCACGAATGTCCACTAATACAAAATAGGAATGTTATACAAAATACCCAAAATAAGGTTTAAGGCCTTACAAAATGTTTCACTTCAAATTACATGTTTTACAAACCACGGCACGCAGGCCGGTCACACATGAATAAAACAGTAAACACTTCCAATTAGGCCTTCAAGGGCCGGCTTCGCATTCGGGCTTTAGCCCGCTATTGACCGCTTGGTCCAGCTGGACCTGCAAGCAACAAACCACCGCACGGTGGCAAAACAAGGCAACGGTCAGCAGTGCTGACCAAATTATAACGATCCCGCCCCCAACTCGGGGCGGCGATGCTCCTTCCCTGCATTTCATTAGAATAAGCGAGCAATAATTACATATAGCCATTTCATCACAGACGTTGGCTCGCACGGCCACACGCCCCGTGCACTCAGGGCACATTCTTCGTGAACCAGTCGATGTCACGTCAATTAAAGCCATAGACATTCCGGACTCACCACCGCCACTAAGACGGCCAAACCTATGAGCAATTTGTCTTCCTGGCCTGGGTCACGACAATTTAAGCCATTGACTGCCGAAGACCATAATCTATGCCAACGACAAGTGCCACGTGCCTTTATGTCTCTTTAACCGAACGACATAGAACGGGTACGGTTCCATCTAACCCGTGCTCACATCGCAACGACAATTTAAGCCATTTGCGCGGGTCAAACTTCCACCGAGTCCCATTTCCATCACAATTCACATAACCCGATTATGTTCAAGTTGGCTCTCAGGCCACCAAGTTGTCAAGATCTCGTATCCGCCCAGTTTTCCGGGTGCACCTTTGGGTTAGTCCCCAAGGCTCCCTGCTACAATCTAGCGCGTAGAAAACCCGAAAAAACAATCCATAGCACGGAGTCTTCTCCGGTATTTATGCAATGCAACATCACCGATCCAGACCAACATGTCCGGGTAGGCTTCACACATCATGCCTATGTCCGTTCTCGCTTACGGACTCTAAACAACGGGGACTTCACATATCTACCCGAAGGAACGCCTCCAACTCTCCGCAAACTCGCGAGAGCGGGCTTCCTATGCAAAGAAAGAGAGCTACTCATGCTCAAGATGAGGATCGTTACCCTAGCGTTTCTCTTTGGTGCCATTGAAAAGTAATCGGATGAAAAGCACCGCACTAGCTTTGCCTCCGTGGATCCGGAGTCGGCTCGCGATTCGGAGCTCCGAAGCTCCTCCAATGGCGGGATCTAGCTCCTTCTTCCTTCCTTGGCTCTCCTCTCTCTCTAAGGTTTTTAGGAAGATAACACTTAAGAAAAGTGAGGGTTTCTAAGTCCAATCCCGGGTATATCCCTTCAGGAACAACCCCCAGCCGTTGGATCTCAAAATAAGGAAACGAACGGCTTTGATTCGTGACTGAAATGCCCAATCTGGACCGAACACGGCCTGGCACACGCCCGTGTCCAGGGCCGTGTGCCTCATTCGCCGTCAAAATTGGCTCGCCTGGAACCTCACACGGGTATCGAACACGCCTGTGTTTGAGCTGCCACGCCCGTGTTCCACATGACACGGCCGTGTGGCCGGCCGTGTACCCCCATCATTTTTCCCCGAAATCAACCCGAGCACTGCACGGGTTCTAGGACACGACCGTGTCCTTGCCCGTGTCACCCCAACACGCCTGGACCCCAGGCCGTGTACACGGTCTCGGCACTCGACACTTCGTCGAGCGAAGATCGTCGACCTGATGACACGGCCTTGGACATGCCCGTGTCCTAGGCTGTGTGCCTTGTCTCGACACAATGTCGAGACCAAAGTGTCGACTCTCCGGGACGAGTGTCGACACGGGTTGACACGCCCTGCGACACGCCCGTGTCGCAGGCCATGTGCCATGTCTCGACACTTCGTCGAAGCAGAGTGTCGACTTCGCGGCTAAGTGTCGACACAGGCTTGACACGCCCTGGGACACGCCCGTGTCCCAGGCCGTGTGCCTGCATCCAGAACCCAAACTGGCCCAAAACGTCCCCCTTCGCTCCTTTGAGTTTCGGGGCGTTACACATTACATTCAAGAAGTCTTTCAGAAATCAAAAAGTTTTACACTACAATCAGCCTAGGCCAGAGAACATCATCTTCAAGAAGAAGAAGAACACACAATCTCTATGAAGAGTTCTTCTTTCAACCCTACAGGACAACTTCAGAAGGACAACAATAACTCTATCTGTCAAAGAAGTTCCTGAAGCAATCTCTGGTCAAGGCAATCAAGTTTTTGAAGACCTGTCATCCTGAAGCAGTGCTCAAGATTTCCTGATCCATTCAAGATCTCAGGGGGAGAAATCTGTTGAAATCAATCCACTAGTCTTCTCAGTTGTTATTTAGAAAGAGAAGACACCATCACCCCTTTTCATCTTCTGTACAGGGTTTTAAGTCCCTTCAAAATTAATCCTGGTTGCAAGTCTCCTACCAAAAGACTTGAGGTTTTGGTTTTTGAGCACCTGAACAAAAACTCATTGGTGTCAGACACCTGATCAAAAATCTGAGTGGATTCCTACCAGGGTGGTAGAAGAGTGGATGTACCCAGGTTGGGGAATCACTATAATTTCTTGTGTCGTCTGGTTGCCCTTTTTCTTTTGTTTTGGCTATGTTCTGTGATTTGTTAGGTTGCTGTATTTATTACTTTGATTACTAACCTGTTCACCTAGGATTACAGCAAAAGTTGTAGAGATTTTGTAAGAGAGCACAATACTCTATTCACCCCCTCTAGAGTATTTCAGATCTAACCTTCACTTTCAATTGGTATCAGAGCTAGGTTGGTTATTGTTGGTTGCACAGGCTAACACCTGAACCATAAAGATCCCTCTTGTTAGATCTGATTGTTTTGTTTCTATTATTAGATTTATTTTCTTCACAAAATGGCTCAAAACAAAGATTATACAAGCATCAGACCTCCAGTATGCAATCTTAACAGATTTGCCATCTGGAAGGCAAGAATCAAATTGTATATGAACTCTATTGATGAAGATATCTACAATTCTTTTTTGACAGGTCCCCCCCCAACTCTTCACATTTTCTGCAACATCTTCAAGCACAATAACAGTGCCACCACCTGAGTGGACTGAAGCCCAGAAGAAAGCCAAAATTGCACATACAAAAGCAATGAACATCTTGACTCAGACAATGTCAGATGATGTATTTCAGAAGGTGGCTGAGTGCACCTCTGTTGGAACACCCTATTACTAATTTGGGTCAGGATCACTATGTCTTTAGGAAACCTGTCTTTGACCTCCTGTATAGATCTAAAGGTCAATTAGAATTGAGTCTAAGGGTTAGTAGTTAGGTTTGGAGGCTGCCCTCAAGACCAAGGTTTTTCAGTTTGAAGACTAAGTCATATCGTCGAGCTCAGCACAATGAATCGTCGAACTCCAATCGACGATCGTCTAGCTCAACTTCGACGGATCGTCTAACTCCATTCGACGATCACTGAGCTCAACTTTAACAAATCGTCGAACTCCATTCGACGATCTTCGAGCTCAGTTCGACGATCTTGACTCAGTATTGATTCTCTATCTCTGAGCTCAGTTCGACGATAGTTGAGCTCAGATCGACGATCTCTGTTGCTGTCTAAGTCCAAATCGCTGAGCTCAGTTCGACGATAGTAGAGCTCAGTTCGACGTTTTTCTGAAGAATTCAATGTTTTTCAAGATTCAAATTTAGGACAGTTAAGGAGTTATTCAGCAATTAATTCAGAAGATTTTCTAGCCGTTTTCATTTATTCTGGACCAAGTTTCAAAGGATTATCAAGGAATGTTTCTTTGGACTTTCCCCCAGAAGACAAAGGCAATTAAGGATGTAATTAATGACAGGCCAACGGCTATTCTTGACAGAGGATCTTTCTCTATTCAGAACCAGGGGAATAAAACTCAAGATTTTTGAATCTCACAGGAGAGAATTCTGATAGCATATGCATAGAGTGCACAAGAAGAAGAAGAACTAAAAACATTCTCTGGAACAACATCTTACTGAACACCAACTGTTCACAAGAGAAAGAGCTGTAGACACTCTCCGTCTCAAAGAATTCATACAAGAACACACACCAAAGGAGATCAATAAATCCGAAATCTTCAGATCCCCTTTGATTTAAGTGTTCAAGGCCAACATCATTCAAAGACTCCAGACACCTAACATTTCAGCTGTTGCTGAAATCATCATTTGTTGGAGATCAACTTCTGAAGGCCTATCACCCTACAACAAAGCTTCATTTCCTGAACATCTCAAGAACTCAGGGGGAGCTTTGACAACATCAAATCCACACAGTCTTCTCAGCTGCTTTGAGAAAGAGAAGACTTCCATAACTCTTGAAAGAAATTGTACCTAATCACCTAGAGGGGGGGGGGGTGAATAGGTGACCTTAATCTTTTTAAACTTTTAGGCAGAATCACAGAATTATAAATAATTTTTCACAGCAATACAACACAGCAATCACAGAATAAAGCACACACAGAGAACACACAGATTTTATAGTGGTTCCCCAAGGTCTGGGTACATCCACTTTCCCCCTTCGCCTATCTAGTAGTGTACTAGATTCGGCCCAACTTCTCCACTATTCCTCAGATCCTCAGATCTTACACTCAGAACCCCAAATAGGTTCCTACAGCTCAAAGTGATCCCACTCCTACAACTCAAGCATACAGCCCTACCACTCAGTCTTCACAAAGACCTATACTCAGCCTTCAACAAGGCCTACAGTCAGAAAAATATCTCCTACACTCAGGCACACATGCCCTACCACTCAGCCTTTATAATTTCAGGCTTACAACTCAGATCCCTTAGGATCTTACAAGAAATTAAAATTACAATGTATATACCCACAACTCAGAATAAGAGAGAAGAGTTGATAGGTTTCTTGATGAGTTATTGGAAGAACTTTGCTGAGATCAACCTCCCTTGGATTCCTTCAAAGCTTCTTGAATTTAGAACACAATAGGGTTGAGTCTCTATGCAGCTGATCTTCAATCACTGCTAACTTAAGAATCAGATCTCAATCTGAAACTTTTTTTCACAGCCTGGTTCAACAGCTGTCTTCTTAGAAGGAGCTCTCTCTCTCCAACTTCTTAGATCTTCACTTGAAGGTCTTCTTCTTCTTGTGTTGTTAGATCTTCAATCAATTGCTTCCAACTCTTGTCATCTGTTGAAGGTATAAGCCTTTATATAGACTTTCTTCATGGTGACCGGCTGTTCCGGTTTCTAACAACTTTCTGACAGCTCTGACAGTTGCAGTAGACCGGCTGGAATGGCAGCTGTCAAGTCATCCAGTCACTTCTTGAATTTTCTGTAAATGTCTGAAAGTGTCGAGACAGTCAGTCTTTAAGTGTCGACACTGATAGATTAAGTATCGACACAAGTTGACTAAGTGTCGACACTAGCCTTTATGGTGTCGACACAACTCCTTGTGTTGTAGAATCTGCTTCTCGACACTGCTTCTTCAACATGTGTCGACACTGATCCGGTGTGTCGACACAAGTCCTTCTTCTTTGATACTTAGTTGATATCTTGTAAGTGTCGACACAACTCCTTTGTGTCGACATATCTTCTTGTGTTGATACTTGCTAAGTGTCGACACATCTTCTTGGTGTCGACACATGCCTTCTGTGTTGATACTTTTGCTGAGTGTCGACACTTCTCCTTGTGTCGACACATTCTTCATGTGTTGAGACTTTGGCTGAGTGTCGACACATCTCCTTTGTGTCGACACTTGTACTTAGACTTTATTGAAATTTGCTGAGTGTCGACACAGCCTCCTAGTGTCGACACTTTCTTCATGTGTTGAGACTTTTGCTGTGTGTCGACATATTCTTCATTATGTCGACACTTGTACTTGAACTCTGTTGAAGTTTGCTGAGTGTCGACACTTGTACTTGAACTTTGTTGAAATTTGCTGAGTGTCGACATAGCCTCCAAGTGTCGACACTTTTGATGTCGAAAAAGTTCCTCTGGGTGTCGACACTGCTTCTAAGTGTCGACACTGCTTCTCTGGACATTTCTTCATTATGTGTCGACACAGCCTGTATGTGTCGACAATTTCCTTCTGGTGTCGACTCTGCAATCCTGGTGTCGACACAATTACTCCAAGTGTCGACACTGCTTCTCTAGGTGTCGACACAAGTCTTCTTAAGTGTCGACACTTTTCTTCTGGGTGTCTACACATGGACTTAGAAACTTTTCAGCTTTCCCTGCAACTACTTAACCTGCACAAATAAACTCAAAACACATCAAATACATTTTGATGTATATCATTGAGTAGGGTGAGGCTTCTTCAAATCAGGTACATTTATTCCAATGTACCCGACAATCTCCCCCTATTTGGAGAAGTCATAGCCCTTAGTCAATGATATACACCATACATAACAAATTCACAGTATGATGTAAAACAGGATTATATAACAGGGTAAGTACATAAACATGTATAAACAAAACATGTATTCACAAATATCTCAGAACAGTAATGTAATAGATTTAACATATATCACATTATTCTAACAACTTCAACATATTCATTATTCATAAGTTTACAGAGAGTTTAAAATCAAATGATTACAACTGTAAACTAAAGAAAAATTTCTATCCTAAGGCAGCTCAGGCTCCTTGATAACTATGCCCTTTCCAGATTGTATCTTTGCTTGGATAGGAGCTTCAGTATCTTCAGCAGCAGCAGGTTTCTTTCCCTTAAGATCTTTCTTTTTCAATTCTTCAGCCTTGATCTTTTGCCTTTCAAAGTAATGATAAGGCTTTGGAAAGTACTTGCTAGGCTCCTGTGCAGTAGGAGGTAGCTTTCCCATCTTAGCCTTTCTTCTGTATTGAACAATAGCCTCTTGCCTGTTCTCATGCTTCCTCCACTCCAGGTCAGAATACCATTTTCCTCTATCCAGAATATTATCTTTAGCAGCTTTCCATACAGTCAAAATGATATTCCTAGAAGTGGGGCTCCATTGTTCAAAGTCAGGCCTTAGTTCAGCTTGCTCTCTGAATCTTTTCTTAGACAATTGAGTCTCTTGTTCTTTTAATAAGGCCTCTTGTTCTTTCAGTATTGCCTCTGGCACAGGCTGAACTACTTTCTCTATGATGACATTTTGCTTTCCTTCAGGAGGACTATACATTGACTGTATCTCTTGATGTATCATATCAAAGTCTGGTGGAGGATATATTACTTGAGCTACTTCAGCCTGTTCTCCTCCAAGATATGCAGGATTAATTCCAGACTCTGCAATATTGTCATCATCACATAATGGAGGATATCCAAGGGTGGCTCTGATGGAATTTGAAATCCACTTTGCATGATCAGAGCCTGCTTTGACTAACACCCTCTCCCCCTTTATGACTTCTCTTTCAATGTGATCCCTCAGATCATCTTTCTAAAACCTTATTTGTGCATTCAAATAGTTTACTCCATCCTTATAGAAAGGTTTAAACTTCTGAAGCTGTTGAGCTATATCCTTCTGGGAATCTTCAAGCACAATTTTAAAAGCAGTAAGGTTCTCTTGCAATTGTTTGTCAAATTCAGTCTTGGCAGTAGCACTTGCTGTAGTCTGACCAGTAGCTATATTCTTCATTTCTGTTACTATTGTATTATGTGAAGCAGTGAGATTATCATTCATCCTTATCTGATTTTCCAGAACATATCCTTGCTTCACTTCTAGCTCATCAAGTTTTGTCTTTATTTTCTCCTGATGTGTTGCCAGATAGACAACAACATTCCCTCCTTTATGGAAGCAGTCAGTCATCTCTTTCTTGTTCAGTTTCATTTCAAATCTGATTGACTTAATGTCTTGGGCCAGATCAAATTGCAGTGACTTATGCCCCTCATCCACATACTTTTCCAGAGCTTGCCTTTGCTCATCCAGCTTAATCTGCATTGCCACCATCAATGAACTGTAGTCAGTAGATGGGGCAGGCTGTGGTGCAATTGTTTGCAAAGCCTTTTTGTATGTCTGGCTCCTCCTCTTGAAGACTTGAAATTTCCTCTTCTTGGCTCTTGCAGCCTCTTCATCCTCTGAGGCAGATGTGCTGGCTATTTCAACTCTTTCCTTTGGGCTAGGAGGTAAATCCTTCCTAGGTAACTCCTCAGCATGCTGTTGCATCTCAGGTTCTTGTCTTGCAGTTTCTACTTCAATCTCCACATGCTCCCCCTCAATAATTACTTTCTCCCCCTCAGCAGCAGCTTTTTCTCTCTCAAAGTCAGTTTGTAGAAGGTCAGGGAACAGTTCTTCTAAAGTAAATTCCTGTTGAGGATGGGGTGGAGTATCTCTTATATCATCAACCACTTGATCAGCAACAGATGTGTCCTCCATGACAACATCTTGGGGTTGGCTATGTGTTTGTGTTTGCTGATTAACATGAGGTAATGAATCAGACAAAACATCATTCTCAATAGGGAAATCTAATTGGTTGATTTCAGGTATTACCTAAAGTATGGTCTGAGTAGCTTGTTCACTCTCTAGTGGAGTTGGCTCATCCACCAGTAGAGGCTCCCCCTGGAGTGGATCCAGGTGAATTGGGCTAGCTTGTGGTAGCTCCCCCTGCCTTGGTGCATCTGCTTGTACTGCTGGAGATTGTCCAGCATTTCCAATTTCTTCCTCATCAGGAGTAAAAACAACTTCCTCTTCAGAGCTGCTTGAGGATTCTTGAGTCACAGGAGCTGACTTCGTCTTCTTTTTCTGGGGTGTGTCTTGTACTGGAGATGGCAGTTCTTTGGTTAGTACTCTTTCCCATCTTGAGAAAATTCTCATATCCATCTTCCTCATGTGGTTAATCTTTGAACCTGCAGCTTGGTTCATTACCTCAGGTATACTGCCAGCTAGGTAAAGACTTAGTATTCTACCCAGATTTGGCTTCTTCATACTTTCTTTAATCTTATCAAACATAACTATAGCCCAATCAGTATTTAGTTTGTATATTATCCTTGTCATAAGGCTAAACATGTGAGCTGAGATTCTGTCATGGCCTCCAGGCTTGCTCAGGATGACTTTGCCCACAATCTCAGATAGAAACTTGCCTTGCATATTCATTCCCTTTCTGTTGAAAACAGATCCAATTTTCATTTTGGAGTCCAGTCCACACCATGTTAATGTTTCTCTAGTCTTAGAAGCAGAAACATCTTCTTCTTCCTTAGTCCTTTGTAGTTGTAGTACCTTTCTCAGACTCTTAGGAGAGACGTTCACCTTTGCCCCATGAACTCTTGACTTAATCTTGAGTCCTGATTCATCTATTGTTGCTGTATTCAGAAACTCCAGGACCTCCTTCTTCCAGATCTTGATCGGTTCTGAAACAAGAAATTCTAACCCAGTCTCAGCTATTAGGGTTATCACGCCTTTGATATCGGGTTCCGCGTCATCAAATGCGTGTCGCACGAGTTCATATCCTTCATTCACATTCTCTTCTAGCTTGGGCGCCATTAGGGTTTGAAGAAATTTGAATTTAGGGAAGAGAGATGTCGACACACAAGTTTGGTCTCGAAACTTTGGTGAGCGTGTCGACAAATAATGGCGAAAACCTATTTATACCTTTCTAGAGTCGAAGATGAAAGGGCGCATCAAAATACTTAAATTGTGTCGACACTGTTGAAAAGTGTAGACACAGACTTATAATGTCTCGACAACTATGTGCCGACACAAGTATAGTCGACAGAATATATGTGTCGACACTTGTTTATGTGTCGACACCACTTAGCTCGACACTTAGTCGAGAGTTTACTTGTCTAATTCTGTGAAAAGTCTAAGTGTCGACACCACCTTGGATGTGTCGACACCTACACTGCATGTGTCGACACTAATTCTCTGAAGTGTCGACACAGACTTCTTAGATGTGTCGACACCTTTTCTCGGAAGTGTCGACACCACTTCTATGTGTCGACATAGACAACTCTGTGTGTCGACACCTTTTTACTTAGCCAATATTTTGTAAACTATTCTAAGTTTATCATACCTAATTCAATTTTAAACCTATTGAATTTGGTTTCATCTAAGGGCTTTGTATACATGTCAGCTAGCTGATTATTTGTATTAATGTACTCTAGTGAAATATCTCCTTTTTCCACATGTTCTTTTAGAAAATGGTATTTTATTTCTATGTGCTCAGTCCTACTATGGGAGACAGGATTGTTTGCACTAGAAATAGCACTAGTAGAATCACATAATAGAGGTGTTCTACTTACTTGAATACCATAATCTTCAAGCTGATGTTGTATCCATAGAAGTTGAGCACAGCAACTTCCTGCAGCAACATACTCTGATTCTGCTGTGGAGATAGCCACACTTGTTTGTTTCTTGCTACTCCATGATATCAGTCTTCCACCTAAGAATTGACAGGTACCTGTTGTACTTTTCCTATCTTCCTTGCAGCCTGCAAAATCTGCATCTGAATAACCTGTCAGTTCAAAGTCTCCATTCATAGGGTACCAAAGGCCTAGATAAGGAGTGCCCTTAATGTATCTCAATATTCTTTTGACTGCAGTCAAATGAGATTTTTTAGGGCAAGCTTGGTACCTAGCACAGACACATGTAACATACATGATATCTGGTCTACTAGCAGTCAAATACAATAGAGAGCCAACTATCCCTCTATACAAAGTCTCATCTACAGGTTTCCCTATATCATCTTTGCTTAGAGACATGCTTGACCCCATAGGAGTTTTCATGGTACTGGATGATTTCATACCATACTTCCTTATCAACTCTAGGGTGAACTTAGACTGGCATATGGATAAACCATTCTCAGTCTGTCTAACTTGGAGACCCAAGAAGAACTTAAGTTCCCCCATACTGCTCATTTCAAATTGTCCTTGCATAAGTTTTGCAAACTTTCTGCAAAGACCACTTTCTGTAGACCCAAATATGATGTCATCTACATATATTTGGACTAAGATTATCTTGCCTCTGGATTCCCTAAGGAATAGAGTCTTGTCTATTTTCCCCCTTGTGAATTTATTCTCAATGAGGAAACTAGACAGGGTCTCATACCAAGCCCTAGGGGCTTGTTTTAACCCATACAATGCTTCCTAAGTCTATAAACATTATTAGGTTTAGTTGAATCAACAAAACCTGATGGCTGTTCCACATACACTTCTTCCTTTAGATTTCCATTCAGAAAAGCCGACTTAACATCCATTTGGTATACTTTAAACCCTTGATAGGTTGCATAAGCCAGGAACATCCTTATAGCTTCCAGTCTAGCTACCGGAGCAAAGGTTTGATCAAAGTCAATACCTTCTTCCTGCCTATAACCTTTTGCAACCAGTCTAGCTTTGTTCTTCATAATAACTCCATGTTCATCCATCTTGTTTCTAAAGATCCACTTGGTTCCAATAATGTTGTGGTCTTTAGGTTTAGGAACTAGCTCCCAGACTTTGCATCTTTTGAACTGGTTCAGCTCCTCTTGCATTGCCTCAATCCAATGAGGGTATAGGATGGCTTCTTCAAATTTCTTTGGCTCTACTTGGGATAGAAAACAGGAGTAGAGTACTGAACTTAGATTTCTGCTCCTTGTTTGTACCCCTTGTCTGAGATCACCAATAATTTGATGGGCTGGATGATCTTTTAGATGCCTATTTGCTGGAGGCAGCCTGTCTTTAGGTTCTACTCGTTCAGCTTCTTCAACTTGATGCACCCCTTGGTCTTCTTCTACATCAGGTGCATCTAGTACTCCCCCTAGACAGCAGCCACTATGATCCACATGCTGACTTGCAGTAGATCCTTCTTCAATAGTAAGCTTGTCCATCTTCTTAGTCACACCTGTGGAGCTGCAAATACTTCTAGACAATTCATTGTTAATGAGTCTAACTTCATCAAAGACTACATGAACTGACTCTTCTACAACTTTAGTAGTCAAGTTATAGACCCTATAAGCCTTACTGTTGTTGTTGTACCCAACAAAGATCCCCTCTTGGTATTTGGCAGCAAACTTGGTTAAGTAAGACTTACCATTGTTAAGTATATAACATTTACAACCAAAGATCCTGAAATAGGATAGATTTGGTTTTCTACCTTTCACAATCTCATATGGGGTCTTATTGTGACTCTTGGTGATATTAGCCCTATTAATTACATGACATGCAGTATTAACTGCCTCAGCCCAGAAATATTCAGGGAGAGATGTGTCACTTAATAGGTTTCTATCAGCCTCAATCAAGGTTCTTTTTTTCCTTTCAGCAATGCCATTTTACTGAGGTGTTCTTGGTGAAGAAAATTCCTGAAATATCCCAAACTCTTTACATAGCTTTGTCATACTATCTGACTGGAATTCAGTACCATGGTCACTTCTTATTTTGACCACTGTACTGTCTAACTCATTCTGAATTTGTTTGACAAAACTATAAAAGATACTAGGTGTTTTAGATTTTTGTCTAAGGAAGAACACCCAGGAAACATTGAGTAGTCATCTACAACCACAAATGTGTAGACCTTCCTACCTAGGCTGTGAACTAGCATAGGTCCAAAAATATCCATATGCAAGAGGTATAAGCACCTCACAGCATCTTTATTCTCAATGATATTAAAGGCGGATCTGGTCTGCTTGCCCTTTTGACAAGCTGAGCATATCCCATCCTTAATACACTTAACTAGAGGACCATTCCTCACTAACTCTTTATAATAGAGTTGACCAATTATCTTATAGTTGAGATGGGCTAGCCTCTTGTGCAATTTGACACAATGAGAGACTTTCTCATCAGCTACAAGTCACACAGGAGAAAAATTGTTCTCACACATAATGTCTAGACAATAGACATTTCTCTTCCTATAACTTGTCAGAATGATCTTTTGATCATTTGACCTCCTGATATGACAACCATCTTTGACAAATGAGATGTCATATCCTAGATCACTCAGCTGACTTATACTAATGAGGTTGTGTTTCAAACCTTTAACATAAGCCACTTGAGTAATTGTAATAAGGTTGCTAGAAATATTACCAAAGCCTTTGATGATTCCTTTTTCAGAACCACCAAAGGTGACTTTAGGACCATCCTTCATTGGTGTATAGTCCTTTAGTAATCCCCTAGTTCCAGTCATGTGCCTGGAACATCCACTGTCCAAGTACCATATTGGGGCATGGTCACTTGGACTCACCTGCAAAACAGATTAGTTAACCTTACAACCCAAAGAATTCTTGGGTCCTTGGTGCTGGTTAGTTTGCCTCTTAACAAAACTACCTGTAGCTTTTCTAGCAGGCAGATTGCTACTCACCTTCACACTAGATGTAACACCCCGAAGTCAAGAGAATCATTTTGAGCAAAATCGGGTTCAGGCATGGGTGACACGGCCTGCGACACGGGCGTGTCGCAGGGCGTGTCGAGGTTGTGTCGACGATTGAACTTGGTGTCGACGAGTTTTGCTCGACATCGTCGAGAGGGGCACACGGCCCAGGACACGGCCGTGTCGGATGCCGTGTCGAATGCTCGACGAGTGTTACGCGACGATCGTCGAGTATCGAGTTCCAGTGAGGACACGGCCTGTGACACGGGCGTGTCACAGGGCGTGTCAGTGGGCGTCAAACTCAGCTCGATGTCTCGGGTTGGGGCGTGTTTGCGGGACACAGGCGTGTCCTGGTGCACACGGCCATGAACACGGGCGTGTGCCAAGCCGTGTGCCAGGCCGTGTGAAGTCTCGGGTTGATTTGGGATTATTTCTGTTGAGGTACACGGCCTCAGACACGGGCGTGTCTGAGGGCGTGTCAGGTACACGGCCGTGACACGGGCGTGTCACACGGGCGTGTACTGGTTGGATGGAGTCGGTTGTCTGCCGCTTAGGGGGACACGGCCTGTGACACGGGCGTGTCACAGGGCGTGTCAGGCCGTGTTCAGGGTTTTCTGGCCAGATCTGAGCCGTTTGTTTCCCTCTTCCTGGATCCAGTGGCTGGGCTTTGTCCAGGTGTTGGGAAGGCCGAGAATTTGAAGATAAATCCCTTATCTTCTCTTCTTCTTCTTTTTCATCTTCATTCCAAGGAAGAAAGGAGAAAGGCCTAAGGGAGAGAGAAGGGAGGAGTCTTCCAGCTGCTGTAGGAGCTGCGGAGTGCGGAACGAAGATCCGAGAGCGGATTCGTGAAGGCAGAGCCGAGGCGGTGATTTCCATCCGGCTACTTCATGGCGCCGAAGCGATCTTCAAGGGTAACGATCTCCTTCTTGGACATCGAAGTCCTTTCTCTATACATGTGCTTGGAATCATCCACCAAGAGGTGGATCGCGGAAGTGATTCCTTTGTTGAGTCTGCATCTAGAGCCGGAATGATAGAGTACGGCGTAGGCATGCTGTGTGAAGCCCATCTTGACCGGTAGTCTGGATTGGTGATGTTCATGGGTAAACCGGAGAAGACTCCGTGGCTTTGATGCTGTGCAAAACGGATTTCTGTTGTGATGAATGTGTGGATGTGATGATTGTGAGGAGGCTTTGGTGAAGCTCCTAGATATGAGGTGATCAATTGGTAGCACGCCTGGGGAGCTCGTGATAAACCCGGCCTGTTACACCACTAGGGTGGGTTGATCTAGTTAAGGAAGGGATCGATGGGCGGCAATGCTAGGGGAGCCGAGTTAAACCCGGGTTGCTGCACCACATGGTGTGGGTCGATCGGATTAGGAGGGGGATCGATGGGTAGACAATGCCTGGGGAGCTTAGATAAACCCGGCTTGCTACACCACGGAGTGTGGGTCGGTCTGCTCTGTTTGTGATGCTGTGAGGATGGACCTCTGAGTGGCTTGGGCGGGATGTCGCCAGCCTGCGAGCTGGTGGACTAGGGCCAGTCAACCAACAAGTTAAAGCCTCGAGAGACAGCGGTGTACGATGGTGGATTCCGGTACGCCAAGAAGGTGCCCTGAGTGCACGGAGCGTTGGTGGACTCCAGCGTTTGTGATGTGGTGTGTTTGTTAGATAGTGACATAAAGAGAATGATCCTATGATATGATTTGGTGATGGTTGCTGATGCTTGATGAAAACGAAAGCACTGTATACAGGGAAGGAACCACTGCCCCGGGTAGGGGGTAGGGTCGTTATAATGGGTCAGCAATGCTGACCGTTACTTTGTTTTCTGTGTTGGCTTAGATGATGAATTGCAGGTGCTGCGGTTTGGAAAGAATAAGTGGATTGGCTAGCCTGGTGTTCTTAGTCCTTGAAGGCTATATGAAGAATCGTGGTTGGATTTCATGTGTGGCCGGCCTGCGTGCCGATGTACGAAATTGTTGTTGTGTAAAGAGGAACTTGTAAGGCCATAAGGCCAGGGTGTGTGAGTTGTATACATTCCTGGTGTTGTTCTATATAAATGTGGTATTTATATGTGGGTGGACATTCTGGTTTGAGTTCATGTTAGCATAAAAGATGCTGCGCTAGAATGGAATGAGTTAAGGACACGCATAGATTTGATTTCCACACGTGATTCCTTCGCTTGTCTGTGCTATATGGCGTGGGGCCCCGGCCGGACCCACTGTTATATGTCATGTGACAGGTGGGGGCGTTACAAAGTGGTATCAGAGCCAGGTTGAGATTGTTTGGGAGGAGAGAACATAATTGAACTCATGAATGTCCACTAGGAATGTATGTCATGCACATGATGTGCGTGAGGGTGTAGTCAATGTACCAGTACCGTTATGAATTGGAAGGATTTAATGGTGTTCTGTACATTGATAGGTGGCGAGGGATGGAGCTGGGCCGTCTGAGCCCCAGCGGTCGGATGAAAGTGCAGCACCCGTGGAAGCGCCGATGCCTCCCTCGGCAGAGGCCATACGGGTGGTCGCGGAGACAGTGCTTGCAGTGTTACAAGCACAACCAACTGGACAGGCAAGATCTGGTGGAAGGCAAGAGCATGCTGCCGAGGAGGTGGAAGCGCAAGTCAGTGACGATGCCTTGTCACGTTTTATGCACTTTCACCCACCTACGTTTGGTGGAGCGCTTTCACCAACGCAGGCAGAAGATTGGTTGGCAAGAGTAAAACGAATCCTAACTGCAATCAGGACGGTCGAAGAACAGAAAGTGATGTTGGCCACTTTTCTGTTGGAAGGAGATGCGAGATTATGGTGGGATGAGATTGAAGTGCACCACTTGGTAGGTCGAGGTTTAACAGAGATTTCAATGGAGGAATTCTCCCAAATATTTTTAGCCAAGTATGTGCCAGTGTCACAGAGGATTGCGATGGAAAATGAGTTTCTCCGCTTGGTGCAGGGTGAGCGAGATATTGATACCTACCTGCATGAATTTACAAGATTGGGGAGATATGCGGGATCGACCTTTGCGGAGGAAGCGCGAAAGACAAATCAGTTTTATGGCGGATTGCGGGATGAATTGCGGTTGGCACTTCCGAGTTCCGTGAGCCAAGGCTTTCAGGCGTTGGTTGATACAGCTCGTGCCTTGGAGAAAGATATGAAGCGAGTACAAGAGAATAAGAAACTGGCAAGGGAAAAGTCTGAGTTGAAAGAATCAGAGTTTCGACGACAAGAGAAGAAAAGATTTAGACCGGTGGAATCAGCGCCGTTGACTGTTTCGTCGCCCCCGACGTATGGACCAGGACGTGTGGATACACGTATATGTTATAAATGTGGGCAGCAAGGACACATAGCAAAATTCTGTTGGAATGTCCCTCCAGGGAGAGAAAAAGACAGGTGCGTCATATGAAGAAAAAGGGAAAGCAGTGGCCGAATCATCTGCACCCCGGACGCAACCTCGCTTGCATGCGATGGAAGTGCAAGAGCCGCAAAGCTCAGTTGGTGAAATCCAGCCTCGAGCGGTTCATTTATCATTAAATCGCGAATTTCAAAATCGGGAGGCTGAGAGGAAGTGAACTGATGTGAATCATAGCGATGTTATGAAAGTTGTGTATGTACATTATGTTTTGCTATTAGATGTGATGAAGCATAGCTGATGTGCTTCACTTTTGACTGAATCGCGAATTGGAACTTGATGAATCATCCATCTTGGTGTATGTACATGATGTTGATACTTGTGATTGTGCCGAAATCAATCAATTCTGTCTTTGAGGTTTTATGTGGTTGAATGTGCACAAGTGGAAGCTAGGGATGTTTGTTGTGTTGTCTGTTTGTTAGTGTGTGCGGAGGCTTATGGTGTAAGCTTTGAGAATGTTGTGACTAATTGGCTGTGTGGAGTCAAATTTCGAGGACGAAATTATTTGAAGGGGGGGGGGAGGATTGTAACACCCCGAAGTCAAGAGAATCATTTTGAGCAAAATCGGGTTCAGGCATGGGTGACACGGCCTGGGACACGGGCGTGTCCCAGGGCGTGTCAGTTGACACGGCCTGCGACACGGGCGTGTCGCAGGGCGTGTCGAGGTTGTGTCGACGATTGAACTTGGTGTCGACGAGTTTCGCTCGACATCGTCGAGAGGGGCACACCGCCCAGGACACGGCCGTGTCGGATGCCGTGTCGAATGCTCGACGAGTGTTACGCGACGATCGTCGAGTATCGAGTTCCAGTGAGGACACGGCCTGTGACACGGGCGTGTCACAGGGCGTGTCAGTGGGCGTCAAACTCAGCTCGATGTCTCGGGTTGGGGCGTGTTTGCGGGACACGGGCGTGTCCTGGTGCACACGGCCATGAACACGGGCGTGTGCCAAGCCGTGTGCCAGGCCGTGTGAAGTCTCGGGTTGATTTGGGATTATTTCTGTTGAGGTACACGGCCTCAGACACGGGCGTGTCTGAGGGCGTGTCAGGTACACGGCCGTGACACGGGCGTGTCACACGGGCGTGTACTGGTTGGATGGAGTCGGTTGTCTGCCGCTTAGGGGGACACGGCCTGTGACACGGGCGTGTCACAGGGCGTGTCAGGCCGTGTTCAGGGTTTTCTGGCCAGATCTGAGCCGTTTGTTTCCCTCTTCCTGGATCCAGTGGCTGGGCTTTGTCCAGGTGTTGGGAAGGCCGAGAATTTGAAGATAAATCCCTTATCTTCTCTTCTTCTTCTTTTTCATCTTCATTCCAAGGAAGAAAGGAGAAAGGCCTAAGGGAGAGAGAAGGGAGGAGTCTTCCAGCTGCTGTAGGAGCTGCGGAGTGCGGAACGAAGATCCGAGAGCGGATTCGTGAAGGCAGAGCCGAGGCGGTGATTTCCATCCGGCTACTTCATGGCGCCGAGGCGATCTTCAAGGGTAACGATCTCCTTCTTGGACATCGAAGTCCTTTCTCTATACATGTGCTTGGAATCATCCACCAAGAGGTGGATCGCGGAAGTGATTCCTTTGTTGAGTCTGCATCTAGAGCCGGAATGATAGAGTACGGCGTAGGCATGCTGTGTGAAGCCCATCTGGACCGGTAGTCTGGATTGGTGATGTTCATGGGTAAACCGGAGAAGACTCCGTGGCTTTGATGCTGTGCAAAACGGATTTCTGTTGTGATGAATGTGTGGATGTGATGATTGTGAGGAGGCTTTGGTGAAGCTCCTAGATATGAGGTGATCAATTGGTAGCACGCCTGGGGAGCTCGTGATAAACCTGGCCTGTTACACCACTAGGGTGGGTTGATCTAGTTAAGGAAGGGATCGATGGGCGGCAATGCTAGGGGAGCCGAGTTAAACCCGGGTTGCTGCACCACATGGTGTGGGTCGATCGGATTAGGAGGGGGATCGATGGGTAGACAATGCCTCGGGAGCTTAGATAAACCCGGCTTGCTACACCACGGAGTGTGGGTCGGTCTGCTCTGTTTGTGATGCTGTGAGGATGGACCTCTGAGTGGCTTGGGCGGGATGTCGCCAGCCTGCGAGCTGGTGGACTAGGGCCGGTCAACCAACAAGTTAAAGCCTCGAGAGACAGCGGTGTACGACGGTGGATTCCGGTACGCCAAGAAGGTGCCCTGAGTGCACGGAGCGTTGGTGGACTCCAGCGTTTGTGATGTGGTGTGTTTGTTAGATAGTGACATAAAGAGAATGATCCTATGATATGATTTGGTGATGGTTGCTGATGCTTGATGAAAACGGAAGCACTGTATACAGGGAAGGAACCACTGCCCCGGGTAGGGGGTAGGGTCGTTATAATGGGTCAGCAATGCTGACCATTACTTTGTTTTCTGTGTTGGCTTGGATGATGAATTGCAGGTGCTGCGGTTTGGAAAGAATAAGTGGATTGGCTAGCCTGGTGTTCTTAGTCCTTGAAGGCTATATGAAGAATCGTGGTTGGATTTCTTGTGTGGCCGGCCTGCGTGCCGATGTACGAAATTGTTGTTGTGTAAAGAGGAACTTGTAAGGCCATAAGGCCAGGGTGTGTGAGTTGTATACATTCCTGGTGTTGTTCTATATAAATGTGGTATTTATATGTGGGTGGACATTCTGGTTTGAGTTCATGTTAGCATAAAAGATGCTGCGCTAGAATGGAATGAGTTAAGGACACGCATAGATTTGATTTCCACACGTGATTCCTTCGCTTGTCTGTGCTATATGGCGTGGGGCCCCGGCCGGACCCACCGTTTTATGTCATGTGACAGGTGGGGGCGTTACACTAGAATTGTGCCAACAGTCTATGGCAAAGTGGCCAACCTTGCCACAACACCAGCACTCAAATCTGTTGTACCTTTGTTTAGGTACAACCCTGGTTATTTTATTTTCAGCAGGCTCCTTGTTGAGTACTAGGGCTTTGCCCTTAGACTTGGACTATACAGTCCTGGCAGGTTTAGTAAACCCCAATCCAGTTTTACCCTTTTGAGAAATGAACTCATCTATCAAAGGTAGAACAGACTTTGGTTTAGAAAACCTTGCTACTATATCTCTCTCTTTCTGAAGACTAATCTCCAGATTTCTGATTTGATCATTTTTAAATGTTATAGTTCCCATCTGAATAACAGTAATGTTCTTCAGCCTGGCTATTTCATTTAATTTCTGATCAACTAACTTATCAAAATCTGTTGCAACAACTTTAAGACTGGCAATCTCCTTAGCCTGACTCTTGGCCAAGGATTTGCTTTTCTTCAAAGCTTGCAACACTACTCTATATTCATCAATTAATTGATGAATATCTCTTTCAGATTCAGATCCACTCTCATCACTTGATGCTGATGAATCTGATTCTGATGCAGTACTAGAAGTTGAACTTGAAGAACAATTTTATACCTGACTTGGTCCAGGCTGATCCTGGATTTTGTCTCCTTCTGATAAGGCCATCAGTCCCTGGCACTGATTGTCCTCATGCTCATATATAGAGTTCATTAATTGGATGAACTCCTCTTCCTCTTCTTCAGCAAACAGTCCAATATAAGCTTCAGCTTCTGAATTAGTTTCTGAAGAAGACATATCTGACAGACTTTTGTCCTTCTTAGCCACAAAGGACCTTTCCTTTTTGCACTTGATCTGAGTCTTCTTCTTATCAGTTGACTCTTTCCTCTTCTCTGGACAGTCAGCAACAACATGTCCCTGTTTGTTACAACAATAACAGACTATCTTTGAAGATGTAGTTTTACTTGTCTTGGGCTTTCTCCTGTCATACTTTGATGACTTCTGTGAAGTAGATGTCTTAGACCTCCACTGTTTCTTCTTAAGAAACTTCTGAAAATGTCTAGTGAAAGCTGCAAAATCTTCATCACTCTCACTGCTTTCAGAATTCTTGCTTTCTGACTCATCTGTCTTAGTCTCAGCAACTTTTGGAGGTGGAGATGGAGACTTACTGAAAGATATGGTACCTAAACACCTAGAGGGGGGGGGGGGTGAATAGGTGACCTAAACCTTTTTAGACTTTTGTTTGGCAGCACAACAGTTTTTCACTGATTACTACAGCTAACAGCAAATACAGAAATTAAGCATTCAATTCACAGCACAGCACAGCACAGAAGACACACTAATTTTATAGTGGTTCCCCAATCTTTGGGTACATCCACTTTCCCCCTTCGCCTATCTAGCAGTGTACTAGATTCGGCCAAACTTCTCCACTAGCTCAGAACCCATCAAGGTTCCTACCTCAGGCCCAAAGCCTTACACTCAGCTAAAAGGCCTACACTCAGCCACCCAGGCCTACACTCAGCCAATCAAGGCTTACACTCAGCCAATTAAAGGCCTACACTCAGAGTTCTTCAACTCCTACACTCAGGCACCAAGCCCTACCCTCAGCCTTTATAAAATAGGCTTACAATCACTCAGATCCAATGGATCTTACAGGTTTAAAATAGAAATTACAAATGCTAACTCTACAACTCAGAAAGGATGAGAGGAGTTGAGAGTTTCTTGATGAGTTCTTGGAAGAACTCAGCTTGATCCAAACTGACTTAGCTTTCTTCAAAGCTTCTTGAGTAGAACTGAATTAGTCTGAATCTACTGCAGTTGATCCTTGATCTCTGCTTCTTGAAATCCAGATGACTCTGAATTGTTCTTCTCAGCCTTAGTTCCAAAGACTGAATCCTTGGTTGGAGCTCTCTCTCTCCAACTACTTAGATCTGCAGTTGGACTGCCTGATCTTCTTGTGTTGATCCTCTGTGTATCACTTCTTGTTTTAGACTGATCAACAACTTCAATTATTATCACACCATGTAATGATTGTGAACTTCTTAACTACTTAACAACATCATTCTGTAAACTCTGGGTGCCTATTTATAGGCTTCCTTCATGGTAACCGGCTGGTCCGGTTCATAACAGACTTCTGACTTCTCTGACAGTTGATGTAGACCGGCTGGATCGGCAGCTGTCATGTCAACCAGTCACTTCTTGAAATTCTCTAACTGTCAGATAGTGTCGAGACTTTCTGTTCTTAAGTGTCGACACTTATAGACTAAGTGTCGACACATGTTGTGTAAGTGTCGACACAAGTCTACAAGGTGTCGACACAATTCCTTGTATGTCTCGACACAGTTTCTTCTGCATGTGTCGACACTGAAATTGAGTGTCGACACAAGTACTTGCACTTCATTCTTTATCTGTATTCTTCTAAGTGTCGACACATCTCCTTTGTGTCGACACATCTTCATGTGTTGAAACTGTCAAGTGTCGACACTGCTTCTTGGTGTCGACACAAGTCTTCAATCTTGTTTCTTCAGCTGAGTGTCGACACATTCCTTTAGTGTCGACACTTGTACTTAGAATATTTTACAACTTTTCTGTTCTTTGCTAAGTGTCGACACAGCTCCTTGTGTCGACATTTTCTTCAAGTGTTGAGTCTTCTGGTTATGTGTCGACACATTGTGCTGAGTGTCGACACAATCTTCAAGTGTTGACTCCTTTGAGTGTGTGTCGACACATTGTGTTGAGTGTCGACACATTCTTCATATTTTGACTCTGCTGATTGAGTGTCGACACATTGTGTTGAGTGTCGACACTTGTACTTAGTCTCTGCAGAATTTTGCTGAGTGTCGACACAACTCCAAGTGTCGACACTTTCTGATGTAGACTCAGCTCTTCTAGGTGTCGACACTTCTGCCAAGTGTCGACACAGCTTTTCTGCATTCTTCTACACTGAGTGTCGACACAGCTCCAAGTGTCGACACTTTCTGACTGGTGTCGACTCTTCTTCCCAGGTGTCGACACAATGACTCCAAGTGTCGACACTGCTTGTCTGGGTGTCGACACAAGCTTTCTCAAGTGTCGACACTTTCCCTCTGGGTGTCGACACATGGACTTAGAAATTTTCAGCTTCAGTCCAGTGTATAACTAACCTGCACAAGTAACTCAAACAAACATCAAATACATTCTGATGTATATCATTGAGTTAGGTGAGGCTTCTTCAAATCAGGTACATTTGACCAATGTACCCAACAATCTCCCCCTATTTGGAGAAGTCATAACCCTTAGTCAATGATATACACCACTCATAATTAAAAATTACAAAATGATGTAAAACATATAAATGACAACAGGGTAAACTTGAACATGTAATAAAGCACACATGTATACTTATTAAACATTGCAGAACAATTAAGAAACACACATATTTCAGAACATTCATACTATATTTATCATATACTGTTCCAATAATGTTCCTTATACATTTTCAATGAAGTATTACAATGTTTTTCACTCAACAGATTACAACAAGCATCAAGTTAATTCCTAATCTAGTGCTGATCAGGTTCTTTAATAACAATGCCTTTTCCAGCTTTAACTTGAGCTTTCACAGCAGCAGCAGCAGCAGGCTCAGCTTCAGCAGTCTTCTTCCCTTTAGAGTCCTTCTTCTTCTGTTCTTCAGCCTTGATCTTTTGTCTTTCAAAATAATGATAGGGCTTAGGAAAGTACTTGCTAGGCTCCACAGCTGTTGGAGGTAGCTTTCCTAACTTAGCCTTCCTTCTATATTGGACAATTGCTTCCTGCCTACTCTCATGCTTTCTCCATTCAGCCTCTGAGAACCACTTGTTCCTTTCATGGGCATTGTCCTTGGCTGCTTTCCAGGCTGTAAGAATTATGTTCCTAGAAGTAGGGCTCCACTGTTCAAAATCTGGCTTTTGCTCAGCAATTTCCCTAAACTTCTTCTTTGACAGCCTAGTTTCTTCTTCTTTGTCCAAAGCCTCTTGCATTGCAGCTGTGATAGGTTGAACAACCTTTTCAAGAATAATATTAGGCTTGCCAGCAGGTGGACTATACATTGTGCTTATATCTGCATGAATCATGTCAAAGTCTGGAGGTGGATAGATTACATCAGCCACTGCTTGTTGCTCACCTCCAAGATATGTGCCTTGAATGCCAGAGTCAGCTACATTGTCATCATCACAAAGGGGAGGATAGCCCAGTGTAGCCCTGATGGAATTTGATATCCATTTTGCATGTTCAGAACTGGCCTTGACTAACACTCTCTCCCCCTTTATGACTTCTTGTGCCACATGATCTCTCACATCATCTTTCTGGAATCTGATTTGGCCATCCAAATACCTTATGCCCTCTTTAAAGAAAGGTCTAAGCTTTGTAAGCTGTTCTGAAATGACCTTCTGTGAGTCTTTAATGGCAGTCTTTACAGCAGCAATCTCTGCTTGAAAGAGTTTATCAAAATCAGCTTTGGCAGCAGCAGAGGAAGTTGAAGGTTCATCTGACTTATTCTTGAGTTCAGTGACTATTGCATTGTGAGATGCAGTCAAATTATCATTCATCCTCAACTGATTCTCCAGCACATAGCCTTGTTTTACTGCTATATCTTCTACTTTCTCTTTAATTGTTTCTTGATGTTTAGCTAGATAGACCACTGCATGAGCACCCTTAGTAAAACAATCAGTCATCTCCTTTTTATTAAGGTTCATTTCAAACCTTATTGACTTGATTTCCTGTCCCAGATCAGATTGTAGAGCTTTGTGCCCTTCATCAACATAAGTTTCTAAAGCTTTCCTTTGTTCATCCATCTTGATTTGCATGGCAAGCAGTAGAGCACTGTAATCAGTGGATGGAGCTTGTTGAACTAAGGAATGTTGAGCAACTGTTTGGAGAGCCTTCTTATAGCTCTGGCTTCTTCTTTTGAAAACAAAGAACTTCTTTTTCTGAGCTTGCTCAGCTTCATCATCTTCAGAGTCTGATGTACTGGCTATATCCACCCTATCCTTAGGGCTGGATTGTTTTTCAGTATGCACATCTTGTGCCTTCTCAGTATCTAGCCTTATAGGCTCTTCTTGAATATCCAAATTCTCCCCCTCAGCAGCAACATCCTTTACTGCATCAGCTGCATTCTTTTCCATATCAAAATCTTCTTGATCTAAGTTCAAAAAGAGATCTTCCATTGTATATTCTGCTGGAGACTGTGCAGGAGATGTTCTGGTGTCATCAGCTACAACAGATGTGTCTTGGAGAACAACATCTGGTTCTAGAGTTGCTGGCTGATTTTGCTGATGATCATCAGACAAATCAGAATTTATTATTGAAAAGTTCAAAGTATTAAGATCAACAAGTACCTCTTGAATGAGGAGGGTGGCTTGTTCACTCTCCAGTGTAGATGGTTCTGCTACACCTGGAAGCTCCCCCTGGATGTCAGCTGCCTCCTGAGGAGCAGGTGTCTTCTCTGCAGCCACATCAACTGGACTTTCAGGAGTGAAGACCACATGTTCTTCACTGCCTGAGCTGCTGGAGGACTCTTGAGGCACAGCAGCAGTCTTCCTCTTCTTCCTGGGAGGAGAGTCTTTCTTAGAAGTTTGTTTCTCAGGGGTGGTCAATTCCTTTGACACCAGCACCCTTTCCCATCTAGAGAATATTCTTGAGTCCATCTTCCTCATATGATTGATCTTAGTTCCTGCAGCAGTGCTCATTACCTCTGGAATTGATCCAGCCAGGTAGAGACTTAGTATCCTGCCCAGATTGGGCTTCTTCAGGCTTTCCTTCACTTTTTCATAAACCACCATTGACCAGTCTATTTTCAGATGGAAGATGATTCTGGTCATCACTTCAAACATGGAGGCAGACACCCTGTCATGTCCTCCTGGCTTGCTTAGTATTACCTTGCCCACTATTTCTGACAAGAACTTGCCTTGATTATTCATACCTTTTCTGTTAAAGACTGATCCCACCTTCATCTTTGGATCCAGTCCACACCAAGTAAGAGCTTCCCTGGTCTTAGAAGCAGTTACTTCCTCTTCATCTTGAACTTTAGGTAGCTGAAGTACCTTTCTTAAAGACTTGGGTGAAATCTTGACCTTGGTGCCATGCACCCTTGACTTAATCCTGTAGCCTGAGTCATCTACAGACGCGCCAGAAAGGAATTCAATGACTTCCTTCTTCCATATTTTCGTTGGTTCTGAAACCAAGAACTCCAACCCTGAATTGACAATTAGGGTTATTACTGATTTGATTTCTTGGTCGCTGTCGTCAAATGCGCCTCGCACAAGCTCATAGCCTTCGTTTACGTTCTCTTCCAGCTTGGGAGCCATTAGGGTTTTGAGAATTAGTTTTGAGATGAGAGAAATGTCGACACAAGAGTTTAGGTCTCGAAACTTTGAAAGCGTGTCGACAATCAAAGACAGAACCCTATTTATACCTTTCTTGTTTGAAGACGAACAGGCGGGATGAATTTCTAATGATGTGTCGACACTGTCAATAAGTGTCGACACTGACTTATAATGTCTCGACACTCATGTGTCGACACAAATTTAGTCAACAGATTTTATGTGTCGACACTTGGTTAAGTGTCGACACCACTATACTCGACATGTGTCGAGACTTTACTTAGAAAAATTCTGAGTAAAACTTAAGTGTCGACACTTGATTGGATGTGTCGACACCTACTCGACATGTGTCGACACTAACATTCTGAAGTGTCGACACTAACTTCCTAGATGTGTCGACACCATTTTCCTGAAGTGTCGACACTTACTATTCTGTGTCGACATAGACTTGTCTATGTGTCGACACCTTTTTACTTAGCCAATTTTTGTTCTGTATACTCAATCTAAGTTTATCATACCTAGTTCAATTTTGAACTTATTAAACTTAGCTTCTTCTAAGGGCTTAGTAAACATATCAGCTATCTGATTATCTGTTTTAACATATTCAAGTGCAATATCATTTCTTTCTACATGCTCCCTAAGAAAGTGATATTTTATCTCAATATGTTTAGTTCTACTATGAGATACAGGGTTATTAGCTATGGAAATAGCACTTGTAGAATCACAATAAAGTGGAGTTCTACTTACCTGACATCCATAGTCTTCTAGCTGATGTTGAATCCACAGAAGTTGAGCACAGCAACTTCCTGCAGCTACATATTCTGACTCAGCTGTGGAGATGGCCACACTGGTTTGCTTCTTACTACTCCATGAAATGAGTCTTCCACCTAGGAATTGACAGGATCCAGTTGTGCTCTTTCTATCTTCTTTGCATCCTGCAAAGTCTGCATCTGAATAGCCTGTTAGATCAAAATCTCCATTCCTAGGGTACCAGAGGCCTAGATAAGGTGTGCCCTTTAGATATCTCAAGATTCTCTTGACTGCAGTCAAGTGAGATTCTTTGGGGCAGGCTTGATACCTGGCACAAACACATGTAGCATACATAATGTCAGGCCTACTTGCAGTCAAGTATAGTAGGGAGCCAACTATCCCTCTATACAAGGTTTCATCCACAGGTTTCCCTGCATCATCCTTGCTTAGAGACATACTTGACCCCATAGGAGTCTTCATGGTACTGGAGGAATCCATACCATATTTCCTTATGAGTTCTAGGGTGAACTTTGACTGACATATGGACAAGCCACTTTCAGTCTGTTTAACTTGGAGACCCAAGAAAAACTTCAGTTCTCCCATACTACTCATTTCAAATTGACTTTGCATAAGCTTTGCAAACTTTTTGCAAAGGCTACTTTCAGTAGACCCAAATATAATGTCATCTACATATATTTGGACAAGTATTACTTTGCCTCTAGATTCCCTAAGGAATAGAGTCTTATCTATTTTCCCCCTTGTGAACTTGTTCTCAATGAGGAAACTAGATAGGGTTTCATACCAAGCTCTAGGAGCTTGCTTTAACCCATACAATGCTTTCCTAAGTCTATAGACATAATGTGGAAGAGTAGGATCAACAAAACCTGAAGGCTGCTCCACATATACTTCTTCTTTTAAATTACCATTAAGGAATGCTGACTTCACATCCATTTGGTATACTTTGAATCCTTGGTAGGTTGCATAGGCCAAGAACATCCTGATGGCTTCCAGTCTGGCTACTGGAGCAAAGGTTTGATCAAAATCAATACCTTCTTCTTGCCTATATCCTTTTGCAACCAGTCTTGCCTTATTCTTAATGATGACTCCTTGTTCATCTAACTTGTTTCTGTAGATCCACTTTGTTCCTATCACATTGTGATCTTTAGGCTTAGGAACTAAGTCCCAAACCTTGCACCTCTTGAACTGGTTTAGCTCTTCCTGCATAGCTTCAGTCCACTGTGGATCTTGTATTGCTTCTTCAAATTTCTTTGGTTCTATTTGAGACAGAAAACTTGAATATACTGCAGCATTCTGATTTCTGCTCCTTGTCTGAACACCTTGTCTTGGATCTCCAATGATCAGCTCCACTGGATGATCTCTTAGATGCCTGTTGGCTGGAGGCATCCTTACTTCTGGTTGTACTTCTTCAGCATCTTCATCATGCTGAGTTCCTTGAACTTCTTCAGCTCCTGGTACATGTAGTTCTCCCCCTGGACATAAGCCATCTTCTTCTACTTGCTGTCTTGCAGCAGGTACATCTTCTATGGTTAGCTTGTCCATCTTCTTAATAAGACCTGAGGGGCTGCACACACTACTAGACAACTCATTGTTAATTAGTTGTGACTCATCAAAAACTACATGCACAGATTCCTCTACAACTTGTGTAGTCAAGTTGTAGACTCTATAAGCCTTACTATTATTGCTGTACCCAACAAACACTCCCTCTTGGGACTTGGCAGCAAACTTAGTTAAGTAAGACTTCCCATTGTTAAGTATGAAGCATTTACAACCAAAGATCCTAAAATAGGACAGATTTGGTTTCCTGCCTTTCACTACTTCATAGGGGGTCTTGTTTAACCTTTTAGTGATGGTAGCCCTATTTATCACATGGCATGCAGTGTTAACTGCTTCAGCCCAGAAATATTCTGGCAGTGATGAATCACTTAATAGGGTTCTACCAGCCTCTATCAAGGTCCTATTTTTCCTTTCAGCAATGCCATTTTGCTGAGGTGTTCTAGGTGAAGAGAATTCTTGAAATATCCCATAGTCTTCACACAGCTTTGTCATGCTTTCAGACTGAAACTCAGTACCATGGTCACTTCTAATTTTGACCACTGTACAGTTCAATTCATTCTGAATTTGCCTAACAAAACTGTGGAAGACACTAGGTGTTTCAGATTTCTGCTTTAAGAAGAACACCCAGGAAAACCTTGAGTAGTCATCAACAACTACAAAGGTGTAGACCTTCCTACCTAAGCTGTGAACTGGCATTGGACCAAATAGATCCATATGCAAGAGGTATAAACACCTCACAGCATCCTTGTTGTCAATGCTTCTAAAGGTGGATTTAGTCTGCTTGCCCTTTTGACAAGCTGAGCAAATGCCATCTTTGACACACCTAACTTGAGGACCATTCCTCACTAACTCTTTACTAAAGAGTTTGCCAATAGTCTTGTAATTAAGATGAGCAAGCCTCTTGTGCCACTTGACACATTGAGAGACTGTCTCATCAGCTACAAGACAAACTGGAGAACTATTGTTCTCAACCATAATGTCTAAACAATAGACATTTCTCTTCCTATAACCTGTCAAAATGATCTTTTGATCACTTGACCTCTTGATATGACAACCATTTTTAACAAATGAGATGTCATACCCTACATCACTTAATTGACTTATACTAATGAGGTTATGTTTCAAACCTTTAACATAAGCCACTTGAGTAATGGTAACAAGGTTAGAAGAAATGTTACCAAACCCTTTGATGATTCCTTTTTCAGAACCACCAAAGGTCACCTTTGGACCATTTTTGATTGGGATGTAGTCCTTCAGTAGTCCCCTAGTTCCAGTCATGTGTCTGGAACATCCACTATCCAAGTACCATGTAGGGGTATGGCCACTTGGATTTTCCTGCAAAACAAATTAATGAACCTTAGAACCCAAAGTAAACTTGGGTCCTTGGTGATTGTTAGTTTGCAATTTGACATAGCTACCTGCTGTCTTTCCAACAGGTAACTTGCTACACAACTTGGCACTGGCATTGTGCCAACAATCCAAAGCAAAGTGGCCAACCTTGCCACAGCACCAACATTCAAATTTGTTGTACCTTTGCTTAGGTTCTGACTTAGCTGTCTTAACTACAGCAGTCTTGTTGAATGTTGGGGCTTTGCCCTTGGACTTGGACTGATCCTGAACAGTCCTAGCTGGATTAACAAAACCCAGTCCAGTCTTTCCTTTATGATGAACAAAATCATCAATCAAGGGTAGCACTGATTTAGGTTTTGAAAACCTAGCTGCTAGCTCTTTCTCCTTCTGAAGATTAATCTCCAGTTTCTTAATTTGATCATTCTTAAATGTAATAGTACCCATCTGAATCACAGTAATGTGTTTCAGCCTGGCCACTTCATTCAGTTTTTGATCATAATTCTTCTCATAATCTATTGCAGCTGCCTTGAGATCAGCAATTTCCTTGGCCAAATTTTTGGCTAGGGTCTTGCTTTTCTTATAGGCTTGCAATAGTACTTGATATTCATCTAGGAGTTGATGAATATCTCCCTCAGACTCAGATATATTCTCATCACTTGATGAAGAATAATCTGACTCTGAACTAGAACTGGAATCAGAACTTTGAGTTAAACCTTGTACCTGACTGGGTCCTGGCTGCTCCAGGTTTTTGGTACTTTCAGTCAAAGCCATCAGTCCTTGGCTTTGACAGTCTTCTTGCTCATAGATAGATTCCATGATCTGCATAAACTCTTCTTCTTCCTCAGCAAATAGCCCAATATAGGCTTCAGCATCTGTCTCAGTGTCTGAAGAAGACATATCTGAAAGAGTCTTCTCATTCTTTGCAACAAAGGACTTCTCCTTCTTTCCTTTGAAGTGTGTTTTCTTTTTGTCACTGGATTCTTTCCTTCTTTCAGGACAGTCTGCAATAACATGGCCCTGTCTATTGCAGCAGTAACAAATTATCTTGGATCCAGTTGCCTTACTAGTCTTGGTCCTTTTCTTGTCCTTCTTTGAAGGCTTCTTTTCCTGATACTGAACCTCTTTCCCTTTGGAAGATGAAGGTCTAGACCTCCACTGTTTCTTCTTAAGGAACTTCTGAAAATGTCTGGTGAATGCAGCAAAGTCTTCATCACTTTCACTGCTTGTAGATTTTGTACTTTCTGACTCTTCAGATTCTGATTCAACTACCTCAGGAGGAGGAGTTGATGACTTGGTCCTGCTCTTTCTGGGTACATCTGACTTAAAGGCAACAGTCTTTTCTCTGTATTCAGTCCTTGTTGACTTTTCTTCTTCTTTTCTCACTGACAATTGCATCTCATAAGATAACAACTTGCCAAAAAGTGTGGGAGGAGGAATTTCTCCCAACTTTGCCATTTCTCTGATGGCACAGATCTTGGTGTCCCAGTCTTTGGTGAGGGACCTTAAGAATTTATCATTCAACTTATAGTTTGTGAACTCTCTTCCATATGACATGAGTTCATTTACAATTCTATAAAATTTCTTGTAGCATTCAGTGATGCTATCTCCTCTTCCTTGCCTAAAGCTCTCATATTCTTGATTAAGCAAGGACTTCCTATCTTGCCTTACTTCTTCAGAACCTTCCATATAGACAATGAGGGTGTCCCACATTTCTTTTGCAGTTTTACAGTGAATAAGGTTCTGGAAGATGGCATCATCAATTGCACTAACTATTATATTCTGTGCTCTTTTGTCCATGGTTGCTAGGACAATCTCATCCTTGGTCATTTTAGAGAAATCCTTTGGAGTCCTCTGATTTGCATCCAATACTGAAATCTTCATGGGCACATATGGCCCTTCTTTGACTGTGATGTATATCCTAGGGTCAGAGGCTTCCATAAAAAGCCTAACCCTCTTTTTCCAGATCCCAAAGATCTCTTTTCTGCATATAGGTAGTTTCATTGAACCCAACTCCTTATGATTCTCTGAAGAACCCATGTTCTTGATTTTCTTGAAACTGTTTCCTGTTTCCTGACTTATACTGAATCTGCCAACCTGGATCTCCTCAGACAGTTAGTCCTGATTTTGAGGAACCTCCCTCTGATACCACTTGAAAGATATGGTACCTAAACACCTAGAGGGGGGGGGGGGTGAATAGGTGACCTAAACCTTTTTAGACTTTTGTTTGGCAGCACAACAGTTTTTCACTGATTACTACAGCTAACAGCAAATACAGAAATTAAGCATTCAATTCACAGCACAGCACAGCACAGAAGACACACTAATTTTATAGTGGTTCCCCAATCTTTGGGTACATCCACTTTCCCCCTTCGCCTATCTAGCAGTGTACTAGATTCGGCCAAACTTCTCCACTAGCTCAGAACCCAACAAGGTTCCTACCTCAGGCCCAAAGCCTTACACTCAGCCAAAAGGCCTACACTCAGCCACCCAGGCCTACACTCAGCCAATCAAGGCTTACACTCAGCCAATTAAAGGCCTACACTCAGAGTTCTTCAACTCCTACACTCAGGCACCAAGCCCTACCCTCAGCCTTTATAAAATAGGCTTACAATCACTCAGATCCAATGGATCTTACAGGTTTAAAATAGAAATTACAAATGCTAACTCTACAACTCAGAAAGGATGAGAGGAGTTGAGAGTTTCTTGATGAGTTCTTGGAAGAACTCAGCTTGATCCAAACTGACTTAGCTTTCTTCAAAGCTTCTTGAGTAGAACTGAATTAGTCTGAATCTACTGCAGTTGATCCTTGATCTCTGCTTCTTGAAATCCAGATGACTCTGAATTGTTCTTCTCAGCCTTAGTTCCAAAGACTGAATCCTTGGTTGGAGCTCTCTCTCTCCAACTACTTAGATCTGCAGTTGGACTGCCTGATCTTCTTGTGTTGATCCTCTGTGTATCACTTCTTGTTTTAGACTGATCAACAACTTCAATTATTATCACACCATGTAATGATTGTGAACTTCTTAACTACTTAACAACATCATTCTGTAAACTCTGGGTGCCTATTTATAGGCTTCCTTCATGGTAACCGGCTGGTCCGGTTCATAACAGACTTCTGACTTCTCTGACAGTTGATGTAGACCGGCTGGATCGGCATCTGTCATGTCAACCAGTCACTTCTTGAAATTCTCTAACTGTCAGATAGTGTCGAGACTTTCTGTTCTTAAGTGTCGACACTTATAGACTAAGTGTCGACACATGTTGTGTAAGTGTCGACACAAGTCTACAAGGTGTCGACACAATTCCTTGTATGTCTCGACACAGTTTCTTCTGCATGTGTCGACACTGAAATTGAGTGTCGACACAAGTACTTGCACTTCATTCTTTATCTGTATTCTTCTAAGTGTCGACACATCTCCTTTGTGTCGACACATCTTCATGTGTTGAAACTGTCAAGTGTCGACACTGCTTCTTGGTGTCGACACAAGTCTTCAATCTTGTTTCTTCAGCTGAGTGTCGACACATTCCTTTAGTGTCGACACTTGTACTTAGAATATTTTACAACTTTTCTGTTCTTTGCTAAGTGTCGACACAGCTCCTTGTGTCGACATTTTCTTCAAGTGTTGAGTCTTCTGGTTATGTGTCGACACATTGTGCTGAGTGTCGACACAATCTTCAAGTGTTGACTCCTTTGAGTGTGTGTCGACACATTGTGTTGAGTGTCGACACATTCTTCATATTTTGACTCTGCTGATTGAGTGTCGACACATTGTGTTGAGTGTCGACACTTGTACTTAGTCTCTGCAGAATTTTGCTGAGTGTCGACACAACTCCAAGTGTCGACACTTTCTGATGTAGACTCAGCTCTTCTAGGTGTCGACACTTCTGCCAAGTGTCGACACATCTTTTCTGCATTCTTCTACACTGAGTGTCGACACAGCTCCAAGTGTCGACACTTTCTGACTGGTGTCGACTCTTCTTCCCAGGTGTCGACACAATGACTCCAAGTGTCGACACTGCTTGTCTGGGTGTCGACACAAGTTTTCTCAAGTGTCGACACTTTCCCTCTGGGTGTCGACACATGGACTTAGAAATTTTCAGCTTCAGTCCAGTGTATAACTAACCTGCACAAGTAACTCAAACAAACATCAAATACATTCTGATGTATATCATTGAGTTAGGTGAGGCTTCTTCAAATCAGGTACATTTGACCAATGTACCCAACACTTACTTTTATATTTCCTAGTGGCTTCTGTCTTGAAAGCCACAGCTCTTTCTTTGTGCTCAACTCTGGAAGTCTTCTCCTCCTCCTTCCTTACCATTAACTGCATCTCATATGATAACAGTTTTCCAAACAATGTTGGAGGAGGAATGTCTGCTAATTTGGCCATTTCCCTTATGACACAAATTTTGGTATCCCAGTCTTTAGTTAGGGATCTCAAGAACTTATCATTCAGCTCATAATTACTGAATTCTCTTCCATAGGACATTAACTCATTAACTATCCTATAGAATTTCTTGTAGCACTCAGTTATGCTATCAGACCTTCCTTGTCTGAAGCTCTCATACTCCTAATTTAATAAAGACTTTCTGTCCTGTCTAACTTCTTCAGAGCCCTCCATGTACACTATCAGTGTATCCCACATTTCCTTTGATGTTTTACAGTGAATTAAATTCTGAAATGTGGCATCATCTATTGCACTTACAATTATATTCTGGGCCCTCTTGTCCATAGTGGCCAAAATAATCTCATCCCTGGTCATTTTAGAATAGTCTTTTGGAGTTCTCTGGTTTGCATCTAGAACTGATACTTTCATAGGCACATATGACCCTTCTTTAACTGTGATATAGATTCTAGGGTCAGAGGCTTCCATAAATAGTCTAACCCTTTCCTTCCAAATGCCAAAAATCTCCTTTCTACAGATTGGCAACTTCATGGATCCTAGTTCTTTGTGATTCTCTGTTGAACCCATTTTCTTGATTTTCTTGATTATGCTGAGTCTGCCTACAGGATCTTTTACTCAGACTGTTATGTCCTTTTTGAGTAACCTCGCTTTGATTCCACTTGAAAGAAATTGTACCTAATGGTGCCGTCGATACCGTCGGTTACCGATGTTAGTATTTTGATTACTCTGATGTAGCCTGTTTGGGCAATGATTAGCTGTACTCTGATATTTTGTAGAAGCATGTTTAGCTTCTCATCATTTCATGTTCTTGGACATTATATACTTAGTGTGAATTTTGACTTCTCTTGCCTATTTATTTGGTTGGGTTGGCATTTTTATTAATATGTTTGTAGCCGGCGGAATAGGCGTCTTGTGGTACAGGTTAGCCCGTGTGCTAATGCTACCGCAAGGCGGCTGTTCCGGGCATAAGACTCCCCCTTCGTGCCGTGTTTTGGGATCCGGGGAGGGGGGTCTTACAGTATGCAGGCCACTCAGGTGAGCATTGTCAAAGACCGGGGCTCAGGATCACCTCTAAAGAAATTCATCAATGTCGGGGACCATATGCTTTCCTGTTCACACTCTCTCCACAGTACTAGTTTGCCTAAAGCATGAATCTGTAGGACTTTAGGATAAGAGGTGAGTTTGGGTTTCAGTGAGATAAACAGAGATAAATAAGAAGGCTACACACCTAACCCAAATGAGCTAGCATAAAAATGAATCTATCCGCCTACCAAAATACATGCGGGTACACCACACCCCTAGACTTAATTTTTAAAATATGGTTGTGTGTTCCGCCTACTCCAAATACAATCTCATCTCAAATAGAATTTTCAGTTATTCTTTTTCTTTCCACTTTTCTTTTTCACAATTAATTTTTATATATTTTTTTCAAATCATCAATTTATTTTAACAATTTCCGCAAATAAAACTTTGGAGCACATCCACGTATTCACAAGGAATATCACCACATCAACACCCTAAAATGAAAATGTAAAACACTAAAGCTCGACTTGGTTTTGTGGCTAGGATCGGCTATGAGGCTTTGGTGAAATAATGGTGGAGCTGAATTAAAAGAAGGGGTAGGCACAAGGGGCTAGTGAGGATAAGACATTAGGAATGGTACAAAGCTCAACTGGACCAAAAAGATGGACTACATCACGCTCATGCTTGAGTAACCATGCACCAATGCTTCGAGAGTAGCTTGGGGCAAGTTCTTAGCTACCTAGAAAGATGATCCTTCCTCCCGACTCGAGTAAAATGAATCTAGTGATGACTGCACACATCCCTACACTACCATTCGATTCACACTAGATTCACCAATTTTTTAGTAGAATAAATAGTATTTACACAATTAGAAGAATATAAACTATAAGCATAGAGAAAAATTAAATCTACTCCAATTTCTACACAAGATGAGAGCATTTGACTAGGAGCACTGTAAGAGTCAACATTTTACTCTATCTCACAATCCTATGCCAGCATAATAATTTTCTCAAATCATACAAAAGAAACGAGTTTAACTCGCAGCACGCTAATAGCTAAGCACGGCTCATGTGGGTGCAGTGTTGTGCGATGCAATGAACTAATCAAAATAAAATAATAAAAACTTCTACTATGTAAATGAAATGTGCGCGTGCAAAAAGTATCAAATACTGGCTCTCCCCCAGACTTAAAATAAGCTACACTGCATATGATATTGAAATTAAAATCAGATAAAGACAAGGGAAGAGGTTACTCAATGCTCAGCTAGTGAGCATACCAGAAGACGCGTGAAAAAACAGAAGCAGGTCCGTCAAACGAAGAATCACAACCCTGCAAAAATGAATTTTCCATGAATACCTGCAAGGGTGAGCTCTACAAAAACAAAAGAAAAATAGACAAAATAGGAAGAAATACTAAAACCAAGATAGACATGAAAAATAAAAATGCAGAAAATGTAAGATAACTATTGCGGTTATTGTTCTCCCAGCACGACTTATTAAATTTTATACATTTCTAGCTAATGGTCCTATGAAAAGAAAAGTGCACAGGTAACTGTTGTCACAATTCGCAATTTCTCTGTATTCAAAAATACGTTAGAGTAGAGAAAGTACGCGCCGTGATGCCACCCCATGAAGGGGACAACTGTAGACGCTCAGGCTACTAGTCCTCACATTTTCATCATGTAAAAGATTTATGAAATTAAGTTAAAAAAACAATACATATAAGTTATTTGAGTTACTGACCGTGTCCCTCGTTCTGGTGGATCACTAGTCCAAAGGTGAGATAATATATAAGTTTTACGCGGCGGAAAATACCGAGTTGATTCATTTGTTATCCTATATGAGAATGAAGGTCTAACATATTATAATGATGATGTGACTTATAAATTTAATATATAAAAAAGCTTTTATAGCGTTAAAAATAGTAGATTTTTACAGTTAAAAATTATGTCATACCAATATTCCAGAATCCAGTTTTGTATACTTTAAAATAACTAAATGCGTCCTAACATAAATCCTTCCTAGAGAGCAAGTATAAACAGATAAAAAGTAACAGCAGTAAAAGCAGCAAGTAATCTATCATAGAAAAAGTCAAAGATTATGGGTGTCAACAACTGACACAAACCCATAGTAAAAACTAACAAGTCTAACCAAAGTTAACTACCTCAAAGCTCTGAGGTGGAAACAAATGACCGCAGTAACCAGCAGCACCAGAAGCACAACACGACCAGCTAAACCTGCTACTGCTCTGATCCTGAGGAATTCAAAAGAAGGACACCTCAGAAGCAAGTTACAAATGGTGCAAAAAGTAAGGACAGACCAAACAAACCTCAAACTGAACAAAATCTATAACACGACTGCAACAAAAGGTCAGCAGCAGGGTAAAAGTGAGCAAACAGTAAATCTTGCCGAGCAAGAATGGCTAATCACATCAACTAGACAGAACAGAGTACTAAACATCAGAAGTTCATACTTTTATCTTTCATTAATATTCATGTTATTCATCAATAAAAAATGAGACTGATAAGATCAACAATAAAGAGTACTCTGCCGGGCAGAAGCGTCCACAACGCGTACAAACCCAGCCAACAGGCACCATGCCAAGGGAGAACCCCCAACGCGCAAAGACCAAGCTAGGGTAATGTAGCGGGGGGGGTGAAAGTCCACAACTTACACAGACTCAACCATAAGGCACTATGCCGAGAGAGAAACCCCAACGCGCACAGACCATCTGTGTTTCATTAATTACGTAATTCTACTCGCAGAGTTTCCTTTTATTCATCACAGACTCAAGGTTAACCAACAAAGTGGACTGCATAAGGACATATCAAGGGTCAAACAAAGTGTAGTATAATCAAAAGAATGAGACGCACTAGGTGTCGCAATGATTTACATGACTCGATAATTAAAGTGGCAGGACAACCAAATTGGTTTACCAAATCTGCAAAACAAGATTTGGGGGTAAAGGTTCAATGAAATAACTTAGAAATTTAAAGATAAGTCACAATCCATGAAAAATAACTTAGAATTTGACAGACAAGTTTTAATGAAATTTAGAGATAAGTTTCAATGAAATATATACGTGACAAACTCAACGAAATCTGGCAAAATAAAGAGGAAGGGAGCAAGAGAGAGGGAAAGAACACCACTTGCCTCGGTTTTACCGGAAAGAACCTCCGAACCAATCCTTGTTGCAGATCGGGCTAAAGAAGACGACGAAAGTCGAAATCTGACAAGAAATAGCCGAAATAGAGGTTAGGGCCAAAAACACTAGCGAGAAAATCTCAAGAAAAGGGGAAGATTTTAGCACGATGGCGAAGATCTCGCTGCGAGCTTTCCAGATCTATGATCGGTTGGAAATTTCGAGCACCGGAGCTCCGTCGGCGGCCACCGGAAGATTCACGAATGGGAGGGAGTTGCCGCTCTGGTTTCGGTTCGGTTTAATCGTGAGGAAGAAGATGAAGTTTTTATCTTTCTAGTCATCCTTAAGTATAAGAATATATTTTCATATATATATACACGTATTTATAAAATTTTTCTGTCTAAATAGGAAGAAAAAAGCGGACGAATTAATATGCGGGCGCTCAAAAAATGAAAATAGAGGTTTACAATGGCTTCAAATCGAAAAGTGCACAAGAAAGTTGTAGATCTCGTAGAGACGAACAAATTTCATGTTGTCCATTTTTTTATACGACACCGTTTTGACCCTCAAAATGGTGCCCGAACGCAGATTGTAATTGATGTAGGGGTATCCGGAAAAGGAGATCTCCGCGAAGCTAACGCTCTCCCTACGCACAACACGTCGTAGATCTACCGCACCTACACAGCACCTATCGCCCACAATAGTTCCTCGTCACAAAACGCAGCACAAACAACAAGGGAGGAATGGTCGACTCGAAAACAACGATCGTAAATTTGAGTCGAAATATTCCCCAAGAAAACACAAAGGTTGTCACTCCTTTTTGAGAGCAAGACCAAGGCTATAGGCCAAGATCCGCTCACGCAAATAGGATCCACCCGATCCGGAAATAAAAAGCCTTGCAACGACGTTTTCGTTTCAAAACTTGCAGCGATTAATTTAAAGATCCGGAGAAAACGATTTGCGAAAATCCACCACAACCAAGGAGAAGAATCACACAAGGAAGAGGAAAGAGATTACCCAACCGAAAAGCGTTTCACACAAAATAGCTGTGGGAGAATCACTCTCTCCACGGATCCACCTGTTTCACACCTAATGGGGCTGCTTCCTTCTTCCACGGAATCGCACCAATAGAAGCCACGCCGGAGTCGCACCGAACGGGGATGGAGGAGGCAAGGTTTGGCTTCACACCAGGGGGGGGGGGCGGCTATATGATTCTCTCCATGGTTGCCGAAATTCCTCAAGGGGGATTTAGGGTTTCTTTTTCCAATGCTTTAACTCTTCATAATAGCCTCCTTTAAATAGGAGTTACAAACAAGCCTTAGCCCTTCATGATGGAGATTTATTCTCATCCATCCGAATGGCTAATTGCACACCAATACTAAAAATAGTTCAAAATGAAAAAATAACAACACATGCAATGAATATAAAATTTTCACATAAGCATAGGATAATTTTATATTCCAAATATAAAATAGAGTGCACGAAAAGGAAATAAATAAAGCTAATGCGTTGCCGTGGCGGTAGCACGTCGCGGGTGGAGGATGTAGCGTAGCCTTCCGTTAGCGTCATCGTGCCGCATCACGTCCTTGAGTCGTATGGCCTTATCAACCGGATCATCAGTAGCATCGTCAGCATTATCTTCAAATGGTGGAGGAGGGGGCACGCCATCAATCCTCCCCCGCTCAAAAGCACGCATCTCCATTGCGTGGTCCAAGCGATAGCGGTGAAGGAGAGCGGCATCCAAACTCTGCAGCTCCGTCTCGAGTACCCAAGAGTCTTCTGAAGGGGGCCAATCATGCCAACGGATGAGAAAGCGGTGGGTGTCACCATCAGCAGTGGTAACAGGCTCAGCATCAAGTATCATCTATGGAGTGGAAAACGTCCGTGGAAACCTGGGGAACATATTAGCAGTAGGCAGGAAAGAAGGCAACTTACCATCCGATGATATACCTGTGGGGACCGAAAGAGAGAGATCATCCATACTACCACTCCCCAACCCATGAGAATTTTCAGTGGGAGAAGAAGACGACAAAGAAATCAACTCTTGTGGTGGTGACACAAACATCGTTAAATCCGAAACATTAAAAATGGGGGAGATACCCCAATCAGCAGGCAAGCCCAAAACGAAAGCGTTGTAACCTAACTTCTTAATAATCCGAAAAAGGCCGGCGCGCTTTGGTGCTAACTTTTTAACGGTGCTAGTTGGCAAGCGTTCGGGAACCAAACGGACTAAAATTAGATCGCCAATTTTGAAGTCTGATACTCTCCTATGTAAATTAGCGTGCGCTTGATAAGAGTCGTATTGCGTAGTCAAGGTGGCCCGTATACGTGCGTGTAAATCATGGATGTGCTGGGCGAAGGATTGTGCAAACTGACTTGCCTTGTACGTTGGGGGCAACGACACAAAGTCAAACGGCACAGGAGCCTTATACCCGTGGACAATCTCATTCGGAGACAGACCCGTAGACCTATTCTTGGAATTATTGTAGGCTAACTGGGCATGGGGAAGGAGAAGATCCCAAGTGCTCTTGTGATCACTCACAAGGCATCGTAACAAATTTCCTAAAATCCGATTAACCACTTCCGTCTGCCCATCAGTTTGGGGATGATAGGCAGAGGAAAAAAATAATTTCGTTCCCATTAATATCCAAAGAGTCTTCCAAAAATAACTAGTGAATTTTACGTCCCTATCCGATACTATGGTCTTTGGCAATCCACGGTGACTAACGACTTCTTTAAAATAAAGTTTAGCGACATGAGATGCATCATTCGTCCTACTGTACAGGTTGAAATAAGCCATCTTTGAAAACCTATCCACAACTACAAAAATTGAGTCGTGACGGCGTAGGGTAACGGGGAGGCCTAATACAAAATCCATACTAACGTCTACCCAAGGCATGGAGGGAATAGGCAAGGGTGTATATAATCCTACATTGGTTTTACTACCCTTAGACACCTGGCACGTGCGGAAGCTACTCACTACCTGTCCCACCATAACCTTAAGTTTTTGCCAATAGAATTTGTCCTCGATTAATGTAATGGTCTTATCTCTACTGAAGTGGCCACTCAACCCTCCGCTATGCAACTCCCATATGATATGTAGTCGTAACGATGACTGTGGAATACATAGTTTCCCGTTCCTAAACAGGTAACCGTCCTTGATGACGTAGGCAGATATCGTCATGGGGGAACTATCCTGGGCAGAAAGATAGAAGTCCTGGAAGTCAGGACACATGGCGTACTCATCCTTAATCCGCTCAAATCCAACAACATGTACTTCCATCGAGGTGAGTAAAAGATTAAGACGACTAAGGGAGTCCGCGACTCGGTTATCAGCTCCCTTAAGGTGCTTGAGATTAAACGTGTAACCTTGTAAGAAAGCTACCCACTTAGCGTGTTGTGGACTGATCTTATGCTGGCCGTTGATGAAACGTAAAGCCTCATGATCGGAGAGGATCACAAACTCCTTGGAGAGGAGATAGTGCCTCCAATGGTGTAGACATTGGACTACAGCATAAAATTCCCTATCGTAATTAGAATAGTTCAGCTTAGGGCCGGACAACTTCTCGCTAAAATAACTAACGGGATGGCCCTCCTGGCTCAAGACACCTCCAATCCCTACCCCAGACGCATCACATGTGAGCTCAAAGACCTTAGCAAAGTCTGGTATACGTAAGACAGGTGCCTCAGTCATAAGCTCCTTGATTCGTTCAAAAGCATGGGTGGCGGACTTCATCCATGTAAACTCTCCCTTCTTCATACAGTCTGTGATAGGCGCCATAATACTACTGAAGTCTCGTATAAAACGACGGTAAAACGTGGCTAACCCATGGAAACTACGCACCTCACGTAGGGTGGTTGGCACGGGCCAGTCCTTAATGACCTGAACCTTGCCCGGATCGACTCGGATACCCTCGGAGCCGACTATATAGCGTAAGAACTCTACCTCTGAGACATAGAAAGTGCATTTCTTAAGGTTGAGAATTAACGTCTCCTTCCGCAGGGTGTAAAGGATCACTCTCATGTGGGAGATGTGCTGTAACGCCCCGAATTTTGTGTGCGAGTTGGTCGCGGAAAAAAGAGTTTTTGGTGCCTGTAGGGGTACACGGCCTAGGACACGGGCGTGTCCAAGGCCATGTCTGGCTGGTGATTTTTTTTGGTCGTTTTCAACCCGAGAAGGACACGGCCAGGAACACGGCCAGATGACACGGGCGTGTCATCAGACACGGGCGTGTGTCAACCCGTGTCCCTACCCATGTCCTGATGGGTCGTATCCGTTGCCGTGGCGGTTATGCGTGACATGCCCACAAACACGGGCGTGTCGAGGAACCCGACACGGGCGTGTCAGGTCAGACACGGGCGTGTCTTGGCCCGTGTGCGTTTCTCAGTTCGACGATCGTGCCTGGATCGAGGCACACGACCATGGACACGACCGTGTGCCAAGCCGTGTGCGGCCCAGGTCTGGGGAATTTTGTGCAGATCCGAGCCATTCATTTTCTTTAATTAGGATCCGATGGCCCAGATTTAACACTGCTCTGTTAAGGCCGGGAATAGGGAGTTATTCCCTCATTTTTCTCTCCAAAGTTCTCCCCTTCCAAAGTGAGAGAGGAGAGGAAGAAGAAGGAGGTTTCCGGCCGCCGGCGGAGCATCGGAGTACCGTTTCGAAATCGGAGAGCGGATCCGTGGAGGGAAGGTCATTGCGAAGAGTTCTAACGCGTAGTTTTTCCATGGCGCCAAAACGGACTACAAGGGTAACGATTCTCAACTTGAGCGCTTGAAGCTCTTTCTTTCTACATAGGGAATCCCGCTCCCGCGAGTATGCGGTGAGTACGTGGTGTTCCTTGGGGTTGACGGGAATAGTCCCCCTTGTGTTGCATGTAGAGCCCGGAATCGTAAGTACGGGCATAGGCATTGTGTGTGAAGCCTACCCGGACGTGTTTTGTCTGGATCGGTGATGTTGCATTTATGGTGGTTTTGCCGGAGAAGACTCCATGCTTTGGATTTTTCGGGTTTCCACGCGGTAGATTGCAGCAGGGATCCTTGAAGGTTAGCTTCAAGGCGCACCCGGAAAATTGAGCGGAAACGTGTTCTGCTAACTTAGCGGTCTGGGAACCGGCCTTGATCATAACTGGGTTATGAGATTGTTTTGGAAAATTTGGGATCCGAGAAAAGCTTGGCCCGCGCAAAGTTCCTTAAATTGGACATGCGGCGTGAGCAACGGGCAAGTGGAATTAGACCTAGGCTATGTGGTTCGGTGCGAGAGACCCGAAGACGGGGACTGGCCGTTGGCATAGTCGGAGCCTTAGACGGTGGTCAGAAAGGCTAAATGCTCCCATGTTGTTGCCATCCTGGGGGTGGTGGTGAATGCACTGATGGGTCAGGGTTCACCATGAATGTGCCCTGAGTGCACGGGGTGTTTGGCCGTGCGAGCCTACACCTGTGGCGAATTATAATTGCGCTATATATATATTGTTGGGCTAATGTTATGCAGGGAAAGAGCACCGCTGTCCCGAGTAAGGGGCGGGGTCGTTATAATTTGGTCGGCTTTTAGCTGACCGTTGCTTTATTTGACACCGTGCGGTGGTATGTGCTTGCAGGTGCTGCGGAGCCGAGCGCCAAATAGCGGGCTGGAGCCCATGTTGCTATACTGGCCCTAGAAGGCCATAGAATAGTTTTATTTATATATTTCATGTGTGGCCGGCCTGCGAGCCGATGTATGTAAAACACTATTTATGAAGTGAACATTTGTAAGGCCATAAGGCCATGTACCTGTTTCTGTGTATTTGGGGTTTCATTCCTGTTGTTGTAGCTGTGGACATTCATTTTGATGGATTTATTTTTGGGTTCTTTCAACTTTAAAAATCTTCCGCTAGAATGCTCTGTGATTAGGACGAGTAGTCTTAATTGGTTGGTTTGATTATTCATTTAGTAACCCTTCCGACTGTCTGTGGTATATGGCGTCGGGTTCCAGCTGGACCTTCTGTTATATGCCATGCGACGGATGGGGGTGTTACAATTTGGTATCAGACTTCTGGTTACGGTCAAGCTTAAATGAATTCGTGGGCGAATTCTTTTAAGGGGTGGTGAGCACATGTGTGCGTCATCGTTATAACATCAAAAAGAACCCATGAATGTCCACTTAGGAATGAAAAATACACTTGTTTGGTGGAACCTGAGTGTTCCAATGATTGCTTTTAGCAATTTGTTTGTTGTCTAATCGTGTGTCTTTGCTAATTTAGGCAGCTGGGAGCGGTGCTGGTCAGTCAGAGCGTCCGCAATCAGCGGAAAGTAGTGCACCAAGGGACGTGCCTGCTACACCTCCTTCAGCAGAAACCATCAGGATGGTGGCTGAAGCCGTGTTCGCAATGATAAATGCCCAAGCTGCAGGGCAAATGCATCGCGCACCTCCTGCGAATGAGCAAGAACCGGTTAGGGCGACAGAGCCGAGAGTGGTGGAACGCGCGGCAGTTGAGTTAGTAGAGCCGAGGAGAACTACGGAGAGGCAGCTAAAGCACGTGATGGGCTTTAATCCTCCGAGGTTTAATGGGGTTGGAACACCAACTCAAGCTGAGGACTGGCTCTCTTCCATAAAGAGGGTGTTGACAGCCACAATGACTGAGGAGTGGCAGAAGACCACCATAGCGACTTTTCTTTTGGAAGGAGAAGCGAGGATGTGGTGGGACGAGTTGGAGTTTCATCTTCTAGTGGAAAGGCAGCTTGCGGATGTGCCGATGGAGGAATTTTCAAGATCGTTCCTAGCCAGATTTGTACCTTCTGCTCAGAGGTTGGATATGGAGAATCAATTTCTTGGGTTGACTTAGGGATCCAGAAGCGTGGACGAATATCTGCATGAGTTCACACGGTTGGGTCGTTATGCTGGTGCTATGTTTTCAGAAGAAGAGAGGAAGACCAACCGATTCTATGAGGGTCTTCACGGCGATTTACAGTTACTCCTTGCTGGGCCTAAGGCGCAGGGCTTCCTAGCCTTGGTCAATTCAGCCCGATCGTTGGAAAAGGTTGCGAAGAAAGTTCAAGAGAAGAGGGACCCAGGAGAAAGGAAGACCGAGTTTAAGGTGCCAAGTAACAAGACAGGTTTCCGTAGATGGAACAAGAAGCGGAGGACTTCAAACTCAGCCCCTTCGGCTGATGCATCGGGGGCAACTACAAGTCGAGTCCCCGGGGCTTGCTTCAACTGTGGGAAGACGGGGCATTTTGCTCGAGAGTGTTGGAGCGGACGTCCAAAGTCCGAGAGGAGACCTGGAGCGACTCATGAGGAGAAGGGGATGGCGGTGGAGTCAACCGCATCCCATCATGCTCCAGCCCAGCCTAGAGTCTACAACCTTGGCCTACAGGAGGCCATTAAGCAAGCGGATGTGGTGACAGGCTTTGTGTTAATCTTTGGGTTTCCGGCGAGAGCCCTTTTTGATACGGGAGCATCACATTCCTTCTTGTCTGAAAAGTTTATATCGCGCATCGGAGTTCCACTCTCGATGGCAGAAAACAAGTTGGATGTATTGTTGCCTAATGGGTGCTCAATGCGTGCGGATAGGATTTGTGTTGTGAAGATTCGGATTGGAGACCGGGAGTTTGATTTGTGGGCGTTGGTTCTACCATTGGTGGAGTTCGACGTAATTTTCGGTATGGATTGGCTCTCGGAGCAGAGTGCATGTATTGATTGCAACCGTAAAGAAGTCAAGTTGGGTCTGGACACTGGTGTAGAGGCTACTTTTGCGGGCATGAAGGGGTCAGGGAAAGTTCTGATATCGGCCCTTCAGGTGTTCAAGGAAGTTCGGTATGGGGCAGAACTGTATGTCACTCTAGTGCAGACTGCGACACCTAAACCTAGTTTGGGCAACATCCCAGTTGTGTCCGAGTATCCTGATGTGTTTCCAGATGATCTCCCAGGATCCCCTCCTCAGCGGGAGATAGACTTTACTATAGAGCTGGTACCGGGTGCCAAACCGGTGTCACGCTCCCCCTATCGGATTGCCCCAAGAGAAATGGCAGAGTTGAAGGTGCAACTGCAAGAGTTGCTAGATCAAGGTTATGTGCGTCCAAGTTCGTCGCCTTGGAGCGCACCAGTTCTCTTTGTTAAGAAAAAAGATGGGAGCTTGCGGCTTTGTATCGATTATCGGGAATTGAACAAACTTACGGAGAAGAACAAATATCCAATCCTGAGGATTGACGATCTATTTGATCAGCTGGTTGGATCAACTGTATATTCGAAGTTAGATTTGAAGTCCGGTTACTATCAGTTGAGGATAAGGGATAGCGACATCCCAAAGACAGCATTTAGTACGCGGTTTGGGCATTACGAGTTCACGGTTATGCCGTTTGGGTTGACGAATGCGCCATCCGTATTTATGGATCTGATGAATAGGACGTTCAGAGAATACCTGGATCAGTTTGTGATAGTATTTATCGATGATATCCTGGTGTATTCGCGGTGCGAGGATGATCATTACAAGCATTTACACATGGTGTTGGAGACATTGAGGAAAAGTCAGTTGTATGCAAAGTTCTCCAAGTGTGAGTTCTGGTTATCCTCGATAGCGTTCCTTGGTCATGTTGTCAGTGGAGAAGGAATAGCTGTGGATCCGGCGAAGATAGTGGCGATACGGGAGTGGCCTACTTTGACTACGGTGGCAGAGGTCCGGAGTTTTCTGGGGCTTGCTGGCTACTACAGGCGCTTCGTAGAGAACTTCTCGCGGATAGCACTACCACTCACGACGTTGACAAGAAAGGATCAGAAGTTTGTGTGGTCTCCGGAGTGCGAACAGACTTTTGAAGAATTGAAGAGGCGGTTGACCACGACGCCCATTTTATGTTCGCCAAGTGGAACCGAAGGGTTCGAGATCTATAGTGATGCTTCGGGCAGTGGTTTGGGCTGTGTTCTGCTACAGCATGGGAGAGTGATAGCTTATGGTTCACGACAACTGAAGGTTCATGAGAGGAATTATCCGGTCCACGACTTAGAGTTAGCGGCCGTGATATTTGCTCTTAAGCTTTGGAGGCACTATCTGTACGGTGTGAAGGTCGATATTTACACCGATCATAAGAGTTTGAAGTACCTATTGGACCAAAAGGATCTGAACATGAGGCAGAGGAGGTGGATTGAGTTCTTAGGGGACTACACCTTCAAGATACATTATGTGCCTGGGAAGGGAAATACAGTGGCGGATGCGTTGAGTCGTAAGATTCCCGCACAAGCCAATTGGTTATCAGTACATGATGAGAGATTGGTCCAAGAGTTGGAGGCATTGGAAATATCTTGCGTCGATAAGCAGTCAAGTGACGAGGCAAAACTGTTTTGGACAGAGGTGCAATGTGACCTAGCGGATAGAGTTCGGAGGGCTTTGGTTCAGGATAGCAGCATGAAGCAAATCTTGGATGAAGCTTTGGATGGGTCAAATTCCCAGTTTGTGGTTGAAGATCGGTTGCTAAGGAAGGACAGTCGTCTATGCGTTCCTAGTGCGGATAATATTCGGGAGGAGTTGATGTATGAGGCTCATCATACCAAGTACTCAATCCACCCGGGAAGCACTAAGATGTATAGAGACATGAAGAAATTATTCTGGTGGCCGGGTTTGAAGAAGGATGTGGCACTTTATGTGGCCAAGTGCCGTACTTGTGCATTGGTGAAGGCGGAATGCCAGAAGCCCGGAGGTTTCTTGAAATCCCTTCCTATCCCAGAATGGAAGTTCGACGATATATCTATGGATTTTGTGCACGGTTTGCCGAAGTCACAGAAAGGAAATGACGCCATTTGGGTGGTCGTAGATAGATTGACAAAAGTGTCGCACTTTATCCCAGTGAGAAAGGAGGATCCAGTGGAAAAGTTAGCCAAACTCTACGTGGATAATATTGTACGATTGCATGGTGTGCCTAGTAGTATTGTTAGTGATCGAGATGGACGCTTCATGTCAAATGACTGGAGGTTGGTGCATGGTCTGTTGGGTACTAAGCTAAAGTTCAGCACAGCATTTTACCCGCAGACAGATGGCCAAACCGAGAGAGTCAACAGGACTATGGAGGACATGCTTCGCATGTGCGTCCTAGATTTCGGGAAGCATTGGGAGGATCACCTGTACATGGTGGAGTTTGCTTACAACAACAGCTTTCAGGCAAGCATTGGAATGGCGCCTTTCGAAGCCTTGTACGGAAGGAAGTGTCGTACGCCGTTGCCTTGGTTGGAGGCAGGCGAATCAAAGTTGTATAAACGTCAAGCGGTGGAAGATGCCACTTCAATGATACGGACAATTCAGGAAAGGCTGAAGATTGCTCAGGATAGACAGTCAAAGTATTACAATGCCAAACATAGAAATGTGGAATTCAACGTTGGCGACATGGTATATTTGAAGATCAAGCCGTTCAAGGGTGTATCGCGGGTTCGACGCTTGAAGAAGCTGAGTCCGAGATACCTTGGACCATTTGAAATCCTGGAGCGTGTTGGCGAGGCGGCGTATAGATTAAAGCTGTCGACGGAGTTGAGTGGGCTGCATGATGTATTCCACGTATCGGTGTTGCGTAAGGCAGTGCAAGAGCCTTCGCAGATCGTTGCGGACAATCAGGTACCGGTTGACTATGAGTTAACAACAAGGGTCAAGCCAGTGCGAATTGAAGATGTTGCAGTCAAACGACTCTGCAACAAGGAGGTCCGAATGGTTAAAGTCCGTTGGGATAATTGCGGACGTGAGGAGCTTTCTTGGGAGCGAGAGCAAGCTATGTTGGAGGAATACCCCGAGTTATTCCACTCAGGTATCATTTAGCTTTTGTGTACCTTTGCTTAATTTCGGGACGAAATTCCTTAAGTGGGGGAGATTTGTAACGCCCCGAATTTTGTGTGCGAGTTGGTCGCGGAAAAAAGAGTTTTTGGTGCCTGTAGGGGTACACGGCCTAGGACACGGGCGTGTCCAAGGCCGTGTCTGGCTGGTGATTTTTTTTGGTCGTTTTCAACCCGAGAAGGACACGGCCAGGAACACGGCCAGATGACACGGGCGTGTCATCAGACACGGGCGTGTGTCAACCCGTGTCCCTACCCGTGTCCTGATGGGTCGTGTCCGTTGCCGTGGCGGTTATGCGTGACACGCCCACGAACACGGGCGTGTCGAGGAACCCGACACGGGCGTGTCAGGTCAGACACGGGCGTGTCTTGGCCCGTGTGCGTTTCTCAGTTCGACGATCGTGCCTGGATCGAGGCACACGGCCATGGACACGGCCGTGTGCCAAGCCGTGTGCGGCCCAGGTCTGGGGAATTTTGTGCAGATCCGAGCCATTTATTTTCTTTAATTAGGATCCGATGACCCAGATTTAACCCTGCTCTGTTAAGGCCGGGAATAGGGAGTTATTCCCTCATTTTTCTCTCCAAAGTTCTCCCCTTCCAAAGTGAGAGAGGAGAGGAAGAAGAAGGAGGTTTCCGGCCGCCGGCGAAGCATCGGAGTACCGTTTCGAAATCGGAGAGCGGATCCGTGGAGTGAAGGTCATTGCGAAGAGTTCTAACCGCGTAGTTTTTCCATGGCGCCAAAACGGACTACAATGGTAACGATTCTCAACTTGAGCGCTTGAAGCTCTTTCTTTCTGCATAGGGAATCCCGCTCCCGCGAGTATGCGGTGAGTGCGTGGTGTTCCTTGGGGTTGACGGGAATAGTCCCCCTTGTGTTGCATGTAGAGCCCGGAATCGTAAGTACGGGCATAGGCATTGTGTGTGAAGCCTACCCGGACGTGTTTTGTCTGGATCGGTGATGTTGCATTTGTGGTGGTTTTGCCGGAGAAGACTCCGTGCTTTGGATTTTTCGGGTTTCCACGCGGTAGATTACAGCAGGGATCCTTGAAGGTTAGCTTCAAGGCGCACCCGGAAAATTGAGCGGAAACGTGTTCTGCTAACTTGGCGGTCTGGGAACCGGCCTTGATCATAACTGGGTTATGAGATTGTTTTGGAAAATTTGGGATCCGAGAGAAGCTTGGCCCGCGCAAAGTTCCTTAAATTGGACATGCGGCGTGAGCAATGGGCAAGTGGAATTGGACCTAGGCTATGTGGTTCGGTGCGAGAGACCCGAAGACGGGGACTGGCCGTTGGCATAGTCGGAGCCTTAGACGGTGGTCAGAAAGGCTAAATGCTCACATGTTGTTGTCATCCTGGGGGTGGTGGTGAATGCACTGATGGGTCAGGGTTCACCATGAATGTGCCCTGAGTGCACGGGGTGTTTGTCCGTGCGAGCCTACACCTGTGGCGAATTATAATTGCGCTATATATATATTGTTGGGCTAATGTTATGCAGGGAAAGAGCACCGCTGTCCCGAGTAAGGGGCGGGGTCGTTATAATTTGGTCGGCTTTTAGCTGACCGTTGCTTTATTTGCCACCGTGCGGTGATATGTGCTTGCAGGTGCTGCGGAGCCGAGCGCCAAATAGCGGGCTGGAGCCCATGTTGCTATGCTGGCCCTAGAAGGCCATAGAATAGTTTTATTTATATATTTCATGTGTGGCCGGCCTGCGAGCCGATGTATGTAAAACACTATTTATGAAGTGAACATTTGTAAGGCCATAAGGCCATGTACCTGTTTCTGTGTATTTGGGGTTTCATTCCTGTTGTTGTAGCTGTGGACATTCATTTTGATGGATTTATTTTTGGGTTCTTTCAACTTTAAAAATCTTCCGCTAGAATGCTCTGTGATTAGGACGAGTAGTCTTAATTGGTTGGTTTGATTATTCATTTAGTAACCCTTCCGACTGTCTGTGGTATATGGCGTCGGGTTCCAGCTGGACCTTCTGTTATATGCCATGCGACGGATGGGGGTGTTACATGTGCTCGGTAGTAGAGGTGCTATAAATCAGAATATCGTCAAAGTAGATGACAACGAACTTTCCCATGAATGGCTGCAAGACATGTGTCATCATCAGGGAGAAGGTACTAGGGGTATTGGACAACCCAAAGGGCATCACAAGCCATTCGTACAGACCATCCTTCGACTTAAACGCCGTCTTCCACTCATCTCCCTCTCGTATCCTAATCTGGTGATAGCCACTCCGAATATCTAATTTGGAGAATACAGTGGCTCCAGACAAGACATCAAACAAATCGTCTAGGCGGGGAATGGGGAACCTATACTTGATGGTGATTTTGTTGATAGCCCGACTATCAATGAACATCCTCCATCTACCATCCTTCTTGGGGGCAAGTAGGGCTGGCACAGCATATGGACTCATACTAGTCCTAATAAAACCTTTCGCTAGCAAGCCCTCTATCTGAGACTACAACTCCAGGTGAGCTGTGGGGTGGAGTCGGTAATGGGGCTGATTTGGCAAGGAAGACCCCGAAATGAGATCTATCGCATGCTGGAAATTCCTAAGCGGGGGTAACGTGAGCGGCAACTCATCCGGGTACACGTCCCTATACTCCTCCAACAGTACCCGTAACTCACTAGGTAACTCATCCAAAATGCTAGAATCGGGCTTCGAACTTAAGAGGACTAGCGCATACATGATTCCATCAAAGAACGGATCCCTCTCAAACTCTTTCCTACCAACTAGAATCAACATTTTCCGTTCTACCGGAATAGTGGTGTCCTTAGCCAAGACTATGGGCTCCTTTGGGATGGTCGGCCTCAAAGTGATGGTTTTGCCATTGAATTTGAATTCATAAGTATTGGCTCTACCAAAATGTGTAACATCACGATCGTATAGCCAAGGGAGGCCTAACAACACATGACAAGCGTCCATCGGAAGGACATCACACCACACCTCATCAATGTAGGATTTGAATGAGAGTGGGACCAGACATCGTTTGGTAAAGGGTACAGAGTGCTTGTTGATCCAAGCAACCTGATATGGCGTCGGGTGCGGTTCCGTGACCAAGGACATACGTGCAACGGCGTTCTCAGATACGACATTCACGCAGCTACCACTATCAATAATCAGCTTGCAAAGCTTCTCGCCACTCTTAAAAATCAGAGAAAATATGCTCGTCCTCTTCCAATCATCTAATGGACGCGGAGTGGTCAAGATACAACGCATCACCATAAGGGGGTGATCGTCCTCTAAGTCACTAGGGACTCCTTCGGGGTCACTCTCCTCTGCGGCCTCGTATACGTAATCGTCAGGGTCGGTGGTTGGCTCTAATAAGGCTAATGTTTTTGTCTTTGTTGGGCATTCGTAGGCATAGTGTCCTTGAATGCCGCAAGAGTAACAAGTGGTGTTAGCCTTGCTAACCTTCCCGATAGGGACACGCTCACTCGCAGGGTTCTTGGAGTTCCTAGCGGTGATCACGATTGACTTCGACTCGGTAGATTTGAACTTTCCCTTATCAGGGTATGTGGAAGAAGATGCCCCAGTGGTGGACTTGCTCTTCGCATGAGCGTAACGGGAGTGAGCCTTAGAGGCTAGGTGTTCTTCAATGTCCAAGGCAGCATTGAAAGTCGTGTTCAACTCCGTATGCCCGTATCGCAAGAGCTTCCTTTGGATATCGGGGTTAAGCCCTTTTCGAAATCTAGATAAGGTGACTTCGGGGATCTCCCTAAGGTCACATCGCAATATACGGTCAGTAAGTTCGCCCATATATTTAGTTACCGAGCTTGAGCCCTGCCGCAGAGTGGCAAGCTCATTGAACATCTGTGTCCGATGGTACGCGAGAACGTACTGATCGGTCAACAGGTTCTTCATTACCGGCCAACCTATAAGGGGGGCTCCGTGTCCAGTTCCGAACCTTCGCTCCTCATTCAGCCAAAACGTCTTAGCATGACCTGTTAACTTCATCCGGGCAACTTGGACCCTTTGGGGATCCGTCAGGTTGTGCCACTCGAAGTAACACTCCATGTCCACAGTCCAGTTCAGGAAGATTTGGGGGTCTCCCATGCCATCGTAAGTGGGGGCATTTATTTTAATTGCCCTAGTAATGTCAAAGTCTCGCTCGGGGCGGTGTCCTCTAGGGGGCACCCGTGGAGAGTCCCCATCAGAATCCGAATCAGAGTTATGTTGGTGCCGGTTGGGCCGGTCAACATTAACCGGTGGCGGGGGTGGCCTAGCCTGATTTTGTAGGATCTGTGCTAAGACGTTCCTAAGCTCAGCCATTTCGGCACGAAGACCCGCTATAGCCTCGGTGTTGGGATAACCATGCTCGTTCGCAGCCATCCTAGACGTAGACGGGGTTGCGTACTCCGTTCCTAGCCTAGTGCGCATTCAGGTTTGGGAGGCCCCGGGCAAGATGAATTTTCCTAGGGCTGTAGTTATATTGAAAATAAGATATTTTTATATATTCCCAATGTGAATAACACGTAGATCGTTAATTTTTTTTTTTGAAATTTTGCTGGAAAATAAGGATTTCAGCCCGCTATTGGCAGACCACATAAAATAATTTTTTTGATTTTCTAACGATCCGATCTCCAACAAGGAATGCAGAGAGGATGTTTGCAACGTGAAAGTTGAAACGACCGCCTCTGATACCAAATTGATGTAGGGGTATCCGGAAAAGGAGATCTCCGCGAAGCTAATGCTCTCCCTACGCACAACACATCGTAGATCTACCGCACCTACACAGCACCTATCGCCCACAATAGTTCCTCGTCACAAAATGCAGCACAAAAAACAAGGGAGGAATGGTCGACTCGAAAACAACGATCGTAAATTTGAGTCGAAATATTCCCCAAGAAAACACAAAGGTTGCCACTCCTTTTTGAGAGCAAGACCAAGGCTATAGGCCAAGATCCGCTCATGCAAGTAGGATCCACCCGATCCGGAAATAAAAAGCCTTGCAACGGCGTTTTCGTTTCAAAACTTGCAGCGATTAATTTAAAGATCCGGAGAAAACGATTTGCGAAAATCCACCACAACTAAGGAGAAGAATCACACAAGGAAGAGGAAAGAGATTACCCAACCGGAAAGCGTTTCACACAAGATAACTGTGGGAGAATCACTCTCTCCACGGATCCACCGGTTTCACACCGAATGGGGCTGCTTCCTTCTTCCACGGAGTCGCACCGATAGAAGCCACGCCGGAGTCGCACCGAACGGGGATGGAGGAGGCAAGGTTTGACTTCACACCAAGGGGGGGCGGCTATAGGATTCTCTCCATGGTGGCCGAAATTCCTCAAGGGGGGATTTAGGGTTTCTTTTTTCAATGCTTTAACTCTTCATAATAGCCTCCTTTAAATAGGAGTTACAAACAAGCCTTAGCCCTTCATGATGGAAATTTAATCTCATCCATCCGAATGGCTAATTGCACACCAATACTAAAAATAGTTCAAAATGAAAAACTAACAACACATGCAATGAATAAAAAATTATCACATAAGCATAGGATAATTTTATATTCCAAATATAAAATAGAGTGCACGAAAAGGAAATAAATAAAGCTAATGCGTTGCCGTGGCGGTAGCACGCCGCAGGCGGAGGTTGTAGCGTAGCCTTCCGTTAGCGTCATCGTGCCGCCTCACGTCCTTGAGTCGTATGGCCTTATCAACCGGATCATCAGCAGCATCGTCAGCATTGTCTTCAAATGGTGGAGGAGGGGGCACGCCATCAGTAATGGACTACTCGGAGAGGATGACCGATGACTCGAGAACAAGATTAGAGGTACTCAAGAAGTAAAAAACAGGTTACTCGCGTAAAAAATTCAGTACTCGAGAACAAATATAGAATTACTCGAGTACTACTCGATTACAAGCTCCAGATTACTCTACACAAATAAAACCTCCCGAAAACAAAAGCCAAAACTACTCGGGTACTACCTAGAGCTACCCGAAAACTAAAAGCATGCACAATATTTTTTTGTCCTCATGAATAGTGATTTTACAAATATATCTGAAATCAAACTATAAAGGTGAATAGTAAAAGACATTTTTGAATAGTGCTTTAATATTAAAATAATCATTCTTAAAATTTTTTGAACAAGGAAACATAAGTTCAAAACGGAGGCCCAAACGCGTGCCGAATTAAAGGAAACTCGCACCGTAGGCAAACACTGACGCTACGAACCCAACGACGAAGTCAAAACCAAAATCTGACGAGCCGTTCTTGAGATATAAATTTTCAAAGTCTATGGCCAATATAAATTCCACAAAACTTCAGAAAATCGCCGAGGCCGTGACGAAACTTGACGAGCAAGTACAAAATTATTTAACTTAATTTTCCAATGAAAAATTTTCCAATTACAACAAGAATTCGAGAATTTGGCTGACTCGACCGAACGGACACGAAAATGCCTTAACGACATCGCGTCGTCAATTCGACATTAAAAGTAACGTCATGACGTCATAAATATGATGATATCAAATCAAATAAAATCATCGAACAAAATCAGGGGCGTTACAACTATTCCATTATCTGTTGTAGTAGCGAGTGCCGATACGGAGATAGAGCAGTTACCCCTCTACCTAAATAATAATACCTGCCCGACACAGGTAGAGGAAATAAGAAATAAGAAGAGGAGGGGCACTCGTCCTCGCTCATCTCATCACCAGCTAAATCCTTGTCTAGCAAGGCGTCATCCACCGCATGTCTGTAGGAGGCGATGGCAATGGCATGGACTTCCACTACGAAGGAGGTAGAAACCTTCTCACGCTGGCAGATGGACTTGCCGTCAGCATGAGCACAAGGCTCATTGTCATCCCAATGCACCCATGGAGACTCAGCCTGCACAGGCTCAGATAATGAAGGGGGGGGGGGGGGGTCAAGTAATAAACGAGAGGAAAAACTAAAACACGCAAAAGATGTGAGAGTTGTCCCGGTATTACTCTCAGCAGGATCCGAGCACATATCATCGTCGGTATCATATGAGTCGTATCGTGGGTAATCCGAGAACTCGAGGTCCGCGGTGGTAAGAGGGACCCGCCTCATCCAATAAGTAGCTGCGAATCTCCACATCAGAAAGGGGATATTCTTCATCCCACCGGTCAGCGTCATAGCATTCTGAAGATCCACATTATCCGTCGGAGATAGTAGAGTCCGCATCTCACTTTGGCGCAACCTCAGTCGCCGAATCATCCAAAAATACGGCATCATCAACCGACTCACACAAAAATGGAGTACCACCGTCAGGCAATAATTGTTCATGGTCAAAACTGCTCTCGAAACTAGGCATTGAATGAGTAGGCCCCATCGCAAAATCATCCGCTGACACCTCCCTGCTGACAAGAACAATCTCTTCGTCCCATACAGGAGTGCCCATGAGTTCCTGATCCTCTTTTTGCTGGCTAACACCATAGTGAGCATCATCACTCAAGGGAAGCTCGTAAAAAGGGAGCGAGGGACCCATGAAAGATCTGTATGCGACGAGAGATTCTCTGATAATCTCAACGGGCAAAGAACAAGCAAGATGTGCGATGTCAGTGCATGGGCCAGGCAACACCATGATAGGCCTGTCCACAGTAGTCCTCCGTAAACGGGGGGTTTCTATGCACACGCCCTCAGAGGGAGAAGGTTCTCACAAACGAGGGAAATCCTTCACCATGTGGCCTATACCTTGGCATAACAAACACCTAATACAATGCACAACATTTAAAACAGCCAAGGCGTCAATGTATCGGCACAAAGTGTCAAAGAGAAGACCAGGCTATAGAATATATTGCGAACAGAACTTTTTGCAGCCAGGGTGCTATATAACTGAAAATAAAAAAATAACATGGATCCGCCTGCTAAGCCAAAAACAAAAAAGGGACAAAGAAAAATAAGCAACAAATTTTAAAAACTATAGCAAAGAAGAAACATGAAATGAACAAATGGAAAAGGGTTTCTATCTCCTATCTCCCTCTCCAAAAACTCACACAACTGTGTTCCCCGACAACGGCGCCAAAAACATGATGCAGTTTACGGCAAGTGTACCGGTCGCATAAGTAATATAAAATGGGCGAATTTTCCCAAGTATCGATCTCTCAAGAAACACAGTAGGTGGATTTAATTTTGAGGAGGACTTGAGATTGAAGTCCTTAGGTTGGTGTTTACGAAGGGGGTTTTGATTGTTTGTGAAAAAATAAAGTAAAAGAGTAATAAACTACTCCTATGCAATGCCGCTATGCAATGCTTCGCCATGCGGATGGAAAACTACACAGGCTGCTATTCACCGAATCGCTAGGCAGATGGAAGAGTAGTCATGTGGATGAGGTGGTGAGAACGAAGGGATGAGGGTCGTGAGCACCTCTTCGCTACGCCTGCCACTAGCAATTGCTAGTGCGGCACTGTGTGGTGGACGATGGATAAGGGCACACCTCAAGCAAATAACGTGAATATAAAATCATATGGACATGATTGTACGCAAACATATATCAAATTAAGCACACTTCATCAAATACATAGAGATCAAACTACACTATCACCAATAAAAGAAGAAGAGAGTGTGAAACTGACCGGATTCGAAGTCTTGCTGAGGATTCACGGAAGGAATCGTCGGGTTGTCAATCCGCGTCCTAGCTCGATGCTCAACTGCGTTCGGAGTAGAGGAGGCTATCACTAACTCCCAATGGACCCGTCTTCTACATGTCATGATTCGATGAGGATAACACAAAATCATCATAGCTTGAATTTGGCATTGAAAGCTTGCTCGGAGCCCCTCCCTATGATGGAGGAAGAAGGAGATAGGCGTAACCCTCCTCGGAGACGAAAACGGTGGAGAAAAAGTCTAGAATGCGGAATTAGGGCGGAACCTGCGTATTTATAGATTGCAGAAATTATAATGCACATGATCAATAGCGCATGACCAGTGGTCGTGCGACTGTGTACTGTGATAGTGCATATTGGCATGGCAGAACCTGGTAAAAAATGGAATCAATGCACACGATTTGTGGCACACGACCAGTGGTATTGCGCTAAGGAATCCACTGAGCGTGCACGTGTAAAAACATAAGATCAGTGGCCCTTAGGCATAAATGGGCCCCAAACAAACCCAGAGCATCCACACAACCCCTGTACTTGCAGGAAAAACTAACCACGGATATGTGTAGACATTCCAGGCGATCATAATAAGAAGTACAATCAATAAAAGTAACAAAAATACACAACCACAGGCCTATAAGTGCACTTCCTTTGGAAATAAATTTTAGATGAAATATGTACGATAACGAACTAAAAGTGAAGTGCTAGTGAAAGAAAACTAGCCCAGATAAGTCTGAAAATCAGTATATAAATAGGACTCATCAGACTCAACCAAACATGGTCATGTATTTCTCAATCCCATTTCATCAAGGGGCCCATGGATGCAATTATTGTCATAAAGGGGGACAAATCGCATCTTGGCTCTCACGCAAGTACCCAAATGATTCGTAACGTTCCTAATAACCACCTTTATCATCCAACTTTCTCAATACTAGACTTTTGATGGCTTCAAAGCATGCTATTCCTCACTCGATGAATGCTGTGACTTCAAGTCAAAGGACCGCAAACACCATTGCCACTTGAGCCATACTTGTGACACATTTATTACAATCCACAAAGTATTCTCATGGTGGGTCTGTCCAGTACAACTTGTTCATAACATGTACCCATGTGATGACTTGATATCACAATATCATGACTTGTGAGGATGGGTCATTAGTCAACTCACATGTTAGTCTTAAAGGTATCATCATCGCCCTTAGCTTCTAACATGATACAATGACCATGGACCTTTAAGAATGAAGCTTCGGGGAACATATGTTCTTACATTCAAGTCAGTACTTGACCTTTGGAAGCAAACACTCTAAGGGCATTTATTTAGTTAACTATTGTATCATAATATAAATAATAAAAGAACTTGCCAAAATATATAAATGAAATGCATACAATACTTTATTCATCAAATGAAATATTACAGCTAACAAATATACAATCCATAGGACTCATACTAGAGTTGATCATTCAGTTATCTTATACCCACAGAACTAACATGACCATCATGCTTTCTCTGTGCGAGAAGCTTTGTCAGTGGATCTGCAATGTTCTACTAATGCTCACATCTTCTCAATCAACAATCTCTCGAATAAGATAGAACCTCCGAAGTATGTGCTTAGAGCACATATGAGAGCTAGGTTTTGAGGCAAGTGCAATTGCAGCATTGTTGTCACAGTAGAGATCTACGGGATGAACAATGCTTGGAACTATATCTAACTTACTGATGAATTTCTAATCCATATAGCCTCCTTCGTTGTAGTTTCAGTGTCGATATACTAGACCTCAGTTGTAGAATCAGCAAGTGTCTCCTGCTTGGAATATTTTTCAGCTAAGATCATCCCAATTAATACAAAATATGAAACCTGACTGAGACTTTAAGTCATACATATCAGTCTGGAAGCTAGCATCTGTGTAACCCCTCACAATGAGCTATTCATCTCCACCAAGTACCAAGAATGTATTCTTAGCCCTTCGCAAGTAATTCGGGATATTCTTAACGACAATCCAGTTACTGTCATCGGGATTAGACTAATACCTGCTAGTCATGCTCAAAGCATAAGAGACATCAGATCTATTACATATCATTACATACCTGATTGACCCAATTGTTGTAGCATATGGAATCAACTTCATGCGGTCCTTATCTTGACAAGACTTAGGACACTGGTCCATAGAGATACTCCCACCATGAGATATTGGTAAGAATCCTTTCTTAGACTCAAGCATGCTGAATCGTTTCAACACCTTGTCAATGTACGTAATTTGGGTCAAACCCATCAACTTATTCGATCTATCTCTATAGATCTCAATAACAAGTATATAAGTTGCTTCACCCAAGTCCTTCATAGAAAAGCAGTCCCGTAGGTTGTTCTTAACAACTTGCAAGGTCAGTTTGTCATTCCCGATCAGTAGTATGTTATCTACATACAAAATCAAAAATACAACTATGCTCCTATTAAACCTCTTGCAAACACATGGTCCATCTTGGTTCTTGATAAGACCAAACTCTTTGATCTCTTCATCGAAATGAAGATTCTAATGTTGAGAAGTCTATTTTAATCCATAAATGGATCTACGTAGCTTGCATTTTTTAGTGGCTTCACTTGGAGATACAAAACCCTCTGGTTGTGTATTGTACTCTTCCTCAAGGAGGTTTCCATTTAGAAAAGTCATTTTGACATCCATCTGTCAGATCTCGTAGTCATAATATACAGTAATAACAAGCAAAATTCTAATGGACTTAACCATGACAATAGGGGAAAAGGTCTCATCATAGCCAATACCTTGAATTTGCTTAAAACCTTTAGCCACGGGTCGTCCTTTGAATGTCTGTATATTCCCATCCATGTAGGCCTTCTTCTTGAAGGCCTACTTGCACCCTATAGGTCATACCCCTTCAGGTTGTCCACTAAAGTCCAAACTTGATTTACATACATGGAGTCTATTTCAGATAACATGGCCTCAAGCCACTTCTCGGAGTTCGGTTGTACAACCCTGTGTTCATCGAGTTGGTCCACCAGGTCAGACAAGCAAGCCAGAATGACTAGACTATACAAGTACAAAAGTCGGGCATGCCCAGATGGCCAGTTCGCTGGTTTGCTCTCGCCAAGGCTTGACGAGCGAGCTATGCCAGCCACCTCTTCCCAGCTCACACCTACCTAGGAGACCTTATCTCCGGCCCGCCCCTGCATAGGGCAGGCGAGCCGTGACATCCCGGCTCATGCTCGCCTAGAGATAGGAGGAAATCTTCGAGAGTCAGGTCTCTTTTACCCCGTGTGAAGGTCGAGTTAATCCCCTGTTCCTTGGCACTGGCCCAGTGGGAACAGAGGCCAAATTACGTGGATGCCCTTGTAGGGGGGTGCAAGTAGCTTTCTAGAACAGTCGAGTTACGTTGTTGGCAGCTCCAGCTGTGCTGCACATAGCTGTTCGGAACAACGAAGTTTGGATTTTTCCAGTTGACTTTTGGTTGCATATAACCATTCAGAATAGCGGAGTCATGCTATTGGCATGCTAGGTTTTAAAACTATAAATAGACCCGAGGGGATACCTTAGAAGGCATACTTACTTGTGCCCCGGTCTTCTTGCTCTTGAGGTATCCTTAGCTCGGCATTTGGCTAGTGAGGGGAAGCGCTCTAAGATCTTCCAGGTGTCTGGTGGGACCTCCACACAGTGCCCATGGGTCTGTCCCTTGATCTCTTTCCTTTATTGTTTATCTCGTGGGAGGGAATTCAGTGCGTGATCACCCCTTCCCCAAGTGTGAACTCCACAGAGACTGAATTTTCGGTTTCAACATTTTTGGAGCGGTGAGCGTGGAACATGGTCAGCACAGAAAATCTTCAGCAAGATCGGTGATTGGAGGAGAAGGGCAATATTGAGATAGGATCGTGTCGCCACCGCCTCCCCCGCTCGCCATAGTGGTGATGTTCGAGGAATTCAGTCAAGAAGTGCTCGGCCTCGTTAGATTCGCACTTGGCGTGCATGCCGAGCGCTCGACACTAGCTATCTGAGGCACCGCTGCCCCGGCTCTAGGCGAGGATTCACTGGCTCGACGGGATGGGAAGTAGATTGTAGAGGAGGGGAGAGGATGCGAGCTCCCCAGGCGAGTGCTTTTACAGGGCTCGGCGAGCGGAATTTGGTTCGGCGAGATGGGGGTGCGAGACCCTCCGGCTCACTCAGTAGGCGGAGGTAGCCCATTCAATGAGTTGGTTTCTTCTACCCCATTTTCAGAGTGGTTCAGAGAGACGGAGTTGTCTTACTACACAGGGAAGGATGACCAGGTCTAGCACATCCAGTTGTTCGAAGATGTGGTGTCGATAATGCAGATGATCGATGCCTTCAAATGCAGACTCATCGCCATCAACATCAAGGATAAGGCGAGAAAGTGGTTCCACGAGCTACCGGCCAACTCAATCTACTGCTTAGAGGACCTACTCTGGGGGTTCATTTTGAGGTTCACCATTTCCAAGAAAAGGAAGGAGTTAGAGTCCCTATTCCACTTCAAGCAGGAGGTGAACGAGACCTTAGGGAGCAACGTGGACCGGTTTCAGGAGGAGGTCACCCAGGTCCACGAGATGCCAGGACATACCCTGATGATGGACTTCACACTATGGTTGTAGCTGGGTTTACTCACTATGGAACTGAAGAGAGTGCCACCCGTCTCCTACAAGTAGATAATGGAGAGGACGACAAGGGATGTCGACGAGAAGGTGTCAAACCTTGAGTTTGCGAAGAAGTTGGCAAGGTTGGCCATGAAGGAGGAGAAGGGGCCAAGAGGTGGCCGGGGGCAGGAGGTAAGGAGAACCGAACCTTGGTGGAGGGAGAAACAACAATAATAATAACAAAAACAACAACCCAGGTGGGGGCGACAGGTGCCAAACAACCTGCTCGGTTGGAGGTAGCCGGAATGAAAGGACTAAGGTAGGCAGAGGGGTTTCCATGGAGGAGACTACCGTCAGGGGGGGGGGGGGTCAGTTCTATAATCTAGGTGGAAGGTAGGGTCAGAGGACACACCTCGCTGAGCAGCACCAAGCTATAAGCCATGCGAAGGAGGAGGGTTCAGTAGAGGAGAAGGAGGTAAGTCAGTATAGAGTTACCCTATTGTGACTTCCACCAGGAAAAGGGGCATGCTACCACCACGTGACCGGAGTTCCTCAAGATGAGAGGAAAAAGGGAGCAACAGCAGCAGGACCGCCAGGTAGTGCGGATCGAGGAAGTCCTACCTCGGGTAGAGGAGGACAGGTGCGAGGATCGGGCCAATGTGGGAGCCCAAGGAGGGATCAGAGTGATCCATGGGGTGGTTTTCATAACCCGCATTTTCTCAACATTTAAGTTATATCAGAGTAAGAGAAAATATGTGCTGTGATGCCACGCCGTGCAGAGGATAACTGCAGGCGCACAGGTAAAACCCCAAACTCTATAGTTTATATGAAATCCATAAGTTATTAAGTAAACATCCAGTTTAAATCGGATGGTCGTATCCCTCGGCATAGTGGATCAACTATTCCACGAGTAAAAGTATAGTAATATGCTGCAGAAAATACTTTGGTTATGTTGATTAACACCCTACATGAGTATAAACATCCCCAAAGGATAACTCATGACATTGAAGACCCTAGATTTATTATAAATAAATAAGTAGTTTTTACGTCATCTAGAAAATAGTATTTTAATTTTGAAAATATGAGATGTATGAAGTACAAGTAGTAATGCTTTTATAGGTGAAAATACTTAACATGCAACCTAGCATAAAACATCCCTAGAGAGCAAAAAAATAACCACAAAAAGGCAAAACTATCAACTTAGCAAAGTATTCAGCAATTCAAAAGGATACCACCAGTGGGCATCAACAAATTGACACGAACCCACTGGTCAGTATGAGTGTTTGTGCTAACAAGAAAACAACCAAGAACTACCTCTCAAGGTAGCGGAAACCTCAGCAACACTACAATCCACTAGCAAACTCCAATCCTAGCGGCTCAACCGGCTACAGCTCAAAACCCGAGGCATTCATAGAAATAACAACTCAGCAAGAAAAAAACACAAGTGGCAAACAAAATTATCAGTAAACATGGGAGTAGCAAGATTACTAATGCCAAACCTGAATAGCTGCCAAAAGAAAGCACAGCAAACTAGCTAGAGATTTAGAATGAAGAGTTAACTTATAAAGTTAAAAGGTAATGAAATTTGCACCAAGTGCGAGCTGAGTTATACTCTGGAAACAATCTGGGAGGAAAGGCAGAAACAACATAAGATTAATCCATAGGAAACAAAAATGGGGCAAAGGCTCAATAAACACATGAATCATTAACACTGTAATGCAGCCGGATATGAGTCGACACCAAACCAATCAAACCCAAATTAACAGACCCAAACATCTCAAAAATAGGACTGCGGTGGTGGCCATCTGATCCAACACAACCCAACAGCCCAAAAACGAGACCCAAACATGCTCAGGTATAATGATTCACGAAACTAAGCCAACCAAACCAACACCATATATCCAAATACCCATAAACCCAAACTCAACAAATTCAGTAGAAAACCAACTAGTCTAGCTGTAACAACACAAATTTCAGAATGGGAAAATATTGGGTGACACGGCCTGGGACACGGGCGTGTCCCAGGGCGTGTTCTGCTCGGGTTGCGCAGCTGGGCGCGTGGTCGACGAAATTCGGTCGACGAATTTTTGGGAGGTACACGCCCGTGACACGGGCGTGTCCGGGGGCGTGACCTAGGGTGTGTTCTCCCTTGGTCGACACCAGAGTTTTGGTCGACGAACTGCGCTCGACGATCGTCGAGTATGGGGTACACGGCCTATGACACGGGCGTGTCACAGGGCGTGTCCCGTTGTGTCGAGAGGTCGACACTTTTCTCTCGAGTAGGTGGAAAAGTACTCGAGTAGGGGGGGTGACATGGGCGTGTCATCCCTGTGACACGGGCGTTTCCTATCTGGGTACTCGAGTAGTTGGTTTTCTCTCGAGTAAGTCCTCTCGAGTAGGTCTCGAGTGGGTTACATGCCCCATATTACGGGCGTGACTAGGTTGACACGGGCATGACATGGGCGTGTCACCATGTCATAGATAAGTCAGAATGAGTCGGTTCGTCTACCGCTTAAGGTACATGCCCTGTGATACGGGCGTGTCACAGGGCGTGTCGAGGCCAAAAGATGATTTTTCAGAGATTTTGTCGCCATTCCTTTCCCTATCTTGAAAGACAGGGCTAGGCTTTATCTAGGTGCTTATATGGCTGAGAACTGAGAGCATTCCCCTTTATCTTCAGCTTCTTCTTCTCCATCTCAATTTAAGAGAGAGAAAGAGAAAGGGAGAGCAAGGGAAGAGAAGGAGAAAGCAAGCCAGCTGCTGGAGGAGCTGCGGAGTGCGGATTGAAGATCTGAGAACGGATTTGTGCAGGCAAAGACGAGGCGGTGACTTCCATACAGCTACCTCATGGTGCCGAAGCGACCTTCACGGGTAACGATCTCCTTCTTGGACATCGAAGTCCTCCCTTTATGCATGTGCGTGGAATCCTCCACTAAGAGGTGGATTTCAGAAGTGATTCCTTGGTTGAATTTGCATATAGAGTCGGAAGTGTGGAGTACGGCATTAGCATGCTTTGTGAAGCCCATCTGGACGGGTAGTCTGGATTGGTGATGATCATGGGTAAACCGGAGAAGACTTCGTGGATTTGATGTTGTGAAAGGTTTATGCTTTGATTGAATGGTTGTGTATGGATTAATGAATATTGGTTATGGATGTATGGAGGCTTTGCTAAAGCTCCTGGTTATGTTGAGAGATCAATGGTTAGCATGGCTGGGGGAAACCTGTTATAAACCTGACATGTTACACCACATGGTGTGGGTTGATCTGTATTAGTGAGGTTCGATGGGTGGCAATGTTTGGGAGGAAGTGAGGTGGACCCTACTTGCTGCACTACATAGTGTGGGTCGATCGGATATAGGTGAGGGGTCAATGGGTGGTAATTTCAGGGGAACCTCGATAGACCTGGCTGCCACACCACATGGTGTGGATCAATCTGCTCTGGTTGTTTGTGAATGCTGCGAGGGAGCACCTCTGAGTGGTATGGAGGAGATGTCGCCAATAGTGAGATTGGTGGACTAGGATTGAACCGCCAAACCAACAAGTGAAGAGCCTCGATCAGCGGTGTATGACTGGTATATCTGGTACATCCAGAAGGTGCCCTGAGTGCACGGAGCGTCCGGTGGAGACCGACGTTTGTGATATGGACTGTGATTGATATATTGATAGAAATGATGATGGCTATGCATACAGGGAAGGAACCACTGCCCCGGGTAAGGTGTAGGGTCGTTATATGTGGTCAGCTAATGCTGACCGTTACTTTGTTTTCTGTTTGGATTGGATGGCTAATTGCAGGTGCTGTGTAACACCCCCTATCCATCACATAGCATATAGCAGTAGGTCCGGCCGGGGCCCGACGTCGTATGCCACAGACAGACCGGGTGGTTACTCATGGAAACCATCCAACCAATCAACGTCCTACACAGAGCATTCTAGCGGAAGCAGATTAATAAGAGTTGCAAATAAGAACCCAACACTAAAGCATGAATGTCCACTAATCCAAAATAGGAATGTAATACAAATACCAACATTAACCTTAAGGCCTTACAAAATATTTCACTTGATATTACATGATTTACAAACTACGGCACGCAGGCCGGTCATACATGAATAAAACAGTAAACACTTCTAAATAGGCCTTTGAGGGCCGACTTCGCACTTGGGCTTTAGCCCGCTATTGACCGCTTGGTCCAGCAGCACCTGCAAACAATAAACCACCGCACGGTGGCAAAACAAGGCAACGGTCAGCAATGCTGACCAAATTATAACGATCCCGCCCCCAGCTCGGGGCGGCGATGCTCCTTCCTTGCATTTCATTAGCATAAGCGAGCAATATAACAACTCAATGCATCACAGGCGTTGGCACGCATGGCCACACGCCCCGTGCTCTCAGGGCACATTCTCGGTCATCGCAGTCTAAGCCGTTAACTCACCACCATCTCCAGGACGACAATAACTCGTGAGCAAAATGGTCTTTTAGGCAGACGTTACGACACTTTAATGTCATCAACAGCCTATGTCATGACACTTTAATGTCATCGACAGAAGACTCGACCTCTATGCCCTCGGCATAACGCAAGAACGGTTCCCACTCAACCCGTTGCTCACTTGCCACGACACTTAAATATCATCGGCACGGGTTAAGTTTCCCCAAAGCCCGTGAATCGAACGCACGATGTTACATAACCCAGTTATGTACTAATTGGCACCTAGGCCCAGTTATGTTGCAAATAAGGAGAGCTACTCATGCTCAAGAAGAGAATCGTTACTCTAGCATTCCTCTTTGGCACCATGGAAAAGTAAGCGAATGAAGAGCACCGCACTAGCTTTGCCTCCGTGGATCCGGAGTCGGCTCGTGATTTGGAGCTTCGAAGCTCCTCCAATGGCTGGATCTAGCTCCTTCTTCCTTCCTTGGCTCTCCTCTCTCTCTAAGCTTTTAGAAAGATAATAACTTATGAAAAGTGATGGTTTCTAAGTCCAATCCCGGGTATATCCCTTCAGGAACAACCCCCAGCCGTTGGATCATCAATTAAAGAAATGAACGGCTTTGATTCGGGACTGAAATGCCCAATCTGGATCGCACACGGCCTGGCACACGCCCGTGTCCAGGGCCGTGTGCCTCATTCGCCGTCAAAATCGACTCGCATGGAATAACACACGGGTATCGAACACGCTCGTGTTCGACCTGACACGCCCGTGTTCCACCTGACACGGCCGTGTACCCCCATCATTTTTCCCCGAAAACAACCCGAGCACTGCACGGGTTCTAGGACACGCTCGTGTCCTTGCCCGTGTCACATCGACACGCCTGGGCTCCCGGCCGTGTACATGGTCTCGACACTCAACGCTTCGTCGAGCGAAGATCGTGGACCTGATGACACGGCCTTGGACACTCCCGTGTCCTAGGCCGTGTGTCTTGTCTCGACACAATGTCGAGACCAAAGTATCAACTTCACGGGCTAAGTGTCGACACGTGTCGACACGCCTTGCGACACGCCCGTTTCGCAGGCCGTGTACCATGTCTCGACACTTCGTCGAACGCAGAGTGTCGACTTCACGGGCTAAGTGTCGACACGGGTCGACACACCCTGCGACACGCCCGTGTCGCAGGCCCTGTGCCCAGTCTCGACACAATGTCGAGACCAAAGTGTCGACTTCCCGGCTCAGTGTCGACACAAGCTTGACACGCCCTGGGACACGCCCTGGGACACGCCCGTGTCCCAGGTCGTGTGCCTGCAACCAGAACCCAAAACTGGCCCAAAATATCCCCCGTCGCTCCTTTGAGTTTCTGGGCGTTACATGCTGCTGCTTGAATTGAAATGAGCGAAATGGAGGCTTGCTGCTACAGGCCATTGAAGGCCATGCGAATTGTGGTTGGATTTCATGTGTGGCCGGCCTGCGTGCCGATGTACGAAAATGTATTTGTATAAAGAGAAACCTGTAAGGCCTTAAGGCCAGTGTGTGTGAGTTGTATACATTCCTGGTTTTGATATATAAATGTGGCATTTATATAGGAGTGGACATTCTCTGAGTTGAGTTCATGGTAACTGAAAATGCTGCACTAGAATGTTTTGAGATAGGATGCACGTAGATTTTGATTTCCACAAGTAATTCTGCCGCTTATCTTTGACATATGGTGTGGGGCCCCGGCCGGACCCACCATTATATGCCATATGACGAGTGGGCGCGTTACAAAGTGGTATCAGAGCCAGGTTTAGATTGTTTGGGAGGTAGAACCTAATTGAACTCACAAATGTCCACTAGGAATGTATTTCCTGCACGTAAGGGGCATGAGTGTGTAGTCAATATATAATTACCATTATGCTAGGGCGATTAATGGTATTTTGTACATTGCTAGGTGGCGAGGAGTGGTGCTGGGCAGTCGGAGCCCTAGCGATTGGATGAGAGTGCAGCACCCATTGAAGCGCCTACGCCTCCTTCAGCGGAGACCATACGGGTGGTGACGGAGACAGTGCTTGCGGTATTACGGGCACAACCTACTAGATAGGCAAGGCCTGCAGGAATACCATTACAGACTGGTGCACGACAAGAGCATGCTGCAACTGTGGTGTAGGAGCAAGCAATAGACGAGTCATTGAAAAGCTTTATGGAGTTTCATCCACCTATGTTTGGTGGAGCACGTTCTCCAACGCAGGCTGTGATTGGTTGGCTCGAGTAAAGAGGATCCTGACTGCAATCAGGACGACAGAGGAGCAAAAAGTGACGTTAGCCACTTTTCTGTTGGAAGGAGATGCGAGACTGTGGTGGGACGAGATGGAGGTGCATCACTTGGCAGGTCGTGGATTAGCGGAGGTTTCAATGGATGAATTCTCCCGATTGCTTTTAGCCAAGTATTTGTCAGTGTCGCAAAGGATTGCGATGGAAAATGAGTTTCAATGCCTGGTGTAGGGTGAGGCAGATATTGATACGTACCTGTATGAGTATACCAGACTGGGGAGATATGCGGGGTCTACCTTCACGGAGGAAGCACGAAAGATGAATCGCTTTTATGAGGGACTGCGGGATGAGTTGAGGTTGGTTCTCCCGAGTTCAGTGAACCAAATATTCCAAGCGTTGGTCGATACGGCCCGTGCTTTGGAAAAAGATTTGAAGCGGGCACAAGAAAAGAAGAGGTTGGTAGTAGAAAAGCCAGAATTCAAAGTACCACAATCGGAGCAGTCGGAGTTCAGAAGGCGAGAGATGAAAAAGTTTAGACCTGCTGAATCAGCTCCGTCGACTGTTTCTTCGGGGGAAACTTACGTACAGTGCAATTGGTGAAATTCATCCTCGAGTGTTTAATTTGGCTCTTACGCGAGAAATGCAAAATCGAGAGGCTGAGCGGAAGTAAGGATAGTGACTTTTCTCACTTTGATGGTGTGCATCTTGTATATATATGTTATGATAGTAATGTGAACCCTTTACATATATGTGATATGTTATGATGTATATTGACAATGTGGTGCAAATGCAGTGATCGATTGATTATGATACATGTATATACTGTTTGAGGGTATAATGTTTGTGGCTAGAGATCACTAGCTAACACTGTGGATTCTTTGGCATATGTGGAGGTTTAGTACAAAAGTTGTTGTAACATATGAGTTTGATGTCATAACGGTTTAGTTATTGTTTTCTGTGCAATTTCGTGGACAAAATGTTTTAAAGGAGGGGAGGGTTGTAATAGCCCAAATTTCAGAATGGGAAAATATTGGGTGACACGGCCTGGGACACGGGCATGTCCCAGGGCATGTCCTGCTCGGGTTGCGTAGCTGGGCGCGTGGTCAACGAAATTCTTTCGACGAATTTTCGGGGGGTACATCCTCGTGACACGGGCGTGTCAGGGGGTGTAACCTAGGGTGTGTCCTCCCTTGGTCGACACCAGAGTTTTGGTCGACGAACTGCGCTCGACGATCGTCGAGTATGGAGTACACAGCCTGTGACACAGGCGTGTCACAGGGCGCGTCCCGTTGTGTCGAGAGGTCGACACTTTTCTCTCGAGTACGTGCAAAAGCACTCGAGTAGGGGGGGTGACACGGGCGTGTCATCCCTGTGACATGGGCGTGTCCTATCTGGGTACTCGAGTAGTTGGTTTTCTCTCGAGTAAGTCCTCTCGAGTAGGTCTCGAGTGGGTTACACGCCCCGTGTCACGGGTTTGACTAGGCTGACACGGGCGTGACATGGGCGTGTCACCTTGTCGTAGATAAGTCAGAATGAGTCGGTTCGTGTACCGCTTAAGGTACACGCCCTGTGACACGGGCGTGTCGAGGCAAAAAGATGATTTTTCAGAGATTTTGTGGCCATTCCTTTCCCTATCCTGAATCCAAGGGCTGGGCTCTGTCCAGGTGCTTATATGGCCGAGAACTGAGAGCATTCCCCTTTATCTTCAGCTTCTTCTTCTCCATCTCATTTCAAGAGAGATAAAGAGAAAGGGAGGGCAAGGGAAGAGAAGGAGAAAGCAAGCCAGCTGCTGGAGGAGCTACAAAGTGAGGATTGAAGATCTGAGAATGGATTCGTGACGACAAAGCCGAGGCGGTGACTTCCATCCGGCTACTTCATGGAGCCGAAACGATCTTCAAGGGTAACAATCTCCTTCTTGGACATCGAAGTCCTCTCTTTATGCATGTGCATGGAATCCTCCACCAAGAGGTGGATTTCAGAATTGATTCGTTGGTTTAATTTGTATCTAGAGCCGAAAGTGTGGAGTATGACATAGGCATGCTGTGTGAGCCCATCTGGATGGGTAGTCTGGATTGGTGATGATCATGGGTAAACCAGAGAAGACTCAGTGGATTTGATGCTCTGAAAGGTTTATTCTTTGATTGAATGGTTGTGTATGGATGAATGAATATTGTTTATGGTTGTATGGAGTCTTTGGTTAAGCTCATGGTTATGTTGAGAGATCAATGGGTAGCATGGCTGGGGGAAATGTGTAATGAACCTGGCATGTTACACCACATGGTGTGGGTTGATCTGTATTAGTGAGGATCGATGGGTGGCAATGTTTGGGAGGAAGTGAGTTGGACCCTACTTGCTGCACCACATAGTGTTGGTCGATCGAATATAGGTGAGGGTTCGATGGGTGGCAATGCCAGGGGAGCCTCGATATACCAGGCTGTCACACCACATGGTGTCGGTCGATCTGCTCTGGTTGTTTGTGAATGCTGCGAGGTAGTACCTCTGAGTGGTATGGACGGGATGTTGCCAATAGTGAGATTGGTGGACTAGGATTGAACCGCCCAACCAACAAGTGAAGAGCCTCGATATGCGGTGTATGACTAGTATATCTGGTACATCAAGAAGGTGCCCTAAGTGCACGGAGCGTCCAGTGGAGACCGGCGTTTCTGATATGTACTGTGATTGATAGATTTATAGAAATGATGATGGCTATGCATACTGGGAAGGAACAACTGCCCCGGGTAAGGGTTAAAGTCGTTATAAGTGGTCAGCTAATGCTGACCGTTACTTTGTTTTCTGTTTGGATTGGATGGCTAATTTCAGGTGCTACTGCTTGAATTGAAATGAGCGGAATGGAGGCTTGCTGCTACAGGCCCTTGAAGGTCGTGCGAATCATGGTTGGATTTCATGTATGGTCGACCTGCGTGTCGATGTATGAAAATATATTTGTGTAAAGAGAAACTTGTAAGGCCTTAAGGCCAGTGTGCGTGAGTTGATACATTCCTGGTTTTGATATATAAATGTGGCATTTATATAGGAGTGGACATTCTCTGAGTTGAGTTCATGGTAACTGAAAATGCTGTGCTAGAATGTTTTGAGATTGGATGCGAGTAGATTTTGATTTCCACAAGTAATTCCGCCGCTTGTCTATGATATATGGCATGGGGAGCCGGTCGGAGCCATCGTTATATGTCATGTGACGAGTGGGGGTGTTACACTAGCTTTGCAAGATTAAGACTTAGTGATACATGTCAAATCGGTGGAAGGACACAAAGCTAAGGCAAAAACATAGAGTACACTCGACGCCGCGTCGAGTGCAGTCATTGCACGCGACGCCACAACTCAGTAAACTCAACGCTTAAACACAGCAGCAAAAAGCAGACGATGGCGTTGAGTGAATTCAGCTCACTCAATGCTTAAACACTTAGCTGCCAAAAACAGATGACTGCGTTGAGTGAGTTTAGCTCGCCCAAGGCTGTCGACTCTATAACACTTAGATTTGTAGAGACAAAGCGATGATGTTGAGTGAGTTAAGCTCACTCGATGCAATAAACACTTTTACTTAACTTGCTGAAAAAAAGTGACGACATTGAGTGAGCGAGCTAAGCTCCCTCAACGCTGTCAATGCTTTTACACTTAGACTCTAAGATTTCTTGATGGCATCGAGTGTATACAACACAATCAACGACGCATTGAGTGTAGGTAGCACAAATAATGCCTTTTGACTTAGCGTCAAATTATAATGGCATTGAGTGTAAGCAACAAACTCAACGCCGCGTTGAGTGCACTCAACGCTGCGTTGAGTGCACTCAACGCACTAAATGCTTTTACACTTAGCATCACAGACCTCACAACAAGGCGTTAAGTGTATTCATCACACTCAACGCCATGTTGAGTGCACTCAACACACTCAATGCTTTTGGACTTAGGCTTTAAACTAGATTCAGTGCTAAGGCTACACTCAACGCCCAAGGGCTATACTCAACGCCTAGGGCTATACTCAACGAATCTTGCTCCGTTCGACGAATTGGATCAGCTCGACCAACTCCGTTCTATGATTTGCAATTTTTTCGTCGAACTTTGTTCGACGAATTTCCTCTGTTCATCGAAATCCGTTTGACAAATTAGCTTCAATTCGACGAACGTTGACCACTCCAAACTGACAACTACTCCAATAAACTAATACATTGAATGATATGATTGTTGAACTTGGCCGGAAAAATAATACCATAAAGCTGATTCGCAAAAGCCAGATATAACCCTATTCCCAAAAACTACTACAAAAGGAAGAACAATATGAAATATATACAGGAAAAAACAAGCTTGGCAAGGGGAAGAAGTCAGCACTTGCCTCAAATCGCCAATCCAGCCACGTAAATGCTCCTGAAACTTCTGGAGCAACACTTGCTGAAACTTTTGAGGATGAAAGAGGGTCTAAACCACCTACCTAGACGTCTAAAAATCCAAGAGATTGGAAAAGATTACCGTAGAAACGTAGATCTAGGCAAGATCTACACAGATCCACTCTCCAAAGAAGAAATTGAGCACCAAAACTACAGAAATCGGCGGTCGAAGGCTTTGAAAGTCCGCCACTCTCATTCTTCCGCAACAAGCTGACGGTTTCACGAGGGAGACAAATGAATAGGGTTTGAAGTGATGGGTTCTATTTATACTGCTTTTATCCGATTATTTTATCATAGAATAACATAATTAATTAAATAAAACGTCAAAACGACCCGAAAACCAAACTTACCCGAAATTTTATGAAAATTGCAGCGTAACTAAATACCAATGCTACGAACCCAATGGTGCATTTGAAATTAAGATTCGATGAACCAAACTCAAGTAAACACTTCCCGAAGTCAAAACATAAGCATTCATAATGACGCTCCACCGAGTCACCAAAACAGACACGCCTCGCTAGGGAATCTTGCAAACTGGCTAAACCTAGCTACACACACGGAAAACCTAAGAGCTAAAACCACTCTCTAATAATGAAAAATGCCGAAAATGCGTCAATGTAACGCCCTGACATCATATACACGCCAGATAATGAATTAAACTAAATATCCAAAAATCAGGGTTGTTACAGTCACTCCCCCTAAACAGAAGTTTCGTCACGAAACTTTACGGACCAAAAGATTCCACAAAGAGAATATAATCAAAGATTATAGAAGGGGAAATACATACCATAAAAAAACTAGGAGAATAGATGAGGATGAACCTCCCTCATCGCTGACTCCAACTCCCATGTGGTGCTTTCAACATCCTGGTTTTGCCAAAAAACTTTAACCATTGGTATGGTTTTCCTTTACAACACTCGATTTTGAGTATCCAGAATGCGGATAGGCATCTTAATATAGGAAATATTGGGCTCCAACTGGGGCACAACATCAAGAATCTGTCGGTCGCTGAGCACACATTTCCCCAACTGGCTCACATGAAACACATCATGCACACCTGGGAAATTTGTGGGCAACTCCAGCCTATAAGTTGATACATCAATACGCTCAACAACATTAAAAGGTCCCACATACCTCGGGTCCAACTTATGATTCTTTCCAAACATTTTAACTCCAGACATCGAGAAAACTTTGAGAAACACCAAGTCCCCTATAACAATCTCCAAATCAGAACTATGCCGATTGGCTTTCTTCTCATACTTTTCCTGCACTATCCGAAGCTTTTCCCAAATAATCTTCACAGAAACATCCATTTCTTCTAACGCTTCAGGACCCAACAATGGTTTCTCGCCAACCTCGGCCCAAAACAAAGGTGTTCTTCATCGCCTCCCATACAAGGCATCAAACGGGGCCATCTACAAACTTTTTGATAACTATTATTGTATGCAAACTCCATCAATCTGAGTCGCTCATCCCACGCTCCTCCATGGTCCAAAATGTAACATCTGATTGTATCCTCCAAGATCTGCTTCAATCTTTCTTTTTGACCGTTTATCTGCGGATGATAGGCTGTGGAATACCGCAGATCGGTACCCAAACCCTACTGTAAAATCTTCTAAAAGCGAGACATAAACCTGGAGTCTCGATCTGATACAATACTAATTGGCACTCCATGTAATCTAATGACTTCATATAAATATAGCTCAGCTATCTTATTTATGGGATAATCAATCTTAAAAGGCATGAAGTGAGCACTCTTTGTTAATCTATCAACAATAACCCCGACTGAATCATCTCCTCGGGGAGATCTTTGTAATCCAGTAATGAAATCCATTGAGGTACTCTCTCACTTCTAACTCAGGATTTCCAAGGGCGTTAGCTTGCCACCAGGTCTGCCATAATCGGCCTTTACTCGCACGTAAAACAATCGGAAACGAAATTCGCTATATCACCTTTCATTCTGAACCACAAGGTGATCTGCTTCAAATCTCCGTACATCTTAGTTGAACCTGGGTGGTAGGCAACACTAGAACCATGAGCCTCACTGCACAACTTAACACGAATATCTTCAACATCAGGGATTTAAAATCTACTGCGGTACTTCAAGGTACCCGCATCATCGATCGAAAAATCTGGAAACTCTCCTTTCTCAGTGCTCTTGTAAAGGTGGAACATCTCAGGGTCATCCATCTAATGCAATCTTGTGAGTGCAATCCATGAAGGCTCAGCTACCTCCAAACTTCTAGAAGAGTTAAAACTCACAACAGAAATACCCATCAAGAGAAATTCTTCTACCAGTGGCTCCACAGAAAGATTAAAAACTTTCCTCGTCTTTCTACTCAGAGCGTCAGCTACCACATTAGCTTTGCCCAAATGGTACTGGATATCAACATCATAATTAGCAACAGACTCTAACCATCTTCGCTGGCATAGATTCAACTCCCTTTGAGTGAAAACGTACTTTAAACTTTTATGATCGCTATAAATCTTGCATATTGCACCATATAGCAAGTTCCTCCTTTAGGGAATAAATCACTCTTGCGAACTCCAAATCATGTGTAGGGTAGTTCTTTTCTTGTACCTTTAGCTGTCTCGACCCATACGCAATTATCTTGTCTTCCTGCATCAGTACACAACCCAGACCAACATGCGATGCTCCTACATACACCGCATATTCCAACCCTTCAGTAGGCAGAGACAAAACTGGAGCAGTGAAGAATTTCTTCTTTAATTCCTGGAAAGCCTCCTCGCACTTATCACTCCAAATGAAAGCTGCGTTTTTCTGCGTCAGTTTAGTCAAAGGCGCAGATAACATAGAGAAACCCTCTACAAAGCTTCTATAATAGCCAGCCAACCCTAGGAAGCTCCTTATCTCCTTGGGGGTGGTGGGCCTTTTCCAATCCATAACAACAGTTACCTTCTCTGGGTCAACTAAAATTCCATCATTATTTACCACATGACCCAAGAAAGAAACCTGAGGAAACCAAAACTCACACATACTTAGCTTGGCATACAACTTATGCTCCCTCAAGGTAGATAAAACTAAACGCAAGTACTGGGCATGCTCAACAGCACCGTGGGAATACACCAAAACATCATCTATAAACACGACCACGAAACAGTCCAGAAAATCCTTGAACACGTGGTTCATCATATCCATAAAGGCAGAGGTAGCATTGGTCAAACCAAAGGACATTACCAAAAACTCAAAATTCCCAAGCCGCAAACAGAAAGCAGTCCGTGGAATATCTGCCTCACGAATCCTAAACTAGTGGTATCCTGAATGAAGATTGATCTTTGAAAACACAGAGCTACCACGCAACTGATTAAACAGGCCATCAATCCTAGACACGGGATATCTATTCTTAATGGTGACTTTATTTAGCTCTCTATAGTCAATACACAGTCTCATTGATCCATCCTTTTTCTTTACAAACAAGACAGGAGCACCCCAAGGTGAAGAACTCGGCCTAATAAAACCATTCAGGAGCAACTCATCAAACTGAGTACACAACTCCTCCAACTTATGCAGGTCCATCTGGTACGACGTCATAGCAATAGGACGGGAACCTAACTCCAGATCTGTGACAAACTCCACATCCCCCTTAGGTGGAAGAGAGGAAGATTAGCTGGATAAATATCTGAAAACTCACGCACCACCGAAATATCCTCTACACGTGACAAGCTAACAACGGTTTCCAAAACTGATACCAAAAAAGCAAAACACCCGGAATTTACTAGCTTCCCAGCACGTACCGCAGATATAATTGGATAAACTTGGTGAGAAAAACCATAAACACTCCTGGGTTGACCGTTGTCCATCTTGAAGTCCAAGCGCTTAAACTTGCATTGGATAACCGCATCATATTTGGACAACCAATCCATGCCTAAGATCCCATCAAAATCTTCCAGGTCTATCATCTTTAAATCAGCAACTGCTAGAAAATTGCCTAACAAAATCGGAAAACTATAGATACCCTGGTCCGACACCACCGAATCACCCGAAGGAAACTTGACTTGAAACGCATCGCCGACTTGATCGAGAGTCAAACGATGAAGCTCAACAAAGTCCCTAGCCACAAATGAGTGGGTAGCACTGGAATCAAAGAGAACATGAGCCCAACGGTTCTTTACTTTAAATTTCCCTATAAAAATGCTTACATAACAAATTAAACTACCTCGAAACTACATCTACAAGCTTAACATAAAGAAAACCAGGTCAAAAACTAATTCGAAATAACTTGGGTAGAAGTCTGGGCCTCCTCCAGAGACAGCACATTCAACTTTCCCTTCCCTTTGTCTACATGCTGTGGTGGTGGCAAGGCTCGAAGAGGAACTAGCAGCAGCGCAGGCTGAGACTGCAGGCACTTTGACTTGACGTGACCTTTCTATCCACACTGAAAGCGAATTCTAACCGTATCCCAACTGTGGGAATCATCATGACCCTTCCATTTGCATGAGGTACAAACCAAATCTCCTTTAAGAGCACCCTGGATCACAAGTGTATAACCCCGTATCCGACGAGTGGGGTCGCCAGGAACCAGATCGGCCAGTTAAGACCACCCAGGCCCCAGGCGAGCTCGGCAGGGAGATCTGAAGACCAATCTCGGCATTAGTCGACCCCGAGCTCGGCATTCGCCAAGTTAATCCCGAGTTTCATCGAGCTGAGCTTGACTAATGGAGGCGAATCGAAGGACGAGCATAGTGGCCCAGCTCGCACTCGCCCTAAGGAGCTCGACAGACAGCAGGCGAGTAGGATCTTTAGGGGTGGCCGAGCTCCTCAGCTCGCCCATGTCTATGAGGTATTTCTTTTACTATTTTGCCCTCGCTGGCCTGCCCATTGCCTTTTAGAACAGCGAAGTTACGCTATTGGCAGTCCAACTTTTACTGCACATAGCCATTCAGAACAGCGTAAGTTGGCTATTTGCAGGCCGTTTTCAGAAATCTATAAATAGGACCTAAGGGGTACCTCAGAATGCATGCTTCTTGTGCCCCCTTGCTCTATCTCTCAAGCATTTTTTGATTATACCTTAGCTCGCCATTGTCTAAGCAGGAGAAGCACTCTAAGATCTTCTAGGTGTGTGGTGGGTCCTCCCGCCCAGCCCTTGGGTCAGTTCTTCTTTGCTTCGTTTGTTGTTTTGCTTACAGGAGAGAAGTAGGTGCGCGATCACCCCTTCTCCACGGGTGATCTCCACAAGTGACCAAATTTTCGGTTTCAACAGCAAGGACCCGCTCCTGTTTCTAAGCCCCTATCCTCTTGAAACATTTCTCGAACGGGTGGCATGGCCGGCCATAGAAACTACATATTTATTTGCTCCTCTTTCTCGAGGCAGCACCAGATTCCTAGGAACTCTTACTCTCACTAGTCTTCCTCTTATCCTTTCTCATTTATTGTCCTCGGTTCTTGGCATTGTCAATTGCCTCAACCGTAAGAGCTACTTCGACTACTTTAGCATAACTCTTCGATCTATAAGCACTTGCCAATTTTTCGATGTCACTCTTCAAAACACCCAAAAATGTTTGACTCTGCTGTCTTCAAAAACTACTAAATCCCGGGCAAACCGGCTCATCTTGCTAAACTCCACCTCATACTCACTCACTGTGAGTTGCCTCTGCTTTAAGTGCAGGGAATCATTTAACAAATGGTCTCGCTCGACCGATGACAGAAACTTCTTCATCAAAAGCTCCTTGAAGACTTCCTAAGAACATCCATCCTTCAAGTTTTCCTTCTCCCTTAGCCACCAACTCTTTGCCAAACCTTTGAACTGGTAGGCAGTGACCATTACTTTCTGGTCTGCTAAAACTCTAGAATAAGGGAAGATCTCCTTGATGGTTATAATCCAGTCATCCAAAGTCATGAAGTCTGCCCTACCATCATAGGTAGGGGGTCCTAATCGTTGGAAGTGCGAGATGAAGTTCATCTCTGGTGGCAACACAGCTGTGGACACTAAAGGAGCAGGAGGAACTGCAACACCTTGACCCACGGCTGGGTCCTAAACTCTAAGTGGTTGTCCTGCAGTGACAGTCAACAAGGCTTGGATCTGCGACTGCATCTCCAACATTTGCCTAGATAAAGCTTCATTGCTCTGTCGCAATCCTTCTATCATGACCTCATTCTAAGCACCAGTCGACTCGCCCTATGAATGGGGAGTCAACCTTGTCATCGGACTTCTCGACATTCTAATAATTACAACAAGTAATTAGTCAAAACCTAGCTTAACCACTAGAACTAGACAACCTAGTACAGACAAAATATACATAAATACTTGCTCTTGCTGCTAACTTGCTATGGGAATTTTATAAATGATGAAATGCTTAAACCTAGGATGATATACCATCATCCTATTAATTATTGTGCAAAGTCCAAGAATACATGAATTTGTATTCTTTGACTCAAAAAATGTGTGTACATATGTCATCATATAAATCTTTAGCTTGGCACATGTGCAAATGATATGTTATGTTATGCATGATGTGCTATGCATTCTAAAAAGTCCTTAATGCATGTTATGAGCGGCGTACACATGAAATATTATGCATCCCATACTACATAATATCGAATGTAACAAAATAGTAAAACATGCTAATGGGCACCCATGTGATGATGGTTATACATCCCATACTACATAACCATCACATGTTGCCACCTATGGTGGATCTATATACAAACACATTTTATGCATCTCATACTACATAATATGCTCCATATACTTCTTATCATGCTATGAGTGTAGTGTTCATGCCTCGGCCAAGACGTACTGATGACACATCAGTGTGTGTCTGAAATGACATTAGACAACTAACACTAAGAATAGAAGGTTGCTCGACCAATTGTCAAATATCATCTCTCTGATACCAACTGTCACAACCCATATTTTCTCAACATTTAAGTTATATCAGAGTAAGAGAAAATACGCACCGTGATGCCACGACGTGCAGGTGTTAACTGCAAGCGCTCATGCAAAACTCCAAACTCTACAGTTTATATGAAATCCATAAGTTATTAAGTAAAAATCCAGTTTAAATTGGATGGTCGTATCCCTCGGCACAGTGGATCAACTAGTCCATGAGTAAAAGTATAGTAATACACTGCGGAAAATACTTTGGTTATGTTGATTAACACCCTACATGAGTATAAACATCCCCAAAGGACAACTCATGGCATGCAAGACTATAGATTTATTATAAATATAGAAAAAGTCTTTACGTTAGCTAGAAAATAGTATTTTAATTTTGGAAATATGAGATGTATGAAGTACAAGTAGTAATACTTTTATATGTGAAAATACCTAACATGCAACCTAACATAAAACATTTCCAGAGAGCAAAAAAAAAAAATAACCACAAAAGGTAAAACTAGCTGCTTAGCAAAGTATTCAGCAATAGCATAGCAAAGTATTCAGTAATTCAAAAGGAAACCACCAATGGATGTCAACAAACTAACAGGAATCCACTAGTCAGTATGAGTGTCTGTAATAACAATAAAAGAACTAAGAACTACCTCTAAAGGTAGAGGAAACCTCAGCAACACTGAAATCCATTAGCAAACTCCAAACCTAGCCGCTCAACTTGCTACAGCTCAGAACCTGAGGTATTCAAAGAAAAAACACCTCAACAAGAAAAAACACAAGTGGCAATCAAAACTGTCAGAAAAAAAGAGAGTAGCAAGATTACTAATCCCAAACATGAATAGCTATCAAAAGAAAGAACACCAAACTAACTAGATATTTATAACGAAGAGTTAACTTATAAAGTTAAAAGGTAATGAAATTTGCACCATGTGCGAACGGAGTTATACTGCGGAAACAGTCTGTGAGGAAAGGCAAAAACAACATAAGATTAATCCATATGACAAAAAATGGGGCAAAGGCTCAATAAACACGTGATTAATTGACACCATAACACAACCAAATCTGAGTCGGGACCAAACTGATCAAACCCGAACTAACAGATCCAAACCTCTCAAAAACGGGATTGTGGTGGTGGCCATCTGATCCAACACAACCCAACAGCCCAAAAACGAGACCAAAACATGCCCGAGTGTAATGTTTCACTAAACTAAGCCAACCAAACCAACCCCATATATCCAAATGCCCATAAACCCAAACTCAACAAATTCAGCAGAAAACTGACGAGTCTAGAGTGGCAAGACTAAGCTTTAGTGATACACGTCAAATCGGTGAAAGGACACAAAGCTAAGGCAAAAGCGTCGAGTACACTAGACACCCCGTCGAGTACACTCGACGCCCCATCGAGTGCATTCAACGCACTCGATGCCACAACTCAGCACACTCAATGCTTAAACCCAACAGCAAGAATCAGATGATGGGGTTGAGTGAGTTCAACTCACTCAATGCTTAAAAACTTAGATACAAAAAACATATAACGGCGTTGAGTGAGTTCAGCTCACTCAATGGTATCGACTCTATAACACTTAGATTTGCAGAGACAAAGCGACGGTGTTGAGTGAGTTCGGCTCACTGAACGCTGTCGACACTTTTACTTAACTTGCCAAAAAAAGTGACGGCATAACGCTGTCAATGCTTTTACACTTCGAATCCAAGATTTCCTGATGGCATCGAGTGTATACAGCACACTCAATGACGTGTTGAGTGTAGGTAGCACACTCAATGCCTTTTGACTTTGCGTGAAATTGTGATGGCGTTAAGTGTATGCAGCACACTCAATGCTACATTGAGTGCACTCAACGCACTAAATGCTTTTACACTTAGTGTCGCAGACCTCACAGCAAGGCATTGAGTGTATTCATCACAATCAATGTCGCGTTGAGTGCACTCAACACACTCAATGCTTTTGGCCTTAGGATTGAAATTGGATTCAGTGCTAAGGCTACACTCAAAGACTAAGGGCTATACTGAACGGCTAGGGCTATACTCAACGAATCTTTCTCCGTTCGGCAAATTGGCTCAGCTAGACGAACTCCGTTGGATGATTTGCGATAGATTCGTCGAACTCCTTTCGATGAATTTCCTCTGTTCGTCGAACTCTGTTCGACGAATTAGCTTCAATTCGACGAATGTTGACCACTCCAAATCGACAACTACACCAAGAAACTAATACATTGAATGATATGATTGTTGAACTTGGACAGAAAAATAATACTATAAAGCTGATCGGCAAAGGCCAAATCTAACCCAATTCCCAAAAACTACTACAAAAGGAAGAACAGTATGGAATATATACAGGAAAAGACAAGCTTGGCAAGGGGAAGAAGTCACCACTTCCCTCAAATCGCCAATCCAGCCACATAAATGCTCCTGAAACTTCCCGAGCAACACTTCCTGAAACTGTTCAGAACAAAATAGGTTCGAAACCGCCTACCTAAACCTCTAAAAATCCAAGAAACTGGGAAATCTTACGGTAGAAACGTAGATCTAGGCGAGATCTACCCGGATTCACTCTCCAAAGAAGAAATCGACCACCAAAACTCCAGAATCGGCGGTCGCAGGCTTTGGAAAGTCCTCCGCTCTCGTTCTTCCGCAACAAGCCGACGGTTTCACGAGGGAGACAAATGAATAGGGTTTGAAGCGAGGGGTTCTATTTATACTGCTTTTATCCGATTATTTTATTATAGGATGACAAAATTAATTAAATAAAACATCAAAACGACCCGAAAACCAAACTTACTCGAAATTTTATGAAAATCGCACCATAACAAAATACCGATGCTACGAACCCAACATCGCAGAGGAAATTAAGACTCGATGAACCAAACTCAGGTAAACACCTCCCGAAGCCAAAACACAAGCATTCCCAAAGACGCTCCACCGAGTCACGAAAACAAACCCGACTCGCTAGGAAATCTTGCAAAAAGGCTAAACTCAGCCACACACACACAAAACCTAAGAGCTAAAACCACCCTCTAACAACGGCAAATGCCGAAAATGCGTCAACGTAATGCCCTTACGTTATAAACACGCTAGATAATGAATTAAACCAAATATCAAAAAATTGTGGGCGTTACAGTGGTGGGAGTCGAGGCTTCCCGAAAGGAAAGCTCCGCGCTATGAGCCGAAGGAGCATTGGCTCCCCATCCCAGACCCCACCCACAGAGGATAAGATCACCTTTTCAAGGAAGGACATGCCAGATCATGAGGTTCCCTTCTACGACGCGTTGGTCATCCAGACAGCGGTCGAAGGATTCACTGTCCCTAGGATCCTCATTAAAAATAGGAGCTTGGTCAACGTCATCATCAAGAGGGTGTTTGACACAATGAAGGTGGAGGCCAAGAGGGTGTTGGCCTCGATGGGCCCCTGTTCATATTCTCGGGTGAAAGGAATGAGGTTGACAGGGGGAGTTGGACTCTATGTCACTCTAGGGGGGTAGTCACGACACTGCAGGTTCGTCATCGTGGACTCCACCAGCAGTTACAACATCATCTTCGGACGGCCTCTAATCACTGCATTTCGCTACATCACCTCGTCCTTCCACCAATGCTTGAAGCTCAATGACGAGGTTATCCAGGTCTAGGTCCAGGGTGACCCCAAGGTGGCGATGGAGTGCTACGTCACCACCGTAACTCTATCTCTAGGCAGGAGGTAGCTGAGGAGATGGAGCGGAGGATAGAGGAGGCAGAGCAGGAAGTAGGTGGAGTGGTGATAGAGGTATATGAGAGCCACACCCAGGTGGAGGTGGTGGGGGAGTCTAGGAATAGTCGGCTGAGGTGATGGATGTGTAGGAGGAGGTCTTTGTCCCGGCAGAAGGGGACACGAGAGAGTGGGGAGAGCAGTCTCGCTTGCAAGCTATAGAAGAGGATGTGGAGATGGAAGTTCTCACCCTTGGGGGAGGGTGGAGAAGGTGCGCATCAGCGGGGGGATGAACCCGGTGGACTAAGAGAGGATGGTGACATGCATCTAGAAGAATGTTGACATCTTCTCTTGTAGCGCAGCGGAGATGCCAGCGATCGATGCGGACATTGCCTGCCACTGCCTCAACCTGGACCCAGAAGCTCGCCCCATTAAGCAGAAGAAGAGGTCCATCGCAGACAAGCTGGCCGAGACCATCAGGGAGGAGGTGGCCAACCTCCTGAAGGCTGCCTTTGTGTCCAAAATTCAATACCCCGGCTGGGTCTCAAATGTAGTCAACGTAAAAAAAGGAGACAACCGGTGGAGAATGTGTGTAGATTTCTCATTGCTTAATAAATCATGTCCCAAAGATTGTTACCCTTTACCTCGAATCGACGCGCTAGTTAACTCAGCTGTCGGTTCTCCTATAATGAGTTTTTTTAGATGCGTTTTTAGGTTACCACCAGATCAGGATGCACCCCTCCAGATGTAAATGATGTCGCCTTCATCACTACGGACGGGTACTACTGCTACAGGATGATGCCTTCTGTGCTGAAAAATGCAGGGGGACCTACTAAAAGATGATGGATCGGGTCTTCCAAGAGCAGAAGGGGAGGAATCTCTAGGTTTATATGGATGACTTGATGATCAAGAGCCGAGGGGTGGACTCCCACCTACAGGATCTAGAGGAGACCTTTGGCACCTTGCATAAATACAAGATGAGGATGAACCCCTTGAAATGTGTTTTCGGGGCGAGCAGGGGGAAGTTCCTGAGCCATCTTCTCACTATAGTGGGTTTGCAGCCAAATCCTGACAAGGTCAAGGTGATCTTGGAGTTGGGTTCGCCTCAAAATGCTAAGGATGTGCATCGATTAATAGGAAAGTTAGCGGGGCTAAGTAGGATCCTTTCCTGGGCTAGGTAAAAGTGCTCTCCCATCATCAAGGCATTGATGGGAGGCCAGAAGTTCAAATGGACTGGGGAATGCGAGGAGGCATTCCAAGCCTTGAAAAGGCAGTTTACTCAGTCCCCCTGCTCTATGGGATGAAAGAGGGGGATGAATTATCTTTGTACCTCAGCGTGAGTAGAGTCCTTGAGCTACGTCCTGGTTCGGTAAGAGGAGAAGAAGCAGCTACCCATATTGTTAATGCATGAAAACGAAAAGGGAGTCGAGCACAACCAGCTAACGATTCGAGCACCGGGGAATGGAAGGGAGAGGGCAAACTGCAAGTAACAATCTACTAAGTAGATGAGAGCAAAAAGAACAACAGGGCCGTGAGCCACGACAACAACAGATTTCTCCCGTCACGGCCAGAATGCCTCTCTTGCGACGGGCTTTCCTTTGATTGAAGAAGGGTTTGATTACAGTGTTAAGGAACAGAGCAAGAGCTGAGCAAGCTGGAGTCAGCAAAGCCTGAGATTCGAGTCCGCAGACTTTAACAAGTAGGCTCCAGGGCACGAGTCAGCGTGCTTTGGGTGCACCACTTTCCCCTATTTATAGGACGGGGGCCTTCCCAAACGGGTAGGGCTAAAATAACCGGCTGCCCGGGGTACAGGAGAATCGGGCAACAGTGACGGGAAGAAAAAAAAAAGAACACACCAGTCCGCCCAAATGGGGCGGACTGGGCTCGCAGCCTAAGGCTTCCATCTGTTACTGCAAGGCAAGATCCTACTGGAGGGTCGCGACTTGGGCAGACTGAGCACTGTATCCGCCAAAAGAGGATCAACCGAGCTCCTAAGGCATGCTGACCTGGGAGGACAGAGCACTGAGTCCGCCGCTGAAGGGATCAACCTTGGGACTTGGCTGAATGCTGATGCTCTGTCAAGCTCGGCGGCCTGCCAAACTGAGTCCGCCGATGATGAGCCTGGGACCCTGGACAAGCTGGGCGGACTACCAAATTGAGTCCGCAGCCGATGAGGTAGGTGACCTTGGAATCTTGTACGCATTGCGGACTAAGGGGTTAATATAATCCCCGCACATTTTCAAGTTTCTGGAAGCTTCAAAAATGTTTGCTTAATCGCCGAGTCCGCAAATCTCATTAATGCTGCCAGTGCTATAAATATCGCTGGAGGGCTTGGAATTGTCAAAAGTTTCCAATGTTACGGGGCGTTACTCAACTCTTGCGGTCTCCACTTTACAGGCCAGCATGGCGAGACTCGGTGCGTTCTTCAACAGTCTCACCGCCAAGGATGTAAAGCCAAAAACGCTAATGAAAACCAAGAAAGTGATACAAAGGGGGACGTCTGTCCGCTCTGATGGAGAGAGCTCCCAGAGCAAGAAAACTACATTGGAAACAGTCCGCCAAGTTGAAAATCCTTCACGCAAGAAAACTGAGGATGCCTCTGCATCTCAATCTGTTCAGCCATCAAAGAGTGCAGACAAAACGCTGAGTCCGGCAAAGACCAATAACGAAGCCGAAGTATCTTCGCCGAATGCCCAGCAACCCGTCATTGACCTTAAAGAAGGGAGGAGACCTGCAGGAGAGGAATTTGGGAAAGACGCGCCATCACAGACATTGGTTGTTGTGAACCCAGAGAAATTCAGCGAGTGCCTACCGGACTTAGGGCAAGTAGAAGCGGACTCCTCTGGAAAAAAGGCCCCTTCTGAGAAGAAGAGGAAAAGCGATAAATCCACCGTCGCGGAGCAGGTTGAGAAAAAGCTTCGGGCAAGGAAAGAGAAAAACATCTCCGTGCGGACTGGGGCTGTGGACTTGCAGCAGAGGCCGCGAGAAAAAGAAGTTTCTGAGAGCAACCTCATAACACCTGATGCGTGTAATTCAGCAAGCGCACCGGTCGCACAAGTAATAACATTTTTGGGAATAAATCCCCAAGTGTCGGTCTCTTGAGGAATGCAATTAGCGTAAAACGGCAACAGTACCGAGAATATCGTTATGAGAGTTAAAAATAGAACAAAAAGGGAATAGCAGACTAGGGAGATTGTGGATGTTTGATCTACTGAACTAGTAAAAGATATGCGGGTGGAAGGCACCGCTTCGCAAGGTGAAGAGGGTTTGTCGGCCGCGATGTCGAACTTCAGTTGGGCGAGTGGAAGGGAAGCTAATGGATTGCAGCGTTCTTGTGGGGATTGCAATCGGACTAGGCACAGGAATGAAGTGGATGTGGGGTGAGCGAGGAGCATTCACAAACAAGACTCACAAGCATAAGAAGAAACTAACATTCCATTACCTATAAAGTAAACTTGATGTTCAGGGATGGAAATGTTCATTACACTGCTCAAAACATTCATAACACAGAGGAAGGGGAAGAGGAGTAAACCAAAAGAGAATGAAGATCCACCGCGGGTCGTGGTCGGAGTAGCGAGTTGTCAATCCGCTTCCGGGCTCAGTCCAAGGAGGCTTCTGGTACCAACGATCTGTCACCTCGAAGGCCTTTAAGTCCGTTCTCTAGGTTATCTACTTCACCAACTCTGCAGGAAAGCTTGGAGTTGAAGTCATCAATGGCCGAGGGCTTCGCCGGAGTGTTGAAAAGCTTCAGAGTAGTTGGAAATGGCTTCCCGACGAAGGTGGAAGTGATGGAGCAGCTGGAGAAGCGAAAAGGCGATTCCCGTGCACTCTCCGATCGCAGCAAATGATAGGCGTTGACCTAAAATGTGGAGTAGGGCCTTATATACGGAGGCAATAGAAGCAGTGCGCATGATCAGTGGCGCACGACCAGTGGTCGTGCGCACTGTAGGTCGATGATCGTGCGGCTTTTCCAAATAAACCTGTAACCTGGACAAGAAGCATCAGCATAAAAGCGCACGAGCAGTGGCGCACGACCAGTGGTCGTGCGCACTATGGCCAGAGCTCGTGCAATTACCAAGACAGGGTTAAGAAAAAGGGGGTATAATGCGCACGAATAGTGGCGCACAACCAGTGGTCGTGCACAGTAAGTCCAGTGGTCGTGCGCAGTATTCCTGCATCGTCAGAGTCTCCCGAGCAGTTTCGGAGCACGCACACGACCACTGTACCAGCAGAATGGGCAGAAAGGCCACCAGAACGTGCACACCACATCCCGGATATAGGGCTAAAGAATAATCAACAAAATGGAAACTCAGAAAGCACACAGAAGCGGGCCTACAGTGCACTTAATCGTGAAATAGGTACATAAGCACAAATAAGAAATAAAGGCTCTCAAGTGTAGTGCTAAGACGATAAAACTAGCCCAAATGAGTCCAAAAATCAGTGTAAAATGTGGACTCATCACACCCCCAGACTTAACCATTTGCACGTCCCGAGCAAATCATTATTCCATGGACTCGAAGATAGCTAACTGGCTCAGAAATTTCAAAAAGAAGTAAGACGAGAAATCAAATATATCATGAGTATAGAAGATATAATAGAAAACCTTTTTAATTATACAACGTAGTTTAAACTATTCGACAGACGTAAATAAATATTGTAATTGCTCAAAATTAGAATTCTGGAGAATCGTGTGATCATGTGCATGAAGAAAGTAGGCAGGACACTAAGGTGAGCATTGCCAAAGTTCGGGACTCAGGATCACCTCCAAAGGAATCCACCAATGTCGGGGACCATACGCTTGCACGTTCACACTCTCTCCACGGCGCGGGTTAGACTCAAGCATGAATCAGTAGGACTTGTAGGAGGAAATGGGGATTAGGCGACGGCTTGGTGGTCAAAGATAAACATGAAGGCTCTATGCATCCAAAGCGAGTGAAAACAACCCAAACCAAAACAGCCACTTAGAAAAGAATGGGGCACACGCCCCCAGACTTAGCTTGAAATCCGGGTGTGAACACGGTTGAACCCGACCAAATTCAATAAAGAGGATGGGGATCGAAATCTCAAAGCAATTCTTTCATAAATATATTTTTTTTTCTTTTGCGCGAATCAGCTTTTAATTTTCGTAACTGTTGTTTTCTTTTCTGCGCTAGAAATCCCCAAACGAAGCAATCCAAACGGGAATAAAATCAGCACCCCCAAAAACAATGTCCACTAATCACAAGCTCGGCAAAACAGTAAATACATATCAGCTCAAGCATTTGATTGCGAAGGTGGGTTTAGCTTCAGGCCTTGGTGAAAGTGAGTGGAGCTGGATCAAAGGAAGGGTAGGCACAAATTTGGCATGCAATGGTTAACAGGTAGGAATGGCTAAACAAGGTTCAAACTAGCTAAAAAGAAGGCCTATGTCATGGTCACGCTTAACTAACCGTGCACCAATGCTTCGAGAGTAGCTTAGGGCAAGTTCTTAGCCATCGAGAAAGATGATCCTTCCTCCCGGCTCGAGCAATACGAGTCTAGTGGCGGCTACACACATTCCTACACTATCGTTCGATTATCCCAGATTCAGATTTTGAGCAGTACAAACAATATTTACATGTGCAGAAAAATTAAATCTACGAGCGTAAAGAAAATTTAATTCTATCCTAACTCTACGCAAACCATGAGTATTCGATTAGGAGCACTGCATGAGTTTCAAACTACTCAATCCTAAAATACTAAGCCAGTACCACTATTTTAAAGTTTACACAAAAGCAATAAATTTAACTAGGGTTGTGCGCGTGGGTAAGAGCGCACTCGTGTGGGTGATTCAGTGTGTGCAACATAAAGCAAGAAATAAGTAAACAAGAACTGGAATGTAACAGAAAGTGTGGTGAAGTGACCATAGGCATGCTCTCCCCCCAGACTTAAAGTCAACAACTAGTAAAAATCAGCGAGTCATATTTGATAAACAGCTAGGGTAGGAAGTACCTATGCTCAAAATTGAGCATACCAGTCGTGCAATGAGATGTCCAAGTGCGGCAAAGTTGCCGCGCCTCAAATATTCTTGCACCTGCGATTGAAGGATGCCAGCCAAACAAAATATGGAAAACAGGAATATATGAAAAGAAATCAAAACACAACAGAGGACCAAACGGTCCAACTTGGGTTGTCTCCCGAAAGCCCTTTTGTTTACCGTCCTTAAGGTGGACCAAATACCTGTATTAGCAGTTCAAATAGGATATAGAAAAAAAACATTCGGCTCACAGATGGGCGCCCACAAAAATATCGTAGTCTCCTTGCTCGGAAAATAACAAAAAATTAAACAAAAGAAACACTATCCTAGATAACTGTTGGGTTTATTGTCTCCCAACAGGACTTATTCAAAATCTGAGCATTTCCTAACTGATGGGCGAATGAAACTGGAAATGCTCAGGTAGAGGTTCATGGTCGCGCTGCGGAAGCGGGTACCGGAATGGAGATAGAACATAAGCCCCAATACCTGTATACGTATACCTATCGAAAGTGTCAGGCATGGGCAAACAGTAACTTGGAAGCTCATCGGCTCCAACTCCATCTGCATCTGGTTACAAAAAGTCCTAGGCCGCATTACAGGTCCTTGTACTGATTGGACCAATTCCACAATGTGGTCCTGCATGGAAGTAGACACGAGAGCAGGGTCAAGAAATAAACTAGAAGAATAACATAAACGGACCTCGATCTTGGGGATGATCCCAGAGTCATCCCCCGTCGGCAGAATTGTGGGTGCTTCCAAACAGCTGTCTAAGCTAGTGCAGGAATGTTCTGAAGCTGCATCTGCCTCGTCCATGCCTCGGGCATCCTCACATGGGGTAGAGGTCGCAACCTCTGTCACGGAGTCATCCTCCTCGACTGGATCTAACAGAACGCGGGAAATGCTAATTTCCACCTGCAATTCAATCTCAACAGCACTGTCAGAAGAATAAAGAATGTCATGCAAAGAAGAAGGTGAAGACACGAAGCTCTGTAGGACGTTGAGCACTGGCTCTTCACAACTAAAAGATTCTATGCTAGGTGAAGTATGCACTTCAGGAGTATAAATAGCAGTGTCGGAATGGGGATAAGCACATGTATCGGTGCACATAGCTGGGATGTCTTCTCCATAACATAGAGATGGCAATGGTACATACCCCGATACAGAAGGGATGCTGCCCAAGGTTGAAGTGGAGACAATTCGAAAATTCGGCTCGTCATCCACCGCTAGCTCAGCTAGGTATGCGGCGCAATCATTCAATGCATGATCCCAGCTTCGACAAAAAATGCACTGCTTAGCCGGCTTCGGCGGTGCAACGGGTGCTGAAGCTGAATAAAAGTAGTGCGGCAATGGCTCCGCAGGTCGGTAGCTAACCTACTTATGTCGACGATATGTCGATTCATGAATTTCCTGGCTACTATACTTCTGAGGGCATCTGTCGCTAGCATGAGAGATGTCTCCACAATAATGACAATTGATATTGAAATTGGCCCACATTGCAGCGATTTCAAATATAAGGGATACAACTACTTGGCATAGATTCTGCGAATAAAACTAACAATTCCATCTGACGGAATAACAACACAAGAGAAAAGGGATCAAAAACAACAAAACAACTCGTATAACGAAATTCTCAGTCATCCGGAGTCGCTCTACAGTTTCATTCCCCGGCAACGGCGCCAAAAACTTGATGCGTGTAATTCGGCAAGCGCACCGGTCGCACAAGTAATAAAGTTTTTGGGAATAAATCCCAAGTGTCGGTCTCTTGAGGAATGCAATTAGCGTAGAACGACAATAGTACCGAGAATATCGTTATGAGAGTTAAAAATAAAACAAAAAGGGAATAGCGGACTAGGGAGATTGTGGTTGTTTGATCTACTGAACTAGTAAAAGCTATGCGGGTCGAAGGCACCGCTTCGCAAGGTGAAGAGGGTTTGTCGACCGCGATGCCGAACTTCAGTTGGGCGAGTGGAAGGGAAGCTAATGGATTGCAGCGTTCTTGTGTGGATTGCAATCGGACTAGGCACAAGAATGAAGTGGATGTGGGGTGAGCGAGGCGCATTAACAAACAAGACTCACAAGCATAAGAAGAAACTAACATTCCATTATCTATAAAGTAAACTTGATGTTCAGGGATGGAAATGTTCATTACACTGCTCAAAACATTCATAACACAGAGGAAGGGGAAGAGGAGTAAACCAAAAGAGAATGAAGATCCACCGCGGGTCGTGGCTGGAGTAGCGAGTTGTCAATCTGCTTCCGGGCTCAGTCCAAGGAGGCTTCCGGTACCAACGATCTGTCACCTCGAAGGCCTTTAAGTCCGTTCTCTAGGTTATATACTTCACCAACTCTGCAGGAAAGCTTGGAGTTGAAGTCATCAATGGTCGAGGGCTTCGCCGGAGTGTTGAAAAGCTTCGGAGTAGTTGGAAATGGCTTCCCGACGAAGGTGGAAGTGATGGAGCAGCTGGATAAGTGAAAAGGCGATTCCCGTGCACTCTCCGATCGCAACAAATGACAGGCGTTGACCTAAAACGCGGAGTAGGGCCTTATATACGGAGGTAGCAGAAGCAGTGCGCACGATCAGTGGCGCACGACCAGTGGTCGTGCGCACTGTTGGTCGATGATCGTGCGGATTTTCCAAATAAACCTGCAACCTGGACAAGAAGCATCAGCATAAAAGCGCACGAGCAGTGGCGCACGACCAGTGGTCGTGCGCACTATGGCCAGTGCTCGTGCGATTACCGAGACAGGGTTAAGAAAAAGGGGGTGTAATGCGCACGAACAGTGGCGCACGACCAGTGGTCGTGCGCAGTAAGTGCAGTGGTCGTGCGCAGTATTCCTGCATCGTCAGAGTCTCCCGAGCAGTTCCGGAGCACGCACACGACCACTGTACCAGCAGTAGGTGCAGAAAGGCCACCAGAACGTGCACACCACATCCCCGAGATAGGGCTAAAGAATAATCAACAAAATGGAAACACAGAAAGCACACAGAAGCGGGCCTATAGTGCACTTAATCGTGAAATAGGTACATAAGCACAAATAAGCAATAAAGGCTCTCAAGTGTAATGCTAAGACGATAAAACATGCCCAAATGAGTCCAAAAATCAGTGTAAAATGTGGACTCATCAACACCGGAGGCCCAAATCCAGGGAAATAATTCCCTCTCGATGGTCAGTTTGTCAACTGACGAAATACTAAATTCTTTAGATATCGAGCAGCTTGACCTCATCAATAAATCCTTGTTGGAGGTCTTGCAGCATGAGGTAGAAATTTTATGAGAAATGATCGGTGAGCACCCCTCTTCATCTGCTGCTGAGGGAGAAGAGAAGGAAAAGCTGAAGAAGAGGATTGCCGAGCAGAAGGAGCAGATTGCAGCCCACGTCACTATAGTTAAGGCGGCCTCGAAGCAGGCCGCGACGGACAAGGAAAACGAAGATCTACAAGCTGCTGCAGAGCTGCTGCTGACAGGTAAACTCCAACCGGCGCCTAAATACTTTAAGCGTCAGTGGCTTTACAGGTCGCCGCAGCGGAAGTCGAGGCCAGTCAAGATCATCACTGAAACTGATGATATATTTGTTTCCACGAGTTTGGAGACTGAGAGGAGAATTGCGGTTCACCGCGAGTGGAGGAAGCAGCTAAGTGTTTTGACCCAGAGCGGAAAAGACGGCCTGTGTTTGATAGTTGATGAATTGTAAATATACGTATTTTTGTGCACATTAATTTAGTCATTTTCATTTATTTTCGTCGTTTTTACTTATTTTTGTTCAATAAAATACTCCTCTTCTTGTAAATTTACTACTAACTTGTTTTCTTTAATTTTGCAGAAAAATTTCAAAATCTGCCAAAATTGGGCAGTACACGCCCGTGACAATTTGGTCACGCCCGTGACCGGTCCGTGACATTGCATTTCCCGTGAAATCGGATGATTTCTGAAGTAAAAAGCTCGACACGCCTAGTGTCACGCCCGTGTCACCCGACACGGGGAGTGACCCAAGCCCGTGTCCTCTCCTCTCGACACTTTCCGCTCGACGATCGTCGAGTGTCGACACCAACAGTCACGCCCAGCATCACGCCCGTGACCAAGGGCGTGACTCAATGTCAGCTCGATGATTTCGACTCGACACTTTCCTCTAGACATTCGTCGAGTGTCGACACCAACAGTCACGCCCAGAGTCACGCCCGTGACCTGGGGCGTGACCTGTCCAGCTGGCCCGACAAGATGCTGCCAAAGACTTTCGACGCAACTCGCACTCGGTTCTACCTCCCCGACACGCCCAGAGTCACGCCCGTGACCTGGGGCGTGACTGCCGCGAACTCAGCCCGAAGTTAACTTTCCTGTCCAATCGTCGGCCGCCTTAATGAATAGTACTGACACGCCCCCCCTACACGCCCGTGACCTAGGGCGTGTACTTCGAATTTTTCGCCTATAAATTGCCCATTTCTGTAAGGTCCAAGGGTTCAGATTTTTGGGCCATTTTAGTGTCTTTTTGTGGGCTGCATCCGTGATTTCTAAAGCTATGTAAGGAGATTTCTCCCTCTTTTCTTTCATTTTTGTTTTTGCTTTAGCTTTAGCTCTTGTAATAGTTTCCTTTAATCAATAAAAATGTTAGATTTTCTCTTCATATTTGGCTTTGGAATGAACACTTGTGCCCATATTCCTTCTTCTTTTTATCCTTGATTTTATCTTTGTTCTTCATTTAGTTCTTCATTTATGAAAAGTGTGTGTGTGTGTGTATGAGTGTAACTTATTCACTTTACATGCTTTTAATTTGTCTCATGATAGGTTTTGTTAGAAATTTATGAAATGATGAATTAGCCTTCTCTTTTTCTTCATGTCTTCTTTGAATGTTTTCAACATCTTCACTCTTATGAATGTGTAAAAGAGTTACTAAAGTATTTTTGATTTTTTTTTACTTAGCTTTATTTTAGGATGAAAACCCTTTTTGTTCTTTCTCTTTTCATTTCAACTTTTTTTAGCACTTTTATGAAATCCTAGGAATGAAAATGTTGAAATTTTTATTTTCCAAAAACTTTGGTTTTTAATTTGTTTTGAAAAACTTTTGTCTTCTAAAAATTGTAATTTCTTCTTTTTATTTGTTTTTGGCAAAACCTAAGCATGAAAAAGTAAAAGTTTTAATTTTTAGGTAACTTTCATTTTGCTTTTAATTTGTGTGTGTGAGTGTATGAGAATAATGTTTTGATGCTTTGATTTAAATTGTGTAGAGTGTGTGAGTGTAGGTGTTAAATTTCAATACTTTCTTTTAATGCTTTGTTTAAATTATGTAGAGTGTGTGAGTGTAGGTGTTAATTTTATTGCTTTCTTGAAATTCATATGGAGTGTGTGTGTTTGTGTGCATTTATTTCCGCCTACTCGTTAAGAGTTAAATGGCGCATCGTTTTCATTTTCAGTCCTACTCGTTTGAGTAGGACTTGTAATTTTCTTTCTTTATCTTTCCGCATACTCACTTGAGTTAAATGGACGGACTTTATTTCCTGCCTACTCGTTCGAGTAGGACTTGTAATTTTCTTTCTTTATTTTTCCGCCTACTCACTTGAGTTAAATGGACGGATCTTTATCTCCCTGTAAATATTTGAGAAAGCCCTGTAATCGCATTTATTTTCTCCTACTCATTTGAGTAGGACTCACTTTCATTTCAGTCCTACTCGTTTGAGTAGGACTTGCAATTTTCAGCTTTTATTTACCGCCCCCACTCGTTTGATTGGGACTCGCAAATTTCAAATATGCAAATTTCTTTCATGTGTAACTTAGTTCCTGTTTAATTTATAATTTGGAGTGTGCGTGAGTTCTTGTTTTAGCTAATTTTTCAGTTTTCTAAATGTTTGTTATTTTGCTTATGTCCCCTTCTTATAATTTGGAGTGTGTTTGAGTTCTTGTTTTAGCTAATTTTTCAGTTTTCTAAATGTTTGTTATTTTTCTTATGTCCCCTTCTTATAATTTGGAGTGTGCGTGAGTTCTTGTTTTAGCTAATTTTTCAGTTTTCTAAATGTTTGTTATTTTTCTTATGTCCCCTTCTTATAATCGTTTAGTGTTTAATTTCGAACTCGCGCCTCACTAAATTATAAAGCCGTCCCCATATCGATGTGTGGCTAATCGTTATTAGCCTCGGCATCGAAGAGCATTGGGACATTTAAAATGATTTCTAATAATTGAAGCTCTTTATTTTCATTTTAATTTAAGGACTTAAGGTTTACCCCGGGTTTACGACGCGTAGGACCACATATCGATGTGTGGGCCCTATTTCCGTAGTCCATATGCTAGCTAGCCGAGAGGCCGTGCATATGGACCGATCACCCCTGGGTAAATATAGTTGCGTGCATACCCTCGAGAGAGGACAAGCGTAATTCTACCGGATTGGGTTCCCCACCCAATAGCGGGGTTCTTAGCGTAAAGCGGGCGTTAAGAGGAATCCTTCGTCGGACTAACGTTCGGTCGAATAGTCTTAACGTTTAGGTGAGCGATATCCCTATAGCTAGGTGAGCTCACATTTGTGGAACCTCCACGGCCAAGTTGCCTTATTATTAATTTGAAAACTAAGTCCTATAATTATTAAAAATTGTTTTAGTCTTAATCTGATTCGATGCCGAGCGTTAACCCTTCATCGAATATTTTCTAAATCGTTTTTTTTTCGCTCCTTTGCTTTTTCGTATTTTATTAAGTTAAAAAAATCCGCCTTACTTTCAGTAAAATAATAGTCCTCTCTGAGGAGTAAGAATAGTCAACGCGACCCCGAGAACAATACGACCTCGGTATTCCCCCGAATATCGAGTACTACTTGCGATAGGTGCACTTGCCTACCCGAGCAAGCCCGCGGCGATCGACACACCGAACCAACCACAGTAAGAGTCTGTTCGCGGGCCCATCAAGTTTTTGGCGCCGTTGCCGGAGAGTCTCTTTTCGAGTTGCTATTTCGAATTCCGAAGTCTATTACTTTTACTTATTTTATATATATAAAAAAAAACTAACTAAAAACTTTATTTTAAAAATAAAAAAGAGTTTATTTTGTTTTATTTTTGTTTGGGTGTATGACCCGTGGACAACCCTCCGAGTCTGAAGATTTTGACTTCGACCCTGAGATCGAACGCTCTCTTGCGCGTATTCGATCTCAACGCCGAAATTCTTCTTTAGATCCCGAGGAATCTATCGGAGAACCCACTATTGTACTTATGGCTGCGCCTAACATTCCCCCGGCGGCCGAGCGTACTATGTCTTATTACGCCCTGCCTAACCTGGATGATTCTGGGTCGAGTATTGTTCGCCCTGCGGTGGAGAATAATAATTTCGAAATAAAGTCGAGTGTCATTCAAATGGTCCAAAACGCCGTGCAGTTCGATTGACTGCCGGATGAGGACCCGAATGTCCACTTGTCCAATTTCTTGGAGATATGCGACACCTTCAAGATTAATGGCGTCACTGATGACGCCATTCGTTTGCGCTTATTTCCTTTTTCCCTTAAGTCCAAAGCGAAGGCGTGGTTGAATGCCCTCCCGCGAGGATGTATCACCACGTGGGCTGAGTTGACGGAACGGTTCCTAACGAAGTACTTTCCGCCCGCAAAAACTGCAAAGTTGCGGGCGGACATTTCTTCGTTTGTGCAAAATGATCCTGAGTCTCTATACGAGACTTGGGAACGGTTTAAGGAATTCCTCCGCCGTTGCCCGCACCACGTGCTGCCAATGTGGTTGCAAGTACAAATTTTTTATAATGGGCTGAATTTTCAGACGCGTCAAATGATTGACGCGGCTGCCGGGGGTACTCTAAACAATAAAACCCCCGAGGCCGCCCAGGCTTTATTCGAAGAGATGGCTATGAACGCCTATCAATGGAACGTCCCGCGGGGACGCCCAAAGCCGGCGGCTGGTCTTTTTGAAGTGGATGCCACTGCTCTCTTGACCCTTCAAGTTGAAAGGTTAACAAAGCAGGTGGCGGAGATGTCTGCTGCCTCCTCCACTCCGCCTTGTTTTATTCCCCCTAACGTCTGCGTAGCTGAAGAGTTCGTGGACTTTATGGGAAATTCGGGTCGTCCTCCCTTCAACCCCAACAACAACCCTTATAGTAATAACTATAATCCGGGTTGGAGGAATCACCCCAACTTCTCGTGGAGCAACCCGAATAATGCTCAGCGTCCCCCTATTTCTTATGCGCCCGGATTTCTTCCTCCTCTTCCTCTTCCGAAACCCTCCCCGATGGAGGAAAATTTTTCGAAGTATATTGTGTCCAACGAGTCAAATATCCGGAACATTACCGGATCGCTAAAAACACTCAAACAACAGGTTGGACAGCTGGCGAGGATGATGTCCGAGCGCGCGCTCGGGGCACTGCCGGGAAATACGGAGCCCAATCCGCGGGAGAATGCCTACGCTATAACCCTCCGTAGCGGAAAGGAGGTGGTCGATCCAAAACGGACCGACCCTCAAGTATATATTTCACCTCCGACCCCTCTTCCCCTTTCTTCGCTTACGCCTCCTTTACCAATTATAAAAGAAAAAATTATTTTAAACAAGGCTCTTCCATATCCGCATAAGTTTGAAAACGAGCGTCAGGACGCGCAATATGCAAAATTTATTTTATGATTAAAACAGATTCACATTAATGTTCCTTTTTGCGAGGCTGTCTCGCAAATGCCCAAATATGCGAAATTTTTAAAAGAACTACTTTCTAATAAACGTAAATTAGAGGATATTTCGCATATATCTCTCAACGCTGTCTGCTCGGCGGCCCTTACTAATAAATTGCCCACAAAACAAAACGACCCGGGACGGTTTTCCATCCCGTGCCTTTTTGGCGATATATTAGTAAAGTACGCCTTAACTGATTTAGGGGCTAGCATTAATCTGATACCGTTCTCGCTCTTTTCACGTTTAGGCTTGGGTACTCCTAGTCCTACGAATATGCGCATCCAATTAGCGGATCGCTCGGTTAAGTTCCCTATCGGGGTAGTGGAGGACGTCCTTGTCCGAGTCGACAAGTTTACCTTCCCGGTAGACTTCGTCATCTTAGATATCGAGGAGGACGCCGAGGTACCAATAATACTTGGTCGCCCTTTTCTCGCCACCTCCCGCGCACGAATAGATGTTAGTAATGGTAGTCTTCTCCTCCGAGTAGGCGATGACCAAGTTACTTTCTCTATTAATCCCTCGATGGACAATTTGTCATCGAGCGACGATTTCTGCTACTCTTTAGATACCTTTTTCGGAGATCGTTCTTCTCCCATTTTCGAGTGCGTATTTTTAAACGACGATATTTATGCGCTCGAAAATTTTAAATGCGATGAGGATACTTCTTTAGACTTGCCTTTCGAACCAATTGGTAAGAAAGACATAGGCATTAAAACCTCCCTAGAAGGACCGCCCGTCCTAGACCTCAAACCCTTACCCGCCTCGCTCAAAAATGCATTTTTGGGAAAAGGTGATACGCTTCCCGTTATCATTTCTTCGGACTTGAGTGATTCGGAGTCTTCCGATTTATTGGAAGTTTTATTTAAACATCGCCACGCAATTGCGTGGCAAATCTCTGATTTAAAGGGGATTTGCCTCTCCTTTTGCACCCATAAGATTTTTCTTAACGATAATTGCCGCAAAACGATTCAGCCGCAGCGTCGTCTTAACCCAAACATGAAAGACGTCGTTAAAGCCGAAATTATTAAGTTATTAGATGTGGGGATTATCTACCCTATTTCGGACAGTGCATGGGTTAGTCCCGTGCATGTCGTGCCCAAGAAGGGCGGTCTTACCGTAGTGGCGAATGAGCATAACGAGCTCGTCCCAACTCGTACTGTTACGGGTTGGCGAGTGTGCATAGATTATAGAAAACTTAATGATGCCACCCGCAAGGACCATTTCCCTCTGCCATTTCTAGACCAGATTTTAGAGCGTTTATCCGGTCATCTGTATTATTGTTTTCTTGATGGTTTATCGGGGTTTTTCCAAATCCCCATTTCCCCCGATGATCAAGAGAAAACAACTTTTACTTGCCCGTTTGGCACCTTCGCCTATCGAACAATGCCATTTGGACTCTACAATGCGCCGGCTACATTCCAAAGATGTATGCTAGCGATATTTGGCGAGCTAGTAGAAGACATTATGGAAGTCTTTATGGATGACTTTTCTGTTTTCGGACACTCTTTTCCCGATTGCCTTCACAATTTAGATCGTGTCCTTCAACGGTGCGAGGACACAAGTCTTGTTTTAAATTGGGAAAAATGCAACTTTATGGTTCGAGGAGGTTTGGTCCTCGGCCATATGATTTCGTCTAAGGGGATAGAGTTGGATAATGCCAAGATAGAAATTATAGGAAAACTTCCGCATCCAACAAATGTAAAATCTATTAGGAGTTTCTTAGGTCATGCGGGCATTTATCGACGCTTCATTCAAGACCTTTCCAAAATAACAAAGCCGCTAACTCACCTCTTGGAAAAGGAATCACGTTTCATCTTTAGTAGTGAATGCGAGTCCGCCTTTAATTTGATAAAACAAAAACTTATCTCTTCACCAATTTTAGTGGCCCCTAATTGGTCCCTTCCGTTCGAAATAATGTGCGACGCTAGTGATATTGCCTTAGGTGCCGTTCTTGGCCAACGCGTAGAAAAACATTTTCATCCTATTTATTACGCTAGCAAGACGCTCAATTCCGCACAAGTAAATTACACGACAACGGAAAAGGAACTCTTAGCCGTCGTTTTCGCTTTTGATAAGTTTCGCTCGTATATAACACTATCTAAAGTTATCGTTTTTACCGATCACTCCGCGCTTAAGTATTTATTAGCTAAAAATGATGCGAAGCCCCGCCTTCTTCGATGGATTCTCCTCCTACAAAAGTTTGATTTGGAGATCCAGGATAAGCGGGGAGCGGAAAAACTAGCGGCAGACCACCTCTCCCGTTTAGAAAATTCGGGTGCGGAAGCGCTCGTCGAATCTGAAATAAATGACAGATTCCCCGAGGAACGCCTTCTTGCCATTAATAAATCTTCGTCATCTTCGCCTTGGTTCGCAGATTTTGCGAATTTCTTAGTAGCGCGGGTGCTTCCAAAAGAGTTTTCAAGTCACCAAAAGAAGAAATTCTTTTCTGACTTGAAAAATTTCTTTTGGGAGGACCCATTTCTTTTTCGTATCTGCGCGGAACAAGCGATCCGAAGATGTGTTGCGGGTGTGGAGTGCTTGCAAATTCTTAAGCACTGCCACGAGGGTCCAGCCGGGGGGCATTATCAAGCCAACCGGACCGCTCGGAAGGTGCTAGAGGCGGGCTACTTTTGGCCCACTCTCTTCAGAGACGCGCATAATTTTGTGCGCGCATGTGATAGCTGTCAGCGGTCGGGTAACATCTCTCGTCGCGACGAGATGCCCCAAAATATGTTTTTAGAGTGCGAAGTCTTCGATTTGTAGGGCATAGATTTTGTTGGCCCCCTACCTCCATCTTTCAAAAATATGTATATTTTAGTGGCGGTGGACTACGTATCGAGGTGGGCGGAAGCGCAAGCGCTCCCCACCAACGATGCGCGAGTCGTCGTTACATTCCTTAAAAAACTATTTTCTCGCTTCGGCACGCCTCACGCAATTTTTAGTGATAGGGGAACACATTTCTGTAACGCTCTTATGGCTAAGACGTTAGCTAAATACGGAGTCACGCACAAACTTGCCACCCCCTACCACCCGCAAACAAGTGGCCAAGTCGACGTAGTAAATCGAGAGATTAAGAGAATTTTAGAAAAAATCGTTTTGCTAAATAGGAAAGATTGGTCCGTTAAACTCGACGATGCGTTGTGGGCGTATCGGACGGCATACAAAACCGCAATTGGTTGTACGCCGTTCCGGTTAGTCTACGGCAAAGCGTGTCATTTACCCGTAGAGTTAGAGCATCGCGCTCTTTGGGCTTTAAAATTCTTAAACCTCGACTCCAACTTAGCCGCTCAGAATAGAAAACTGCAACTGAACGAGCTCGATGAATGGCGTGCGAACGCTTACGAGAGCAATAAATTCTATAAGGAGTGCTCTAAGTTATATCACGATCGAAAAATCAAGTCCCAAAAATTATTTTCTCTGGGCGATCTTGTCCTTCTTTACAATTCACGTCTTAGGCTTTTTCCAGGTAAATTAAAATCTAGATGGTCCGGTCCCTTCCTAGTTGAAGAAGTTTTTCCATATGGAACCGTACTCGTCTCCCACCCGGACAAAGGTTCATTTAAGGTAAACGGTCATCGGTTAAAGTCCTATATAGCAGGCGACCCAGTGATCGGTTTTAGCGAAACCATAACTTTCCTCCACATTATAAACCCGCCAAAATAGTCAAGCTACACAACTATAAACAAAGCGCTCCTGGGAGGCACCCATCGCTTATCTTTTTCGCCCTTTCCTTATTAGCTTTGTTGTTTTTTTTTTCTAATAAACGTAGGGTTTCTGATTGGACTTCCTCGAACGGGTTTTAGGGACGTTTCTACCCCCCCTCTCTTTACTTTTGTAGATATCGCATTTTAATTTTTGTTCCGCATACTTACGTTACAACATTGGAGACAATGTTGAACTTGAGTATGTGGGTATTTTCGTGCTTTATATTCTGCACTTCAATTTTTCTGCATTTCAAAAATACAAAAAAATCCATATAACAACAAAACAAAAACAAAAAAATAAAAAAACATCTTAAAATGAAAAAAAAAAATTTTAAATGAAAAATCCAAAATTTTTTTTGTTCTCTTTCTTCCAAAAACTCAAAAAAACAAAAAAAAAATTATATTTAGTTTCACTTTGTAAATATTTTTTTTTGTACATACTCTTTTCTCTCTCCCCCTTCCTCATTCTTGTACAAACCTCTTTTTTTTCCCATATTTTTGTACATATAATGAAAATTCTCTTAAAAAAAATACAAAAAAAGATAATAGTTCAAAAAAAAAATAATTTCAAAAAAAATTGAGAAAACTAAAAATACAAAAAAAAGATAATAGTTCAAAAAAATAATTTCAAAAAAAACTTGAGAAAACCAAAAATAAAAAAAATATAATAAATGAAAAACAAAAAAATGATAATAAAAACTATAAAAATCAAAAAATTATTTTGCAACAAATAAATTAAATATTCCATACTTAACTTTTCTGTTATCCAAAAATTCTGTTTTGAGTTTATTTATATGCAAATTTGATTAATTCTTTGTTCACTACCCGTTTATTAATTATTGATTGAAAAATTTAAATACCCGGGGTTAAGTTTTAAAGAATTCTTTATGCTTTGATAAAAATAGCGAACTCGTTTTAGGCACTACTTCTAATTTTTTATTGATAGGGGCACGTATATTATGTTAGGAAATAACGACTATAAAATTCAATTATACTTACTTTTAGCTTTCTGAAAAAAAATTGGAACGTACAAATTATTAAGGTTGCTCTAAAACATTTTTAGGATTAAAAATCTAGTTTTCCTTTCATGACCTACTTGGCGTGAAAAATGTTATCCTTAAAAGATCCTATATCAATGGGAATAAGATTTCGTTCCGTGAACATAGGCACCCAATAATTTAAAAAGATTATATATGGAGTAAGAGGATAAAATTCATTACTCCTACAAATATACATTGGGTTAATTCTGATGAAGTTGAAAAACAAAAATCATATTAGGAAAATAAGATTTCGTTTTACTAATAATCCAAAAGAAAAAAATGGAGGTTCGAGAAAAAATTACCTCACCTTAAATATCAAAACCCTCTTCATAAACCCACTACCCCCTTAGCCAATTACACGATTCTAGAATTAATTCAAAAATATTTTTGAGAGCATAATTAGTAAATTGTATTATTTCCAGTAGCACTCGTATAAGCTAGAGTTCTTATAATTCCAAACTATTTTCGTTAATCTAACCATTACAAATGTTGTCTTCTATTTTGATTACATCAAGAAGTCTTTTGGCCAAAACTTTTGCGCTATTTAAATCATCTACATAATTTTAGGACTTAACTCTTACACCCCGTATATTTATTTCGATCTCTCTTATAATTGATTAAGCGATAGCTAAAACTTAGAGTTTTTTTATTCCTTATAGATTCACCTCAAACTTTTGCTCAGGAATAGTAAAAGCCTAAGTATGGGGGTATTTGATGAATTGTAAATATACGTATTTTTGTGCACATTAATTTAGTCATTTTCATTTATTTTCGTCGTTTTTACTTATTTTTGTTCAATAAAATACTCCTCTTCTTGTAAATTTACTACTAACTTGTTTTCTTTAATTTTGCAGAAAAATTTCAAAATCTGCCAAAATTGGGCAGTACACGCCCGTGACAATTTGGTCACGCCCGTGACCGGGCCGTGACATTGCATTTCCCGTGAAATCGGATGATTTCTGAAGTAAAAAGCTCGACACGCCTAGTGTCACGCCCGTGTCACCCGACACGGGGCGTGACCCAAGCCCGTGTCCTCTCCTCTCGACACTTTCCGCTCGATGATCGTCGAGTGTCGACACCAACAGTCACGCCCAGCGTCACGCCCGTGACCAAGGGCGTGACTCAATCTCAGCTCGACGATTTCGACTCGACACTTTCCTCTCGACATTCGTCGAGTGTCGACACCAACAGTCACGCCCAGAGTCACGCCCGTAACCTGGGGCGTGACCTGTCCAGCTGGCCCGACAAGATGCTGCCAAAGACTTTCGACGCAACCCGCGCCCGGTTCTACCTCCCCGACACGCCCAGAGTCACGCCCGTGACCTGGGGCGTGACTGCCGCGAACTCAGCCCGAAGTCAACTTTCCTGTCCAATCGTCGGCCGCCTTCATGAATAGTACTGACACGGCCCCCCTACATGCCCGTGACCTAGGGCGTGTACTTAGAATTTTTCGCCTATAAATTGCCCATTTCTGTAAGGTCCAAGGGTTCAGATTTTTGGGCCATTTTAGTGTCTTTTTGTGGGCTGCATCCATGATTTCTAAAGCTATGTAAGGAGATTTCTCCTTCTTTTCTTTCATGTTTGTTTTTGCTTTAGCTTTAGCTCCTATAATAGCTTGTAATAGTTTTCTTTAATCAATAAAAATGTTAGATTTTCTCTTCATATTTGGCTTTGGAATGAACACTTGTGCCCATTTTCCTTCTCCTTTTTATCCTTGATTTTATCTTTGTTCTTCATTTAGTTCTTCATTTATGAAAAGTGTGTATGTGTGTATGAGTGTAACTTCATGATAGGTTTTGTTAGAAATTTATGAAATGATGAATTAGCCTTCTCTTTTTCTTCATGTCTTCTTTGAATGTTTTCAACATCTTCACTCTTATGAATGTGTAAAAGAGTTACTAAAGTATTTTTGATTTTATTTTTACTTAGCTTTATTTTAGGATGAAAACCCATTTTGTTCTTTCTCTTTTCATTTCAACTTTTTTAGCACTTTTATGAAATCCTAGGAATGAAAATGTTGAAATTTTTATTTTCCAAAAACTTTGGTTTTTAATTTGTTTTGAAAAACTTTTGTCTTCTAAAAATTGTAATTTCTTCTTTTTATTTGTTTTTGTCAAAACCTAAGCATGAAAAAGTAAAAGTTTTAATTTTTAGGTAACTTTCATTTTGCTTTTAATTTGTGTGTGTGAGTGTATGAGAATAATATTTTGATGCTTTGATTCAAATTATGTAGAGTGTGTGAGTGTAGGTGTTAAATTTCAATGCTCTCTTTTAATGCTGTTTAAATTATGTAGAGTGTGTGAGTGTAGATGTTAATTTTATTGCTTTTTTGAAATTCATATGGAGTGTGTGTGTTTGTGTGCATTTATTTCCGCCTACTCGTTAAGAGTTAAATGGCACATCGTTTTCATTTTCAGTCCTACTCGTTTGAGTAGGACTTGTAATTTTCTTTCTTTATCTTTCCGCCTACTCACTTGAGTTAAATGGACGGACTTTATTTCCCACCTACTCGTTCGAGTAGAACTTGTAATTTTCTTTCTTTATTTTTCCGCCTACTCACTTGAGTTAAATGGACGGATCTTTATCTCCCTGTAAATATTTGAGAAAGCCCTGTAATATCATTTATTTTCTCCTACTCATTTGAGTAGGACTCGCTTTCATTTCAGTCCTACTCGTTTGAGTAGGACTTGCAATTTCAGCTTTTATTTACCGCCCCCACTCGTTTGAGTGGGACTCGCAAATTTTAAATATGCAAATTTCTTTCATGTGTAACTTAGTTCCTGTTTAATTTATAATTTGGAGTGTGCGTGAGTTCTTGTTTTAGCTAATTTTTGAGTTTTCTAAATGTTTGTTATTTTTCTTATGTCCCCTTCTTATAATTTGGAGTGTGCGTGAGTTCTTGTTTTAGCTAATTTTTCAGTTTTCTAAATGTTTGTTATTTTTCTTATGTCCCCTTCTTATAATTTGGAGTGTGCGTGAGTTGTTGTTTTAGCTAATTTTTCAGTTTTCTAAATGTTTTTTATTTTTCTTATGTCCCCTTCTTATAATCGTTTAGTGTTTAATTTCGAACTCGCGCCTCACTAAATTATAAAGTCGTCCCCATACCGATGTGTGGCTAATCGCTATTAGCCTCGGCATCAAAGAGCATTGGGACATTTAAAATGATTTCTAATAATTGAAGCTCTTTATTCTCATTTTAATTTAAGGACTTAAGGTTTACACCGGGTTTACGACGCGTAGGACCACATATCGATGTGTGGGCCCTATTTCCGTAGTCCATATGCTAGCTAGCCGAGAGGCCGTGCATATGGACCAATCACCCCTGGGTAAATAGAGTTGCGTGCATACCCTCGAGAGAGGACAAGCGTAATTCTACCGGATTGGGTTCCCCACCCAATAGCGGGGTTCTTAGCGTAAAGCGGGCGTTAAGAGGAATCCTTCGTCGGACTAACATTCAGTCGAATAGTCTTAACGTTTAGGTGAGCGATATCCCTATAGCTTGGTGAGCTCACATTTGTGGAACCTCCACGGCCAAGTTGCCTTATTATTAATTTGAAAACTAAGTCCTATAATTATTAAAAATTGTTTTAGTCTTAATCCGATTCGATGCCGAGCGTTAACCCTTCATCGAATATTTTCTAAATCATTTTTTTTTGCTCCTTTGCTTTTCCATCTTTTATTAAGTTTAAAAAATCCGCCTTACTTTCAGTAAAATAATAGTCCTCTCGGAGGAGTAAGAATAGTCAACGCAACCCCGAGAACAATACGTCCTCGGTATTCCCCCGAATATCGAGTACTACTTGCGATAGGTGCACTTGCCTACCCGAGCAAGCCCGCGGCGATCGACTCACCAAACCAACCATAGTAAGAGTCTGTTCGCGGGCCCATCAATAGTCGCCAGCTCGCTGTGGCCTTTTCCAAAAGTGATCTTTTTATCTCTGAATTTTGAGTCCTCTGCGGACTGGATTTGAATATGAATTTGGCCTTCTTTGTTGCAGGAGGGAAGTCGCCGCCGGGCTCTGTTGAGACTGGCGAGACTGTGACCACGCCAGATACTGCGGCTGACGCTGGTGTAGGGGAGACAGTGATACGTGCTCGACTACACTAACAGAAACTATTGTCACAAAGCATAAAAGCAAGATAGGAGGGCTCCGACCAAAAGAAAATGAAAAGGTGGTCGGGTTGGCTACCAAATCCGAATGATAAAATGAATATAGAAGATTCCAGCCGGACTCGATACAACGTCCTTAAGACCTACCTCTCCAACAAGCACAAAACTCACCACACATAAACAAGCATCTATTGTACCAAATTGAGCCATTTCAAACGCAACAATAATTTATTTCGGAACAGTGGAAAACTTCAAATGGCGGTCGAGTTCCAGTTGAGATTAATTGCCTTGTTGACACAAAGTGTTCCAATCTTGGAGAGCAAGTCAAGGCTAGGCCAAGTCTCGCTCCCACAACGGATCTTCCCAATCCGGAATACAAGAGATTCAATAACAACGAAGCCGGATCAGATTTTGCAAGCGATGTATTTTAAAATCACGGAAAAGACGGTTCGCAAAAGCCTCCACAATCTCAAAACAAGAATCACTAAAGATGAAGAGGTTACCCAACCATGAACATCAATCACACAAGATAGGTGGGAGATTCACTCTCTCTACAGAACCACCGCCATCACACCGAATGGGGCTGAAATCCTTCTTCCTCAGAGTCGCACCGAAGGAAGCCACGCCGGCGTCACAGCAAAGAGGGGAGGAAGGAAGCAAGGGGGGAGGCTTCACACCATAAGGCCGGAGGCTTGGAGTCTCTCCTTGGCCGAATTTCTCCTAGGGAGTTTCTTTGTATTCAAATTCTTCTTCTTCTCTATTAATTCTCATAAAGAGGTCTCCTTATATAGGAGTTACAAATATGTAGGAGTTACAAACACATAGGGGTTACAACAAGCTCTTAACCATCCATGATGGTGATGTAATCTTATCCATTTGTATGGTTAAGTACACACCACAAACTATGAAATGTCCAAAAATAAAAATTACATAACATTTATGAATATAAAATTATCATCCAAACATGGAATAATTTTATATTCATCAATATAAAATAAATGTGCATGAAATAACGTAATTAATTATTCACGGCGGATTTGGCATGCCGCAGGCGGAGGTTGTAACGCGGTCTTCCTTCAGCATCATCATGGCACCTAAGATCTTTGTGTCGTTGTGCCTCGGCAACAGGGTCATCATCAAGTATCGGCGGAGGGGCCGCAGCATCAATCCTCCCCCACACAAAATCACGTATATCTGATGTGTGGGACGAGAGATAACGGCGGAGAAGCTCGGCATCCAAACATTGAAGCTCTATCGCGAGTACCCATGAGTCATCTGAAGGGGGACGGTCACGCCAATGGATGAGGAAGCGGTAGGTAGCACCACCAGGAGTAGCAAGTGGCTCTGCAGCAAGTATCATATCTGGAGTGAGAAATGTCTTGGGAAACCTGGGAAACATGTCAGTAGTAGGAAAAAAAGAAGGCAACGTACCATCCGATGTTATACCTGCGGGGACCGAAAGAGAGAGATCATCCGAACTACCACTCCCCAACCCATTAGAAATTTTAGTGGAGGGAGAAGACAAAAAAGAATTCAACTCAGGTGGAGGCGAAACAAATAGCGTCAAATCCGAGACATTAAAAATAGCGGAGATACCCCAATCAGCTGGCAAATCCAACACGAAAGCGATGTCACCTAGCTTCTTTATAATCCGAAAAGGGTCAGCGCGCTTTGGTGCTATCTTTTTAACGGTGCCAGATGGGAAGCGTTCGAGAACTAACCGGACTAGGACTAAATCACCGACTTTGAAGTGCGACACCATCCTATGTAGATTAGCATGCGTCTGATGAGACTCGTATTGAGCAGTCAAGGTAGCCCATATATGTGCATGCAGGTCATGAATATGTTGGGCGAAGGATTGTGCAAACTGACTTGTCTTGTATGTTGGGGGCAACAAAACCAAGTCAAGAGGCACAGGGGCCGTGTACCCGTTAACAATCTCGTTTGGAGACAGACCGGTGGAATGATTTTTGGAATTATTATAGGCCAACTGGGCGTGGGGAAGAAGAAGATCCCATGTACCTTTGTGATCTCTCACTAGGCATCTAAGAAGGCTTCCCAAGCTCCGATTGACCACCTTTGTTTGCCCATCGGTCCGAGGGTGATAGGCTGAGGAAAATAATAACTTGGTACCAATTAAGACCCAAAGTGTTTTCCAGAAATAGCTCGTATACTTAACATCTCTATCCGAGACTATTGTCTTCGGCACTCCCCGGTGACTAACTACTTCTTCAAAATACAATTTTGCAATATGAGATGCGTCATTGGTTCTAGCACACGGAATAAAGAATTTCATTTTAGAGAACCTATCCACAACAATAAGAATGGAGCCGTGATGACGCAAAGTAGTTGGTAGGCCTAAGACAAAGTCCATGCTCACATTTTCCCATGGCGTAGAAGGTATAGGCAAGGGTGTATATAATCCTACATTGGTTTTGGTGCCCTTGGATACCTGACAGGTACGACAACTACTAACTACCCTTCCCACTATTGCCTTAAGTTTTGGCCAATAAAATTTCTCCTCAACTAGAGTAATGGTCTTGTCTTTGCCGAAGTGGCCACTCAACCCTCCACTATGCAATTCCTAGATGATATAGAGGCGTAACGATGACTGCGGAATACAAAACTTCCCATGTCTAAATAGATAGCCATCCTTAACGACGAATGCAGATATAACCGTGGGGGAGCGGTAGACAGATATGCGTCCTGAAAATCCGGTCATGTGGCGTACTCATCCTTGATTCGCTCGAATCATACGACATTAACCTCCATAGTGGTGAGTAACGGGGTTAGGCGACTAAGAGCATCCGTGACTCGATTGTCAGCTCCCTTAAGGTGTTTGAGACTAAAAGTGTAACCCTGTAGGAAAGATACCCACTTAGCGTGACGCGGGATGATTTTATACTGGCCATTGATGAACCACAATGCTTCGTGATCGGAGAGGATCACAAACTCTTTAGAGAGGAGATAATGCCTCCAATGGTGGAAACATCTAATGACGGCATAAAACTCCCTATCGTAATTTGAGTAATTCAATTTGGCGCCCGCTAACTTCTCACTAAAATAACTCACAGTGTGTCCTTCCTGACTCAAGACACCTCCTATTCCCACGCCAGAAGAGTCACACGTAAGCTCAAAGACCTTTATGAAGTCAGGAAGACGTAAGACATGTGCCTCAGTCATAAGCTCCTTAATGCGTTGGAAAGCGATATTGGCGGACTTCGTCCAAGTAAACTCACCTTTCTTCATGCAATCACTAATGGGGGCCATAATGCTACTAAAGTCTCGAATGAAACGACGGTAGAAACTAGCTAACCCGTGGAAACTCCGCACCTCTCGTAACGTGGTCGGTTCGGGCCAACCCTTAATGACTTTAACCTTGTTAGGGTCAACTCTAATGCCTTCCTAACCGACTATGTAGCCTAAGAACGCCACTTTAGTGACATAGAATGCGCACTTCTTGATATTAAGGAATAAGGTTTCCTTCCGCAGGGTGGAAAGAACCGACCTCATGTGGGAGACGTGCTCAGAAGTGGTCGTACTAAAGACTAAGATGTCATCAAAATAGACGACCACAAACTTCCCCATGCAAGGCTGAAAGATATGTGTCATCATCTGGGAGAAAGTACTGGTGGCATTGGATAGCCTAAAGGGCATCACAAGCCACTCGTATAACCCATCCTTTGACTTGAATGCAGTCTTCCATTCGTCACCCTCACGGATCCTGATTTGGTGATAGCCACTCCGCAAATCTAACTTTGAAAAAATGGTAGCGCTAGAGAAGACATCTAGAAGGTCATCTAATCGCGGAATAGAAAATCTATTTTTGATTTTAATCTTGTTTATAGTACGTCTATCACCACACTTTCTCCACGTACCATCCTTCTTGGGAGAAAGAAGGGCAGGTACCACACATGGACTCATACTAGTCCTAATGAACCCCTTTTTCATCAAATCCTCAATCTGGGTCTGTAACTCTTTATGGGCGGCGGAATGAAGCCTATAGTGGGGCTGGTTCGGTAAAGAGGAACCAAGGATAAGGTCTATCGCATGCTGTATATTCCTCAGCAGTGGTAACACCGAAGGCAGCTCATCAGGGTACACGTCCTTATATTCGTCCAACAATACCCGTAACTCTTTAGGCAAATCGTCCAATGCCCTCGAATCCCCTTTCACACTCATAAGAACTAGCGCGTACATCATCCCATCAAGAAAGGGATCCTTCACAAATTCTTTTCTACCCACTAGATTCAACGTCTTCCTCTCGACCGGAACAGTGGTGTCCTTAGCTAAAGCTACTGGCTCCTTCGGGACGGTTGGCCTCAACGTAATGACCTTACCATTAAATATAAATCCGTACGTGTTTGATCTCCCAAAGTGTGTCACGTCGCGGTCATAAAGCCAAGGGCGGACCAACAACACGTGGCAGGCGTCCATAGGAAGGACATCACACAACACCTCATCAGTGCATGATTTGATCGAGAGGGGTACAAGGCATAGCTTGGTGATCGGGACGGTAACCTTATTAATCCAAGGTACATGGTAGGGAGTCGGGTGGGGCTACGTAGTCAAGTGCATACGTGTAACGGAATTCTCAGAGATGACTTTCACACAACTGCCACTATCAATGATCAACTTGCACAACTTCTCACCACTCTTAAAGATCAGGGAAAATATACTCGTCCTCTTCCAGTCATCTAACGGACGCGGAGTGGTCAAGATACAACGCATCACAATAAGGGGGTGATCGTCCTCTAAATCACTTTGGACCCCTTCTGGGTCACTCTCCTTAGCAGCCTCATATATGTAATCAGCAAGGTCGGTAGTCGACTCTAATAAGGCTATGGCTTTGGTCTTCGTTTGTCATTCAAAGGCGTAGTGGCCTTGACTGCCGCAGGAGTAACATGTAGTGTTAGACTTGCTAACTTTCCCGATGGGGATACGCTCACTTGCATGGTTCTTAGCGTTCCTAGCAGTGATCACAATATACTTGGACTCGGTGGACCGAAACTTCCCTTTGTCCGGATATGTGGAGGAAGATGCTCTAGCTGTGAACTTTCCCTTCGCATGGGAATAACGGGAGTGAGCCTTAGAGGCTAAGTGCTTTTCGATGTCGAGGGCGGCATTGAACGTCGTGTTCAAATCCGTATGACCATATTGTAAGAGCTTCCACTGAATATCGAGATGAAGCCCCTTACGAAATCTGGATAGGGTGACCTCGGGGATCTCCCTCAGATCACAACGCACCATACGGTCTTTCAGTTCTCCCATATACTCAGCTACTGAGTTTGAGCCCTGCCGCAGAGTTCCAAGCTCGTCGAACATCTGTGTCCGATGGTATGCGGGAACGTACTGATCGGTCAATAGGTTCTTCATCACGGCCCATCCAATAAGTGGGACCCCGCTCCCGGTTCCTAGCCTACGCTCTTAATTCAGCCAATAAGTTTTGGCGCATCCCGTTAGCTTCATACTGGCAACTTGAACCTTTTGATGGTCCGCAAGGGTGTGCCAATCGAAGTAGCACTCCGTATCAACCACCCAAGTTAGGAAGATCTGGGGATCTCCCATGCTAGCATAAGTGGGGGCGTCGATCTTAATGACCCTAGTAATATCGAAAGCACGATCGTGTTGGTGTTCTCGAGGGGGTACTCGGGGAGAGTCCTCATCGGAATCCGAATCAGGAGTTTGTTGGCGCCGGTTGGGTTGCTCAACATTAATGGGTGGCGGGGGTGGCCTTGCTTGATTTTGTAGGATCTGTGCTAACATGTTCCTAAGCTCCGTCATTTCGTTACGTAGCCCTGCTATGGCCTCGGTGTTGGGATCCCCACGCTCACTCGCAACCATCCTCTGATACCAAATTGGTGTAGGGGAGACCGTGATACGTTATCGACTACACTAATGGAAACTATCGTCACACAGCATAAAAGCAAGATAGGAGGGCTCCGACCAAAAGCGAACGAAAAGGGGGTTGGGTTGGCTCCCAAATCCGAATGATAAAATCAATATAGAAGATTCCAGCCGGACTAGATACAACGTCGTTAAGACCTACCTCTCCAACAAGCACACAACTCACCGCACCTACAGAAGCATCTATTGTACCAACTTGAGACGTCTCAAACACAACAATAATTTATTTCGGAAGAGCGGCAAACTTCAAATGGCGGTCGAGTTCCAGTTGAGATTAATTCCCTTGTTGACACAAAGTGTTCCAATCTTGGAGAGCAAGTCAAGGCTAGGCCAAGTCACGCTCCGACAACGGATCTTCCCAATCCGGAATACAAGAGATTCAATAACAACGAAGCCGGATCAGATTTTGCAAGCGATGTATTTTAAAATCACGGAAAAGACAGTTCGCAAAATCCTCCGCAAACTCAAAGCAAGAATCACTAAAGATGAAGAGATTACCCAACCAAGAACATCAATCACATAAGATAGGTGGGCGATTCACTCTCTCCACGGAACCACCGGCATCACACCGAATGGGGCTGCAATACTTCTTCCTCGGAGTCGCACCGAAGGAAGCCACGCCGGCATCACACCGAAGAGGGGAGATAGGAAGCAAGGGGTCGGCTTCACACCACAAGGCCGGCGGCTTGGAGTCTCTCCTTGTCCGAATTTCTCCTAGGGAGTTTCTTTGGATTCAAATTCTTCTTCTTCTCTATTAATTCTCATAAAGAGTTGTCCTTATATAGGAGTTACAAACACATAGGAGTTACAACAAGTCCTTAACCATCCATGATGGAGATGTAATATAATCCATCCGTATGGTTAAGTACACACCACAAACTATGAAATGTCCAAAAATAAAAATTACATAACATTTATGAATATAAAATTATCATCCAAACATGGAATAATTTTATATTCAACAATATAAAATAAATGTGCATGAAATAACGAAATTAATTATTCACGGCGGATTTGGCATGCCACAGGCGGAGGTTGTAACGCGGACTTCCTTCAGCATCATCATGGCACCTATGATCTTTGTGTCGTTGTGCCTCGGCAATAGGGTCATCATCAAGTAGTGGCGGAGGGGCCGCGACATCAATCCTCCCCCACTCAAAATCATGTATCTCTGATGCGTGGGCCGAGAGATAGCGGCGGAGAAGCTCGGCATCCAAACGTTGAAGCTCTATCGCGAGTACCCATGAGTCATCTGAAGGGGGACGGTCACGCCAATGGATGAGGAAGCGGTAGGTAGCACCATCAGGAGTAGCAAGTGGCTCTGCAGCAAGTATCATATCTGGAGTGAGAAATGTCTTGGGAAACCTGGGAAACATGTCAGTAGTAGGAAAAAAAGAAGGCAACGTACCATCCGATGTTATACCTGCGGGGACCGAAAGAGAGAGATCATCTGAACTACCACTCCCCAACCCATTAGAAATTTTAGTGGAGAGAGAAGACAAAAAAAAATTCAACTCAGGTGGAGGCGAAACAAACGGCGTCAAATCCGAGACATTAAAAATAGGGGAGATACCCCAATCAGCTGGCAAATCCAACACGAAAGCGATGTCACCTAGCTTCTTTATAATCCGAAAAGGGTCGGCGCGCTTTGGTGCTATCTTTTTAACGGTGCCAGATGGGAAGCGTTCGGGAACTAACCAGACTAGGACTAAATCACCGACTTTGAAGTGCGACACCATCCTATTTAGATTAGCGTGCGTCTGATGAGACTCGTATTGAGCAGTCAAGGTAGCTCATATACGTGCATGTAGGTCATGAATATGTTGGGCGAAGGATTGTGCAAACTGACTTGTCTTGTATGTTGGGGGCAACAAAACCAAGTCAAGAGGCACAGGGGCCTTGTACCCGTGAACAATCTCGTTTAGAGACAGACCGGTGGAATGATTTTTGGAATTATTATAGGCCAACTGGGCGTGGGGTAGAAGAAGATCCCATGTACCTTTGTGATCGCTCATTAGGCATCTAAGAAGGCTTCCCAAGCTCCGATTGACCACCGCCGTTTGCCCATCGGTCTGAGGGTGATAGGCTGAGGAAAACAATAACTTGGTACCAATTAAGACCCAAAGTGTTTTCCAGAAATAGCTCGTATACTTAACATCTCTATCCGAGACTATTGTCTTCGGCACTCCCCGATGACTAACTACTTCTTTAAAATACAATTTTGCAATATGAGATGCGTCATTGGTTCTAGCACACGGAATAAAGAATTTCATTTTAAAGAACCTATCCACAACGACAAGAATGGAGCCGTGATGATGCAAAGTAGTTGGTAGGCCTAAGACAAAGTCCATGCTCACGTTTTCCCATGGCGTAGAAGGTATAGGCAAGGGTGTATATAATCCTACATTGGTTTTGGTGCCCTTGGATACCTGACAGGTACGACAACTACTAACTACCCTTCCCACTATTGCCTTAAGTTTTGGCCAATAAAATTTCTCCTCAACTAGAGTAATGGTCTTGTCCGTGCCGAAGTGGCCACTCAACCATCTACTATGCAATTCCTAGATGATATGGAGACGTAACGATGACTGCAGAATACAAAACTTCCCATGTCTAAATAGATAGCCATCCTTAATGACGAACGCAGATATAACCGTGGGGGAGTGGCAGACAGATATGCGTCCTGAAAATCCGGGCATGTGGCGTACTCATCCTTGATTCGCTCGAATCCTACGACATTAACCTCCATAGTGGTGAGTAACAGGGTTAGGCGACTAAGAGCATCCGTGACTCGATTGTCAGCTCCCTTAAGGTGTTTGAGACTAAAAGTTTAACCCTATAGGAAAGATACCCACTTAGCGTGACGCGGGCTGATTTTATACTGGCCATTGATGAACCACAATGCTTCGTGATCGGAGAGGATCACAAACTCTTTATAGAGGACATAATGCCTCCAATGGTGTAAACATCTAATGACGGCATAAAAATCCCTATCGTAATTTGAGTAATTCAATTTGGCGCCCGCTAACTTCTCACTAAAATAACTCACAGGGTGTCCTTCCTGACTCAAGACACCTCCTATTCCCATGCCAGAAGAGTCACATGTAAGCTAAAAGACCTTTATGAAGTCAGGTAGATGTAAGACAGGTGCCTCAGTCATAAGCTCCTTAATGCGTTGGAAAGCGATAGTGGCGTACTTCGTCAAAGTAAACTCACCTTTCTTCATGCAATCACTAATGGGGGCCATAATGCTACTAAAGTCACAAATGAAACGACGGTAGAAAGTAGCTAACCCGTGGAAACTCCGCACCTCTCGTAACGTGGTCGGTTCGGGCCAACCCTTAATGACTTTAACCTTGTTAGTGTCAACTCTAATGCCTTCCGAACCGACTATGTAGCCTAAGAACACCAATTTAGTGACATAGAATGCGTACTTCTTGAGATTAAGGAATAAGGTTTCCTTCCGCAGGGTGGAAAGAACCGACCTGATATGGGAGTCGTGCTCAGAAGTGGTCGTACTAAAGACTAAGATGTCATCAAAATATATGACCACAAACTTCCCCATGTAAGGCTGAAAGACATGTGTCATCATCTGGGAGAAAGTACTGGGGGCATTGGATAGCCTAAAGGGCATCACAAGCCACTCGTATAACCCATCCTTTGACTTGAATGCAGTCTTCCATTCGTCCCCCTCACGTATCCTGATCTGGTGATAGCCACTCCGCAAATCTAACTTTGAAAAAATGGTAGCGCCAGATAAGACATCTAGAAGGTCATCTAATCGCCGAATAGAAAATCTATTTTTGATTTTAATCTTGTTTATAGCACGGCTATCAACACACATTCTCCACGTACCATCCTTCTTGGGAGAAAGAAGGGCAGGTACCGCACATGGACTCATACTAGTCCTAATGAACCCCTTTTTCATCAAATCCTCGATCTGGGTCTGTAACTCTTTATGGGCGGCGGAATGAAGCCTATAGTGGGGTTTGTTCGATAAAGAGGAACCAAGGATAAGGTCTATCGCATGTTGTATATTCCTCAGCAGTGGTAACACCGAATGCAGCTCATCAGGGTACACGTCCTTATATTCGTCCAACAATACCCGTAACTCTTTAGCCAAATCGTCCAATGCCCTCAAATACCCTTTCACACTCATAAGAACTAGTGCGTACATCATCCCATCAAGAAAGGGATCCTTCACAAATTCTTTTCTACCCACTAGATTCAACGTCTTCCTCTCGACCAGAACAGTGGTGTCCTTAGCTAAAGCTACCAGCTCCTTCGGGACGGTCGGCCTCAACGTAATGACCTTACCATTAAATATAAATTCATACGTGTTGGATCTCCCAAAGTGTGTCACGTCGCAGTCATAAAGCCAAGGGCGGACCAACAACACGTGGCAGGCGTCCATAGGAAGGACATCACACCACACCTCGTCAGTGTATGATTTGATCGAGAGGGGTACAAGGCATCGCTTGGTGACTGGGACGGTAACCTTATTAATCCAAGGTACATGGTAGGGAGTCGGGTGGGGCTGCGTAGTCAAGTACATACGTGCAACGACATTCTCAGAGATGACTTTCACACAACTGCCACTATCAATGATCAACTTGCATAACTTCTCACCACTCTTAAAGATCAGGGAAAATATACTCGTCCTCTTCCAGTCATTTAACGGACGGGGAGTGGTCAAGATACAACGCATCACCATAAGGGGGTGATCGTCCTCTAAATCACTTTGGACCCCTTCTGGGTCACTCTCCTCAGCAGCCTCATATACGTAATCAGCAAGGTCGGTAGTCGACTCTAATAGGGCTATTGCTTTGGTATTCGTTGGTCATTCAAAGGCATAGTGGCCTTGAATGCCGCAGGAGTAACATGTAGCGTTAGACTTGCTAACTTTCCCGATGGGGATACGCTCACTTGCAGGGTTCTTAGTGTTCCTAGCAGTGATCACAATATACTTGGACTCGGTGGACCGAAACTTCCCTTTGTCCGGATATGTGGAGGAAGATGCTCTAGCTGTGGACTTTCCCTTCGCATGGGAATAACGGGAGTGAGCCTTAGAGGCTAAGTGCTTTTCGATGTCAAGGGCGGCATTGAACGTCGTGTTCAGATCCGTATGACCATATCGTAAGAGCTTCCGCAGAATATTGGGATGAAGCCCCTTACAAAATCTCGATAGGGTGACCTCGGGGATCTCCCTCAGATCACAACGCACCATACGGTCTTTCAGTTCTCCCATATACTCAGCTACCGAGTTTGAGCCCTGCCGCAAAGTGGGAAGCTCGTCGAACATCTATGTCTGATGGTATGCGGGAATGTACTGATCGGTCAACAGGTTCTTCATCACAGCCCATCCAATAAGTGGGACCCCATTCCCGGTTCCTAGCCTACGCTCTTAATTCAGCTAATAAGTTTTGGCGCATCCCTTTAGCTTCATCCTGGCAACTTGAACCTTTTGATGGTCCGTAAGGGTGTGCCAATCGAAGTAGCACTCTGTATCAACCACCCAAGTAAGGAAGATCTGGGGATCTCCCATGCCAGCATAAGTGGGGTCGTCAATCTTAATGGCCCTAGTAATATCGAAGGAACGATCATGGCGAGTGTTCTCGAGGGGGTACTCGGGGAGAGTCCTCATCGGAATCCGAATCAGGAGTTTGTTGGCGCCGGTTGGGCTGTTCAAAATTAATGGGTGGCGGGGGTGGCCTTTCTTGATTTTGTAGGATCTGTGCTAACATGTTCCTAAGCTCCGTCATTTCCTTACGTAGCCCTGCTATGGCCTCAGTGTTGGGATCCCCACGCTCACTCGCAGCCATCCTCTAATACCAAATTGGTGTAGGGGAGACTGTGATACGTGCTCGACTACACTAACGGAAACTATTGTCACACAGCATAAAAGCAAGATAGGAGGGCTCCGACCAAAAGCGAACGAAAAGGGGGTCGGGTTGGCTCCCAAATCTGAATGATAAAATCAATATAGAAGATTCCAGCCGGACTCGATACAACGTCGTTAAGACCTACCTCTCCAACAAGCACACAACTCAGCGCACCTACAGAAGCATCTATTGTACCAACTTGAGACATCTCAAACGCAACAATAATTTATTTCGGAAGAGCAGCAAACTTCAAATGGCGGTCGAGTTCCAGTTGAGATTAATTCCCTTGTTGACACAAAGTGTTCCAATCTTGGAGAGCAAGTCAAGGCTAGGCCCAGTCTCGCTCCCACAACGGATCATCCCAATCCGGAATACAAGAGATTCAATAACAACGAAGCCGGATCAGATTTTGCAAGGGATGTATTTTAAAATCACGGAAAAGACAGTTCGCAAAAACCTCCGCAAACTCAAAGCAAGAATCACTAAAGATGAAGAGATTACCCAACCAAGAACATCAATCACACAAGATAGGTGGGAGATTCACTCTCTCCATGGAACCACCGGCATTACACCGAATGGGGCTGCAATCCTTCTTCCTCGGAGTCGCACCGAAGGAAGCCACGCCGGCATCGCACCGAAGAGGGGAGGAAGGAAGCAGGGGGGGCGGCTTCACACCACAAGGTTGGAGTCTCTCCTTGTCCGAATTTCTCCTAGGGAGTTTCTTTGGATTCAAATTCTTCTTCTTCTCTATTAATTCTCATAAAGAGGTGTCCTTATATAGGAGTTACAAACACATAGGAGTTACAAACACATAGGAGTTACAACAAGTCCTTAACCATCCATGATGGAGATGTAATATCATCCATCCGTATGGTTAAGTACACACCACAAACTATGAAATGTCCAAAAATAAAAATTACATAACATTTATGAATATAAAATTATCATCCAAACATGGAATAATTTTATATTCATCTATATAAAATAAAAGTGCATGAAATAACATAATTAATTATTCACGGAGGATTTGGCACGCCGCTGGCGGAGGTTGTAACGCGGTCTTCCTTCAGCATCATCATGGCACCTAAGATCTTTGTGTCGTTGTGCCTCGACAACCGGGTCATCATCAAGTAGTGGCGGAGGGGCCGCGACATCAGACGCGGTCTCACTTGATGAGTCCGCCAAAGGTGTGCAGCTCGGCCTGGACAAAATCACAGTGTTAGAAAAGAAATTTCATGTTGATATTCAAGAAATTCGAACGGAGTTAATGAGGCCGGCAGAGCACGAGATGGCTGCGGTGGTGCGCGAGAAGGCTTTGAAGGTCCAGGTCGCCAACATTTCAGGGCACTGGAGAGGTCCGATAGGGAGAAGAAGCGGCTCGCTGATGATGTCTGCTTCTACAAGGGAAAGTACTTAGCGGTGATACGGGCTGATAAAGGCAAGCGGGCTGCTGAAGTCGCGGAGGAGAGGCCACGACTACCAAATCGCGCTGCTCCAACGGTTGCTCAAGTTACAGCAGAAAGTATCCAGCCCGCAGAGGATGAGGTAGCAAGGCCGAAAACTGAGCTCGTTGTTCCTTTGAGTCGCGATGACCGGGAGGCTGCGCACATGCACCATACTATAAACTCTATTCACCACCATATCTATCATTTGTATGGTGAAGTGCTGCAGATGAGCGACCCGGCGGATGTAACGCCCTGAAACTCAAAGGAGAAAAAGGGGGATGTTTTGGGCCAGTTTGGGTTCTGGCAGCAGGCACACGGCCTGGGACACGGGCGTGTCCCAGGGCGTGTCAAGCGTGTGTCGACACTTAGCCGTGAAGTCGTCGAGATTCTCTCGACGATTCGCTGAGACTGGGCATACAGCCTGCGACACGGGCATGTCGACCCGTGTCGATACTTAGCTGCGAAGTCTTTGAGATATACTCGACGATTCGTCGAGATATACTCGACGATTCGTCGAGAATGGGCACACGGCCCGCGACACGGGCGTGTCGCAGGGCGTGTCGACCCGTGTCGACGATCGTCCCGGGGAGTCGTCGAGATTTGCTCGACGATCGTCGAGACAAGGCACACGGCCTAGGACACGGGTGTGTCCGAGGCCGTGTCGAGTGTGGAGACCGTGTACACGGCCCTGGAGCCCAGGCGTGTCAAGGTGACACGGGAAAGGACACGGGCGTGTCCTCGAACCCGTGCAGTGCTCGGGTTGATTTTGGGGGAAAAATCATGGGGTACACGGCCGGTCACACGGCCGTGTCAGGTGGAACACAGGCGTGTCAGCTCGAACACGGGCGTGTTCGATACCCGTGTGAGGTTCCAGGTGATTCGATTTTGACGGCGAATGAGGCACACGGCCCTGGACACGGGCGTGTGCCAGACCGTGTTCGGTCCAGATTGGGCATTTCAGCCCCGAATCAAAGCCGTTCGTTTCCTTGTTTTGAGATCCAACGGCTGGGGGATGTTCCTGAAGGGATATACCCGTGAATGGACTTGGAAAACCCTCACTTTTCTTAAGTGTTCTCTTTCTAAATCCTTGGAGAGAGAGGAGAGCTAAGGGAAGAAGAAGGAGCTAGATCCGCCATTGGAGGAGCTTCGGAGCTCCGAATCGCGAGCCGACTCCGGATCCACGGAGGCAACGCTAGTGCAGTGGTTTTCATCCGATTACTTTTCAATGGCGCCAAAGTGGAATGCAAGGGTAACAATCCTCATCTTGAGCATGAATAGCTCTCTTTCTTTGCATAGGAAGCCCGCTCTCGCGAGTTTGCGGAGAGTTGGAGGCGTTCCTTCGGGTAGATATGTGAAGTCCCCGTTGTTTAGAGTCCGTATGTGAGAACGGACATAGGCATGATGTGTGAAGCCTACCCGGACATGTTGGTCTGGATCGGTGATGTTGCATTGCATAATGTCGGAGAAGACTCCGTGCTATTGGTGGTTTTTCGGGTTTTCTACGTGGTAGATTGCAGCAGGGAGCCTTGGGGACTAACCCAAAGGTGCACCCGGAAAACTCGGCGGATACGAGATCTTGCCAACTTGGTGGCCTGAGAGCCAACTTGAACATAACCGGGTTATGTGACTTGTGATGGAAATGGGACTCGGTGGAAGTTTGACCCACGCAAATGGCTTAAATTGCCGTTGCGATGTGAGCACGGGTTAGATGGAACCGTACCCGTTCTATGTCGTTCGGTTAAAGAGACCTAAAGGCACGTGGCACTTACCGTTGGCATAGATTAGGGTCTTCGGCGGTCAATGGCTTAAATTGTCGTGACCCAGGCCGGGAAGACAAATTGCTCATAGGTTTGGCCGTCTAAGTGGCGCTGGTGAGTCCGGAATGTTAATGACTTTAATTGACGTGACATCGACCGGTTCACCGAGAATGTGCCCTGAGTGCACGGGGCGTGTGGTCGAGCGAGCCAACGTCTGTCATGAAATGGCTATTGTTATAAATTGCTCGCTTATGCTAATGAAATGCAGGGAAGGAGCATCGCCGCCCCGAGTTGGGGGCGGGATCGTTATAATTTGGTCAGCATTGCTGACCGTTGCCTTGTTTTGCCACCGTGCGGTGGTTTGTTGCTTGCAGGTGCAGCTGGACCAAGCGGTCAATAGCGGGCTAAAGCCCTTTTTTGCGAAGCCGGCCCTCGAAGGCCCAAGTGGAAGTGTTTACTGTTTTATTCATGTATGACCGGCCTGCGTGCCGTGGTTTGTAAAACATGTAATATTCAAGTGAAACATTTTGTAAGGCCTTAAGGCTTGTTTTGAGTATTTTGTATAACATTCCTATTTTGTATTAGTGGACATTCGTGCTTCGATGCTGGGTTCTTGTGTACAACTTTATAAACTGCTTCCGCTAGAATGCTCTGTGTAGGACGTTGAGATTGGTTGGATGGTTTCCATAAGTAACCACCCGGTCTGTCTGTGGTATATGGCGTCGGGCCCCGGCCGGACCTACTGCTATATGCTATGCGACGGATAGGGGGTGTTACAATTTGGTATCAGACTACTGGTTTTGGTCGGGCTTAAAGTGAATTCGTGGGCGAATTCTTTTTAAGGGGTGGTGAGCACGTTGTGTGCGTCATCGTAATAACAGTAAAAAGAACTCATGAATGTCCACTTAGGAATGAAAATACTCGTGTTTGAGGAACCTGCGTGTTCCTATAATTGCTGTTTGCAATTTATTTGGTCGCTTAACGGTGTTTTGTACCACTATAGGTGACTCGAAGTGGTGTTGGGCCGTCAGAATGCCGAGTTTCTGAGGCTAGTAGTGCACCGGATGTTGCTCCTGCAACACCTCTGTCGGCTGAAAATATACGATTGGTGGCTGAAGCGGTGTTGGCCGTGATTAATGTGCAGCCTGGAAGGAAAGCGCAGCAGCCCGCTCCTGTGATGGAGCAAGAACCTCTGCAAGAGGCTGAGCCGAGGAGGGTGGAGCAAGTGGTTGTGGAACCGGTGGTGCCAAGGAGGGCAACTGAGAGGCAGCTGAAGCATGTAATGAGCTTTAACTCTCCGTTATTCTCGGGGTTGGGAACCCCATCTCAGGCTGAAGACTGGCTCTCTAGGGTGAAGAGAGTCATGACAGCAATGGAGACGGAGGAGTGGCAAATGACCACCATCGCTACGTTCCTTTTGGACGGTGAAGCGAGGATGTGGTGGGAAGGATTGGAGCTGCATCATTTGAGAGGTAGAAAACTGATAGACGTTCCGATGGAAGAGTTCTCGGGATTGTTCTTAGCAAGATACATTCCTTCGACGCAGAATATAGCATTGGAGAACGAATTTCTGAAGTTAGTTCAGGGTGAGAAGAGCGTGGATGAATATCTCCATGAGTTCACTCGTTTGAGTCGATATGCTAGCTCCACCATCATGGATGAGGAGCGCAAGACTAATCGTTTCTATGAAGGGTTGAGAGATGAGTTGAGATTACTACTCTCGTGGCCGATGACGCAGGGTTTCTTAACCTTGGTCAATACTGCCCGGTCCTTGGAGAAGGACATGAAGAATGTGCAAGCGAAGAAAGGCTTGGTTGATAGAAAATCTGAATTTAAAATGCCGACTACTTCAAAGTCCGGCTATCGGAGGTCTTTAAAGAAGCATAGGACTTCGGGTCCAGCTCCTTCTGGCGCTTCTGGGGCGACTACAGGTCGGACCCCGGGTGCGTGCTTTACGTGTGGAAATACGGGGCATTTCGCCCGTGATTGTTGGAGCGGATGTCCTAAGTCCGAGAGAAGGCCAGGAGCTACATATGAAGAGAAGGGAAAGGCGGTGGAGTCGACCGCGTCCCACTATGCTCCGGCCCAACCAAGGGTCTACAATCTTGGCCAACAGGAGGCCATCAAACAAGCTGATGTGGTGACAGGTACAGTTTAATTTATAACAAGTTAATTTCTATAAATACGTGTTATGCACATGTTACCTTACCACTACTTGTTTAGGATTTGTATTGATTTGTGAAAATCCGGCACGAGCACTCTTCGATACGGGAGCTTCACACTCCTTCTTGTCCGAAGGATTTATATCACGCATCGGAGTCCATTCTTCGATGGCGAAGGATAAGTTGGATGTGTTGTTGCCCAACGGGTGTTCGATGCGAGCGGATAGGATCTACGATGTTAAGATTCGTATTGGGGAGCAGGAGTTCGACCTGCGGGCGTCTTTACTTCCGTTAGTGGAGTTCGACGTCATATTTGGCATGGACTGGCTCTCGGAGCAGCAGGCCCATATAGATTGCGGTAGCAAGGAAGTCAAGCTGGGAGCAAGTCGTGAAACGACTTTTACAGGCTTAAAGGGGTCGAGCAAGACATTGATGCCTGCTCTTCAGGTGGTGAAGGCGGTTCGTGCTGGTGCAGAACTATTCTTTACACTAGTGGAGGTTGCAAAGCCGAAGCCCGCGTTGGATTGTATTTCAGTGGTATCGGAATACCCTGATGTGTTCCCCGCGGATCTTCCTGGAGCCCCGCTTCAGCGGGAGATAGATTTTACGATCGAGCTAGTGCCAGGTGCAAAGCCTGTGTCACGATCTCCGTATCGGCTAGCGCCTAAGGAAATGGCGGAGCTGAAAGTTCAAGTGCAAGAGTTGTTGGAGCAAGGGTATGTGCGCCCGAGTTCTTCGCCTTGGAGCGCACCGGTCCTCTTTGTTAAGAAGAAGGACGGAAGCTTGAGGCTATATATTGATTATCGAGAGCTAAACAAGCTGACGGAGAAGAACAAGTACCCGATCCCCCGGTTTAATGATCTCTTTGATCAGTTAGTCGGGTCGATAGTGTACTCGAAGTTGGATCTCAAGGCTGGATACTATCAGCTGCGGATAAGGGAGAGTGATATCCCGAAGACAGCGTTTAGTACGAGATACGGGCATTATGAGTTTGCGGTCATGCCGTTTGGGCTGACTAATGCGCCGTCAGTGTTCATGGATTTGATGAACAGGACGTTCAGGGAGTACTTGGACCATTTCGTGATCGTCTTCATCGACGATATTTTGGTGTACTCGCAAAGTGAGGAAGATCACTTCAAGCATCTTCATTTGGTGTTGGAGATGCTAAGGAGAAATCAGTTGTATGCCAAGTTCTCGAAGTGCGAGTTTTGGCTATCCTCAGTGGCGTTCCTCGGGCATATAGTGAGTGGAGAGGGTATTGCTGTAGATCTGGCGAAGATTGTTGCGATACGGGAGTGGCCTGAGCTTGCTACTGTAGCGGAAGTCCGGAGTTTTCTGGGGCTTGCCGGCTATTATAGGCGCTTCGTAGAGAACTTCTCGCGGTTAGCGTTACCTCTCACTACTTTGACGAGGAAAGAGCATAAGTTCGTTTCGACGCCGGAGTGCACGCGAGCTTTTGAGGAATTGAAGTGTCGGTTGACCACGGCGCATGTGCTGAGTTCGCCATGTGGAACCGAAGGCTATGAGATATATAGCGATGCTTCGGGCAGCAGTTTGGGTTGCGTGCTACTGCAGCACGGAAGCGTGATAGCTTATGGCTCGAGACAGCTAAAAGTGCACGAGAGGAATTATCTGGTCCATGACTTGGAGTTAGCGGCCGTGATTTTTGCCTTGAAGCTGTGGAGACACTATTTGTACGGTGTGAAGATTGATATCTACACCGATCATAAGAGCCTGAAATATTTGATAGATCAGAAGGATCTGAATATGTGGCAGCGTAGATGGATGGAGTTCCTGGGGGACTATACATTCAAGATCCACTACGTGCCTGGCAAAGGGAATGCGGTTGCGGACGCGTTGAGTCGCCGAGCCCCAGCTCAAGCCAATTGGCTATCGGTGCATGATGAGCGGTTGGTGCGGGAGTTGGAGGCGTTGGGGATTGTTTGTGTGGATAGACAATCAAGTGCTGAAGCAGTTCTGAATTGGACTGAAGTCCAATATGACTTGGCTGATCGTATTCGGCAGGCTTTGGATATGGATGCTCATATGAAGCAGTTCATGGTAGAGGCTCTGGATGGGTCAAATTCCCAATTCGTCGTGGAGGATGGATTGCTTTGGAGAGACGGTCGTTTGTGTGTCCCAAGTGTGGGCAATTTACGGGTGGAGTTGTTGTACGAGGCGCACCATACCAAGTACTCGATTCACCCGGGAAGCACGAAGATGTACCGTGATGTGAAGAAACTATTTTGGTGGCCGGGTTTGAAAAAGGATGTGGCGCTATACGTAGCGAAGTGCCAAACTTGCGCCTTGGTAAAGGCGGAGTGCCAAAAGCCGGGAGGATTTCTTAAGTCCTTGCCTGTTCCGGAGTGGAAATTCGACGACATCTCTATGGACTTTGTGCACGGTTTGCCAAGGTCGCAAAAGGGAAACGACGCCATTTGGGTGGTTGTTGATCGATTAACGAAGGTGTCGCATTTTATTCCGCATATGAAGGATGATCTGGTGGAGAAGCTGACAAAGCTTTATGTGGATAACATAGTACGGCTTCATGGTGTGCCCCGCAGCATCGTGAGTGACCGAGATGGACGGTTCACGTCCAATGATTGGAGGCTGGTGCAGCAAATGTTGGGAACAAAGCTGAAATTCAGCACAGCCTTCCATCCACAAACGGATGGGCAGACCGAGAGGGTCAATAGAACCATGGAAGACATGCTTCGCATGCGTGTCTTGGATTTTGGAAAGTAATGGGAAGACCACCTATATTTGGTGGAGTTCGCATACAACAACAGCTACCAAGCGAGTATTCAGATGGCGCCTTTCGAGGCCCTATATGGTAGGAAATGTCGCACGCCGTTGTCTTGGTTAGAAACGGGTGAGTCAAAGTTGTATAAGTGATCGGAAGTGGAAGATGCTACTTCTTTGGTGAGAACCATTCGCGAGAGGTTGCTTATCGCTCAGGACCGGCAAGCAAAGTACTATAATGCCAAGCACAGGAACGTGGAGTTCGTTGTGGGCGATTATGTATACTTAAAGATCAAGCCGTTCAAGGGTGTCTCGCGGGTGCGACGATTGAAAAAGCTAAGCCCAAGATACCTTGGACCGTTTGAGGTTCTGGAGCGAGTTGTTGAAGCGGCCTATAGGTTGAAGCTTTCAGTGGAGCTTAGTGGATTACATGATGTATTCCATATCTCGGTACTTCGGAAGGCGGTGCAAGAGCCTACGCAAGTAATCGCGGTCGATCAAGTGCCGGTGGATAGTGGGCTAACGACAAAGGTCAAGCCCGTGCGGATCGAGGACTCGGAGGTCAAGCGGCTACGCAATAAAGAGATCAGGATGGTCAAGGTCCGGTGGGACAATTGCGAGCGTGAGGAGCTCTCTTGGGAGCGAGAGCAGACTATGCTTGACGAGTATCCGGAGTTGTTCCGCTCAGGTACAAATTTTGGTTTTGTACATGTCTTCCCTTTATGTAATTTCGCGGACGAAATTCTTTTAAGAGGGGGAGAGTTGTAACGCCCCGAAACTCAAAGGAAAAAAAGGGGGACGTTTTAGGACAGTTTGGGTTCTGGCAGCAGGCACACGGCCTGGGGCACGGGCGTGTCCCAGGGCATGTCAAGCGTGTGTCGACACTTAGCCGTGAAGTCATCGAGATTCTCTCGACGATTCGCTGAGACTGGGCACACGGCCTGCGACACGGGCGTGTCGCAGGGCGTGTCGACCCGTGTCGATACTTAGCCGCGAAGTCGTCGAGATATACTCGACGATTCGTCGAGAATGGGCACACGGCCCGCGACACGGGCGTATCGCAGGGCGTGTCGACCCGTGTCGACGATCGTCCCGGGGAGTCGTTGAGATTTGCTCGACGATCGTCGAGACAAGGCACACGGCCTAGGACACGGGCGTGTCCGAGGCCGTGTCGAGTGTGGAGACCGTGTACACGGCCCTGGAGCCCAGGCATGTCAAGGTGACACGGGCAAGGACACGGGCGTGTCCTCGAACCCGTGTAGTGCTCGGGTTGATTTTGGGGGAAAAATCATGGGGTACACGACCAGTCACACGGCCGTGTCATGTGGAACACGGGCGTGTCAGCTCGAACAAGGGCGTGTTTGATACCCGTGTGAGGTTCCAAGTGATTCGATTTTGACGGCGAATGAGGCACACGGCCCTGGACACGGGCGTGTGCCAGGCCGTGTTCGGTCTAGATTGGGCATTTCAGCCCCGAATCAAAGCCGTTCGTTTCCTTGTTTTGAGATCCAACGGCTGGGGGATGTTCCTGAAGGGATATACCCGTGAATGGACTTGGAAAACCCTCACTTTTCTTAAGTGTTCTCTTTCTAAATCCTTGGAGAGAGAGGAGAGCTAAGGGAAGAAGAAGGAGCTAGATCCGCCATTGGAGGAGCTTCGGAGCTCCGAATCGCGAGCCGACTCCGGATCCACGGAGGCAACGCTAGTGCGGTGGTTTTCATCCGATTACTTTTCAATGGCGCCAAAGAGGAACGCAAGGGTAACGATCCTCATCTTCAGCATGAATAGCTCTCTTTCTTTGCATAGGAAGCCTGCTCTCGCGAGTTTGCGGAGAGTTGGAGGCGTTCCTTCGGGTAGATATGTGAAGTCCCCGTTGTTTAGAGTCCGTATGCGAGAACGGACATAGGCATGATGTGTGAAGCCTACCCGGACATGTTGCTCTGGATCGGTGATGTTGCATTGCATAATGCCGGAGAAGACTCCGTGCTATTGGTGGTTTTTCGGGTTTTCTACGCGGTAGATTGCAGCAGGGAGACTTGGGGACTAACCCAAAGGTGCACCCGGAAAACTGGGCGGATACGAGATCTTGCCAACTTGGTGGCCTGAGAGCCAACTTGAACATAACCGGGTTATGTGACTTGTGATGGAAATGGGACTCGGTGGAAGTTTGACCAGCGCAAATGGCTTAAATTGCCGTTGCGATGTGAGCACGGGTTAGATGGAACCGTACCCGTTCTATGTCGTTCGGTTAAAGAGACCTAAAGGCACGTGGCACTTACCATTGGCATAGATTAGGGTCTTCGGCGGTCAATGGCTTAAATTGTCGTGACCCAGGACGGGAAGACAAATTGCTCATAGGTTTGGCCGTCTAAGTGGCGGTGGTGAGTCCAGAATGTTAATGGCTTTAATTGACGTGACATCGACTGGTTCACCGAGAATGTGCCCTGAGTGCACGGGGCGTGTGGCCGAGCGAGCCAACGTCTGTGATGAAATGGCTATTGTTATAAATTGCTCGCTTATGCTAATGAAATGCAGGGAAGGAGCATCGCCGCCCCGAGTTGGGGGCGGGATCGTTATAATTTTGTCAGCATTGCTGACCGTTGCCTTGTTTTGCCACCATGCGGTGGTTTGTTGCTTGCAGGTGTAGCTGGACCAAGCGGTCAATAGCGGGCTAAAGCCCTTTTTGCAAAGCCGGCCCTCGAAGGCCCAAGTGGAAGTGTTTAGTGTTTTATTCATGTATGACCGGCCTACGTGCCGTGGTTTGTAAAACATGTAATATTCAAGTGAAACATTTTGTAAGGCCTTAAGCCTTGTTTTGAGTATTTTGTATAACATTCCTATTTTGTATTAGTGGACATTCGTGCTTCGATGCTGGGTTCTTGTGTACAACTTTATAAACTGCTTCCGCTAGAATGCTCTGTGTAGGACGTTGAGATTGGTTGGATGGTTTCCATAAGTAACCACCCGGTCTGTCTGTGGTATATGGCGTCGGGCCCCGGCCGGACCTACTGCTATATGCTATGCGACGGATAGGGGGTGTTACAGCGGATCATCTATGTAGAGACAAAACCGAGCAGCCTGCGCGATTAGACAATCGAGAACGCTGAGGTCGTAATAAGATGAACTTTGATCTGTTGTATAATTTGTGTTGAACAATTTTCTATTTTTCTACTGCTGTGATGTATGAACTGGAATTGAATTGTTGCTTGAATAATGTTGTGGTTTGAGTGATTTGGATTGCGGTTTTGTGACGAACTGTGCGGACTAATATTGCGTAGGCTTCTTTGATTTGAACTTGTGAATCAATTTGCAGGTGGAAAATGTTGCGAGCTGGGCAGACTAAAATTGTGTCCGCATTGTTTCTATTTTTGCAAGAAAAACTGAATTTGGTGCGAAGTTGGAGGACTAGAGAATCAAGCTATACGACCTGGCTAAAAAGCTGTCAGGCCTCACTACTATAAATATAGCCTTGTTGTTTCTTCTATGCAGGAAAGCAGTTGCAGCAGAAGACCTTGCAGTCTGAAAATATGGTGTCGACCACAAGAAATGCACACTGACGGAGGCTGACCTAGACGCCTTTATCGAGAAAGATATGGCGGAATTGCCCTTGATTGTCTGCGTTCTCGCCGAAGAAGAAATATTGAACTTTTCAACAGCGAACCAGATAGTAATACCTGTTGACCACTTTGACAGCAGGTTCAAATTTCCTCTGCTATGGCAGATAGGAGAGATTTTTGAGCACTATGGGATGGTGTCGGGCCAGCTCCCGCCCAACACTCTTACTGCGATCTATAGTTTCATCTCCTATCTGCGATCTGAGAAAATCGCCTTCTCTATGAGTATTTTCCGAAAAATGTTCTCAGTCCGCTCGATAACACCTTCTGGAGGCCACCCATATAAGGGGGTCATATACCTTTACTACCGAGGGATGAAAGTAATGGGTCTGCCAAATAAGATCCATAACTGGACCTCTAGATTCCTGATTTTTGAGGGCGACCTCAGGTTCGCGCAAACATATCCGCAGGAGCGCGCGGACCATGTTTTCAATAGTGTCCGGCTCGATGAGGTGGAGTTTACCATCATCGAGTTTCTGTCAGTGGCCAGGCTGGACATCGAGCACTACATCCCGCTGCTGGCGAGCCTAGATGGTGTAACCAGCGAAGAAAGAAAGTTTCAACGGACTGACATTTTGTATCCACCGCCACATGTATGTTAACTCTCTTTCCTTGTAGCGACCTTGGATGTGCCTGCAAAGCTACCGCAAATGCCGAGCGGACTCACACCTACATAGAGGGAACGAGTACAAGAAATTGCAAGGAAAAGGAAAGAGGAAGGGGATCCTGCGGCGGACTGCTCTTCATCAGAAAGCTTTGCGATGCAAGGTTTTGGCAACCGCCAGAAGGATCTGAGGGGGAACCCGATGATCCACTGGCACAGTAAAAATAAGCATGTCCGCCTATCGACAGCGCTGCCATCATGGAGAAGTCCAAAGATAACCTGCCACGCTCATGTCACAATCTCTGCGCTCTACAGGAAGCACAACCTGGGCGACTTGAAGAGGATTGCCCCAGGCGACCTCCCTCTGCGGGCCGCCCAGGCAAGCGCGAACATCGCAGTGACAAACCACTTTGTTTGTTCCCTGACCAGAGATATTTTCAGACAAAATGAGAAACTTCAGGAAGAAATGAGGTTGACCAAGGAAATAAATATGCGGCTAGGGAAAAGTGTCGCTAAGCAGAAAGAAGAGCTGGCGGTAAATTATATTTGCAGCGGTTTCCGTTTGAAGTCCGCCGCGAACTGACGTTTGCGTTTGCCTTTTGCAGGTCCCGTACGACCTGGAGAATGACAACTTCCAGGCCGCAATGCTCCCTTTTGTGAAAGAGACCATCGAGATCGCCATCGAGCGATTTGTTGGTTACGGCTTCGCCAGGGAGGGAGTGGATGGTGTGCCTTTCCAGGAGCTTTTCCCTAAGCTAACGGAGTAGGTCGAGGACATGGGGCAGACTGCAAAAGGAAGGGAAGTAATTGTCAAGGAAGAAGACAAAGAAGACGAAGAAGAAGAAGAAAAAGATGGCGAAGAAGAAGAAGAAGGCGGTGGTGATGCCGAGACTGTTGTTGATGACGCTGGTTCAATCCAGCAAGGTGGACATCAGTCCGCCATGTCCGACGCCTCTACATCTAACTCTGCTGGCGTGAGCTCGCATAGCGAATCCGCGGCCAGCACCAGCTCAGATAGCAGCGGAGGAAGTGTCTTGGAGGTCTATTCTACTGAAATTGATGTTGAAGGTTTAAGCCCTAAAGCCCCTGCAGGGAAAAAGCAGAATAGAAGTGAAACAAAATAATGTATTCTTGTTTTTAATATTTTTGTAAACTCATCGGACTTAAGCTTGGAGTCCGCCAAAGATATGAAAGTTGTAACTTGATTTCGATGAAATACAAAAGGATATTCTGGGATCAATATGTGTCTTCTGCAATGATTTTTGCTTCTTTTCTATTCTAAATACAATCTGATGTGTTTAGTGAATGAACTCCGTGTATCAGTCCGCACAATGAAGAAACTATCCGCGATATAAGTTTTTACTCACCAATTAGAAAACATTATCAAATTGTTGAACTACAGCTCGCCCAACATGTATAAGATCAATGTTATCTGCCCGCTTGCCAAGATAATATAACGTTGAGTCGGACTCTGGCGAGGTTCATTAGCAGCCTGCGATTCCCTTTGCCAAAAATGAAAACCTTTTCAAGCTTAACATCGATAATAAACGTTGCGGACTTATGATTATTGCTAAACTGCGAGCTGAAAAAACTATAAACCCGGGGACCAATCGTGCGGACTGGGCGACTACAATTTCGCAGTCCGCTCATAACTGAATAAAAATGATCTATATCTCGTGACAAAGTGGGCAGGTGCGGCCAGAGCGGCATCGCTTTCCACACTAGGCCACAAAAACTATAAGATCAATCTAAAGAAATCCTGCGGACTGGGCAGATACCATAATACAGTCCGCACTGAACAGAGAAATGATCCATAGCTTGTGACCAAGCGGTCAGGTGCGGCCAGAGCGGCGTTGCTTTGCTCGCAGGGCCACAAGTTATAAGATCAACCCAAGGAAATCTGCGGACTGATCGGATACCAGAATACAGTCCGCACTGAACTAATTCCCTGTGAAGAATGAGCTGCAGACTTGTGACCAAGTGGGCAGGTGCGGCCGGAGCAGCATTGCTTTTCACACTGGGCCTCAAGATCTGCACACTCAATGGAACGGTTCACTGCCCTCTTGGCTGGAGTACAGTCTAAGTTGTCCTTTTTGGCAGGTGCGGACAGAGCGGTATTACTTTCCTTTAAGATCAACTGGACTGTGGGTCTTCTGCATGCACTGCTTGAGGGTACCATGGAGTGTTCGAGGGTCACATGCTAAGATGATCTGTGGGTAGGTGCGACCAGAGCGGTATTGCTTTTCACACACAATAATCAAAGTTGTAACGATGTCCCTTAAATGGCATGGTAGAGCTTAACACCCACCCTATCCCTGCATAATGCAGAGGTGGGGTCAAGTACTAGCCGGTATTCGAAATTCAGTATCCTGCCGCATTAGAACCTGCAGGCTCCCACTACATGGTGTGAAATCTCCCTGCAACACGTGGTGTTTGTGGTGTTAGACTAATGTGAACGGTTCTAAGGGAGGTTTCAGCTGAACTCGGTGATGTCTCCTAGTATCAGGCAACTATTGTTGCTCAGGAGACAAAAGAGAGAGAAAACACTTAAACAAGTGTTAGTATGAAGTCTTTGATCAATAATAACTTTTGAAAGGTTTACATAAGAGAGAAAAGAGAGTTCAGAGATTGAACAGTTTTGAAATCATCCTTACTCAATGTGCTAACTATTATTATTCAAGAGATAAAAATACTTGAAGAAATGTTAGCAAGTAGCTTTTATCATTAATTATCTTTTAAAAAGATTACATAGGAAGGAAATAAAAGGAGTAGGTTAAGGAAAAGAACCGCTTGAGATCATCTTCGCTCCACGTATGTGGTACATCCTCTCCTTCATATGTTTGCAAGCGATAAGCCCCATTCTTGAGAACTTCTTTGACGATGAATGGTCCCACCCAATTTGGATTAAGCTTTCCTACCGAGCTGGTTCTTGCAGCAGTTTCAACTTTTTAAAGAACCAGATCTCCCACTTGAAAGTGTTTGATCCTCACGTTCTTATCAAAGTATCGGGCCATCCTTATTTTTTACTTCTTCTTGTCTTATCGCTGCTTTGTCTCTAATCTCTTCGATGTGTTCTAAGCTGAACTTCATCTCTTCATTATTCAGCTCAAGCCAATCCTGAAAACCTTGCCTTGCAAGCAGAACTGTAGGTGATATAACTTCAAACTCAACTGGAATAAGGGCTTCTGAGCCATGAGAAAGTTTGAATGGATTTTCCCTAGTTTTAGATGAAGGTGTTGTTCTTAAGGTCTAGAGGATGATGGAAGTTGATCAGCCCAACTACCTTTGAGATTCTGCACTTTATTCTTAAGAAAGTTGAGGACCTTCTTGTTAGCTGCTTCAACCTAGTCGTTGCTTCTGGGATGATGGACTGATGCAAATCGCAGCTCTGTTCCGATCTGCTTGCAAAAATCAACCATCTCTGCATTGTTGAACTGTGGCCTGTTGTCAGTGATTATTGCCATTGGAATCCCATGGCGGCGGACAATCTCCCCCCAAATGAAGTTCTTGATGACCCGAGTTGTTGTCTTTGCCAATGCCCTAGCCTCGATCCATTTGCTAAAGTAATCAATCATCACTATGATAAAGCATCGTTATCTGCTTTCCATGGGAAAAGGACCAATGAGATTCACTTCCGAAACTGCAAAGGGCCAATGAGTCGTGATTGATCTGAGTGACTGAGCAGCTTGATGCTGAAGTGGAGCGAACTTCTGGCACTGAACACATTTTCTTGCATAAGCTTCAGAATCTCTCTACATCGTAGGCCAGAAATAACCCTTCCGCAGGATTCTCCTTTCTAATGTTCTTGCTCCTGTGTGACTTCCACACTCACCAGAGTGAACTTCATGTAAAACAGTCAGAGCTTGTTCTTTTGAAACACACCTTGCCATGGAAGACAGGAAGGTTTTCCTGTAAAGGACTCCTTCCACCAAGTAATAGTGAGATGCTTTTATCTTAAACTTTTTCTGATCTTTGATCGAATGATGAAAGTTCCCTGTTGAAAGGTAAAGAATGAATGGATCCATCCAGGAGAGAAGCTGATCAATCTGCATCTACTCTTCTACATCCACTGCCAGGCAGAAGAGTACAAAAGTTGTTCCCCTGATGGCAGTCCATACTTTGCAAGAACATCTTCCTCGTCATTTTCTGTTCTAGGGATGTGTTCAATGGTGAAACTTTTGAATTTTCCAACTTCAACTTTCACAAGAGCAAGATATTTCTTCAGTATTGGCTCTCTGGTCTCAAAGTTACCAAGAACTTGTGATGCCATCACCAGAGAATCAGTCTTTATATGAACATGATCAATTCTGAGCTCCCTTGCAAGCCTCAAGCTTGCTAACAAGTCTTCATACTCTGTCTGGTTATTGGTTACTGAAAAATAGAACTTGATTGCATGCTCAAGTTTGATGCCATTTGGTTTGATCAGAACCAATCCTACTCCAGTAGAATTTCTGCCTGAGGCACCATCAACATAGATGGTCCAAGCCAAAGGAGAACTCTCTGCTTGATCAAAACTTGACTCTGCTGTAACAATCAAGAAGTCTGCTAACACCTGGGCTTTGATAGCTGTCCTGGGCACATAAGATATTTCAAACTCACTTAGTTCTATTGCCCATTTGGCCAACCTGCCAGAATGCTCTGGTTTCTCTAGCATATTTTTCAAAGGCTGATCAGTGACTACTTGAATTGAATGCGCCTAGAAGTAAAGACGGAGTCTGCGAGCAGACATAACCAATGTTAAGGACAACTTTTCCAAAATTGGATATCTTGTTTCTACATCTTTCAGGATATGGCTGATGTAGTAAACTGGGAATTGCTTCCTATTCTCTTCTCGAAGAAGAACTGAGCTGACCGTCGTAGGGCCAACTCCTAAGTATAAGAACAACATTTCCCCCAGTCGGCGGCTCTGCAACAAAGGTGTTGAAGTCAGCTGCTTCTTTAACTGTTCAAAAGCCTGAGAAGACTCTCCTTTCCATTAAAATTTGGGCGCTCCTCTAAGAGTTTTGAAGAAAGAAGCACACTTATACCCAACTCGAGAGAGGAACCTCCCAAGACCTGCCAACCTCCCTCCTAACTGTTGGACTTCTTTAGGTGAACGGGGAGGAGCCATATAAGGAATGGCTTTAACTTTGTTAGGATTGGGGGCAAGCCCCTCTAGAGTAAGGAGATGAACAAGGAACTTCCCCTTACTCGCCCCAAAAGTGCACTTTGATGGATTGAGATTCATCTTGAATCTATGTAGAGTAGAGAATGTCTCTGCTAGATCTTGCAAGTGTAGTGAGAAAGATTTGCTTTTGATCAAGAGATCGTCTACGTACACCTCAAGGTTTCTTCCTTTTTGTTGCTTAAACACATGATCCATCATGCGTTGATAGGTTGCACCAGCATTTTTAAGACCAAATGGCATCACAAGATAACAGTAACAACCATCGTTTGTAATGAATGACGTATGAGGAATGTCGGGTTTATGCATTCTTATTTGGTGGTAACCAGAGAATGCATCTAAAAAACTCATAAAATAGTATCCTACCGCAGAATCAACTAAAGATTTTATCCGAGGCAAGGGGTAACAATTTTTGGGGCACGCTTTATTAAGTTTCGTGAAATCTACACACATGCACCATTTCCCTTATGGTTCTTTTAACCATTACAACATTTGATATCTTAGAGGGATGTTGAATTTCACGAATAAAATTTGCCTTGAGGAGCTTCGAGACCTCCTCTCTTATTGGATCAGCAAGATTTGTTGTCACATCTCGCTTCTTCTGCTACACAGGCTTGAAACTGGGATAAATATTGAGATGATGGCAGGAAACGTCCGGATCAATGCCTGGTATGTCCTCCTCTGACTAAGCAAAGACATCCAGGTTCTTCAACAAACATGAGATCAGCTCAGCTTTTTGATCTTCGGGCAACTCTGACTTGATGGAGAGTTTCCTCTCCTCCCCCTCAGCAATGGGTACTCCTTGCATCACCTGGGCAGGTTACATGTGAGCTCCTTCTCTATCTGCGGCAGTTTCTGAACTGGAAGAGGCTTCTGCGGCTGCTGCTGGAACAACAGGAGGGCTGACTTCAGTCATGTTGACAGTGCGAACGTAACACTCCCTTGGTCGCCTTGGGTCGCTCCTGACCCTACACATCCTACCATCAACAAAGAATTTGGACTCGAGGTTGTAAGTGCAAACCACCGCTTGGTATCTATTGAGCAAGGGTCTTCCAAAGATGGCATGATAACTGCTGGGAGCATCAACCACTATGAACTTAATCTGTTTGATTGCTCCTCCAAGGTTTACTGATAGAGTGACGTTTCCTTCGACTTCCTTTCTTTCACCAGAGAAACTGTACAGTGGCCCTTCGGTGGAAAGAAGAGGCTTTCCAGTCTTCAGGGCCTCAAAGGTTGATTTAAACAAGAGGTTGACCAAGCTACCAGTGTTAATAAGAACTCTGTCAACTGTAAAATCATCAATAACTGCCTTAATCAAGACAGCATCATCAAACGGATTGGCAGTTTGAGGCAGATCAGCTTGGCCAAAAGTAACATCCTCTCTTGGTGGAGCAAAGGAGATGAAGAGGCAACCTCTGATCGAGAGATCCTTGTAATCGAGGACTTCCGAGTTGACTCGGTTCCCCTTCCACCATGAATGAAGAAGAGCCGCCCAAAGGCTCCCTCATCATCTGCATCAAAGCACTCAACTGGAACATTGATTGTCCCAGACGGCCTGCATCTTCAATCTCCTCGCATTCTTGATAAGCTTAAACTACCTCCTTGCCCTTGGAGGTAGACGACTTCGAAGAAAAGTCTTTCTTACTCAAGTCAATCTTGCCCTCAGCAAGCAGTTTTTCTATCAGTAGAGGAAGGGCTTTGTATTGTTCAGTTAAGTGACCCTTCTTTTTGTGAAACTATAAGAACTGTGCGTTGTTTGTTGGCATTCACTCTCTTTGAGGCCCTTGTTTCTTTTATTCTGATCTCTTTTGTAAGATCTGGACGACCTCATCGATGTCGAGTCCCAGATCAGCAAGCTCCTCCACGGAGCTGCTGTCATGCTCCCTTGGAGCAGGCAAGGCATTCTGAAGGATAGGAAGCGCTTGCAGCGGTATGGCGGCAGTGGAGGCCAACGACACTCTCTGATCTTGAAAATGTTGATGGCCAAGGAAGGGTTTCTTATTGCGTAAGTTCCGGCCCATTTGAGAAGGAGGCTAGAAATCAGGGCGAGGATGTCTGTTGTGATGCTGGTTGCTATGAGAAGAAGAGCAGGAAGAATCCCTTCCTTCAGCCTTAGCAGTCAGGGATGAGATATAGGTGGGGTTGGTGTTCTCTCCTTCAATGAAGCGATTGACCATGGCTATCAATTCCTGGTATGTTGTTGGTGCCTACGTTGTTGCTTTGAATTTCAGAGGGCCTTCACGGAGGCCATGAATCAGGGTGACCAGACCTGACATTGCCTATAATGTTGTCAAGGTTAGCCAATTCATGCAAGCTCCCAGGGAGTGACATCTACAATCGGCCCTGAAGATATTGGAGTATATTAAATCAGCTCCCGGTAAAGGACTTCTCTTTCAGAAGAATGACCATTTAAGGGTTGAAGCATACTTCAACTCGAACTATGCCGATGACAAAGGAGATGGCAAGTCAACTTCAGGTTTTTGCACCTTTGTGGGTGGGGGGAACCTTGTGAGCTAGAAAAGCAAGAAACAGTCGGTAGTCTCCAGATCCTATGTAGAAGCAGAATACCGAAGTATGGCATCGACCATGTGTGAGCTGAAGTGGTTACGGGCTCTCATGCTTGACTTAGGTGAGGTCTACAACCATCCTCTACCTATGTTTTGTGACAACAAAGCCGCCATATACATCTCTAAAAATTCGGTCTTCCATGAGAGAACCAAGCACATAGAAGTTGACAGCCATTTCATTCGAGAGGATATTTTGAAGGAACACATTTGTACTTCGTTCGTCACCTCTGATAAAGAGTTGGCTGATATTTTTACCAAGCCAGTATACGCCTCTTTTCATCACATTTGCGACAAGCTGAGCATGATAGATATATATGCTCTAGCTTGAGGGGGAGTGTTGCAGATTAGAGGTCGGGAGGTCTTGCGGTCTGACTCTGGCGGGTTGTAGTCCGGACGGTCTGTCGGTTTCTCTCCTACGGTTTGGTTGCTGACCTCTTGCTATTGGTGCTCTGGCGGTCTGTCAATCAGTCCCTGGCGACTTGGAGACCTGGCGACCTGGCGGTCTAGTGTGGAGGCTTGGTGTCTTTCTCTTCTGGTTGCAGGGAAGTTTGCCCATTCATCAAACCACACAGCTTGGCGGCTTGTATTTACGTTAAACTGCTTGTACATGATATTTTTTAGTCCCACATTGTTTATTTGTAATCTCTCCCATTTCCTCCATTCTATAAAAGTGAGGCAATACCATGTAATTGATACCTTTTTTGGAATACAAAAATTTCTGTTTGTCCAATTTCTAGACTTCCTTTTTTGTTCGCACAAAGGACAAAAAGGAGTTCAAAATTAAAGCAGCTTACTATTACTTGGTGTTAGGTGTCCTTTACAGAAAAACTGATGGAGACGTTGCTGACACAGCCGCCATTGATCTCTGTCTGAGAGAGTTCGTCGATTGGGACGATAGCTGCCGCAAGCTCGAGGATGAGATCGACGTCCGCCGCCATTATATAAAAATATATAATTATAAATTAAATAATTATAATTATATATTTTTAATAATTTTATTATTTTAGCAATTTTATTTTAAGTATTAATTTCATGTTTTAATTTTCATTTCATGTGTAGTGATGGGTGCTTATAACCATCATGTGTTGTTTTAATTATTTCATTTCATGTGCTATGATGGGTGCATATAACCATCATATTTTCAATTTTGAATTTTGAATTTTGAATGAATGGTTGATTGAGTGGTGTAAGACTATATATAGGCCATGATATTTGTCATATTGTTTTAGTGAATGAATAAGAAAAGTAAAACCCTAATCTTTGAGTGAGATCCTCCTTCCTATTCTCCTTGGCCGCCCCTGTAACACCACTATCTATTACATGGCATATAATAGAAGGTCCGGCCGGGGCCCCATACCATATGCCACAAACAGGCGGCGAAGTTACAGTTTAATATTAGAGTTGCGCATCCTAACTCACAGCATTCTAGCCGAAGCTTTTAAGTTGATTGAACTCCTCATCTGAATGTTCACAATATATAATCCAACATTTATATATATAACAACCCGAAGGAATGTACTACAAATACATAGCAGGTCTGGCCTTATGGCCTTACAGTTAAGCTTTATACATATGGATTTCATACATCGGCATGCAGGTCGGCCACACATGAATATACTATCATATAAACTTCTTTGGACTTTGAGGGCCAGCACAGCAGCAGTAGCAGCAGCAGCAGCATCAGCAATAACAAGGGCTTCAGCCCCCTATTTTCCGCTCAGCTCTCCTGCACCTGCACGGGACAATCCACCGCACGGTGGTAAACAACGCAACGGTCAACGTTCAACAGACCAATTTATAACGACCATACCCCTTACCCAGGGCAGTGGTATTCCTTCCCGGCAGGCATAACATTTCACAAGCAGATCTATCATACAATGTGCACTCACGCACAATCAACATATCACAAACGTCGCCCACACGGTCTGACGCTCTGTGTACTCAGGGAACATTCTTGGAGTACCTGATAAACCAGTGGCCCACTGCCATTCAAGGCCCGAAGCCCAATGGCAAGCTTGACCATTTCGCTCCATGACTTTCAGCAGGAGACTTTAGTCTTAGCGTAATGTCCCGAGATTTGGCCCGTAGCCCCCCATGGAATCGCTACCGGATGGCACGCAAGCCTAAGACTCTCATTATGCATTTCTGCCGAATGTCAGATGCCAAGGCACTCATGGCGGACAACCATAATGCAGATACAGTTCATCCTTTGCACGTTGCTCAATTCATTAGTTCAATAACCAGGCTAACGCAGGTTGGCATACCCTTGTCCGTTCGACACGAGGCCTTTTTAAAAGCTCATCAAGCTCACAAATAGCAACACTGTCCCTAAGGGACTGGCTTCACAATCATAGGTTAACTAAGTGCCATCGCCAGTGACACTCACTCTCCCCCGGCGTGAGCGACAGAACTCACTTTCCATTCCTAGACCTAACCTTATCTCGATCAACATCCAGCAATCATTGCAGCCACCTACAGTACTAGAAACAATCATACAACACAAGTACTTTGCGGGTATTTTCTTGGACTTTCACTCCTGTACTTCTTGCTACTATCCTTCATAGGTACAACCCACCAAATCCGCAAACATGTTCATTTATACGCGGAGTCTTCTCCGGTGTGCAAAATAAAACATCACAAATCTAGACCAACCTTTTCAGATGGGCTTCACACTGTATGCCTATTTTGTACTTCACATTTCCGGATCTACATGCAAGACATATTGGAGACATCCAAAATTAACCTAAGGGGAATCTATCAACAAGCCACCTTTTGGTCGGGGAAACCCTCAACATGCCACCTTTTGGTTGGGGAAACCCATGCATATGCCAAATTAAAGACTTCACATGTCTAAGGAAGATAGATCGTTACCCTTGACGATCGCTTTGGAGCCCTGGAAAGCTAGCTAGTTGAAAAGCACCGCAACGGCCTTGCCTCCACGAATCTGGACTCAGCACGCGATTCGAGGCTCTAAAGCTCCACCGGCAGCCGGATACCTCCTCCTTCTCCCTTTCTCTCCCCACTCTCCACATCTTTATAAAGAGAGAGAAGCCTTAGATAATAAGAGAGTTATCATCAACTCATGAACTTATAACAGTAGGGAGATCTCAGGACTGTTAGATCCTAGTTGAAAGGAATAAATGGCCATGAAAAGCCCTGAACATCACTTTCCTGGGGACAGACACGGCTTGTGACACGACTGTGTCATAGGCTGTGTACCTTAAGCGGCAAAGAAACCGACTTAACCATACCAGGAAATGGTCGTGTGACATGCCCGTGTCACAGGCTGTGTGCTAGACACGGCTTCGGACACGCCTGTGTCCAGCCCATGTTCATCAGTCTACCCAAGCACAGAGATGAAACAACCCTTGATTGTCGATTGTATTTCGTCGAACTCACTCGAGAACTCGTCGAGTGCATAGCAGGACATGGCCCTGGACACGCCCGTGTCACAGGCCGTGTACCTCACTTGAGGACCGTCGACCGCATTTTGTCAAGCTCACTCGAGAATATCGTGCCAACACTCAGGTGTAGAATATGGCCATGGACACGCCCGTGTCCTCGGCCGTGTACCTCACACAGAGTAGGACACGGATTAGGAACACACCCGTGTCCCAGGCCGTGTGCCCACTCTCCTCAGTCCAGTCATCACTAAGATTTGGGGCGTTACAATCCTCCCCTCCATACAAGAAATTTTGTCTCGAAATTTGCATACAGTACTCAGGAAGCTTTCAACCAAAAATGTATTACAACATTTTTTGTACAACACAAACTGTTATACAAGTTTAACCAAACAATTCAGGAAACTCAACACGTATGGTCTGCTCCCGCTCCCATGTTAGCTCTTCACGACCACAGTTGTCCCATCGGACCTTGACCATCCCGATTGTCTTGTATCGCAACTGCTTATCATGTTTATCCTCGATCCGAATAGGACTAACCTTCGACGTTAGCCCAAATTCGATCGGGACACGATCATTTGCAATCACTTGAGCTGGATATTTTACGGCTTTTCGAAGCACTAAGATGTGGAACACATCATGCAATCCACTCAATTCATCTGAACGGGCTGGCCAATATGCAACTACATCAACTCTTGCCACCACTTCAAATGGACCAAGATATCTCAGACTTAACTTTTTCAAGTGCCAAATCCTGGACACGCCTTTGAAGTGTTTGATTTTCAAATAGACACAATCACCAACCGCAAACTCAACATTTCGGTGCTTGGCATTGTAATATTTAGCTTTGTAACGCCCCGATTTTTCTGCGATTATTTAATTCTCATATGGTGTTACGTTGACGCGTTTCCGACAGGTGCCGTTTGTTAGAGCGTGTTCTTAGCTCTTTTGGTTCCTTTTGTGGTTATTGGTACCCTTTTTGGCAAGATCCCCTAGTAAGCCGGGTCTGTTTTGTTGACCGGTGTGGCCTCTCGGGGAATGCTTGTGTTTTGGCTTCGGGTACTGATAACCCGAGTTTTGATCGTCGAAAGTTGATTTCGACTTCGCCATTGCGTTCGTAGCGTGGGTGTTTAGCTACAGTGCGAATTTCGTCGAATTCCGAGGTGGTTCAGTTTCGGGTCATTTTGGTGTGTTAATATTAAGGGATGTAGATGATTAATTATTAAAACTTGAATTGAATCCAGTGGATTTTAGGTGGAGGTTAGGGCTGATTAGACGTGTCCATGCATACATATAAAGCCTTAGACAAAATCGAGACTATTCATTGTCTCCTTCCTTGAAAGAATAACTGTCGCAGTGTCGAGAGGAAGAAAAAACGCCAACCCTGCTACCCTGCAGACGCCGATTCTGGGAGCGTTAGTGGACGGATTTCGATTCCGAAAGCGGATTTGGAGTGCTCTCGCCTAGACCTTCATTCCTACGGTAAGAGATTCAATTTTTGTGGTGTTTCTAGGGGTCTCAGAATTTTTAGTTTGATACTTTTCCGCCATTTAACTTTAGAATCCTATTAGGTGCTGTTGCGACTGGAGCCGAGAGAGAGAGAGAGAGAGGAAGGGCTGTGCAAGATAAATCGCTGGTATTTAAGGCAAGTGGTGCTCCTACCCTTGCCAAGTTTTCTTCTCCTTTTCATGGTCATATTTGCTATAATTTTCCCTGTTTCTCGAGATTGATATTTTGCTCTATTTTTTCCGTCAAAAGCATGTGAATCTTAAACCATAATGCTCCTTTATGTTTTTTTTGCATTCTCTCAAGTTCTGAAACTCAAATCTTCGGCTGGATTGTTGTAGTCTTGTTTGTTTTATCAAATGGTTCCCTGTTAATCTCGGTTTGGGTAGCATTTAGCCTATTAGCCCTACAACTAGTAGCAGTGGGTTTCCATGCTTAGTTTGCGAGTAATAGGATCGAATTAGGCTAAGAGGATTGGTCAGAAATGGAGGTGGTTGTACAGGATTGCGGTGTTCTGAACGCAGCCAGTTCTGCAAAGATCGTCGACCTGAGTTCGACGAGGATCGTCGAACTGAGATCGACGATCTCTGGTTGCTTGAGATCGACGAAGATCGTCGACCTGAGTTTGACGATGATCGTCGAACTGAGATCAACGATCTCTGTTTGCCTGAGTTCGGCGAGGATCGTCGAACTGAGTTTGACGAGGATCGTCGAGCTGAGTTTGACGAGGATCGTCCAACTGATTTCGACGATTTTCTGTGGCCTGCGTTTAACGCAAAATCGTCAAACGGAATTCGACAATTTCCTATGGCCTGCTTTTATTGGAAAATCGTCGAACGGCGTTCGACGATTTTTTTCGTGACCGGTGTTTGAAGAATGGAAAATTGTCAAATGGCGTTCGACGATTTGTCCCGTAACCTGTGATCAACGAACGGAAAATAGTCGAACGACGTTCGATGATTTTTCCCGTGCCTGCGTTCGATGTAAACCAAATCGTCGAACGGAGTTCGACGATTTACTGTGGCTGGAGATTGACGATTCCTATAAGATGGGATTTATTCCTTTTCATATTCTTTCTTCCCGAGTGATTACCTCCTATGGGGAATATCTTGTCAGCCTTTTATTCTTCCTTTGTTTTGAGGGCCGAATCGTGGGTTATGGCAGGTACTGGTATTTTGACGCTCTAAAGGAGCGGGATGTTTTGTGTGCGAGCTGTGGCCGCCACTCTTTAGTCCCAGGTACGGGCTGGGTATTGCTGTGGCCGTCTCTCTTTTAATCCCAGGTGCGGGCTGGGTTTGTGGTGAATTTGTGCTGACATAGTGAGTTTTCTTTTGGAGCTGTTTGACTTGGGGAACTGTTTTTCGTCACCAACTCAGGTCCATTTTGTTTACTACTGCCATTAACACACAGATTAGGATTGTTAGGTGTTTCTTCCCGGTTAAATGCAACATATTGCGGCATGTTTTTTCTTATCTTTTGCCTTGTAGCCTCTACAAGATTTGAGCAGGGCTTGGTGTTGTTACTTGGTACTTGGTGTACTTTTGTTTACTTTGGACAGTGTTTGCATTTACTGTGTTGTTTACTTACTCTCTTTTGTCCCATTTTGATTTAACGCTCTATTTCTGATTTCCTTATTTTACTTAATGAGGTGTTCTTTTCTTCTCTGAATGCCTCAGGTTCTGATTAGTAGCCGGGTAGGCGGCTAGATTTGTTGTGGTGTTGTTGGTGATCCCTTGAGTTGTAGGGATCTTTCTCTTCCTGTTGTAAGGTAGTTTTTCTGTTTTTCTTACAGACATACATGCTTGCCAGTGGGTTCGTGTCAGTTTGTTGGCGCCCATTGGTAGTTTTACCTTATGATACTAAATATGTTTCTTTTACTGCTACCTTTCTGGAGATAGTCTACTTGTTCTTGGGAAGATTTATGCTAGGTTGCTAGTTATTTTTAAACCTAAAAACACTATTACTATTATATTTCATGACCAACATGTTTATAAAACTCATACATTACTTTCCAAGCAACATAAAAATATCATTTTCCTACTTATAATATAATATAAATATAGAGTCTTACATGGTATAAGATGGCCTCGGGGGTCACTTATGCACTCTCATAGGATGTCAAATATAAATAAAGTATTTTTCGCTGCGTATAAATATAGTTTTTAAACTGTGGATTAGATGATCCATTGAGCCAAGGGATACGGCCTTTAAAATATAGCTGATTTTCTAATCATTAAACTTATGAGATTTTCATAGTCTAGTCAGTTGGTGTTCGCCTGAGCATCGATAGTTATCCCCTGCTCGACGTGGCATCACGACGCGTGTTTTCTCATACTCTGATACTTCTTAAATTCGGAGAAAATGCGGGTTGTGACAGTTGGTATCAGAGGGAGGTTGCTTGACAATTTGTCGGGCAACCTTTCCTTGTAGGTATTAGATGTATAGAATCATATCATACACACACCGATATGTCATCAGCACGTCTTGGCTGAAGCACAAACACTACACTCATAGCATAACATGAAGTATACGGGGCATATTATGTAGTATGGGATGCATAATATGTGTCTGTATATGGATCCACCATAGGGGCAACATGTGAGGGTTATGTAGTATGGGATACATAACCTCACCACATGAATGCGACTAGCACATTTATTTTTTGTTGCATGAGAATGTTATGTAGTATGGGATGTATAACATTTTCATGCATACGCCACTCATGACATGCATTAGGGCCTTTTTAGAATGCATAGCACAATCACGCATAGCATAACATTGCATAAGCACAACGTGCCAAGCTAAAGATTTGCAGGATGACATATGTACACACATGGCTTTAAATCAAAAAAGAAAATACAAATTCATGCATTCCCGATCTAGGCACAAGAGTTAGTTGATGGTGGTAAACCATCCTAGGTTAGGCATAACATCATTTTTGTTCAAATAAACTCCCAGAGCAGGTTTAGCAGTTTTAAGATCATATTTGTGTATGTATTGTCTGTACTTGTAGTTAGTTCCAACTATTGTACCAGGATGTGACTAATGAAGATATGGTTTTAGGATGGCGAGACGTCCTTCGATGAGGTCGACTCCCCTGTCTAAGGGTGAGACTTCTGGAGCGCAGAGTGATGCGGTGACCGAGAGCTTGCGGTTGAGCAACGATTCCTTGACCCGGTAGTTGGTGGAGATGCAGCTCCAGATCCAGTCTCTGGCGGCAGTTGTGGCAGGACAGACTCAGGGAGTGCAAGACCCTGCAGGGGGGTCAGCTGCCCCTCCACCTCCTGCTCCAATGAGACCTCCAGTGGTGGTGCCAGCGGAGATGGCCTTCATTTCTTAATTTCAGAGACTTAGCCCTCCTACATATGATGGGAAGGCAGATTTCATGGTCATAGATGATTGGCCGATCTCCATGAAGGAGATGTTCTCATACTCCGGTGTTGCAGATGATTAGAGAGTGATGATAGCCGCCTATCAGCTAAAGGGTTTGGCTAAGAGCTGGTGGCTTAGGGAAAAGGAGAGCTTGGTGGCTGGTTGCTCTTGTGGATTGTTCAAGGAGATGCTGTTGAGGAAGTTCTTGCCTTTGGTCAAGCGTGATCGACTAATGAATGACTTCCTTCACCTAAAGTAGAGGCAACTCACGGTCAGTTAGTACGAGATAGAGTTCAGTAAGTTGAGCCGGTTTGCCCCTAGGTTGGTGAGTGTTGAAGCAGATCGAGTCAAGAGGTTCCTTGGTGGCTTGAGGAGCGAGGTTCAGCAATTAGCCAGTGCTTATGGATCAGTGACTTATGCAGGGGTTGTGGAGGCTGCTCTGAAAGTGGTGGAAATTGAGACCGCAAAGAACAGAGGCCAGCAAATGAGGAAGGACAAGAGAAAGTCTGCTAAAGAGAAGAACCCACAGGTACTCGATGTTGTTTCGGGAAAGAAGAGCAAGGTGGTATGTAGCTTCTGTGCCCGGTCAGGCCACCCTGTTGAGAGGTGTTTCAAGAATGCGGGAGCTCAGAAGAAGGAGCAAGTTCATGCCATTCAAGGTGCTCCTACGAAGGATGTTTCTTGTTCTATTTGCAAGCGACCCGGGCATGATGCGGCCCAGTGTTGGTCTAAGGATAAAGTCTGCTATCAGTGTGGACAGAAGGGCCATATCAAGACTAAGTGTCCTCTGGTCCAGCCTATTATTCAGGCAGTTCCACTTCAGGCTTTACCTCCACCTCAGCATGTGGACAAGGGCAAAGGAAAGCTGAACGTGATCTCTTCCGAGGAGGCTCAAGCTTCGACTCAGGTCATTTCAGGTTAGTCATTTTCCCAGCCTAAAAGTTTTATTTGCTAGAATGGTTATAGTTTTGTTTTGGTAGTGCCTTAGTTGCTTATGTACTCCTATAGGGAAATTTAAGGTGAAGAACCGCTGGGCGCGCGTTCTGTTCGACTCCAGCGCTACCCACTCATTTGTGGGTAGAGCTTTTATAGAGCGATATCGGTTGATTCTAGATCAAGTTCGTGATACCTTCCGCGTCAAGTTCCCTTCTGGTGAATTTGTGTTGTCAGATTTGGGTATTCTGGATTGCCCTATTTTGTTGGGGGACTTTCTTGCGAAGGCAGACTTGAAGATGATTGATCTAGAGGACTTTGATGTTATTCTGGGCATGGACTGGTTGTCTAAGTATTATGCGGTTATTTAGTGCAAAGGGAAGCACTTGGACTTCATCAAGGACAACGGCCAACCTAGAAGTGTGTATGATGATCCGTGCCAGGATTCTCCTATCATTTCTGCGGTATGTGCTCAGAAGCTGTTTCTTTCTGATTGTTTTGCTTGTTTAGTCTCGGTGGTTGGGACCACTGTTAGTGTACCGCGCTTGGAGGAGATTCCTGTTGTTCGTGGTTTCTCTGATGTTTTTCCTGATGACCTAACTGATCTTCCCCCCGAGCGGGATGTTGAGTTTGTGATTGATTTGTAACCGGGTATGCATCCTATTGCTAAGGCGCCTTACCGGATGGCCCCTCGTGAGTTGGAGGAGTTGCGAGTTCAGTTGGACGAGTTGTTGGCAAAAGGCTTTATAAGGTCGAGTTCATCGCCGTGGGTTGCTCCTGTTCTATTTCTGAAGAAGAAGGGTGGGTCGATGAGGCTGTGCATTAATTATAGGGAGCTGAACAAAGTTACCATTAAGAACAGGTACCCTCTGCCGAGGATCGATGATTTATTTGATCAGTTGCGTGGTAGCACGGTGTTTTCCAAGATCGATCTTCGTTCAAGCTATCTTCAGCTCAGGATCTATGAGTAGAACATTCCACGGACTGCTTTCAGGTCGGGGCATGGGCATTTCTAATTCCTGGTTATGTCGTTTGGTTTGACCAACGCGCCATCAGCATTCATGGACATGATGAACCGGGTGTTCAAGGATTTTCTGGATAAGTTTGTGGTCGTATTTATAGACGACGTTCTGATTTATTCTCCCAGTGTTGAGGAGCATGAGCAGCATCTGCGCTTGGTCCTAACGGAGTTGGGGAACCACAAGTTTTTCACCAAGCTGAGCAAGTGCAAATTTTGGTTGCCTCAGGTCTCATTTCTGGGCCACGTGGTGAATAAATACGGCATTTCGGTTGACCCGGAAAAGATTTCTGCAGTGTTGGATTGGAGCAGGTCGGGCATGCCCAAGGAGATTAGGAGCTTATTGGGGTTGGCTGGTTTTTATAGAAGATTTATGGAGTGCTTTTCTATACAGGAAGCGCCCTTGATTAGCTGACGTAGAAGAATGTGGCCTTCATTTGGAGCAAGAAATGCGAGGAGGCCTTTCTGGAGCTAAAGAGGAGGTTGTGCACTGCTCCTGTTTTGACATTGCCTACGGAGGGCATGGACTATGATGTGTATGCGGATGCCTCGCATGTTGGGCTCAGAGGTGTGTTGATGCAAGAAGGGAAGGTGATTGCGTATGGGTCGAGGCAATTGAAGACTCATGAGAGGAACAACCCTACGCATGATCTTGAGTTCGTAGCAGTGATCTTTGCCCTGAAGCTGTGCAGACATTTACTTTATGGTGCTCAGTGCAAGATCTACACCGATCATAAAAGCCTAAAGTATGTCTTCACCCAGAAGGAGCTGAATTTGCGCCAGCGGCATTGGTTAGAGTATGTGGTCGATTATGATGTGGATATACAGTACCATCCGGGCAACGCCAATGTGGTGGCCGATGCCCTGAGTCGGAAGACGGGGAAGATCTTTAATCTCACCGCCGATGGTTTAGTGGAAGAGTTCCTCCAGATGGATATTTTCGTGGAATACTATGATATGGAGAGCAGTTTTACAGTAGCAGAGCCGTCTTGGATTGCACTAACCAGGTTGCACTAGAAGGATGATCCAGATCTTCTGCACTTGTACCTCAGGAATGAGAAAGGGGACCTGCCGGATTTCTCTATCGATGATGCGGGTACTTTGAAGTACCGCGACAGGTTTTGCATCCCGGCTGTTGGTGACATCAGGGTTATGATTTGCAGAGAGGCTCATGGATCCAGTGTTGCCTACCATCCAGGATCTACAAAGATGTATCATGAATTGAAGCAGATTGCCTAGTGGTATGGGATGAAGGGAGATATAGCCCGATTTGTTGCTGAGTGCCACACATGCAAGCGTGTGAAGGCCGATCATGGAAGGCCTGGTGGTAAGTTGACTCCGTTGGAGATCCCTACTTGGAAGTGGGAAAGTATTTCTATGGACTTCATTACGGGCTTACCGATATCTCCTAGAGGTTTTGATTCTATTTGGGTTATAGTGGATAGACTGACGAAGTGTGCTCACTTCGTACCATACAAGATTGATTATCCCATGAAAAAGATAGTGGAGCTGTATTTCAATGAGGTAATCAGATTGCACGGGGTACCAGTTAGCATCATTTTGGATCGGGACTCTCGTTTTACATCTCGCTTCTAGAGGAGTCTGCAAGAGGGTCTGGGTACATATTTGAGGTATTCTACAGCTTACCACCCCCAGACCAATGGCCATACTGAGCGGGTGAACCAGATAGTTGAGGATATTATCAGGTGCTATATCTTGGACCACGGTGGAGCGTGGGATGAGCATTTGTGGCTTATGGAATTTGCATACAATAACAGTTACCAGGAGAGCTTGCAAATGGCTCTGTTTCAAGCTTTTTATGGGAGGCACTGCGAAACTCCCTTGTTTTGGACCGAGGTCGGTGAGGGGCCTGTGCTGGGTCCGGATGCGCACGAGGAAATGGAAGTCACTGTGAAGCTTATTTGAGAAAAGCTTCGTATAGCTCAGGAGAGATATGAGAAGAACGCCAACCAGCATACGTCTGACTTGGAATTTTCTGTAGGGGACCTGGTGTTTCTTAAGGTTTCCCCGTTGGTTGGTGTTAAGATGTTCGGTAAGAACCGAAAATTGCATCCGAGGTATATAGGGCCGTTTAAGATCGTCGAACGGATTGGCGTGTCAGCATATATATTGGATTTGCCAGCAAATTTCCCAGGTATTCATTATGTGTTTCATGTAAGCCAATTATGGAAGTGTGTGCGAAGTAGTGGGCAAGTCTTGGATGTTGTGCCCCAGTTGGAGCCTAATCTTTCATATGTTGAGGTGCCGGTCCGCATCTTGGATACTCAAGATCGGTTGCTGCGGACGAAATCTATCCCGATGGTGAAAGTTCTTTGGAATAATCAGGATTTGGAAAGCGCGACTTGGGAGCTAGAGTCGGCTATGAGGGAGGCTCACCCTCATCTGTTCCCTTGATTTGATTGGTACGTTTCTTTCTCGTAGCTCTTGTTTTGTTACTTTCCTTCTATAGTAGAAGTTGTGTACGTAAAGTTTCGGGACGAAACTTTCTTTTAGGGGGAGTGACTGTAACGCCCCCGATTTTTCTGCGATTATTTAATTCTCGTTTGGCATTACGTTGACGCGTTTTCGGTAGGTGCCGTTTGTTAGAGCGTGGTCTTAGCTCTTTTGGTTCCTTGTGTGGTTATTGGTAGCCATTTTGGCAAGATCCCATAGCAAGCTGGGTCTGTTTTGTTGACCGGTGAGGCCTCTCGGGGGCTACTTTTGTTTTGGCTTCGGGTAGTGATAACCCGAGTTTTGATTGTCGAAAGTTGATTTCAACTTCGCCGTTGCGTTCGTAGCGTGGGTGTTTAGCTACGGTGCGAATTTCGTCGAATTCCGAGGTGGTTTGGTTTCGGGTCGTTTGGTGTGTTAATATTAAGGGATGTAGATGATTAATTATTAAAACTTGAATTGAATCCAGTGGCTTTTAGGTGGTGGTTAGGGCTGATTAGACGTGTCCATGCATACATATAAAGCCTTAGACAAAATCGAGACTATTCATTGTCTCCTTCCTTGAAAGAATAACCGTCGCAGTGTGATGCAGGCCCAAGGTTTCGACAGATTAAACTACGCGTTCTTTTGTTCGACAATTTAATTAAATATCTAGCGTGCGGTTTCTCTACTTAGTACTATCAAATACTCAAGCATTAAAAAGCAACAATTCCACAACCATCAATGCAAAGGGATGCAACCCCTTTTATAGGTTGAGCAAGGGCTATAGGTCAATGTTCGCTCAAGCGAAAATAACCCAAACGATCCGGACAGTTAGCTATTCAAATTAGATTATGCGCAAGCAATTCACAATTCCAATAAAGAAAGTTCTAGGCTAAATTAGTGATTAAAATGAAATCCTAATTTCAATCCCAAATTAATTAAAATGAGGGGTTACCAAATCACTTGAACGCAAGGGCAAATCAAAATGATGAACCCTATTTCTTCAAGTGTTCACGAGATCTACCCGCTCCAAGTTATACGAAAAATATTCGGGCAATATATGCTTGAAAATTCAGATTTTATTAAGCGCAAATTTCAATATAAATCCAGACTAAAAACTAGCCTTCTAATTCCACCAAAACCTCACAAAATAAGTTAGAAGAAATCACACAAAGAGGTGTAGGAATCTTTACCCAAATCCCAAGAAAACCTTCCACAGATATGAGTGGAGGAACACACGTTGATAGTGGTATATTCTCTATTTCCACGCAGAAATCCTCGGATCCGCACCAGACGATGAAGATGCTCGCCATTTTCTCCTTTTGACAAACCATTGGAGAGGGAGGAGGTGGAGCAGGGGAGGGGGATGGTGGCTGAGCCACTAAGAGTCGGAGAGATAGAAGGCCGGCGGCCAAGAGAGAAGAGAAGGGGGGGGGGGGGAATTTCTCAAAGAGGAAGGAGAAAGGAGGGGGAAAATTCAAAATTTGAATTCTTATGATTTCTTTCTTTCATTCTCTAATTATTCTTTCATAACCATGGCTATATATAGCCTACAGCACTGAATTATCATCCATTCAAAATTCAAAATTCAAAAAGAAATTATGATGGTTATATGAACCCATCATAATACATGAAATGAAAATATAATACATGAAATTAAATAATTCACTAACTAAATAAAATGCATGAAATAAAGTACTTTTAAAATAGAATTTCTTAAAATAAAAATTGATAAAATATATAATTATAATTATGTAATTTATAATTATATATTTTATTTATTGACGGCGGTGGACGTCGAGCAAAACATGTAGCGGTGGCGGCGTTGGCGAAGAAATATCGTGGTAGACTCCCATTTTCGAGCTCGCGGCAATGACCGTCCCATTCCACGAACTCTCGATGTCGTAGATCCACGATCGCATCAGCATCATCGTCATCAATCCTCCCCCGCTCAAAATCACTCATCACTGATGAGTGGCCCGTGAGGGGGGAACCATCTAAAGCAGCAGCAACATGGGGCAAATATGGCCCTGCAATCCGTGTCTTCGTAGCATGAACATTCCATAGCATTGAGAACCTGTCTGACACACAAACAACAAGACTTTCGAGAAAACTCGAAAGGGTGTCAAGCAAAAGAAAATAAACAAGAATCTTACCGACCGGTTCAAGAACCAAGGAGTCAACATGGAAAATAGACACGACAGTGCTAACACTCCCCATCCCAAGAGAATATTTAGTGGTAGGAAGAGACGACGGAGAAAGGCGCTCAAGTGGAACAGAGACGTACAGTAAAAAGTCTGGAAACTTGAAATAAAGTGAAACACCATGTGCTATATAAAATCTAAAATAAAAGCATAAAATCCGACGTTCTTCATAATCACGGATGGGTCGGCGTTCCTACATATTAATTTATTAACGGAGCCAGAAGGCATCTGCTCGGGGAATGACCAGACTAAACCCAAATCACTATATCTAGCATCAGACAGTCTCAAAAAGGAGTAGAAGTGCATGCAATAAAACTTAAAATGAATCACTAATGGCCTAGATACATGAGGAGAGAATCCATGTGCTACATGACTTGACCCAAGAGCAGAGGATAGGGGGGTTAAGTCAGGTGGCACGGGAGCCTTGTAAACAGAGATAATTTTTATGGGCTCCGACACCGCAGTCTTAATTTCAATTTTAATATTTTCATGCTTGGCATGAATATATGCCAAGGAGAACCGCGCATCATAACCAATATAGTTGGATGCTCCTGAATGTGCAAAGGTATGCGAGCGAAACAACTCAAGAGACCAAACTATCGTCGCTAACGTGGGGAAATGAGGGTCATCAATGGTGGCAGGTAAATGCGTGCGATCAGGTGTGGTATATAAGTATGTATAAGGGACACCACATCCAGAGGCACAGTCGCCAAAGAAATAGAGTCATTTGTAGTAGGGGACGGAACCATAGACGGACACACAGAAAAAGGAGCTGCCAAAAGTGACACGTAGTCATGACTATGAGGTGCGGTGAATAGTCCAAATACTAGTGCGCGCAACATAGTAATATCTACACACTGAGTCAACGTCAAAGTAGGAGCTAATAAAGTGGGCATGACACAACAACTCAGACTAGGGATACCGGTTCCACGTCCTAAAAAGTCATCTAAGACAGGCAAATAAATAGGGGGAAGGGTCGGTAATATCAAACCCGGGATAAAATCTGAATCAGTAAAAATTTCACCCAACGGTGACGACATCAAAGAACTCTCATCCGGGTGTACAACCACTGAATCGTCCAAAAATACCCATCCCTTAGATGGTAACTCATCCAAAATAACACTTGGGACATCCTTACTCTCAGACTCCTCAGATAACTCAGATATAATCTCAGTGGATGCGATCGTAGGATCTAACGCGATGGGAATCGTATCATGGAGAGGCCACTCAATACTAGGGTGAACAGACACAACGCTAGTAGGGCACGTAATAGGCAACGTAATACTCTCACAGATCGGAACATAATCATCCCATACATCGTCTTCCAAATCACTAGGGTATCCAATCTCAATTTCAGACTCAGTAGAATCGTCGGTCACTAATGTACATGATGGAATACACTCACCTAGTTGGTCATCCTCAAGATCAAGAGATACCACATCTACATCAGCATCCTCATGGTTATCAGTCACTACATCAGGAGGCTTAAGCGTCGAGGATAAAGGAGTCAAAATTCTAGGAGTAACATCTTTTGAGTTCAAGGCATAAGATCTAGTAAGAATGGTTTCCCTAAAGGTGGTAGTAGGTACACTAAGAGCAGGCCGACCTTTGGGGACAAAGGATCTAGCGTTAGGTATATAATCATTCCTATAGGCAGGTAAGGGACTAGCACCATAACGATACTCACTCACAAGCTTGGTGTGAGTAGTGCGGAGGTAGGCGGGATCAAATTGATCCGAGAGTAGGCTACGCATTGCTGGCCAAGCATGTTTATAACTACCAACAGGACGCTCTTCATTTAGCCAAAACACGCGGGCTTGACCTACTAATCGATCTCGGGCTATGTTAACCTTTTGTTGGTCGTCCCATAAGTGACAATTAAAATAATTTTCTATTCCCTTAAGCCATTCTCTAAAATTTTGGGGATACCCCAAACCGTCATAAGTAGGTGCCTCAATTCTAGTGGGAGGATGAGCGTGGGGATGGTTGGTATTCCCATGGTATGAAGGCAAGGCTGGGGTGTGTTTAGCCATGGGATTAACATAACAGTAATCTAAACGGGAAGCATAAACGTCATATGCCATAATAATGAGAACCAGAGAGAAAACTCACCCGGAACTGGTGCACATGTAATGAATAATGAACCTGACCCTATATAAAATGCAAAAGATGTATTTGTTCCCGCTTAAAAACTAAGGCAAGAAAATATTTTTTGGGATTTTATTAATGACAATAAGTGAGAGATTATTAAAATATTTTTTTGATATTGTTTTGCTAAAAAAATAAAAATATAGGCCGCTATTGGCAGACCAAATTTAAAAATTGATTTATATGTTGTGCAATGAAACGGGCAAGTACGTGTCGGCGTGCTAAAGAAATTTTTCCTAGGATGGTACTAATTAAGAAATTAGCACGACCTGGCTTTGCTACCAAATTGATGCAGGCCCAAGGTTTCGACAGATTAAACTACGCGTTCTTTTGTTCGACAATTTAATTAAATATCTAGCGCGCGGTTTCTCTACTTAGTACTATCAAATACTCAAGCATTAAAAGGCAACAATTCCACAACCATCAATGCAAAGGGATGCAACCTCTTTTATATGTTGAACAAGGGCTATAGGTCAATGTTTGCTCAAGCGAAAAGTACTCACACGATCCGGACAGTTAGCTATTCAAATTAGATTATGCGCAAGCAATTCACAATTCTAATAAAGAAAGTTCCAGGCTAAATTAGTGATTAAAATGAAGTCCTAATTTTAATCCCAAATTAATTAAAATGAGGGGTTACCAAATCACTTGAACGCAAGGGGAAATCAAAATGATGAACCCGATTTCTTCAAGTGTTCACGAGATCTACCCGCTCCAAGTTATACGAAAAATATTCGGGCAATATATGCTTGAAAATTCAGATTTTATTAAGCGCAAATTTCAATATAAATCCAGACTAAAAACTAGCCTTCTAATTCCACCAAAACCTCACAAAATAAGTTAGAAGAAATTACACAAAGAGGTGTAGGAATCGTTACCCAAATCCCAAGAAAACCTTCCACAGAGATGAGTGGAGGAACACACGTTGACGGTGGTATATTCTCTATTTCCACGCAGAAATCCTCGGATCCGCACCGGACGATGAAGATGCTCGCCGTTTTCTCCTTTTGACAAACCCTTGGAGAGGGAGGAGGTGGAGGAGGGGAGGGGGAAGGTGGCCGAGCCACTAAGAGTCGGAGAGATAGAAGGCCGGCGGCCAAGAGAGAAGAGAAAGGAGGGGGGGGGGAATTTCTCAAAGAGGAAGGAGAAAGGAGGGGGAAAATTCAAAATTTGAATTCTTGTGATTTCTTTCTTTCATTCTCTAATTATTCTTTCATAACCATGGCTATATATAGCCTACACCACTCAATCATCATCCATTCAAAATTCAAAATTCAAAAAGAAATTATGATGGTTATATGCACCCATCATAATACATGAAATGAAAATACAATACATGAAATTAAATAATTCACTAACTAAATAAAATGCATGAAATAAAGTACTTTTAAAATAGAATTGCTTAAAATAAAAATTGATAAAATATATAATTATAATTATGTAATTTATAATTCTATATTTTATTTATTGGCGGCGGTGGACGTCAAGCAAAACCTGTAGCGGTGGCGGCATTGGCGAAGAAATATCGTGGTAGACTCCCATCTTCGAGCTTGCGGCAACGATCGTCCCAATCCACGAACTCTCGATGTCATAGATCCACGGTGGCATCAGCATCGTCGCCATCACAGTGTCGAGATGAAGAAAAAATGCCAACCCTACTACCCTTCAGACGCTGATTCTGGGAGCATTCTTGGACGGATTTCGATTCCGAAAGCGGATTTGGAGTGCTCTTGCCTAGACCTTCATTCCTACGGTACGAGATTCAATTTTCATGGTGTTTCTTGGGGTCTCAGAATTTTTAGTTTGATCCTTTTCCGCCATTAAACTTTAGAATCCTATTAGGTGCTGTTGTGTCTGGAGCCGAGAGAGAGAGGAAGGGTTGTGCAAGATAAATCGCTGGTATTTAAGGCAAGATGTGCTCCTACCCTTGCCAAGTTTTCTTCTCTTTTTCATGGTCATATTTGCTATAATTTTCCCTGTTTCACGAGATTGATATTTTACTCTGTTTTTTCCGTCAAAAGCATGTGAATCTTAAACCATAATGCTCCTTTATGTTTTTTTTGCATTCTCTCAAGTTCTGAAACTCAAATCTTCGGCCGGATTGCTGTAGTCTTGTTTGTTTTATCAAATGGTTCCCTGTTAATCTCGATTTGGGTAGCAATTATCCTATTAGCCCTAGAACTAGTAGCAGTGGGTTTTCATGCTTACTTTGTGAGTAATAGGATCGAATTAGGCTAAGAGGATTGGTCGGAAATGGAGATGGTTGTACAGGATTGCGGTGTACTCAACGCAGCCAGTTCTGCGAAGATCGTCGACTTGAGTTCGATGAGGATCATCGAACGGAGATTGATGATCTCTGGTTGCTTGAGATCGACGAAGATCGTCGACGGAAGTTCGACGATGATCGTCGAACTGAGATCGACGATCTCTGTTTGCCTGAGTTTTACGAGGATCGTCGAGCTGAGTTTGACGAGGATCGTCAAACTGAGTTCGACGATTTTCTATGGCCTGCGTTTAATGCAAAATCGTCGAACGGAATTCGGCAATTTCCTGTGGCCTGCGTTTATCGGAAAATCGTCGAACGGCGTTCGATGATTTTTCCCATGACCGGTGTTCAGTGAATGGAAAATCATCGAACGGCGTTCGATGATTTGTCCCATGACCTATGATCGACGAACGGAAAATCATCGAAAGGTGTTCGACGATTTTTCCTGTGCCTGCGTTCGACGAAATCCAAATCATCGAACGGAGTTCGACGATTTCCTGTGGCTGGAGATTGACGATTCCTGTAAGATGGGATTTATTCCTTTTCAGATTCTTTCTTCCCGAGTGATTACCTCCTAGGGGGAATGTCTTGTCGGCCTTTCATTCTTCCTTTGTTTTGATGGCCGAATCGTGGGTATGGCAGGTAGTGGTATTTTGACGCTCTAAAGGAGCGGGATGTTTTGTGTGCGAGCCGTGGCCGCCACTTTTTAGTCCCAGGCACGGGCTGGGTATTGCTGTGACTGTCACCCTTTTAATCCCAGGTACGGGCTGGGTTTGTGGTGAATTTGTGCTAACACAGTGAATTTTCTTTTGGAGCTGTTTGGCTTGGGGGACTGTTTTTGGTCACCAACTCAGGTCCATTTTGTTTACTACTGCCATTAACTCACAAATTAGGATTGTTAGGTGTTTCTTCCTGGTTAAATGCAACATATTATGGCAGGTTTTTTCTTGTCTTTTGCCTTGTAGCCTCTACAGGATTTGAGCAGGGCTTGGTGTTGTTACTTGGTACTTGGTGTACTTTTGTTTACTTTGGACAGTGTTTGCTTTTACTGTCTTGTTTACTTACTCTATTTTGTCCCATTTTGATTTAACGCTCTAATTCTGATTTCCTTGTTTTACTTGCTGAGGTGTTCTTTTCTTCTCTGAATGCCTCAGGTTCTGATTAGTAGCCGGGTAGGCGGCTAGATTTGCTGTGGTGTTGCTGGTGATCCCTTGAGTTGTAGGGATCTTTCTCTTCCTGTTTTGAGGTAGTTTTTCTTTTTTTTCTTACAGACATACATGCTTGCCAGTGGGTTCATGTCAGTTTGTTGGCGCCCACTGGTAGTTTTACCTTATGATACTAAATATGTTTCTTTTTCTGCTACCTTTCTGGCGATAGTCTACTTGCTCCTGGGGATATTTATGCTATGTTGCTAGTTATTTTTAAACCTAAAAACACTAGTACTATATATTTCATGACTAGCATGTTTATAAAACTCATACATTATTTTCCAAGCAACGTAAAAAGATCGTTTTCCTACTTATAATATAATATAATATAAATATAGATTCTTGCATGATATAAGATGGCCTCGGGGGTCACTTATGCACTCTCATAGGATGTCAAATATAAATAAAGTATTTTTCGCTGCGTATAAATATAGTTTTTAAACTGTGGACTAGATGATCCACTGAGCAGAGGGATACGACCTTTAAAATATAGCTGATTTTCTAATCATTAAACTTATGATATTTTCATAGTCTAGTCAGTTGGTGTTCGCCTGAGCGTCGACAGTTATCCCATGCTCGACGTGGCATCATGACGCGTGTTTTTTCATACTCTGATACTTCTTATTCTTAAATTCGGAGAAAATGCGGGTTGTGACAGGCTTGTCTATCTTGGGCTATTAGTAGTCTATCGCGAATAGCGCATATCATCGAATTAGCTTCTTTGACTTCCTCATGCTTATATATTTTCAATTCGCCTGCTTCTGCCCAAGCTAATGGTGTACGACATTTTCGCCCAAACAATGTTTCAAACCGTTCGATATTTCTGCTCGCTTGGTTGCTATTATTGTAAGCAAACTCTACCATATAGAGATGATCTTCCCACCTCTAACTAGAGTCCAAGGCGCACATTTAGAGCATATCCTCCATCGTTCTATAGGTCCTCTCATTCTGGCCATCAGTTTTGGGATGAAAGGCGGTACTGAATGTTAACTTTGTTCCCAACAATTGATGGATTGGCTTCCAATCATTCGACGTGAATCACCCATCACGATCACTTATGATGCTCTGGGGAACATTGTGCAATCGTACAATTTTATCCACATAGAGTTTCGCCAAGACTTCCACTGAATCGTCCCCCTTGTTCGGAAGGAAGTGATCAACTTTGGTCAATCGGTCTACAATTAGCGAAATCGAATGATTAACTCATTGAGACTTCGGCAAACCATGCAAGAAATCCATTGAAGTATCATCAAACTTCCACTCCGGAACAGGTAGTGACTTCAGGAAACCTCCAGGCTTCTGGAACTCAGCCTTCACTAAGGCACATGTTTGACATTTAGCCATATAATGTGCTACGTCTTTCTTAAACCATGGCCACTAGAACAACTTCTTCATATCTATACATCTTTGTGCTTCCTGATTTAATTGAGTATTTCGTAAAATGAGCATCATATATCAATTCTTCTCTTAACTTACCCATACTTGAAATGCACAAACGACCATCTTTTCGCAAAAGGCCGTCATCCCAGGAGAATTTGTCTTTAACTCCATCCACTGCACAGTGTTGCAAACTTTCATCAAGTTCCATTGTCCGCCGAACCCTGTCCACAAGATCACACTGTACCTCCGTCCAGTGCAAGCACTCATTTGCTGTGGAATTCTTGTCAACACAAGAAATCTCTAATGCTTCCGACTCCTAGATCAGATGCTCATCATGCATCTGCAACCAAATTACCCTTGACTTAGTCCAATAACTCAAGACATTTGCAACCACGTTTCCCTTCCTGGGAGTGTAGTGAATCTCAAAAGTGTAGTCCCCGAGGAACTCCATCCATCTTCATTAGCGTATATTGAGATCCTTCTGATCCAATAAGTACTTTAGGCTCTTATGGTCCGTGAATATATCCAGCTTCATGCCATGAAACTAGTGACGCCACAATTTAAGTGCAAAAATTACCGTTGTCAACTCCAAATCATGGATGAGATAGTTTCGTTCATGTACTTTCAACTGGCGTGAGCCATAAGCAATTACCTTTCCAAATTGAAGAAGAACACAACCTAAGCCGCTCCCTAAAGCATCACTATAAATCTCAAAGTTGTCCGAACCACATGGCGATGTCAAAACGGGCGCTGTGGTCAAACAACTCTTTAGCTCTTCAAAAGCTCGTGCGCACTCCGTCATCCAAACGAACTTCCGATCCTTCCTCGTCAATGTGGTTAGAGGCAAAGCGATCCGTGAGAAATTTTCTACAAAACGTCTGTAGTAGCCTGCTAGTCCAAGGAGTCTCCTAGATGGCTCTTTTCTTTGACGGATCCACCGCAATGCCCTCTCCACTCACCTCATGGCCAAGAAAAGCCGCTGACTACAGCCAAAATTCACACTTTGAGAACTTTGCGTAGAGCTTGTTTCTCCACAGGGTATGCAACACCAACCGTAAATGGTTCGCATGATCTTCTTCAGATTGAGAGTACACCAAGATATCATCAATGAAAATAATCACAAACAGATCTAAGTACTCTCAAAATGTTCGGTGCATTAGATTCATAAACACCGATGGCACATTACATAGTCCAAACGACATTACAGTGAACTCATAATGATCGTAGCTTGTTCCAAACGCTGTCTTGGGAATGTCACCTTCCCGAATTCACAACTGGTAGTAGCCCGATTTCAAATCCGGCTTTGAATATACTTTTGATTGCGCCAATTTATCAAATAAATCATCTATCTGTGGAATCAAATATTTATTTTTCTCCGTCAACTTGTTCAATTCACGATAGTCAATACACATTCACAGGCTACCATCCTTCTTTTTCACAAAAAGAATAGGTGCGCTCCAAGGTGACATACTTGGGCGTATACAACCCTGTTCCAACAACTCTTGTAGTTGAACTTTTAGTTCGGCCATTTCCTTTGGCGCTACTCGATATGGTGAGCGGCCCACAAGTTTTGAACCTAGCACCAGCTCAATCGAGAAATCAATCTCCGGTTGTGGTGGTAAACCCGGAAGCTCCTTCGGAAACACATCAACAAACTCCAAAACAATCAGAACATAACTCACACTGGCCTTTGGCTCAACAGCCTCAATAAGCATGAAGAACAACTCCGCGCCTTTCCAAACTGCCTTAACCACTTAAAGAGCAGACATCAACGTCATGCCCGACCCTCGCATACTAGCAAACTTAGATTCTCGTTCGGTATTCTGCTCCAGTGTGACTTCCTTTGTCTTGCAATCTATATACACACGCTTCTCTGAGAGCGAGTTCATACCAAAGATCACATCAAACTTCGATATCGACAGCACCGATACTTCCAATCCGAAATTTTGACTTCCTATGCATACCTCCACAAAACAAGACCTATCCGAATGCATTACACATCCATTAGGTAATAACACCTTCACACTATCTATCTCCATTCGAATCGGTACACCGATCCGTAACACGAGGTCCACAGATTGAAATGAATGAGAAGCACCAATATCAAATAGTGTTCTTGTCGGACAGTCTCGAATTAGGAAAAAGCCTGTGGCAACGTCACTTTGCCTTATGGCCTCCTGCTGGCCCAGATTATACACTCGAGACTGTTCCTGGGATGCAGAGGATTCCACCACTGCCTTTCCCTTGTCAGCATATGACTCTCCTTTCTTTGTTTCAAACTTTGGTTGACCAACCTGACAGTTACGACCTAGATGCCCCACTTTAACCCATGTAATATAACATCAACTTTCTATTTGTGTTCATGATTACCGTGCAAGCACGTTTATCCCAATCGTATATGTATTATACAAATTTAAGCACAAAAGGAACACTTGCAGCCACCATTAAAAGACTAACTACATATTTGTACACACAAAACATGCACAGTACAAGAGCACAATTATTGATGTACATAAACGTGAAATCCCCTTCTTGTTTGTTGTCATCTAAGGGCCACTTCGGCAATTTCAGGCTTTATGTCCTTCTTTGCCACATAAGTAACACATGTATTGCTTCTTGGGCTTCTGGCCACGACCCCAACACTCTCGGGCAAGGTGTCCTTTCTTGCCACAAGTATAACAAGCACGTGAAGCATGAATCTTCAACGCTCTAGTCTCGTGCTTCCACCTCCTGCGGTGGGCAGACATCACAACCCGTGGAGAACTCAATTCCCTGATCTCAGGCATTTGGTGGGCTTTTGCCCAGTCCATCTCCAAAAGTCTAGCTGACTCCATCAATGTTTGCAATCCTAGTAACTTAGGAACCATTGACAAAAAACATAGTTCCCGACGTAGCCAATTATAAAACCTGTTGATCTTATCCTCCTCGGGTTCAAACACAAACTCTGGATGTTGTCTCAGCGCAATAAATGAATGAAGGTATTCCTTAACTGTCTACACTCCTTGGCTCAGGCACATGTTAAATGGCGAAGCTGATGCTATTCCCCTTCTCATCTGCTCAAGTCCACTGATCGGCATGGGACATACAACCAGAATAGAGGGTTGTACATGTCCCTCATGTTGGGCCTTCATCATTGCAAAGACCACATCAGCGATCAATCAGACCGTCTCTACCGAAGGAGGAGGTGTTGGTACCATAATTTGCATCTTCATTCCCATCGAATACTGGGGTTCTTGCTGCACCGCATTTGCGCTAGTCGCCTACAGTCGTGAAACACACAAGTAAGCAACTAACATAATGCCAAAAGCAATAACAGGAATGCACAGGTTCCCCAAACAGGTGTATTTGCATTTCTTAGTAGACATTCTTGAGTTCATTAATGTTATCGTGGGTCGCACTTACATGTGCTCGCCACCCCACAAAAGAATTTGACCATGAATTCGAAAGAGGAATACCAAGACAAGATGATACAAAATGTAACACCAATATCCGTTACATGTGTAAAACTTCAAATACTAGGATTGGGAAAAAGTTGGGTGACACGGCCTGGGACACGGGCGTGTCCCAGGACATATCCTGCTCGGGTGAGCAGCCAGCGAGTGTTCGACGAAAATCTATTTCTATGGAAAATGAGGGAACACACCCTCTGACACGGGCGTGTCAGAGGCCGTGTCCTCCTCTGCTCCACGAAATTCAGTTCGACGAAGTTGAGCTGCAAGCATGTCTGCTTCCGTGTATCAGCACATGGCCTGTGACACAGGCGTGTCACAGGCCGTGTCCTTTACTGGAGGTGCCCAGGGCATGTGAGGCCTGGTGACCATGGGAAGGACCCGGTCGTGTCTTGTGATACATGACCTATGACACGTGTAACACCCCCTATCCGTCGCATAGCATGTAGCAGTAGGTCCGGCCGGGGCCCGACGCCATATACTACAGACAGAGCGGGTGGTTACTCATGGAAACCATCCAACCAATCATAACGTCCTACACAGTGCATTCTAGCATAAGCAGATTAATAAGTTGTAACAAAGAACCCAGCACTAAAGCATGAATGTCCACTAATACCAAAGAGGAATGTTACAAAATACACCAGTATAAGCCTTAAGGCCTTACAAAAATTGTTCACTTCATATTACATGTTTTACAAACCACGGCACGCAGGCCGGTCACACATAAATAAAGCAGTAAACACTTCCAATTGGGACTTCGAGGGCCGGCTTCGTAAAATTGGGCTTTAGCCCGCTATTGACCGCTTGGTCCAGCAGCACCTGCAAGAAACAAACCACCGCACGGTGGCAAAACAAGGCAACGGTCAGCAATGCTGACCAAATTATAACGATCCCGCCCCCAACTCGGGGCGGCGATGATCCTTCCCTGCATTTCATTAGCATAAGCGAGCAATATAACAATATTCATTTCATCACAGGAGTAGGCTCATACGGCCGCACACCCCGTGCACTCAGGGTACATTCTCGGTGAACGCAGTCTAAGTCTGCCGACTCACCACCATCCATTTGGACGACCAATCAATGAGCAGTTTGTCTTCCCGGCATGGGTCATGGTAATTAAAACCATAGACCACCGAAGACTCTCATCTATGCCAACGGCTCTAATCCGAATGACATAGAATGGGTACGGTTCCATCTAACCCGTGCTCACAACGCAATGGTAATTTAAACTATATGCGCCCGCAACGGTAATTTAAACCATATGCGCAGGTCAAACTTCTCCCAAGTCCCGTTTCCATCACATTTCACATAATCCGGTTATGTTCAAGTTGGCTCTCAGGCCACCAAGTTGGCAAGATCACGCATCCGCCCAGTTTTCCGGGTGCACCTTTGGGTTAATCCCCAAGGCTCCCTGTTACAATCTACCGCGTAGAAAACCCAAAAAACAATCAATAGCACGGAGTCTTCTCCGGCATTTATGCAATGCAACATCACCGATACAGACCAACATGTCCGGGTAGGCTTCACACATCATGGCTATATCTGTTCTCGCTTACGGACTCTAAACAACGGGGACTTCACATATCTACCCGAAGGAACGCCTCCAACTCAACGCAAACTCGCGAGAGCGGGCTTCCTATGCAAAGAAGGAGAGCTCCTCATACTCAAGAAGAGAATCGTTACCCTATCGTTCCTCTTTGGCGCCATGGAAAAGTAAGCGGATGAAAAGCACCGCACTAGATTTGCCTCCGTGGATCCGGAGTCGGCTCGCGATTTGGAGCTTTGAAGCTCCTCCAATGGCCGGATCTAGCTTCTTCTTCCTTCCTTGGCTCTCCTCTCTCTCTAAGCTTTTAGATAGATAACAACTTATGAAAAGTGAGGGTTTCTAAGTCCAATCCCGGGTATATCCCTTCAGGAACAACCCCCAGCCGTTGGATCATCAATTAAAGAAATGAACGGCTTTGATTCGCGACTGAAATGCCCAATCTGGACCACACATGGCCTGACACACGCCTGTGTCCACGGCCGTGTGCCTCATTCGCCATCAAAATCGGCTCGCCTGGAACAACACACGGGTATCGAACACACCCGTGTTCGACCCGACACGCCCGTGTTACACCTGACACAGCCGTGTTTCCGGCCGTGTACCCCCATCATTTTCCCCGAAAATAACCCGAGCACTGCACGGGTTCTAGGACATGCCCGTGTCCTTACCCATGTCACCTCAACACGCCTGGGCTCCAGGCCGTGTACACGGTCTCGACACTTGACACTTTGTTGAGCGAAGATCGTCGACCTGATGACACGGCCTTGGACACGCCCGTGTCCTAGGCCGTGTGCCTTGTCTCGACACATCGTCGAGCAAAGTTCGTCGACTCCCCGGGACGAGTGTCGACACGGGCCGACATGCCCTGCGATACGCCCGTGTCGTAGGGCGTGTGCCATGTCTCGACACTTCGTCGAGCGTAATGTCTACTTCGCGGGCTGAGTGTCGACACGGGTCGACACGCCATGCGACACGCCCGTATCGCAGGATGTGTGCCCTGTCTCGACACAACTTCGAGCGAAATTCGTCGACACCCTGGGCCGATCGTCGACACGGCCTTGACACGCACTGCGACACGCACGTGTCGCGGGCCTTGTTCTCTGCTCGACGATCGTCGACTCCAAAATCGTCAACCTCTCGACCAACTCGACGACACAAGCAAGACACGCCCTAGGACACGCCCGTTGTAACGCCCCCGGTTTTTCTGTGTTTTGTTTGATTTTGGATTGGCGTTACGATGACGCATTTTCCGGCCCTTCGCCGTTGTAGAGCGCGGTCCTAGCTCTGTAGGTTCCTTGTGTAGCCTGGTTGTAGCCAGTTGGCAAGTTTCCCCAGCTAGCCGGAGTCTGTTTTGGTGACTCGGTTGGGCCTCTTAGGGGAATGCTTGCGTTTTGGCTTCGGGAGGTGTTAGCCCGAGTTTTCGATCGTCGGATGTTGTTTTCGACCTCGCCGTTGTTTTCGTGGGTTGGTTGTTTAGCTACGGTGCGAGTTTTGGTCGAAATCCGAGATCGTTTGCCTTCGCGTCGTTTCGGCGTTGTTTTGTTAGCTGCATGTTTGTAATGTTTGCTGTGCAGTGTGTGGCCATTGTGGCTGAGCTTGTAGGCAGGTGTCTTGTTTCTTGTTTGCTAGGTGTTAGCAGGTTTCTTTTCTGTGGAAGTTTGGGTGACACGGCCTGGGTCACGCCCGTGACCCAGGGCGTGTCCTGCTTGGGTAGAGCTCCCGTTTCTCCGGTCGACGAATTTTTTTGGTCGACAGGGTTTTTTTTTGTTGGAACACGGCCGTGACACGGGCGTGTCACGGGCGTGTCCTCCTTCGATTCGTCGAGCTGCGCTCGATGGTCGTCAGGTGGTGTTTGGTGAGAACACGGCCCTGTCACGGGCGTGTCGAGTCGAACACGGGCGTGACATGGGGGCGTGTCTCTCTGTTCGACGGTCGGCGCTCCACGATCGTCGGGCGGTGTTCGAGTTGGTACACGGCCTGTGACACGGGCGTGTCACAGGGCGTGTCCCCTGCGTCGTCGAGCGGAGATCGACTTTCGTCGAGTGGGTAGGTGCGTGAGTACACGCCCCGTGACACGGGCGTGTCGGGCCGTGTCACGGGCGTGTCTGGGGGGCGTGTCCCGTGTTTTCGTCGAGTAGAGATCGACGTTCGTCGAGTGTGTGAGTACACGCCCCGTGACACGGGCGTGTCGGGCCGTGTCACGGGCGTGTCTTGGGCGTGTTCCGTACTTTTTTCCTGAAATCGTCTTTTGTTGTCGTGAACTGTTTTTCCTCCTCATTTTTCATCGTTCCCGAGTCTGGAGAGCTTCCAGCGGAAGGGTTTCGAGAGGAGGCGGTGGTTGTTTTGGCCGGCGATTTCGGGAAGGTTAGAGCCCGTTTTCCTCGTGTGATAGCGGATTCGGTTTGCTCTCGGCTAGATCTTCCCTTCCATGTAAGTTTTTCTTGATTTAGGGTTCGATTCCAGGAATTTCTAATTTACTGATTTCTTTCTTCCCTCAAGTTTCAGCTTTGGTCTTCTAGGTGGCCGATCTTGCCGCCGGAGCCAAGCCATGGTGCGGCTGTTGTTTGTTTTTCCGGAGAGGTAGAGGCAAGTGGCCCTTGCCCTTGCCAAATTTATTTCTAACCCTTGATCTTTTTATTTCTTCTGCAAAGCTCTGTTCTCTTTGTCCTTTTTCCTCCCTAGGGCAGCAAGTTAAGTTATTTTCATCAAGCTTTTAATCAAGTGCTGATTCTTCATTTCTGTTTCTAGAATTTTTATCATGTTCTCTTTTGTCGGAAGTTTGGTGTTCAGTGGGTAGCTAGAGTTAGGGTGAGGCTGCGGTAGAGGTGGTTCAGGTTTGGTTGCGATAGTCCCGAGTAGTTAGGACGGAACGGAGGGTTGGGATTAGATTGCCAACTCTCTGCTTGCTCGCAATGAGAGAGCTTGGGCTGCGATTTTTAACGAGACTTACGTTTACCCTAAGTGGAAAGCGCTGACAGCGTCGAGTGAGCCGAGCTCACTCAACGCCGTCACCCAGCATAGGACTTGTGGCTAGTATTGTTAGGCGTCAGGTGAGTGGAGTTTACTCAACGCTGCGTCGAGTGGGCTCGACATTTCTGTCTTGAGTTTTTGTGTACCTTAGGACTGTTAGTGTGACTTTACCCTTCCTTTAGGGGGTGGTATTGGGTGTTCGGCAAATTTTTACTTGCCGACTCTTGGGTTGTGGCAGGTGGTGCATGTTTAGTGGCCTCTAAGAGGGGTGGATTTTGATGTGGAGAGCTGTGGCCACGACCTGTTTGCCCTGGTTTGGGTTGGTGTGGGACCCTAAAGCTGCCACTGGCGACCCCTTAGCCCTTTTTGGACCTGATTCTGGTTATGAATTCAGATCCATGTTTTTTTTGACCACTGCCACTTACCCACGTATTAGGAATGTTAGACTCTTTCGTTGAGCATGTTGCTTTTATTGCTCGCACCTGGTGTGCTTTGCTGTGCCTAGACAGTGCTCTTTTCTTACTGTCATGCTCTTTCTTTTGCTTATAGCAGCTTGTTGTCGGGTTGGTAAACCCTTCTTTTTGCTCTTAACTCTAATGCTTTATTTACTCTTTTGATTATTTCCTTGCTGAGGTGTTCTTTTTCTTGAATGCCTCAGGTCCAGGTTGTAGCCGGTTCGGCGGCTAGTTCTTTTGGAAGGGCTGGCTTGTGGCCTCTTGGGTAGCTGAGACAGCTGATCCCGATTTTGTGAGCTAGTTCTTTACTTTTCTGTATAGACATACATACTCACCAGTGGGTTCGTGTCAGGTTGTTGGCGCCCACTGGTGGCTTCTTGCGATGCTGGATATGAACTTAAACTGCTGTTTTTGCCTTTTAGTGGTTGTTTACTTGCTTCTGGGATGGGTTTTTGCTAGGTTGCATGTTAGATATTTTTAAACCCTAAAAGCATTATTATATGAATATCATGCATAGCATAATTATAAAACAAAGACACTACATTTCCTTAGCGTAAAATATTATCTTTTTATATCTATTATATTCACATTAGAGTTGTGCATACCATGAGTTGTCCCTCGGGGACACTTATGCTCACTAGGGTGTCAACTTAATTGAACCAAACTATTTTCTGCTGCGTATACTTATACTTTTAATTGTGGACTAGCTGATCCACCGTGCCGAGGGATACGGCCAATCAACATAACTGCTTTCTTTCATAATTAATCAACGATTTTCCTTAAAACTAAGATTTGGAGTTTTGCCTGAGCGCGTGCAGTTATCCCCTGCACGGCGTGGCATCACGGCACGTGTTTTCTCTTGCTCTGATACGATTTTATCGATGAGAAAATGCGGGTTGTGACAGTTGGTATCAGAGGGAGGTTGCTTGACAAATGGTCGGGCAACCTTTTCCTCGTTTGCATTAGTGGTTAGCGTCATACCATACACACACCGATATGTCATCAGCACGTCTTGGCTAAAGCACGAACACTACACTCATAAGCATAAAGAAGTATACGGGGCATATTATGTAGTATGGGATGCATAATATGTGTTTGTATATGGATCCACCATAGGAGGCAACATGTGAGGGTTATGTAGTATGGGATGCATAACCTCACCACATGGATGCGGCTAGCACGTTTTCTTTTTTCGTTGCATGGGAATGTTATGTAGTATGGGATGCATAACATTTTCATATGTACGCCGCCCATGGCATGCATTAAGGCCTTTTTTTTAGAATGCATAGCACATCATGCATAGCATAACATTCATAAGCACAACGTGTTAAGCTAAAGATTTGCAAGATGACATATGTACACACATGGTTTTGAGTCAAAACGAATACAAATACATGCATTCATGGTTTAGGCACATGAGTTAGTATGATGGTGGCGAACCATCTTATGTTAAGCATAACATCATCATGATAAAACAACTCCCAGAGCAAGTTTTGCAGTTGAAGTTCATATTTAAGTGTGTTTGTCTGTACCGGGTAGTTTTGTTCTAGCTGTTGGGCTAAGTTTCGTCTTAAGCTTGTGCGATTATAGGATGGCGAGACGTCCTGCAACGAGGTCGACCCCCCAATCCGAGGGTGAGACGTCGGGAGCGCAGAGCGAGGCGTTGGTAGAAAACCTGCGGCAGAGTAATGAGACCCTATCGAGGCAGGTGGTGGCTATGCAGGCTCAGATTCAGTCCCTAGTGGCAGTGGTGGCGGGACAGGCCCCGAGAGTTCCGGACCCCGCTGAGGGGGTAGCTGTTCCTGCCCCTCCTGCTCCTCCCGTGCCTTTGGTTGTGGTGCCCCCGGAGATGGCGTTTATATCCCAGTTTCAGCGACTGAGACCCCCTACTTATGATGGGCAGGCAGATTTCATGATTTTGGATGACTGGCTGATTACTATTGAGGAGATGTTCTCCTATTCGGGGATTACGAATGATCAGAGAGTGATGCTCGCTGCCTACCAGCTCAAGGGCTTGGCAAAGAATTGGTGGTTGAGGGAGAAAGAGAGCTTGGTGGCAGGATGCTCTTGGGAGTCATTTAAAGGGATGCTGTTGAGTAAGTTTTTGCCTTCAGTCGAAAGGGACCGGCTGATGAATGACTTTCTCCATTTGAAGCAGAGGAAACTCACGGTCAGTGAGTATGAGATTGAGTTTAGTAAGTTGAGCCGGTTTGCTCCTGGTCTGGTGAGTGTTGAAGCAGACCGAGTTAAGCGATTTCTGGGTGGACTGAGAAGTGACATTCAGCAGTTAGCGAATGCCTACGGCGCAGTCAGTTATGCCAGCGTGGTCGAAGCTGCCTTGAGGGTTGAGGCCATTGAGAATGCCAAGAATAGAGGTCAGCAGTTGTGGAAGGATAAGCGAAAGTCCGGTGGAGGGAAGAGCCCTCAGGAACCCGATGCGGTCTCGAGAAAGAGGAGCAAAGAGGTTTGTAGTTTCTGTGGCCGACCAGGCCACCCCTTGGAGAAGTGTTTCAAAAGGTTTGGAGCGCAGAAGAAGGAGCAGGTACATGCAATTCAGGGTGCTCCCAGAGGAGACTTGGTGTGTGCCTTGTGTGGGAGGAAGGGGCATGAGGCTGCCCGTTGCTGGTCGAGAGATAAAGTCTGTTTTCAGTGTGGGCAGAAGGGCCATCTCAAGACAAAGTGCCCACAGTCCCAGCCTATTCTGCAGCCGGTACCCCTCCAGGCTTTGCCACCGCCCCAGCAATTGGATAGAGGAAAGGGGAAGCTGAATGTGCTTTCGGCAGACGAAGCGCAGACTTCGACCCAGGTTATCTCAGGTTTGATTTCTCCTCAGTCGTTTCGTTATGCTCCCTTTGTGGTTGTAGTTTTCGTTTTAGCGTTTGTTTCCTTAGATGCTTGCGCTATTTGTAGGACGATTTAAGGTAAAGAACCGCTGGGCGCGCGTTCTCTTCGATTCAGGCGCTACCCACTCGTTTGTGGCTAGAGCCTTCGTGGAGCGGTTCAGTTTGGGCCTAGATCGTGTTGGTGGTGCCTTTTGCGTTAAGTTCCCCTCCGGTGACTCCGTGGTTACGGACCTGGGTGTCCTTGATTGTCCGATTTTGTTGGGGGATTTTCTAGCCAAGGCAGATCTGAAGGTGATTGACCTGGAGGACTTCGATGTTATCTTGGGCATGGACTGGTTGTCAAGGTACGATGCTGTGATCCAGTGCAAGGGTAAGCGCTTGGACTTCGTCAAGGACAACGGTCAGCCAGGGAGCGTTTATGGCTATTCTCTCCAGGAGTCTCCAGTCATTTCTGCGGTGCGTGCTCGGAAGTTGCTTGATTCTGGTTGTTTTGCCTGTGTGGTCTCTCTGATAGGGGCTGTTGTTAGAGTGCCGTGTTTGCAAGAGATCCCTGTGGTGTGTGACTTCTCCGATGTGTTTCCTGATGATCTTCCCGGTCTTCCACCCGATCGAGATGTCGAGTTTGCTATAGATTTGGAGCCAGGCACGCGTCCTATTGCCAAGGCGCCGTACCGGATGGCCCCGCGAGAGCTGGAAGAGTTGCGAATTCAGCTGGATGAGATGTTGGCAAAAGGGTTCATTAGGCCGAGTTCTTCACCATGGGGTGCACCAGTGCTGTTCGTTAAAAAGAAGGATGGGTCAATGAGGCTATGCATCGACTATAGAGAACTGAACAAGGTTACTATTAAGAACAGGTACCCTTTGCCTCGGATTGACGATCTGTTTGACCAACTGCGTGGTAGTGCCGTGTTTTCCAAGATAGATCTTCGATCGGGCTATCACCAGTTGAAGATTCGGGAGTCAGATGTTCCGCGGACGGCGTTCCGTTCTCGTCATGGGCATTTTGAGTTTTTAGTTATGTCATTTGGATTGACTAATGCGCCCTCAGCTTTTATGGATTTGATGAACAGAGTTTTCAAGGATTTTCTGGATAAGTTTGTGATCGTCTTTATAGATGACGTTTTGGTATACTCTAAGAATGCGGAGGAGCATGATCGGCATTTGCGTCTGGTCTTGGCGACTCTGAGAGACCATAAGCTTTACGCCAAGCTGAACAAGTGCGAATTTTGGTTGCCTCAAGTTTCTTTTCTCGGCCACGTGGTGAATAAGGAGGGAATATCGGTGGACCCAGAAAAGATCGCTGCTGTTATGGAGTGGGCGAGGCCTGTTACTCCCAAAGAGATCAGAAGTTTCTTGGGCTTGGCTGGATATTATAGGAGATTCGTAGAGGGATTCTCTACTTTGTCTGCGCCATTGACCAGGTTGACGCAGAAGAATGCAGCCTTCATATGGGATGGCAAGTGTGAGGAGGCTTTTGAGGAATTAAAAAGAAGGTTATGTTCAGCTCCAGTTTTGTCTTTGCCTACTGAGGATAGTGAGTATGATATATTTGTGGATGCGTCGCACGTCGGACTGGGCTGCGTTTTGATGCAGGGCGGGAAGGTGATTGCGTACGGGTCGAGGCAGCTAAAGACTCATGAGAGGAATTACCCTACGCATGACCTGGAGTTTGCAGCTGTGATCTATGCGTTGAAATTGTGGAGGCATTTGCTGTATGGCGCACAGTGCAAGATTTTCACGGATCATAAGAGTTTGAAGTATGTCTTCACTCAGAAAGAGTTGAATCTGCGCCAGCGGCGGTGGTTGGAGTACGTGGCCGACTATGATGTTGAAATCCAGTATCATCCGGGTAAGGCGAATGTGGTGGCCGATGCCCTAAGTCGGAAGTCAGGAAAGATTTTCAATCTCTCCGCCGATCGTCTTGTGGAAGAGTTTCTTTTGATGGACATTTCTGTGGGAAGCTACGATTCGCAGAGTAGCTTGGCAGTGGCAGAACCTTCGTGGATTGCGCTTACGCGACTGCATCAGAAAGATGATCCCGATCTTTTGCATTTGTACCTTCGAGCTGAAAGAGGTGAACTACCAGATTTCTCTATAGATGATGCGGGTACCTTGAAGTTTCGTGGTAGGTTTTGCATTCCCGCAGTTGGGGATATCCGGGGTATGGTGTGCAGGGAAGCCCACGGATCTAGTGTTGCCTACCATCCAGGGTCTACCAAAATGTACCATGAATTAAAGCAGATTGCCTGGTGGTATGGGATGAAGAAGGACGTAGCCAGATTTGTTTCTGAGTGCTTCACTTGCAGGCGTGTGAAGGCCGACCATGGGAGGCCTGGCGGCAAGCTAACTCCCTTAGAGATTCCGATGTGGAAGTGGGAGAGTATCTCGATGGATTTCATCACAGGCTTACCGAGATCTCCTAAAGGGCATGATTCAGTTTGGGTGATCGTAGACAGATTGACGAAGAGTGCTCACTTCGTACCATTTAAGATCGATTATCCGATGAGGAAGATAGCCGAGCTGTATTTGGATGAGGTTATTAGATTGCATGGTGTACCCGTGAGTATCATATCAGATCGAGACTCCAGGTTTACGTCTCGTTTTTGGAAGAGCCTTCAAGAAGGGTTGGGTACAGATTTGAGATATTCCACAGCTTATCATCCCCAGACCAATGGTCAGACGGAGCGAGTAAATCAGATTGTGGAAGATATGATCCGATGCTATATTCTGGAACACGGAGGAGCGTGGGATGAGCGCTTGCGGCTTATGGAATTTGCGTATAACAATAGTTATCAAGAAAGCTTGCAAATGGCTCCTTTTGAAGCTTTGTATGGGAGGCGCTGCAGGACTCCCTTGTTTTGGGCTGAGGTTGGCGAGAGACCTTTGTTGGGTCCAGAAGCTCTTGAGGAGATGGAAACTGCTGTGAAGCTTATTCGGGAAAAGCTTCGGATAGCCCAGGAGAGATATGAGAAAAATGCCAATCGGCGTAGATCAGATTTGGAATTTTTGGTGGGGGACTCAGTGTTCTTAAAGGTCTCCCCGTTGATTGGAGTCAAGCGTTTTGGCAAGAACAGGAAGTTGGACCCGAGGTTCGTGGGGCCGTTTCCGATTGTTGAGCGGATTGGGATATCAGCTTATAGGCTGGCGTTGCCCGCAAATTTCCCTGGCGTGCATAATGTCTTCCACGTCAGCCAGCTGCGGAAATGTGTATTGAATGACAGGCAGGTTTTGGATTCTGTGCCTCAGTTGGAGCCGAATCTTTCTTATGTGGAGGTGCCTGTCCGCATTCTGGATTCTCAGGTTCGTGCGCTGCGGAAGAAATCTATTCCGATGGTTAAAGTTTTATGGAGGAATCAGGATGTAGAAAGCGCGACTTGGGAGTTGGAGTCGGCTATGAGGGAGGCTCACCCTCATCTGTTTCCCTGAGCTTGTGCCTGGTATGTTTTGTTTTATTTATGATTATATAGTCCTTTCCTGGCTCTTTCTCTCTCCTTCTTCTTAGGAGTGTTGTGAGTAAAGTTTCGAGGCGAAACTTTCTTTTAGGGGGAGTGGCTGTAACGCCCCCGGTTTTTCTGTGTTTTGTTTGATTTTGGATTGGCGTTACGATGACGCATTTTCCGGCCCTTCGCCGTTGTAGAGCGCGGTCCTAGCTCTGTAGGTTCCTTGTGTAGCCTGGTTGTAGCCAGTTGGCAAGTTTCCCCAGCTAGCCGGAGTCTGTTTTGGTGACTCGGTTGGGCCTCTTAGGGGAATGCTTGCGTTTTGGCTTCGGGAGGTGTTAGCCCGAGTTTTCGATCGTCGGATGTTGTTTTCGACCTCGCCGTTGTTTTCGTGGCTTGGTTGTTTAGCTACGGTGCGAGTTTTGGTCGAAATCCGAGATCGTTTGCCTTCGCGTCGTTTCGGCGTTGTTTTGTTAGCTGCATGTTTGTAATGTTTGCTGTGCAGTGTGTGGCCGTTGTGGCTGAGCTTGTAGGCAGGTGTCTTGTTTCTTGTTTGCTAGGTGTTAGCAGGTTTCTTTTCTGTGGAAGTTTGGGTGACACGGCCTGGGTCACGCCCGTGACCCAGGGCGTGTCCTGCTTGGGTAGAGCTCCCGTTTCTCCGGTCGACGAATTTTTTTGGTCGACAGGGTTTTTTTTTTGTTGGAACACGGCCGTGACACGGGCGTGTCACGGGCGTGTCCTCCTTCGATTCGTCGAGCTGCGCTCGATGGTCGTCAGGTGGTGTTTGGTGAGAACACGGCCCTGTCACGGGCGTGTCGAGTCGAACACGGGCGTGACATGGGGGCGTGTCTCTCTGTTCGACGGTCGGCGCTCCACGATCGTCGGGCGGTGTTCGAGTTGGTACACGGCCTGTGACACGGGCGTGTCACAGGGCGTGTCCCCTGCGTCGTCGAGCGGAGATCGACTTTCGTCGAGTGGGTAGGTGCGTGAGTACACGCCCCGTGACACGGGCGTGTCGGGCCGTGTCACGGGCGTGTCTGGGGGGCGTGTCCCGTGTTTTCGTCGAGTAGAGATCGACGTTCGTCGAGTGTGTGAGTACACGCCCCGTGACACGGGCGTGTCGGGCCGTGTCACGGGCGTGTCTTGGGCGTGTTCCGTACTTTTTTCCTGAAATCGTCTTTTGTTATCGTGAACTGTTTTTCCTCCTCATTTTTCATCGTTCCCGAGTCTGGAGAGCTTCCAGCGGAAGGGTTTCGAGAGGAGGCGGTGGTTGTTTTGGCCGGCGATTTCGGGAAGGTTAGAGCCCGTTTTCCTCGTGTGATAGCGGATTCGGTTTGCTCTCGGCTAGATGTTCCCTTCCATGTAAGTTTTTCTTGATTTAGGGTTCGATTCCAGGAATTTCTAATTTACTGATTTCTTTCTTCCCTCAAGTTTCAGCTTTGGTCTTCTAGGTGGCCGATCTTGCCGCCGGAGCCAAGCCATGGTGCGGCTGTTGTTTGTTTTTCCGGAGAGGTAGAGGCAAGTGGCCCTTGCCCTTGCCAAATTTATTTCTAACCCTTGATCTTTTTATTTCTTCTGCAAAGCTCTGTTCTCTTTGTCCTTTTTCCTCCCTAGGGCAGCAGGTTAAGTTATTTTCATCAAGCTTTTAATCAAGTGCTGATTCTTCATTTCTGTTTCTGGAATTTTTATCATGTTCTCTTTTGTCGGAAGTTTGGTGTTCAGTGGGTAGCTAGAGTTAGGGTGAGGCTGCGGTAGAGGTGGTTCAGGTTTGGTTGCGATAGTCCCGAGTAGTTAGGACGGAACGGAGGGTTGGGATTAGATTGCCAACTCTCTGCTTGCTCGCAATGAGAGAGCTTGGGCTGCGATTTTTAACGAGACTTACGTTTACCCTAAGTGGAAAGCGCTGACAGCGTCGAGTGAGCCGAGCTCACTCAACGCCGTCACCCAGCATAGGACTTGTGGCTAGTATTGTTAGGCGTCAGGTGAGTGGAGTTTACTCAACGCTGCGTCGAGTGGGCTCGACATTTCTGTCTTGAGTTTTTGTGTACCTTAGGACTGTTAGTGTGACTTTACCCTTCCTTTAGGGGGTGGTATTGGGTGTTCGGCAAATTTTTGCTTGCCGACTCTTGGGTTGTGGCAGGTGGTGCATGTTTAGTGGCCTCTAAGAGGGGTGGATTTTGATGTGGAGAGCTGTGGCCACGACCTGTTTGCCCTGGTTTGGGTTGGTGTGGGACCCTAAAGCTGCCACTGGCGACCCCTTAGCCCTTTTTGGACCTGATTCTGGTTATGAATTCAGATCCATGTTTTTTTTGACCACTGCCACTTACCCACGTATTAGGAATGTTAGACTCTTTCGTTGAGCATGTTGCTTTTATTGCTCGCACCTGGTGTGCTTTGCTGTGCCTAGACAGTGCTCTTTTCTTACTGTCATGCTCTTTCTTTTGCTTATAGCAGCTTGTTGTCGGGTTGGTAAACCCTTCTTTTTGCTCTTAACTCTAATGCTTTATTTACTCTTTTGATTATTTCCTTGCTGAGGTGTTCTTTTTCTTGAATGCCTCAGGTCCAGGTTGTAGCCGGTTCGGCGGCTAGTTCTTTTGGAAGGGCTGGCTTGTGGACTCTTGGGTAGCTGAGACAGCTGATCCCGATTTTGTGAGGTAGTTCTTTACTTTTCTGTATAGACATACATACTCACCAGTGGGTTCGTGTCAGGTTGTTGGCGCCCACTGGTGGCTTCTTGCGATGCTGGATATGAACTTAAACTGCTGTTTTTGCCTTTTAGTGGTTGTTTACTTGCTTCTGGGATGGGTTTTTGCTAGGTTGCATGTTAGATATTTTTAAACCCTAAAAGCATTATTATATGAATATCATGCATAGCATAATTATAAAACAAAGACACTACATTTCCTTAGCGTAAAAAGATTATCTTTTTATATCTATTATATTCACATTAGAGTTGTGCATACCATGAGTTGTCCCTCGGGGACACTTATGCTCACTAGGGTGTCAACTTAATTGAACCAAACTATTTTCTGATGCGTATACTTATACTTTTAATTGTGGACTAGCTGATCCACCGTGCCGAGGGATACGGCCAATCAACATAACTGCTTTCTTTCATAATTAATCAACGATTTTCCTTAAAACTAAGATTTGGAGTTTTGCCTGAGCGCGTGCAGTTATCCCCTGCACGGCGTGGCATCACGGCACGTGTTTTCTCTTGCTCTGATACGATTTTATCGATGAGAAAATGCGGGTTGTGACACCCGTGTCCCAGGACGTATGCCTCCTGACACAACCCAAAACTGGCCCAAAAAGTCACCCGTCGCTCCTTTGAGTTTCGGGGCGTTACAACTCTCCCACTCTTAAAAGAATTTCATCCACGAAATTATATAAAGGAAAGACATGTACAAAACCAAAATTTGTACCTGAGCGGAACAACTCCGGATACTCGTCAAGCATAGTCTGGTCTTGCTCCCATGAGAGCTCCTCACGACCGCAATTGTCCCACCGGACCTTGACCATCCTGATCTCTTTATTGCGTAGCCGCTTGACCTCCGAGTCCTCAATCCGCACGGGCTTGACCTTTGTCGTCAACCCACTATCCACCGGCACTTGATCGACCGCGATCACTTGCGTAGGCTCTTGCACCGCCTTCTGGAGTACCGAAATATGGAATACATCATGTAAACCACTAAGCTCCACTGAAAGCTTCAACCGATAGGCCGCTTCACCGACTCTCTCCAGAACCTCAAACGGCCTAAGGTACCTCGGGCTTAGCTTTTCAATCGCCGCACCCGCGAGACACCCTTGAACGGCTTGATCTTTAAGTATACATAGTCGCCCACAGCGAACTCCACGTTCCTGTGCTTGGCATTATAGTACTTCGCTTGCCGGTCCTGAGCGATAAGCAACCTCTACCGAATGGTTCTCACCAAAGAAGTAGCATCCTCCACTTCCAATCGCTTATACAACTTTGACTCACCCGTTTCTAACCAAGACAACGGCGTGTGACATTTTCTACCATATAGGGCCTCAAAAGGCGCCATCTGAATACTCGCTTGGTAGCTATTGTTGTATGCAAACTCCACCAAATAAAGGTGGTCTTCCCATTGCTTTCCAAAATCCAAGACACACATGTGAAGCATGTCTTCCATGGTTCTATTGACCATCTCGGTCTGCCCATCCGTTTGCGGATGGAAGGCTGTGCTAAATTTCAACTTTGTTCCCAACATTTGCTGCACTAGCCTACAATCATTGGACGTGAACCGCCCATCTTGGTCACTCACGATGTTGCGGGGTACACCGTGAAGCCGTATAATGTTATCCACGTAACGTTTTGCCAACTTCTCCACCGGATCATCCTTCCTATGCGGAATGAAGTGTGACACCTTCATTAACTGATCCACGACCACCCAAATGGCGTCGTTCCCCTTTTGCGACCTTGACAAACCGTGCACAAAGTCCATAGAGATGTCGTCTAATTTCCACTCCGGAATTGGCAAGGACTTGAGAAATCCTCCCGGCTTTTGACACTCCGCCTTCACCAAGGCGCAAGTTTGGCACTTCAGTACGTAGAGTGCCACATCTTTCTTCAAACCCGGCCACCAAAACAGTTTCTTCACATCACGATATATCTTCGTGCTCCCCGGGTGAATCGAGTACTTGGTATGGTGTGCCTCGTACAACAACTCCACCCGCAAATTACCCACACTTGGGATGCACAGACGACCGTCCTTCCAAAGTAATCCATCCTCCACGACGAATTGAGAATTTGACCCATCCAGAGCCTCTAACATGAACTGCTTCATATTAGCATCCATATCCAAAGCCTACCGAATACGATCAGCCAGGTCATATTGAACTTCAGTCCAATTCAGAACTGCCGCAGCACTTGATTGCCTGTCCACACAAACAATCTCTAACGCCTCCAACTCCCGCACCAACCGCTCATCATGCACCGATAGCCAATTGGCTTGAGCTGGGGCTTGACGACTCAACGCATCCGCAACTGCATTCCCTTTACCAGGCACGTAGTGGATCTTGAATGTATAGTCCCCCAGGAACTCCATCCATCTACGCTGCCGCATATTCAGATCCTTCTGATCAATAAGATACTTCAGGCTCTTGTGATCGGTGTAGATATCAATCTTCACACCGTACAAATAGTGTCTCCATAGCTTCAAGGCAAAAATCACGGCCGCTAACTCCAAGTCATGGACCGGATAGTTCCTTTCATGCACTTTCAGCTGTCTCGAGCCATAAGATATTACACTTCCGTGTTGCAGTAGCACGCAACCCAGACCGCTGCCCGAACCATCACTATAAATCTCATAGCCTTCGGTCCCACATGACGAACTCAGCACATGCACCGTGGTCAACCGACACTTCAACTCCTCAAAAGCTCGCGCACATTCCGGCGTCCAAACGAACTTATGCTCCTTCCTTGTCAAAGTAGTGAGAGGTAACGCTATCCGCGAGAAGTTCTCTACGAAGCGCCTATAATAGCCGGCAAGCCCCAAAAAGCTCCGGACTTCTGCTACCGTAGTAAGCTCAGGCCACTCCCGTATCGCAACAATCTTTGCCGGATCCACAGCAATACCCTCTCCACTCACTATATGACAGAGGAACGCCACTGAGGATAGCCAAAACTCACACTTCGAGAACTTGGCATACAACTGATTTCTCCTTAGCGTCTCCAAAACCAAATGAAGGTGCTTGAAGTGATCTTCCTCACTTTGCGAGTACACCAAAATATTGTCGATGAAGACAATCACGAAATGGTCCAAGTACTCCCTGAAAGTCCTGTTCATCAAATCCATGAACACTGACGGCGCATTAGTCAGCCCAAACGGTATGACCGTAAACTCATAATGCCCGTATGTCGTACTAAACGCTGTCTTCGGGATATCACTCTCCCTTATTCGCAGCTGATAGTACCCAGCCTTGAGATCTAACTTCGAGTACACCGTCGACCCTACCAACAGATAAAAAATATCATCAATCCGGGGGATCGGGTACTTGTTCTTCTCCGTCAACTTGTTGAGCTCTCGATAATCAATACACAGCCTCAAGCTTCCGTCCTTCTTCTTAACAAAGAGGACCGGTGCGCTCCAAGACGAAGAACTCGGGCGCACATATCCTTGCTCCAACAACTCTTGCAGTTGAACTTTCAGCTCCGCCATTTCTTTAGGCGCTAGCCGATAAGGAGATCGTGACACAGGCTTTGCACCTGGCACTAGCTCAATCGTGAAATATATCTCCCGCTGAGGCGGGGCTCCAGGAAGATCTGCGGGGAACACATCAGGGTATTCTGATACCACTGAAATACTATCCAACGCGGGCTTCAGTTTTGCAACCTCCACTAGTGTAAAGAACAGTTCTGCATCGGCACGAACCGCCTTCACCACCTGAAGAGCAGACATCAACGTCTTGCTCGACAACTTTAAGCCCATAAAAGTCGTCTCACGACTTGCTCCCAGCTTGACTTCCTTGCGACCGCAATCAATATAGGCCTACTGCTCCGAGAGCCAGTCCATGCCAAATATAACGTCGAACTCCACCAACGGAAGTAAAGACGCCTGCAGGTTGAACTCCTGATTCCCAATACGAATCTTAACATCGCAGATCCTATCCGCTCGCATCGAACACCCATTGGGCAACAACACATCCAACTTATACTTCGTCATCGAAGAAGGGACTCCGATGCGTGATATAAATCCTTCGGACAAGGAGTGTGAAGCTCCCGTATCGAAGAGTGCTCGTGCCGGATTTTCACAAATCAAAACAAATCCTAAACAAGCAGGGGTAAGGTAACATGTGCATAACAAGTTTTTAAGGAAATTGACTTGCTCTAAATTAAACCATACCTGTCACCACGTCAACTTGTTTGATGGCCTCCTGTTGGCTAAGATTATACACCCTTAGTTGGGCCGGAGCATAGTGGGACGCGGTCGACTCCACCGCCTTGCCCTTCTCTTCATAAGTAGCTCCCGGCTTTCTCTCAGACTTAGGACGTCCGCTCCACCAGTCACGGGCAAAGTGCCCAATCTTTCCACAAGTAAAACACGCGCCCGAGGTCCGACTTGTAGTCTCCCCAGAAGCACCAGAAGGAGCTGGACCCGAAGTCCTATGCTTCTTAAAGAATCTTTGATAGCCATACTTTGAAGTAGTCGGCACTTTGAACCCAGATTTCTTCTCGCCCAAGCTTTTCTTTGCCTGCACATTCTTCATGTCCTTCTCCAAGGACCGGGCCGTGTTGACCAAGGTTAAGAAACCCTGCGTCATCGTCCCCGAGAGTAGTAATCTCAACTCAACTCTCAAGCCTTCATAGAATCGATTCGTTTTGCGTTCCTCATCCGCGATAGTGGAGCTAGCATAACGACTCAGACGAGTAAACTCGTGGAGATATTCATCCACGCTCCTCTCACCCTGAACCAACTTCAGAAACTCATTCTCCAACGCTATCCTCTGCGTCGAAGGAAGGTATCTAGCCAAGAACAATCTCGAGAACTCCTCCATCGAGACATCACCAAGTTGCCTACCTCTCAGTAAGTGCAGCTCCAATCCTTCCCACCACATTCTCGCTTCACCGTCTAGAAGGAATGTAGCGATGGTGGTCATTTGCCACTCCTCCGTCTCCGTGCTGTCATGACTCTCTTCACCCTGGAGAGCCAGTCGTCAACCTGAGATGGGGTTCCCAACCCCGAGAATACCGGAGGGTTAAAGCTCATTACATGCTTAAGCTGCCTCTCGGTTGCCCTCCTTGGCACCAACGGTTCCACTACCACTTGTTCCACTGTCCTTGGCTCAGCCTCTTGCAGAGGTACCTGCTCCATCGCAGGAGCGGGCTGCTGTGTTTGCCTTGTAGGCTGCGCATTTATCACGGCCAACACTGCTTCAGCCACCAATCGTATATTCTCAGCCGATAGAGGTGTTGCGGGAGCAACATCTGGTGCACTGCTAGCCTCAGAAACTCGGCGTTCTGACGGCCCAACACCACTTCTGGTCACCTATAGTGGTACAAACCACCGTTAAGCGACCAAATAAAATTGCAAAAAGCAATTATAGGAACACGCAGGTTCCTCAAACACGTGTATTTGCATTCCTAAGTGGACATTCATGGGTTCTTTTACTGTTATAACGATGACGCACACAATGTGCTCACCACCCCTTAAAAAGAATTCGACCACGAATTCATTTTAAGCCCGACCAAAACCAGTACTCTGATACCAAATTGTAACACCCCCTATCCGTCGCATAGCATATAGCTGTAGGTCCGGCCGGGGCCCGACGCCATATACTACAGACAGACTGGGTGGTTACTCATGGAAACCATCCAACCAATCATAACGTCCTACACAGTGCATTCTAGCGGAAGCAGATTAATAAGTTGTAACAAAGAACCCAACACTAAAGCATGAATGTCCACTAATACCAAATAGAAATGTTTCAAAATACACCAGTACAAGCCTTAAGGCCTTACAAAAATTGTTCACTTCATATTACATGTTTTACAAATCACGGCACGCAGGCCGGTCACACATGAATAAAGCAGTAAACACTTCCAATTGGGCCTTCGAGGGCCGGCTTCACAAAATTGGGCTTTAGCCCGCTATTGACCGCTTGGTCCAGCAGCACCTGCAAGCAATAAACCACCGCACGGTGGCAAAACAAGGCAACGGTCAGCAATGCTGACCAAATTATAACGATCCCGCCCCCAACTCGGTGCGGCGATGCTCCTTCCATGCATTTCATTAGCATAAGCGAGCAATATAACAATATTCATTTCATCACAGGCGTAGGATCATACGGCCGCACACTCCGTGCACTCAGGGCACATTCTCGTTGAACGCTGTCTATGTCTGCCGACTCACCACCATCCCTTTGGACGGCCAATCAATGAGCAGTTTGTCTTCCCGACATGGGTCACAGTAATTAAAACCATAGACCGCCGAAGACTCTCATCTATGTCAACGGCTCTAATCCAAACGACATAGAACGGGTACGGTTCCATCTAACCCGTGCTCACAAGGCAACGGTAATTTAAACCATATGCGCCTGCAACTGTAATTTAAACCATATGCGCAGGTCAAACTTCTACCGAGTCTCGTTTCCATCACATTTCACATAATCCGGTTATGTTCAAGTTGGCTCTCAGGCCACCAAGTTGGCAAGATCACGCATCCGCCCAGTTTTTCGGGTGCACCTTTGGGTTAATCCCCAAGGCTCCCTGTTGCAATCTACCGCGTAGAAAACCCGAAAAACAATCAATAGCACGGAGTCTTCTCCGGCATTTATGCAATGCAACATCACCGATCCAGACCAACATGTCCGGGTAGGCTTCACATATCATGTCTATGTCCGTTCTCGCTTACGGACTCTAAACAACGGGGACTTCACATATCTACCCGAAGGAACGCCTCCAACTCACCGCAAACTCGCGAGAGTGGGCTTCCTATGCAAAGAAGGAGAGCTACTCATGCTCAAGAAGAGAATCGTTACCCTAGTGTTCCTCTTTGGCTCCATGGAAAAGTAAGCAGATGAAAAGCACCGCACTAGCTTTGCCTCCGTGGATCCGGAGTCGGCTCGCAATTTGGAGCTTCGAAGCTCCTCCAATGGTCGGATCTAGCTCCTTCTTCCTTCCTTGGCTCTCCTCTCTCTCTAAGCTTTTAGAAAGATAACAACTTATGAAAAGTGAGGGTTTCTAAGTCTAATCCCGGGTATATCCATTCAGGAACAACCCCCAGCCGTTGGATCATCAATTAAAGAAATGAACGGCTTTGATTCGGGACTGAAATGCCCAATCTGGACCGCACACGGCCTAGCACAAGCCCGTGTCCAGGGCCGTGTGCCTCATTCGCCGTCAAAATCAGCTCGCCTGGAACAACACACGGGTATCGAACACGCCCGTGTTCGACCTGACACGCCCGTGTTCCACCTGACACGGCCGTGTGGCCGGCCGTGTACCCCCATCATTTTTCCCCAAAAACAACCCGAGCACTGCACGATTTCTAGGACACGCCCGTATCCTTACTCGTGTCACCTCAACATGCCTGGGCTCCAGGCCGTGTACACTGTCTCGACACTCGACACTTCGTCGACCTGATGACACGGCCTTGGACACGCCCGTGTCCTAGGCCGTGTGCCTTGTCTCGACACATCGTCGAGCAAAGTTCGTCGACTCCCCGGGACGAGTGTCGACACGGGTCGACACGCCCTGCGACACGCCCGTGTCGCAGGCCGTGTGCCATGTCTCGACACTTCGTCGAGCGCAATGTCAACTTCACGGGCTGAGTGTCGACACGGGTCGACATGCCCTGCGACATGCCCCTGTCACAGGCCGTGTGCCCTGTCTCGACACAACGTCGAGCGAAATTCGTCGACACCCTGGGCAGATCGTCGACACGGCCTTGACACACCCTGCGACATGCCCGTGTCGCAGGCCGTGTTCTCTGCTCGACGATCGTCGACTCCAAAATCGTCGACCTCTCGACCAACTCGACGACACAAGCCTGACACGCCCGTGTCGCAGGCCGTGTGCCTCCTGCCAGAACCCAAAACTGGCCCAAAAAGTCACCTGTCGCTCCTTTGAGTTTCGGGGTGTTACAACACGAGCATGTCACTGGCCGTGTACCGCTCAGGTTGATTTGGTTTTGTGCAGCCTGAAGTCCACGGCCACAGACACGGGCATGTCTGAAGGCCAGTCAGGTGACACGGCCCGTGATACGGGCGTGTCACATTGCCGTGTACTGTTCTGGATGAGTCGGTTGTCTGTCGCTTAAGGTACACGACCTGTGACACGGACGTGTCAAAGGCCGTGTTAGGCAAAAATTCAGCCTTTGGTGGCAAAATCGTGGCCGTCCATTTTCTCAGCTGAGATCTGATGGCTCAGAGTCCTCCCTGCTTCCTTAAGACCGAAAAATGAGATGGGAATTCTTATTTTATTTGGGCCATTCTCTTTCTAAAAACTTAGAGAGAGAGAGAAAGAGGAAGAAGGAGGAGGAGGAGGAGAGCCGACCAACGTTGGAGTTGCGGAGTTCCTATTTGAGATCCGAGGATAGCGTTGTGGAGGCAAACCCTCTGCGATCCTTTCCAACCGGCTAAAAGTCCATGGCTCCGAAGCAATCTTCAAGGTTAATGATCTTTCTTCCTAGCCATGTGAAGGCTTCCTTTTTGGCATGTGCATAGGATTCCCCCACCAGAGGGTGGCATGTTTAGGGAGTCCCTTGGATTGATTCATGTAATCGCCAATTATTTGGCATATAGTTCCGGAAATGGAGTACGGAATAGGCATGTTGTGTGAAGCCCATCTAGACAGGTTGGTCTAGATTGGTGATGTTGCATATACGTACAGGAGAAGACTCCGTGATTAAATGTGTATTGGGATTCGATGGGTTGTACTTGTGAAAGGCAGTAACAGGAAGTTCTAGAGTGGTAGTCCAGGAAAATACCCTTGTATTGATTGTGATGTTCATGGGTTGTGCCTATTAAGGGAAATAACAGGAAGTACTGGATTGGAAATCTAGGAAAATACCCTTGATATTTGTGATGCTTGGTGGGTTGTGCCTATGAAGGGTAGTAGCAGGAAGTACTGGCGTGAATGCCCAGGAAATACCCACAAATGCTGGTTCGAGCTAGAGATAGAAAATGAGTTCTGTCGCTACCGCTGAGCGTGGCACCTAGCTAACCTGTGATTGTGAAGCCAGTCCTGTGAGGACATGATGGCTATATATGAGCTAGAAGGGCTCTTACGGCTTGATGTCAAACAGGTAAGATGAAACCAACCCGCGCCTTTTTCTTTACCGCAAGTACGTTGTACTCGGTGATGGCAAGACGACTTGAGCAATGGGGGGTGGCTGATCCAACCTGCGTTATGTCTGTCCAACGTGAGACCTGAAGGTGCAGTCTGTTGGAGCACATAGCGAGAGTCTTAGGCCTGCGCGCTATGATACCATGGGGGGCTACGGGCCAACCTCGGGTCATTAATACTAAAATATCTGGCTGCACGCCATGGAGTAAATGCTCAACTTTTGACATTGGGTTTCAGCCCAGATATGGTGGTGGGACCCTGGTTCGCTGGTACAACAAGAATGTGCCCTGAGTTCACGGATCGTCGGGCAATGTGGCTGACGGTTATGATTGATAGTTTGTGCGTGAGTGCACAATATGTGATGAATATATATATATATATATATATATATATATATATATATATATATATATATATATATATATATATATATATATATATATATATATATATATATATATATATACATATGAATTGCTATGCCTGCAGGGAAGGAATGCTATTGCCCCGGGAAAGGGGTAGGGTCATTATAATTTGGTTAGCTGAACACTGACCGTTGCCTTGTTTGCCACCGTTGGATGGACTGTCCTTGTGCCGGTGCTGGAGAACCAACCGGGACACATAAAGGTTGAAGTCTGTTGTTGTTGCTGCTAGCCCTTGAAGGCTAAGCTTAAAATTCTGTGTTTTGTTTATATGTGGCCGGCCTGCGCGCAAATATTTGGGAGCCACTATTGTAAAAGGACTTATAAGGCCATAAGGCCAACTGGCTTTGTATTTGGTGAATATTCATGTTTATATATATCAATGTGGATATTTATATGCTGTACATTCATGTTTGGAGTTCAGTTCGTGTTATAGCTTCCGCTAGAATGCTATGAGTTAGGATGCGCAACTTTGGTATCACTCAGTGACTTCGCTGCCTGTTTTATGGTATAGGATGTGGGGCCCCGACCGGACCTACTATTATATACTATATGAACGGATGGAGTCGTTATATTTTTGGTATCAGCTGTCTCGATCTTTCCCTTTCAAATTCATGGTCGAATTCTTTTGTGGGGTGGCGAGTACGTGTACGTGCGAACCGCATGAACACTAATGAACTCTTGAATGTCCACTTTAGGAAAGCAAATACAGTGTTTGAGGAACCTGCGTGTCCCTATTTTGTGGTGATTTCTTGTGTAAAGTCGCTAATGTGTGTGTCTTGTTCACCTATAAGTGACTCGAAGTGGTGTTGGGCAGTCGGAGATCCAGCATTTTAATGAGAGTATGACACCAGCTGAGGTGCCTACACCTCCCCCTTCTACAAAAACTGTTTGAATAGTTGGTGAGGCCCTATTTGCGATGATTCAAGCAGAACCTCCTGGGTAGGCGCAAGGGCAGGAGCAGCCGGCATTGAGGCCAGAACAGGTTGCGGCGAGGCCAGAACCTATTGCGGCTGTGGATCCTCGAGCAGCTGAAAGAAAGTTAAAGCAGTTTGTGGGTTTCAATCCGCCTACGTTTACGGGTATGGGATCCCCTACGTAGGTAGAGGACTGGTTGTCGCGCGTCAAGCGGATAATGACGGCGATCATGATGGAGGAAGATCAAAAGGTCGCCTTAGACAACTTCTTACTGGAAGGAGAGGCTCGTTTATGATGGGACAAGATGGAACTACACCACTTAGCGGGTCGGCCGTTAACACAAGTGTCGATCGAGGAGTTCTCTCGAATGATCCTGGCAAAGCATCTACCAGTGGCACAGCGCATTGCCTTGGAAAACGAGTTCCAAAGATTGACGCAAGGAGAAGGTAATGTTGAAACTTACCTGCATGAGTTCACGAGGTTGGGATGGTATGCAGCTTCGATCTTCGCCGATGAGCAGCGGAAAACCAATTTGTTCTATGAAGGATTGCGGGACGAGTTGCAATTCCTGCTTTCAAGTTCAGTGAACGAAGGATTCCAGGCGTTGGTTGACACTGCGTTCGCGCTGGAAAAAGATATGAAAAGGGTTCAAGGGAAGCGGGCCTTGGCTGTGACAAAGCTAGAGTTCAAGGCGCCCCAACCTGGGAAATCGTATTATAAGAAGAAATGGGGCAAGAGGTTCAAGTCGTCAGGACAAGCTCCTTCTATGGCTGCATCGGGTGCAACGTCTGGGGCCACGTCAAGGCCAGAAACTCGTACGTGCTTTACTTATAGACGAGTGGGGCAAATAGCCCGTGACTGTCGGGTTGGTCCACCGAAGGGAGAAAATAAGGAGGGCGCGTCGTATGTTTAGAAGGGAAAGTCATTGCTGGAGTCCTCTGCATCCCAGGCGCAGCCTCGAGTCTTCAACCTTGGCCTGTAGGAGGTCATTAAGAAGAGCGACATCGTCACAGGTACGAGTTAAGTTATTGCATTGTTTTGCTTATTGCATGCTTTGGTTACTGTATGTTTTGTATGTGGCTTGTGTGTTATACGATTTCCACAGGCTTTGTGGTGATTCGTAATATGCTCGCGCGGGCATTGTTTGACACGGGTGCTTCGCAGTCATTTCTGTCTATGGACTTCATAGCGTCAATTGGAGTACCTAGTCATGCGAAGACAGAGAGCGTCAGGGTCGTGTTATGAAATGGTTGTTTGATATACTCCGAATGTACGCCCTGGAATTTGGAAAGAGATGGGAAGATCATCTTTATCTGGTGGAGTTTGCCTAGAATAACAGCTACCAAGCGAGCATCGGTATTACACCGTTTGAAGCTGTGTATGGTCGGAAGTGCCGTACGGCATTTGCTTGGGCAGAAGCAGGCGAATCCAAAGTGTACAGGCTTAATGAAGTCGAGGAAGAGAACTCGATAATACAAACTCTCCGATAGAGGCTACTGATAGACCAGGATCATCAAGCGAAATATTACAACGCCATGCACCGGAACGTGGATTTCGTGGTGGGCGACTGTGTCAATTTGAAGATCAAACCCTTCAGAGGCGTTTCCAGGATTCGACGTCTGAAAAAGTTGAGTCTGAGATATCTTGGTCCATTTGAAGTGCGGGAGCGAATTGTGGAAGCTGCATATCGGCTAGCTCTTTCGGCAGACTTGGGTGGATTACATGATGTGTTTCACATCTCGGTGCTTTGGAAATCCGCCTGAGATCCAGCTCAAGTGATCGAGTCTGATCGTGTGCCGGTGGAGTATGGGCTAACGATGAAGGTTAGGCCCATTCAGATCGAGGATCGTGCCGAGAAACAGTTGCAGAACAAGACAATCGGGATGGTCAAAGTCCGGTGGGACAATTGTGGCCAATATAAGCTAACATGGGAAAGAGAGCAGACCGTGCGAGTTGAATTTCCCGATCCCTTTTTGTAACTGTTATGCAGTGCGTGTCAAGTTATATGAAATGTTTATGGAATAGAATATATTGTGTTTGATTTCCTTCCTATGTGCAAATTTCGGGGATGAAATGTTTTTAAGGTGGGGAGTGTTGTAACACCCCAAATCCCAAGATTGGGAAAAAGTTGGGTGACACAGCCTAGGACACGGGCGTGTCCCAGGGAGTGTCCTGCTCGGCTGAGCAGCCGACGTGTGTTCAATGAAAATTCGTTTCTATTGAAAATGAGGTAACACACCCTCTAACACGGGCATGTCAGAGGTCGTGTCCTCCTCTGCTCCATGAAATTCAGCTCGATGAACTTGAGCTGCAGGCGTGTCTGCTGCCGTGTATGGGCACACAGCCTATGACACGGGCATGTCACAGGTCGTGTCCTTTACTGGATGTGCCCAGGGCATGTGAGGCCTAGTGAATACATGTAGGACCCAGTCGTGTATTGGGGTACACGGCCTGTGACACGGGCATGTCACTGGACGTGTCCCGCTCGGGTTGATTTGGTTTTGTGCAGCCTGAAGTACACAGCCACAGACACGGTCGTGTCTGAAGGCGTGTCAGGTGACACGGCATGTGACACGGGCCTGTCACATGGCCGTGTACTAGTCTGGATGAGTCGGTTGTCTGACGCTTAAGGTACACGGCCCGTGAGATGGGCATGTCAAAGGCCATGTCAGGTAAAAATTCAACCTTTGGTGGAAAAATCGTGGCCGTCCATTTACTCAGCAGAGATCTGTTGGCTCAGAGTCCTCCCTGCTTCCTTAAGGCCGAAAAATGAGATGGGAATTCTCATTTGATTTGGGCCATCCACTTTCTAAAAACTTAGAGAGAGAGGAACGAGGAGGAGGAGGAGAGCCGGCCACCGTTGGAGCTGCGGAGTTCCTATTCGAGCTGGGGGGTTATTGTATGGTTTGTATGTGGCTTGTGTGTTATCCGATTGCCACAGGCTTTGTGATGATTCGGAACATACTGGCGCGAGCACTGTTTGACACGGGTGCCTTGTAGTCATTTCTGTCTAAGGACTTCGTAGCGTGAATTGGAGTACCTAGTCAGGAGAAGATAGAGAGCATCAGGATCGTGTTACCGAATGGTTGTTTGATGCTCGCGGATCGGGCTTGCGATGTGGCGGTTCAAATTGGAAGTCGATAGTTTTGTTTAACTGCATCTGTACTGCCGATATCGGAATTTGACATGATCTTTGGTATGGACTGGCTCGCGGAGCAGCATGCCTTTATTGATTGTAATACCAAAGAGATCTCATTGGGCCAGAGCAATAAGCAGGAGGCTAAGTTCGCAGGGATGCGAGGAGTGGGCGGGACATTAATGTCTGCATTCCAAGTCATCATGGCTATTCAGAAGGGCGCAGAGTTATACTTCATGCTGATTCAGGCTGTTGAGCCAAAGGCCGGTGTGAGTAATGTTCCGGTTATTTCGGAGTTTGCAGATGTGTTCCCTAAGTATCTTCCTGGGCTACCACCCCAGCGGGAGATCGACTTCACGATCAAGTTGGTGCCAGGTGCGAAACTTGTGGCCCGCTCGCCATATCGCATCGCGCCAAAAGAAATGGCTGAGTTGAAATTCCAATTGCAAGAGTTGCTGGAGCAGGGATATATATGTCCAAGTAGTCACCTTGGAGCTCACCTGTTCTATTTGTGAAAACGAAAGACGGCGGCATGCGGTTATGTATTGACTACCGTAAACTGAATAAGCTGACAGAGAAGAATAAGTATCCGATTCCACAGATTGATGAGTTATTCGATCAGCTGGTGGGATGAACCGTCTACTCGAAATTGGATTTGAAGTCTGGGTATTACCAGTTGAGGATACGGGAAGGAGACATTCCCAAGACTGCATTTGGAATACATTACAGTCATTATGAGTTCACGGTAGTGTCGTTTGGGATATGCAATGCGCCATCGGTGTTCATGGATCTGATGAACCGAACATTCCGAGAGTACTTGGACTTGTTCGTGATCGTGTTCATTGAAGATATCCTGGTGTAGTCAAAATCTGAAGCTGATCATGCAAACCACTTGCGGTTGGTGTTGCATACTTTGCAAAGTAATAAGCTCTATGCCAAGTTCTTGAAGTGTGAGTTTTGACTATCGTTGGTGGCTTTTCTAGGCCATGTGGTAAGTGGAGAGGGCATCGCAGTGGATCCGACAAACATAAGAGCCATTCAGGAGTGGCCGATGTTGTCTTTGGTGGCCGAAGTCAGGAGCTTCCTTGGACTGGCAGGCTACTACAGACGTTTTGTTGAAAACTTCTCGCGGATTGCTTTGCCTCTGACCACACTGAAGAGAATTGATTAGAGGTTTGTTTGGATGCCGGAGTGCGCGCGAGCTTTTGAGGAGCTGAAGAGTCGGTTGCCCACGACACATGTGTTGACATCGTCGTGTGGTACCTGTTGGGTACATTAGTTTAAATATACCTGATTTGAAGAAGCCTCACCCTACTCAATGATATACATCAAAATGTATTTGATGTACTTTGAGTTGCCTTATGCAGGTTAAGTATTTGCAGGAAAAAGCTGAAAAGTTTCTAAGTCCATGTGTCGACACCTAGAAGGAATGTGTCGACACTTAAGAAGACTTGTGTCGACACCCAGGCAAGCAGTGTCGACACTTGGAGTGATTGTGTCGACATCAGGGATGCAGAGTCGACACCAGATAGAAAGTGTCGACACATGAAGGCTGTGTCGACACTCAATGAAGAGAAGTCCGGTGAAGCTGTGTCGACACTTAGAAGCAGTGTCGACACCCAGAGGAACTGTGTCTACATCAGAAAGTGTCGACACTTGGAGGCTGTGTCGACACTCAACAAATTTCAGCAGAGTCTAAGTATAAGTGTCGACATAATGAAGTATGTGTCGACACACAGCAGAAGACTCAACACTTGAATAAAGTGTCGACACAAGAAAGAATGTGTCGACAATCAGCAGAAGACTCAATACATGAAGAAAGTGTCGACACTTGGAGGCTGTGTCGACACTTAGCAAAGTTCAACAAAATTCTCAGTACAAGTGTCGACACAAAGGAGATGTGTCGACACTCAGCCAAAGTCTCAACAAAAGAAGAATGTGTCGACATAAGGAGCTATGTCGACACTGAGAAAGTATCAACACAGAAGGCATGTGTCGACACCAAGAAGATGTGTCGACACTGAACAAGTTCAACACATGAAGATGTGTCGACACAAAGGAGTTATATCGACACTTACAAGAATTCAACAAAGTACTGAAGAACAAGGACTTGTGTCGACACACAATATCAGTGTCGATACATGATGAAGAAGGTGTGTCGAGAAGTGAATTCTACAACACAAGGAGTTGTGTCGACACCTTGAAGCCAAGTGTCGACACTTAGTCTACTTGTGTCGATACTTGATCTATAAGTGTCGACACTTAAAGACAGACTGTCTCGACACTCTCAGACAGTTACAAATATTTCAAGAACTGACTGGATGACATGACAGCTGCCATTCCAGCCGGTCTACTGCAAACTGTCAGAGTTGTCAGAAAGCTGTTAGAAACCTGATCAGCCGGTCACCATGAAGAAGGCCTATAAATAGGCTTATTCTGTCAACAGAAAAGGTGTCTAAGAGATTAAGATCAATAGATTTAGATTTACAATAAGAGATCAACAATCAAAGAAGAAAATCTAGCTATTCATTGAAGAATCAAGTGAAGATCTAAGAAGTTGGAGAGAGAGAGCTCCATCCAAGAAGATAGCCGTTGGAACCAGGCTATGAAGAAGGGTTCAGACCTAGTTCTGAATCTTAAGTTGTAGTGATTGAAGATCAGCTGCAGAGTATCAATCCTATTGTATTCTACATTCAAGAAGCTTTGAAGAAAGCCAAGTGAGGTTGATCTCAGCAGAGTTCTTCCAAGAACTCATCAAGAACCTATCAACTCTTCTCTCTTGTTCTGAGTTGTAGGTATATACACTTTGTATTCTTAATTACTTGTAGGATCCTTAGGGATCTAAGTTGTAAGCCTGTAATTATAAAGGATGAGTGGTAGGGCCTGTGTGTCTGAGTGTAGGAGATCTATTTCTCTAAGTGTAGGCCTGTTGTGGCTGAGTGTAGGCCTTGTGGCTGAGTGTGGCCTTGTGGCTGAGTGTAGGTCTTTGGAGAAGACTGAGTTGTAGGGCCTTGGGCCAGAGCTGTAGGAACCTGTTTGGGGTTCTGAGTGTAAGATCTAAGGATCTGAGATAGTGGAGGAGTTTGGCCGAATCTAGTACACTAGTAGATAGGCGAAGGGGGAAAGTGGATGTACCCAAACCTTAGGGAACCACTATAAATCTGTGTGTTCACTGTGTGCATATTTGATTCTGTGATTGCTTATTGATTTCTGTGAAGAAGTAATTATAACTCTGTGATATAATCTGCAATCTGCCTAAAAAGTTAAAAAAGATTTAAGTCACCTATTCACCCCCCCCCCTCTAGGTGATTATGTACAATTTCTTTCAAGTGGTATCAGAGCCAGGTTGCTCAAAAAGGGACATAACTGTCTGAGTAGATCCTGTTGGCAGATTCAGTATAAGTAAAGTGCAGAATCAAGAAAATCAAGAAACATGGATTCAACAGAGAATCATAATGAACTTGCATCCATGAAGTTGCCCATTTGTAGAAAAGAGATTTTTGGCATCTGAAAAGAAAGGGTGAGACTGTTTATGGAAGTCTCAGACCCTAGGATATATATCACAGTTAAAGAAGAGCCATATGTGCCTATGAAGGTATCAGTCTTAGATGCAAATCAGAGAACACCTAAAGACTTTTCTGAAATGACAAAGGGTGAGATTACTATGGCCACCATGGACAAGAGGGCTTAGAATATCATTGTGAGTTCCATAGATGATGCTACATTTCAGAACTTGATACACTGTAAGACATCAAAGGAGATGTGGGATACTCTAATAGTGTACATGGAGGGTTCAGAAGAAGTTAGACAAGACAGAAAGTCTTTGTTAAACCAGGAATATGAAAGTTTCAGGCAAGGCAAGTCTGATAGCATAACAGAATGCTATAAGAAATTCTATAAGATTGTCAATGAGCTAATGTCCTATGGAAGAAATTTCAGTAATTATGAGCTAAATGATAAGTTCTTGAGGTCCCTAACAAAGGACTGGGACACCAAGATCTGTGCCATAAGGGAAATGGTCAAGTTAGCTGATATTCCTCCTCCAACATTGTTTGGAAAACTGCTATCCTATGAGATGCAGTTGATGGTAAGGAAGGAGGAGGAGAAGACTACAAGAAGTGAGCACAAAGAAAGAGAAGTGGCATTCAAAACAGAAGCCACCAAGAAATACAGAAGTAAGTCTCCATCTCCACCTCCTAAAGTGGCTGAGACTGAGTCAGATGAATCAGAAGGCAGGAATTCTGAAAGCAGTGAGAGTGATGAGGACTTTGCAGCTTTCACAAGACACTTTCAGAAGTTCCTAAAGAAGAAACAGTGGAGGACTAAGCCATCCACAACACAAAGGTCATCAAAGAATGACAGAAGAAAGTCTAAGTCAAATAGAACTTCATCTTCAAGGATAGTTTGTTATTGTTGTAACAAACAAGGACATGTGGTTGCAGACTGTCCAGAGAAAAGGAAAGAGTCAACAGATAAGAAAAAGACTCAATTCAAGGGCAAGAAGGAAAGGTCCTTTGTTGCCAAGAAGGACAAAGGCCTGTCAGACATGTCTTCTTCAGAAACTGAGTCAGAAGCTGAAGCTTACATAGGACTGTTTGCTGAAGAAGAAGAAGAGGAGTTCATCCAGATAATGAACTCTATATATGAGCAAGAGGACATTCAGTGCAAAGGACTGATGGCCTTAACAGAAGGTGACAACATCCAGGATCAGCCTGGACCTAGTAAGGTACAAAATTGTTCTTTAAGTTCAATTTCTAGTGCTAGTTCAGATTCAGTTACATCAACATCAAGTGATGCCAGTGGGTCTGAATCTGAAGGGGATATTCATCAATTGATTGATGAATATAGAGTTATGTTGCAAGCATTTAAGAAAAGCAAATCCTTGGCCAAGAGTCAGGCTAAGGATATTGCAAGTCTCAAAGTGACTGCAACTGATTTTGAGAAGCTGTTTGATCAAAAGTTAAATGAAATAGCCAGACTGAAGAACATAACTATTATTCAGATGGGGACTATAACATTCAAGAATGATCAAATCAAAAGTCTGGAGATTAGTCTTCAGAAGGAGAGAGACATTGTTGCAAAGTTTTTTTAACCAAAGTCTGTTCTACCTTTAATTGATGAATTTGTACATCAAAAGGGTAAAACTAGACTGGGGTTTACTAAACCTGCTAGGACTGTTCAGTCCAAGTCTAAGGGCAAAGCCCCAGCTCTCAACAAGCCTGCTGTAGATAAAACAGCTAGGAATGTACCTAAGCAAATGTACAATAGGTTTGAGTGTTGGTGCTGTGGCAAGGTAGGCCACTTTGCCATACACTGTTGGCATAATACTAATGCCAAAGTGAGTAGCAAACTGCCTGTTGGAAGATCTGCAGGTAGCTTTGTTAAGAGGCAAACTATCCAACACCAAGGACCCAAGAATTCTTTGGGTTCTAAGGTCAACTAATCTGTTTTGCAGGTGAGTCCAAGTGGCCATGCCCCAATATGGTACTTGGACAGTGGATGTTCCAGGCATATGACTGGAATTAGGGGATTGCTAAAGGACTACACATAAATCAAGGATGGTCCTAAAGTCACCTTTGGTGGTTCTCAAAAAGGAATCATCAAGGGTTTTGGTAACATTTCTAGCACCCATATAATATTTACTTAAGTGGCTTATGTTAAAGGTTTGAAACATAAACTTATTAGTATAAGTCAATTGAGTGATTTAGGATATGACATCTCATTTGTCAAAGATGGTTGTCATATCAGGAGGTCAAATGATCAAGAGATCATTTTGACTGGTTTTAGAAAGAGAAATGTCTATTGCCTAGACATTATGTGTGGGACCAATAGTTCTCCAATATGTCTTGTAGCTGATGAGAAAGTCTCTCATTGTGTCAAATGGCACAAGAGGCTAGCCCATCTCAACTACAAGACAATTGGCCAACTCTATAGTAAAGAGTTAGTGAGGAATGGTCCTCAGGTTAAGTATATTAAAGATGAAATATGTTCAGCTTGTCAAAAGGGCAAGCAGACTAGATCCACCTTTAATAGCATTGAAAACAAAGATGCTGTGAGGTGTTTATACCTCTTGCATATGGATCTCTTTGGTCCTATGCCAGTTCACAACCTAGGTAGGAAGGTCTACACCTTTGTGGTTGTAGATGACTACTCGAGGTTTTCCTGGGTGTTCTTCCTTAGACAGAAATCTGAAACACCTAGTATATTCTATAGTTTTGTCAAACAAATACAGAATGAATTAGACAGTACAGTGGTCAAGATAAGAAGTGACCATGGTACTGAATTCCAGTCTGATAGTATGACAAAACTATGTGAAGAATTTGGGATATTTCAGGAATTTTCTTCACCAAGAACACCTCAGCAAAATGGCATTACTGAGAGGAAAAATAGAACCTTGATTGAGGCTGGTAGAACCCTATTAAGTGACACATCTCTCCCAGAATATTTCTGGGCTGAGGCAGTTAATACTGCATGCCATGTAATTAATAGGGCTACCATTACTAAAAGCCACAATAAGACCCCCTATGAGATTGTGAAAGGCAGAAAACCAAATCTATCCTATTTCAGGATCTTTGGTTGTAAGTGCTTTATACTTAACAATGGAAAGTCTTACTTGACTAAGTTTGCTGCCAAGTCCCAAGAGGGGATCTTTGTTGGGTACAACAACAACAGTAAGGCTTGTAGAGTCTACAACTTGACTACTCAAGTTGTAGAAGAATAAGTACATGTAGTATTTGATGAAGCTAGACTTATTAATAATGAGTTGTCTAGATGTATTTACAGCTCCACAGGTGTGACAAAGAAGATGAACAAGCTCACTATTGAAGAAGGATCTACTGCAATTCAGCATGTAGATGATAGTGGCTGCTGTCCAGGGGGAGTACTACATGTACCTAATGCAGAAGAAGACCAAGGAGTGCAGCAAGTTGAAGAAGCTGAAGGAGTTCAACCTGAAGCTAGGATGCCTCCAGCTAATAGGCATCTAAGAGATCATCCAGCAGATCAAATCATTGGTGATCTAAGACAAGGGGTACAAACAAGGAGCAGAAATCTAAATGCAGTACTCTACTCCAGTTTTCTATCCCAAGTAGAGCCAAAGAAGTTTGAAGAAGCCATCCTAGACCCTCATTGGATTGAGGCAATGCAAGAGGAGCTGAATCAGTTCAAGATATGCAAAGTCTGGGAGCTTGTTCCTAAACCAAAAGACCACAACATAATTGGAACCAAGTGGATCTTTAGGAACAAGATGGATGAACATGGAGTGATTATTAAGAACAAAGCAAGACTGGTTGCTAAAGGATATAGGCAGGAAGAAGGTATTGACTTTGATCAAACCTTTGCTCCAGTAGCCAGACTGGAAGCCATAAGGATGTTCCTGGCCTATGCAACCTATCAAGGATTTAAAGTATACCAAATGGATGTTAAGTCAGCCTTTCTGAATGGTAATCTGAAGGAAGAGGTCTATGTGGAACAGCCATCAGGTTTTGTTGATTCAACTCAACCTAATTATGTCTATAGACTTAGGAAGGCATTGTACGGGTTAAAACAATCCCCTAGGGCTTGGTATGAAACCCTGTCTAGTTTCCTCATTGAGAATAAATTCACAAGGGGGAAAATAGACAAGACTCTATTTCTTAGGAAATCCAGAGGCAAGATCATACTAGTCCAAATATATGTAGATGACATCATATTTGGGTCTACTGAAAGTAGTCTTTGCAAAAAGTTTGCAAAACTAATGCAAGGATAATTTGAGATGAGCAGTATGGGGGAACTTAAGTTCTTCTTGGGTCTCCAAGTTAGACAGACTGAGAATGGTTTATCCATATGCCAGTCTAAGTTCACCCTAGAACTGATAAGGAAGTTTGGTATGGATTCATCCAGTACCATGAAAACTCCTATGGGGTCAAGTATGTCTCTTAGCAAAGATGATGCAGGGAAACCTGTAGATGAGACTTTGTATAGAGGGATAGTTGGCTCCCTTCTATATTTGACTACAAGTAGACCAGATATCATGTATGCTACATGTGTCTGTGCTAGGTACCAAGCTTGCCCAAAAGAGTCTCATTTGACAGCAGTCAAAAGAATACTGAGATATCTTAAGGGCACTCCTTATCTAGGCCTTTGGTACCATAGGAATGGAGACTTTGAACTGACAGGTTATTCAGATGCAGATTTTGCAGGCTGCAAGGAAGATAGAAAGAGTACAACTGGAACCTGCCAATTCCTAGGTGGAAGACTAATATCATGGAGTAGCAAGAAACAAACAAGTGTGGCTATCTCCACAGCAGAATCAGAGTATGTGGTTGCAGGAAGTTGTTGTGCTCAACTTCTATGGATACAACATCAGCTTGAGGATTATGGTATTCAAGTAAGTAGAACACCACTGTTTTGTGATCCTACCAGTGTTATATCTATTGCAAACAATCCTGTTTCCCATAGTAGAACTAAACACATTGAAATAAAATATCATTTTCTAAGGGAACATGTAGAAAAAGAAGATATTTCACTAGAATATGTAAATACAGATAATCAACTAGATGACATGTATACTAAGCCCCTAGAAGAAACCAAATTCAATAGGTTCAAAATTGAATTAGGTATGATAAACTTACAATAAGTTTACAGAAATGGCTAAGTAAAATAGTGTCGACACACAGAGTTGTCTGTGTCGAGACAGAGAATTGGTGTCGACACTTCAGAGAAAAGGTGTCGACACATCTAGGAAGTTGGTGTCGACACTTCAGAAAATTAGTGTCGACACATACAGGGTAGGTGTCGACACATCCAAGGTGGTGTCGACACTTAGGCTTTATGCAGAATTAGTGAAGTAAAGTCTCGACCAAGTGTCGAGCTAAGTGGTGTCGACACATAAACAAGTGTCGACACATATATTCTGTCGACTAAACTTGTGTCGACACATAGGTGTCGAGACATTATAAGTCTGTGTCGACACTTTTCAACAGTGTCAACACAATTTAAGTTTGTTGACGCTCCCTTTCATCTTCAATCCTAGAAAGGTATAAATAGGATTTCGCCATTGTCTGTCGACACGCTCACCAAAGTTTCGAGACAAACTTGTGTGTCGACACCTCTCTTCTCTCAATTCAAATTCTTCAAACCCTAATGGCGCCCAAGCTCGAGGAGAACGTAAATGAAGGATATGAACTGGTGCGGCATGCGTTTGATGACCCAGAACCAGAGATCAAGGATGTGGTAACCCTAGTTGCAAACTCTGGGTTTGATTTTCTTGTTTCAGAGCCAACCAAAATATGGAAGAAAGAAGTATTGGAATTTCTGAATGGAGCAATCCTAGACGAATCTGGCCTCAAGATAAAATCAAGGGTTCATGGAAAAAAGGTGAAGGTCTCACCTAAGAGTTTGAGAAAGGTACTAAACCTACCAAGGACTAAGGAAGAAGATGAAGTTTTTGCTTCTAAGACCAGAGAAGCTTTAACATGGTGTGGACTGGATTCCAAGATGAAAATTGGATCTGTGTTCAATAGGAAAGGCATGAACAGCCAAGGCAAATTTCTCTCAAAAATTGTTGGCAAGGTGATCTTGAGTAAGCCTGAAGGGCATGACAGAGTTTCAGTACATATGTTCAGTCTCATGACAAGGATAATTTTCAAACTAGAAACTGATTGGTCTGTTGTAGTCTTTGATAAGATTAAAGAGAGTATGAAGAAGTCCAATTTGGGTAGGATACTAAGTCTTTACTTGGCTGGTAGTATACCGGCAATAATGAGTCAAGCTGCAGGATCAAAGATAAATCACATGAGAAGAATGGACATGAGAATCTTCTTAAGATGGGATAGAGTCTTGACTAAGGAGATGCCAACACCTGGGAAGGAAACACCTCTAAAGAAGAAGAAGAAGACAGCCCCCGTGGCTCAAGATTCCTCTAGCAGCTCTGAGGAGCAAGTTGTCTTCACTCCTGATGAAGAAGACACTGGAATTGCTGGAAAGTCTCCAGCTATACAAGAAGCTGCAGACAGGCAGGGGGAGCTACCTCAGGCTAGCCCAATACACCAAGATTCTATCCAGGGGGAGCCTCTACTAGTGGAAGAGCCAACTCCACTAGAGAGTGAACAAGCAACCCACACCATACTTGAGGTAATCACTGACATCAATAAATTAAACTTCCCTATTGAGGATGATGTTTTGTCTGATTCATTACATAATATTAATCAGCAAACTCCAACACATAGCCAACCACAAGATGTTGTCATGGAGGACACATCTGTTGCAGATCAAGTGGAACCAAATCCAGTAATTGATGAGATCAGAGAATCTCCATCACAACCTCAACAAGAGTTTACAATGGAAGATCTCTTCCTTAATCTGGACCAAACAGACTTTGAGAAGAAAAGTGTTGCTGCTGAGGGGGAGAATGCTCATGTTGAGGGGGAGCAAGTAGTAATTGTAGAAGAAACTACAAGGAAAGAGCCTGAGAAGCCAAAGGATGTTGAGGAGCTACCTATGGAGAGGGTAGAAATAGCAAGCACATCAGCTTCTAAAGATGAGGAGGCTGCAAGAGCAAAGAAAAGGAAATTCCAAGTTTTCAAAAGGAGGAGCCAGACTTATAAGAAAGCTCTGCAAACCATAGCACCACAGCCTGCACTACAGCCAGCACCATCTGTAGATTACAGTTCTCTGATGGTTGCTATGCAAATAAAGCTTGATGAGTAAAGGAAAGCAATAGAAACCTATACGGATGAGGGGCATAAGTCTTTATAATTTGATCTGGCCCAAGACATTAAGTCTATAAGATTTGAAATGAATCAGAATTAGAAGGAAATGACTGACTGCTTCCACAAGGGAGGGAATGCAGTGGTCTACTTAGCTACACATCAAGAGAAAATCAAAGCTCAAGTGGATGACATTGCACTGAAGTAAGGATATGTTCTAGAGAACCAGCTCAGAATGAATGACAATTTGACTGCTTCACACAATGCAATTGTCACAGAGATGAAGAATATAGCGGCTAGACAGACTACATCTAATGCTACTACTAAGGCAGAGTTTGATAAAGCTTTACAAGAGGGCATAACTGCTGTTACTTCTGCTATTGAAAACTCTCAGAAGTTGATAACTGAAAAACTCCAAAGGTTGAAACCTTACTTTAAGGATGGAGTAAACTATTTGGATGCCCAAATCAGGTTTCAGAAAGATGATCTAAGGGATCACATGGAAAAAGAAGTCATAAAGGGGGAGAGGGTGTTAGTCAAAGCCAGCTCTGATCATGCAAAGTGGATTTCTAATTCTATCAGAGCCACTCTTTGTTATCCTCCTTTATGTGATGATGATAATGTTGCAGAGTCTGGGATTAATCCTGCCTATCTTGGAGGTGAGCAAGCTGAAGTAGCTCAGGTGATCTATCCTCCACCAGACTTTGATATGGTACAAGCAGATATACAGTCCATGTATAGCCCACCTGAGGGAAAGCAAAATGTCATCATAGAAAAGGTGGTTCAGCCTGTGTCAGAGGCCATACTGAAAGCACAAGAAGCCTTGTTGCTGAAGGAACAAGAGACTCAGTTGTCTAAGAAGAGGTTCAGAGAGCAAGCTGAACAAAGGCCTGATTTTAAACAGTGGAGCCCCACTTCAAGGAATATCATTCTGACTGCATGGAAGGCTGCCAAAGACAATATTGTGGAAAGAGGAAAATGGTATTCTGATGTGGAGTGGAGGAAGCATGAGAACAGACAAGAAGCAATTGTGCAATACAGGAGAAAGGCTAAGATGGGAAAGCTACCTCCTACTGCCTAGGAGCCTAGCAAGTACTTTCCCAAGCCTTATCATTACTTTGAGAGGCAGAAGATTAAAGCTGAAGAGCAAAAGAAGAAGGATCTTAAAGGCAAGAAGCCTGCTGCTGCTGAAGATGCTGAAGCCCCTGTGCAAGCAAAGATACAGTTTGGGAAGGGCATTGTGATCAAGGAGGCAGAGTAGAAATAGAATATCATTATCTTAAGTTTACTATGTAATCCTTTGATTTTAAACACTCTGTAAACTTTCTTATAATGAATATGACTAGTTGATTAGAACAATGTGTTGTGTGAAAAGTCTATTACATAATTGTTCTGAGATATATGTGTGTACATGTTTTGTTTAATACATGTTTATGTACTTTCCCTGATTGCATAATCCTGTTTTACATCGTAATGTAATTTTATTATGTATGGTGTATATCATTGACTAAGGGTTATGACTTCCCCAAATAGGGGGAGATTGTTGGGTACATTGGTTTAAATGTACCTGATTTGAAGAAGCCTCACCCTACTCAATGATATACATCAAAATGTATTTGATGTATTCTGAGTTGCCTTGTGCAGGTTAAGTATTTGCAGGAAAAAGCTGAAAAGTTTTTAAGTCTATGTGTCGACACATAGAAGGAATGTGTCGACAGTTAAGAAGACTTGTGTCGACACCCAGGCAAGCAGTGTCGACACTTGGAGTGATTGTGTCGACACCAGGGATGCAGAGTCGACACCAGACAGAAAGTGTCGACACATGAAGGCTGTGTCGACACTCAATGAAGAGAAGTCCAGTGAAGCTGTGTCGACACTTAGAAGCAGTGTCGACACCCAGAGAAACTGTGTCTACATCAGAAAGTGTCGACACTTGGAGGCTGTGTCGACACTCAATAAATTTCAGCAAAGTCTAAGTATAAGTGTCGACATAATGAAGTATGTGTCGACACACAGCAGAAGACTCAACATTTGAAGAAAGTGTCGACACAAGAAAGAATGTGTCGACACTCAGCAGAAGACTCAATACATGACGAAAGTGTCGACACTTGGAGGCTGTGTCGACACTTAGAAAAGTTCAACAAAATTCTAAGTACAAGTGTCGACACAAAGGAGATGTGTCGATACTCAGCCAAAGTCTCAACAAAAGAAGAATGTGTCGACACAAGGAGCTGTGTCGACACTGAGAAAGTATCAACACAGAAGGCATGTGTCGACACCAAGAAGATGTGTCGACACTGAACAAGTTCAACACATGAAGATTTGTCGACACAAAGGAGTTGTGTCGACACTTACAAGAATTCAACAAAGTACTGAAGAACAAGGACTTGTGTCGACACACAATATCAGTGTCGACACATGATGAAGAAGCTGTGTCGAGAAGTGAATTCTACAACACAAGGAGTTGTGTCGACACCTTGAAGGCAAGTGTCGACACTTAGTCTACTTGTGTCGACACTTGATCTATCAGTGTCGACACTTAAAGACAGACTGTCTCGACACTTTCAGATAGTTACAAATATTTCAAGAACTGAATGGATGACATGACAACTGCCATTCCAGCCGGTCTACTGCAACTTTCAGAGTTGTCAGAAAGCTGTTAGAAACCGGATCAGCCGGTCACCATGAAGAAGGCCTATAAATAGGCTTATTCTGTCAACAGAAAAGGTGTCTAAGAGATTAAGATCAATAGATTGAGATTTACAACAAGAGATCAACAATCAAAGAAGAAGATCTAGCTATTCATTGAAGAATCAAGTGAAGATCTAAGAAGTTGGAGAGAGAGAGCTCCATCCAAGAAGACAGCCGTTGGAACCAGGCTGTGAAGAAGGGTTCAGACCTAGTTCTGAATCTTAAGTTGCAGTGATTGAAGATCAGCTGCAGAGTATCAATCATATTGTGTTCTACATTCAAGAAGCTTTGAAGAAAGGCAAGTGAGGTTGATCTCAGCAGAGTTCTTCCAAGAACTCATCAAAAACCTATCAACTCTTCTCTCTTTTTCTGAGTTGTAGGTATATACACTTTGTATTCTTAATTACTTGTAGGATCCTTAGGGATCTGAGTTGTAAGATTGTAATTATAAAGGCTGAGTGGTAGGGCTTGTGTGCCTGAGTGTAGGAGATCTATTTCTTTGAGTGTACGCATGTTGTGGCTGATTGTAGGCCTTGTGGCTGAGTGTAGGCCTTGTGGCTGAGTGTAGGTCTTTGGAGAAGACTGAGTTGTAGGGCCTTGGGCCTGAGCTGTAGGAACCTGTTTGGGGTTCTGAGTATAAGATCTAAGGATCTGAGATAGTAGAGGAGTTTGGCCAAATCTAGTACACTACTAGATAGGCGAATGTGGGAAAGTGAATGTACCCAAACCTTGGGGAACCACTATAAATCTATGTGTTCACTGTGTGCATGTTTGATTCTGTGATTGCTGATTGATTTCTGTGAAGAAGTAATTATAACTCTGTGATATAATCTGCAATCTGCCTAAAAAGTTTAAAAAGATTTAAGTCACCTATTCACCCCCCTCTAGGTGATTAGGTACAATTTCTTTCAGTACCGATGGATACGAGATCTATAGTGATGCTTCAGGGAGCGGCTTAGGCTGCGTTCTTCTGCAAAATGTGAAAGTGATTGCTTATGGCTCATGCCAGTTGAAGGTGCATGAGCGAAATTATCCCGTCCACGACTTAGAGTTGGCGGAGGTGATATTTGCACTAAAGTTATTGTTGCATTATCTTTATGGCGTGAAAGTGGATATCTATACGGACCACAAGAGTCTAAAGTACTTGTTGGAGCAGAAGGGCTTGAATATGCGACAACGAAGGTGGTTGGAGTTCCTTGGGGACTACACCTTTCTGATTCATTATACTCCCGAGAACTGAAATGTGGTCGATGATGCCTTGAGTCGGAGAGCACCGGTAAGGGCAAATTGGTTGCAGAGGCACGATGAACGTCTAATCCAGGAGTTAGAAGCATTAGAGATTTCTTGTGTTGACAAGAATTCCACAATCGATGCATGTTTAAACTGGACGGAGGTGCAATATGACCTTGCAGACAGGATTCGATGAGCAACGGAGCTAGATGAAAGTCTCCAACGCTATGCAAAGGACGGGCCAGAGGGAAAATTCTCCTGGGATGACGGCCTTTTGCGAAAATAGGGCCAGTTGTGCATCCCGAGTATGGGTAAACTACGAGAAGAGTTGATGTATGAAGCTCACTTTACAAAGTACTAAATTCACCATGGGAGCACAAGGATGTTCAGGGATATGAAGAAGCTGTTCTGGTGGCCAGGACAGAAGAACAATATCGCTCATTACGTAGCCAAATGCCAGACTTGTGCTTTGGTAAAGGCTGAATGCCAGAAGCCTGGCGGTTTCTTAAAGTCGTTGCCGATTCCAGAATGTAAGTTCGATGATATTTCAATAGATTTCGTGCATGGGTTGTCGAGATCTCAACGCGGGAATGATTCAATCTGGGTGATTGTGGACCGGTTGACAAAGGTATCGCACTTTCTTCCGAATAAACGAGACGATTCAGTGGAAAGTTTTTCAAAGCTCTATGTGGAGCAGATCGTACGGCTACATGGTGTTTCTCGTAGCATTGTGAGCGATCGTGATGGGAGATTTACATTGAATGATTAGAGGCTAATCCATCAACTGTTCGGCACGAAATTGACGTTCAGTAAGGCCTTTCATCCCCAAACGGATGGCCAGATTGAGAGGACCAACAGAACTATGGAAGATATGCTCTGAATGTGCACCCTGGACTTTGGAAATAGATGGGAAGATCATCTCTATCTGGTGGAGTTTGCCTACAATAAGAGCTACCAAGCGATCATCAGTATGACACTGTTTGAAGCTCTGTATGGTCGGAAGTGTCGTACGACATTATCTTGGGCATAAGCAGGCGAATCCAAAGTGTATAGGCTTAACGAAGTCGAGGAAGCGAACTCGACAATACGCACTCTCCGAGAGAGGCTACTCATAGCCCAGCATCGTCAAGCGAAATACTACAACGCCATGCACCGGAACGTAGAGTTCGCGGTGGGCGACTGTGTCTATTTGAAGATCAAACCCTTCAGAGGCGCATCCAGGATTCGACATATGAAAAAGTTGAGTCTGATATATCTTGGTCTGTTTGAAGTGCTGGTGCGAATTGGGGAAGCTGCATATCGGCTAGCTCTCTCGGCAGACTTGGGTGGATTACATGATGTGTTTCACATCTTGGTGCTTCGGAAAGCCATCAGAGATCCAGCTCAAGTGATCGAGTCTGATCGTGTGCCAGTGGAGCATGGGCTAACGATGAAGGTTAGGCCCATTCGAATCGAGGATCGTGTCGAGAAACAGTTCCGGAACAAGATAATCAGGATGGTCAAAGTCCGGTGGGATAATTGTGGCTATCATGAGCTAACATAGGAAAGAGAGCAGAACATGCGAGTTGAATTTCCCGATCCCTTTTTGAAACTATTATGCAGTGCATGTCAAGTTGTATGAAATGTTTATGGAATAGAGCATCTTGTGTTTGATTTTCATCCTGTGTGCAAATTTCGGGGACGAAATTTTTGTAAGGAGGGGAGGGTTGTAACACACCAAATCCTAAGATTGGGAAAAAGTTGAATGACACGGCCTAGGACACGAGCCTGTCCCAGGGAGTGTCCTGCTCGGGTGAGCAGCCGGCGTGTGTTCGACGAAAATCTGTTTCTATGAAAAATGAGGTAACACGCCCTCTGACATGGGCGTGTCAGAGGTCGTGTCCTCCTCTCCTCCATGAACTTCAGCTCGACGAAGTGGAGCTGCTGGCGTGTCTGCTACCATATATGGGCACACAACCTGTGACACGGACGTGTCACAGGCCGTGTCCTTTACTGGACGTGCCCAGGGCATGTCCTTTACTGGACGTGCCCAGGGCATGTGAGGCCTAGTGAACACGGGCAGGACCCGGTCGTGTCTTGGGGTACATGGCTTGTGACACTGGCGTGTCACTGGACATGTCCCGCTCGGGTTGATTTGGTTTTGTACAGCCTGAAGTACACGGCCACAGACATGGTCGTGTCTGAAGGCGTGTCAGGTGACACGGCCTGTGACACGGGCCTGTCATATGGCCGTGTACTGGTCTGGATGAGTCGGTTGTCTGATGCTTAAGGTACACGGTCTGTGAGAAGGGCGTGTCACAGGCCATGTCAGGTAAAAATTCAACCTTTAGTGTCAAAATCGTGGCCGTCCATTTTCTTAGCTGAGATCTGATGGCTTAGAGTCCTCCCTACTTCCTTAAGGCCGAAAAATGAGATGGGAATTCTCATTTGATTTGGGCCATCCTCTTTCTAAAAACCTAGAGAGAGAGAGAGGAATAAGGAGGAGGAGGAGGAGGAGAGCCGGCCACCGGTGGAGCTGCGGAGTTCCTATTCGAGATCCGAGGCTAGCGTTGTGTAGGAAAAGCCGCTGTGATCCTTTCCAGCTGGCTAAAAGTCCATGGCTCCAAAGCGATCTTCAAGGGTAATGATCTTTCTTCCTATCCATGTGAAGGCTTACTTTTTGGCATGTGCATAGGATTCCCCCACCAGAGGGTGGCTTGTTAAGGGAGTCCCTTGGGTTGATTCATGGAATCCCCAATTATTTGTCATATAGATTCTGAAATGGAGTACAAAATAGACATGATGTGTGAAGCACATCTGGACAGGTTGGTCTGGATTGGTGATGTTGCATATACGCACCGGCGAAGACTCCGTTATTAAACGTGTATTGGGAGTCGAAGGGGTTGTACCTATGAAGGGCAGTAGAAAGAAGTCCTGGAGTGGTAGTCCGGGAAAATACCCTTGTATTGATTGTGATGTTAATGGGTTGTGCCTGTGAAGGGTAGTAGCAGGAAGTACTGTATTGGAAATCCAGGAAAACACCCTTGATATTTGTGATGCTTGGGGGGTTGTGCCTGTGAAGGGTAGTAGCAGGAAGTACTGGCGTGAACGCCCAGGAAATACCCGCACATGCTAGTTCGAGCTAGGGATGGAAAATGACTTTTGTCGCTACCGCTGAGCGTGACACCTAGCTAACCTGTGATTGTGAAACCATTCCTGTGAGGATGATGGCTATGTATGAGTTGGAAGAGCTCTTACGGCTTGATGCCAAACAGGTAAGGTGAAACCGACCAGTGCCTTTTTCTTAGCCGCGAGTGCGTTGTACTCGGTGATGGCAAGGCGACTTGAGCAATGGGGGTTGGCTGATTCGACCTGCATTATGTCCGTCCAACGTGAGACTTGAAGGTTCGGTCTACTGGAACGCATATCGAGAGTCTTAGCCGTGCGCGCCACGACACCACGGGGTGCTACAGGCCAATCCCGGGTCATTAAGACTAAAATCTCCAGCTACACGTCATAGAGTAAATGCTCAACTTTTGCTGTTGAGTTTTGGCCCTAATATGGTGGTGGGACCCTGGTTCGCCAGTACACCAAGAATGTGCCCTGAGTGCACGGATCGTCGGGCCGCATGGCTGACGGTTGTGATGGAATGTTTGTGTGTGAGTGCATAATATATGATGAATCTATATATGCATATGAATTGCTATGCCCGCAAGGAAGGAATGCTACTGCCCCGGGAAAGGGGTAGGGTCGTTATAATTTGGTCAGCTGAATGCTGACCATTGCCATGTTTGCCACCATTGGGTGGACTATCCCTGTGCAGGTGCTGGAGAACCAAGCGGGACACATAAAGGTTGAAGTCCCTACTGTTGCTGCTACTGCTGCTGCTAGCCCTTGAAGGGTAAGCTTAAAATGCTGTGTTTTGTTTATATGTGGCCGGCCTGCGTGCCAATGTTTGGGAGCCACTGTTATAAAAGGACTTGTAAGGCCATAAGGCCAACTTACTTTGTATTTGGTCAACATTCTTGTTTATATATATAAATGTGGATATTTATATGGTGGACATTCATGTTTGGAGTTCACTTCGTGTTATAGCTTCCGCTAGAATGCTATGAGTTAGGATGTGCAACTTTGGTATCACCCCGTGACTTCGCCGTCTGTTTTGTGGTATATGATGTGGGGCCCCTGCCGGACCTTCTATTATATACAATATGAACGGATGGAGTCGTTACAACATGACATATAATAGAAGGTCACGCCGGGGCCCCACACCATATGCCACAAATAGGCGGCGAAGTTACCCGTTAATATCAGATTTGCGCATCCTAACTCAGAGCATTGTAGCGGACGCTTTTAAGTTGATTGAACTCCTCATCTAAATGTCCACAATATATAAACCAGCATTTATATATATAACAAACCGAAGGAATGTACTGCAAATACATAGCAAGTCTGGCCTTATGGTATTACTATTAAGCTTTATACATATGGCTTTCATACATCGACACGCAGGCCGGCCACACATGAATATACTATCATATAAACTTTTTTGGCCATCGAGGGCCAACACAGCAGTAGCAACAACAAGGGCTTCAACCCCCTATTTTTCGGTCGGCTCTCCTGCACCTGCATGGGACAATCAAAAGCACGGTGGTAAATAAGGCAACGATCAGCGTTTAGCTGACCAATTTATAACGACCCTACTCCTTACCCGGGGCAGTGGTATTCCTTCCCTGTAGGCATAACATTTCACAAGAAGACATGTCACACAATGTGCACTCACTCACAATCAACATATCACAAACGTCTCTTACACGGCCCGACGCCCCGTGCACTCAGGGCACATTCTTAGTGTACCGGATAAACTAGTGCCCCACCGCCATTCAAAGCCCGAAGCCTAATGACAAACTTGAGCATTTCGATCCATGGCTTTCAGCCAGAGACTTTAGTCTTAGCGTAATGACCCGGGATTTGGCCCGTAGCCCCCCATGGTGTCACTACCGGATGGCGCGCAAGCCTAAGACTCTCATTATGCATTTCTACCAATGCCAGACGCCCAGTCACTCATGGAGGACAACCATAATGCGGATACAGTTCAGACCTTGCCAGTTGCTCAATTCGTTAGTTCAATAACCAGGCTAACACGGGTTGGCATCCCATTGTCCGTTCAGCACGAGGCCTTTTTGAGAGCTCATCAAGCTCACAAATAGCCACACTGTCCATGAGGGACTGGCTTCACAATACCAGGTTAACTAGGTGTCATCGCCAGCGACACTCAATCTCGCTTGGCATTAGCGACAGAACTCACTTTCCATCCCTAGCCCTAACCTTATATGGATCAACATCCAGCAATCCCTGCAGCAACCTGCAATACTAGAAACACTCATATAACACAAGCACTTTGTTGGCATTTTCTTGGACTTTCACTCTAGTACTTCCTGCTACTATCCTTCCCAGGCACAACACACCGAATCCGCAAACATGATCATTTATACGCGGAGTCTTCTCCGATGTGCAAAATAAAATATCACCAATCTAGAACAACCTGTCCAGATGAGCTTCACAAAGTATGTCTATTCCGTACTTCACGTTTCCGGATCTACATGCAAGAAATCTTGGGGACATCCAAAATTAACCCAAGGGGAATCCCTCAACAAACCACCTTTTGGTGGGGGAAACCCATGCATATGCCAAATTAAGGACTTCACATGTTCAAGGAATAAAGATCGTTACCCTTGATGATCGCTTTGGAGCCATGGAAAGCTAACCAGATGAAAAGCACCGCAACGGCCTTGCCTCCACGAATCTGGACTCGGCACACGAATCGGGGCTCTAAAGCTCCATCGGCAGACAGATTCCTCCTCCTTCTCCCTTGCTTTCCCCACTCTCCACCTCTTTCCAAAGAGAGAGAGAAGCCTTAGATAATGAGAGAGTTATCCTCAACTCATGAACTTATAAGAGCAGGAAGATCTCAGGACCGTTAGATCCTAGTTGAAAGGAATGAACGGCCCCAAAAAGCCCTGAACATCACTTTACTAGTTCAGACACGGCTTGTGCCACGCCAGTGTCACAGGCCGTGTACCTTAAGCGGCAATGAAACCGACTAAACTAGACCAGGACATGACCGTATGACACGACCGTGTCACAGGCCGTGTGCCAGACATGGCTTCAGACACACCCGTGTCCATCCCGTGTTCATCAGTTGCCCAAGCACAGAGAAGGATACGGCCCTTTACACGCCCATGTCACAGGCCGTGTGCCCCACTCGCGGATCGTCGAGTGCATTTAAACGAACTCACTCAAGAACTCGTTGAGTGCATAGCAGGACACGGCCCTGGACACGCCCGTGTCACAGGAAGTCTACCTCACTCGAGGATTGTCGACAGAATTTCGTCGAGATCACTCGAGAACTTCGTGCCAGCACTCGGGTGCAGGACACGGTCATGGACATGCCCGTGTCCCCGGCCGTGTGCCTCACACAGAGTAGGATATAGCTTAGGTACACGCCCGTGTCCCAAGCCGTGTGACCCACTCTCCTCAGCCCAGTCATCACTGAGTTTTGGGGCGTTACAGCCCCCCTCTCCCTCTCCCTCCTTGGCATATTTCGGCCACCACTTCCCTTCTCTACTCTTTGGATGCCGGCCAACTCCCCCTCCCCTCTCTATCTAGGCCATCTCTCTCTCATCCCCTTCCTCTCTTCTTCTCCCTAACCTACAAACCCGAGCCTCCTTCATCCCCCTCCATAGTAACCAACGACCACCTCCTCCTACAAAACCCGACCACCATCTTCCCCCCTAAAACCAAGCCACCATCTCCGTCCACAAAACCACCGACCACCCTCTCCATAACTTCAACCCGAATAGCCCACCTAATATTTTCTTCTCCAACAACACCGCCAACCTCCTTTTCTCTCTCTTTCCAACTATTTTTAGTATCATTCAAGAAGGCCTCATCCTGTGGATCAAACTTCGGCGTGAAGCGAAGAAAGTGAACAAGTTTTTCTACAACCGGCATGACTCCGGTGGATCCATTGAAGGGCGATCCAAGTAAAGAAATCAGAATCATTCATTCCGGTTGGGTAATGAAAATTTTCTACTCCGGTGTGTTTATTTTCGTAGAATTCATGTGGTGGAAATTCTTGGTGTTGCATATTGAAGCGTTGAATAATCGTGATTTTCATTCGATTGATTTGTGATTATCTTATCTGATTTAATTTCGAAAAGATTTGGTGAACCTTCATTTTCTTTTGTTGGGAGAGATCTATCATCTCTGAATCGTTATTTTTGGTAGATCTCTTTTGGTACAATACCGCTCGTTCGGACCGGGTGGGTCCTTTTAGCCGGAAAGAATATTGACATGTCGCCTCTATTCGATCCTAATCGGTTTGGCTACCAGTATGCTAGCATATAATTGATATAATTAATTAACATGGTGCTGCATAGAACGATTATGCGAGTATAGGATTTGGATCACTAGAGAGGCAAACGTGTTCGTCCGTAGATATATTTGGTGTCAACGTACAAGCCTGCATCAATTTGGTGTCAGAGCCAGGTTGTGCTAATTTCTTAATTAGTACCATCCTAGAAAAAAACATTACATAGAATGTCGTCACGCACTTGTATGCACGTCTTTTTTTCAAAATAAACAAAAAAAAATTTTGCCTGGTCTGCCAATAGCGGCCTAAATTTCTTATTTTTCAGCAAAAAATAGAATTTTTTTAATAATCTTCATATTATTTACAACAAAAAAATAAAAAATATATATATATATATATATATATATATATATATATATATATATTACCTTAGGTACTTTGCGGGAACAATTACATATTTGAACATTAAATACGGTCAGGTTATTTATTCATTGCATGTGCACCAGTTCCGGGTGAGTTTTTCCCTCCGTTATCACTGAACATGACATTTGATGTTAATGTTCCACTTTTAGACTATTTGTATGATAAATCCATGTCTAAACACACCCCCGCTTTGCCTTCCAACCGACCCCACACGTATTCTCACACTGAGAATGGGTTACCAACGTATGATGGGTATGGCAATTCGCAAAAATTTAGGGACTCACTTAAGTGGGTAGATATTTATTTTGAATGTCACGAATGGGATGACCACTAAAAGGTGAACATCATCCGTGTACGATTAATAGGTCACACCCGCATGTTCTGGTAAAACGAAGAGCTTCGTGTTGGTAGCAAAACACATTCTTGGATGCAAATGCGTAGCGTGCTCTCGAATCGATATGATCCCGCCTACCTTGGCCCTGCTAACACCAAGCCTATGAGTGAGTATAGTTTTGGCACTAGATCCATACCTGCCTTTAGAAAAGATTATAAACCAAACGCCCAGACCAAGCGACAGATAACCGATGATTTGACTAACCTTAAACAAGGGAACAAGTCGGTCTCGGATTATATGCGTCTTTTTAAGGATATGATGGTTAGAAGTTGCGTGAAGGAGTTGTCAGAGGTCACACTCTCTGGGTTTCGTAAGTGGTTAAACCATTACATCCTGGGTAAATTACTGTGTTATTGTCACACCGATCTTGACACCACTTTTAATACGACATTAGAAATTGAGAAGCACCACCTTCCTAGGAATAAAGCTTACTCGTGTCAGACCGGAAAGGCTGTATTAGGACGACCACCCCCCGTTAGGGAAACCTCTCCTAATAGGTCTTTTGTTATGGACTCGATAGATGTTACCACAATGGTTATGCCTCTGTTAGCCTCGACATCAAAGCCCCTCGAGATAGTGACTGATACCCCTGAGGATGTTGATGTTGATATACTATCTCTGGATTTTTAGGATGACCTCGTAGGTGAGAGTATTCTGACTTGTTCGTTAGTGCTTGACGATTCTGATGCGTCTGAGTTTGAGGGAATCCCTAATGATCTAGAAGATGATGTTTGGGATGATAATGATAGTCCAAGTTGTGAGAGTATCTTTTTTCTATTACTTTTCGTAATAGCATTGTGTCTGTGCACCCTAGTATAGAGTGCCCTCTCCCGGATACGATCCCCATTGCATTAGAGCCTATGATTATACCCACTGAGATTTCATCTGACTTTTCTGAGGAGCTTGTGAGTGTGTATTTTTCCATTGTCATTGACGACCCTGACTTAATGGATGTTCCAACTGATTGGGAAGACTCACCTTATGTGAGAAGTTTATGTTTGGATGATTTTAGTGCTGCGAACCCGAACGATAGTTCTTTGTTTTTACACCATTATCTGAATATCAATCTGAATTAAAATTTTCGTCGAGTTCGATTTTGCCCATTTCTGAGGCCTATACTGATTCTGAATTGGATGACGTATCTAATGTGTTGGAAAAAATTTCATGTGAGAGAGATATACTTTTGGAAGACGTTATTGAAGTAGACCCGGATGAGCGTCTCCTGATGCTGTCTCCGTTGCGTAAAATTGAATATGATTTTGATTCTCTCTCGGTTTTAGTTTTACAAACTGTAACGCCCCCGAATTTTCTGCGATTATTTAATTCTCGTTTGGCGTTATGTTGACGCGTTTCTGGCTTGTACCGTTTGTTAGAGCATGGTCTTAGCTCTTTAGGTCCTTGTGTGGTTGTTGGTAGCCTATTAGGCAAGATTCCCTAGCAAGCCGGGTCGGGTTTTGTGACTCGGTGAGGCCTCTCGGGGGATGCTTGTGTTTTGTCTTCGAGTGGAGATAACCCGAGTTCCGTTCGTCAAAAGTTGATTTCGACTTCGCCATTGTGTTCGTAGTGTGAATATTTAGCTACAGTGCGAATTTCGTCGAATTCTGAGGTCGTTCGGTTTTCGCGTTGTTTTGTATTTTATGTGAAACGATACTATTTATTTTGTATTATATTAATTATTATGTTAGAAAGGTGGCAGGTGCATGGCGGTTACGATATATATATATATATATATATATATATATATATATATATATATATATATATATATTATAATATTATTACTTAATTAATAGTTAAGTTAGAGTTAAGCGGGTGCTATATACATAGGATTAGAATAGGAATTTAGATAACCGCTGCACATCATCTTCCTAAAAACCCGACCTGCGCCTCTTCGTGAAAAGAAACGGAGAAACCGTCGGAACCGCTACCTTCGGACGCCAATTCCGGGAGTGTTAGTGGACGGAATTCGATTCCGAAAGCGGATTTGGATTGCTCTCGCCTAGACCTTCATTCCTACGATAAGAGATTCAATTTTTTCGTGGTGTTTCTAGGGGTCTCAGAATTGTTGGTTTGATCCTTTTCCGCCATTAAAACTCTAGAATTCTGGTTTAGGTGCTGTTGCGGCTGGAGACGAGAGAGAGAGGAAGGGCTGTGCAAGATAAATTGCTGGAAATTGAGGCAAGTGGTATTCCTGCCCTTGCCATGTAGTTTTCATGTCTTCTTAATTGCCCTGTTAGCCCTAGGATAGAAACCGAGTGTATATTTCTCTGCTTTAGTCTGTATTTAGCCATCCTATTATGAATTTCCTGTTCAAGTCTTAGTCATAGCAGCCCGGTCTCTTAATTATTTATTCCATCCAACTGTTAGTAGATGAGTCCTTACTCTCGGGCTGGGTGTATGTAGAGAATGAAGTGCGGGTTAGGCTTCTCGCTAGATTTCCTGTATAGAATTTTTCGTTAACAGCCATGCTAGTCCCCCACCATTTTGTTTCCCTTATTGTTGTAGCTTATTTGTTCTCGGGCTGAGGAAGGAAGTAAGAGTTAGGTTAGCATTTTCCTGTGCTGTAGTTGTAGCCGGGTAGGAGTTAGAAGCTTTAACTCGAAAATTTTACTAAGTCCTCATTATAACCCTAGAAATGTGATTAGCTGTTATCATAATATTACTACAGTAATAAACTTGCTGGAATCGTGTTGGAGAAGAATTAAGGCTCGGCGTTGATTGTGGTGCACACACTCAACGCCTGGACTATTCGGGTGTGGCGTTGAGTGTGGTGCACACACTCAAAGCCATAGACTTTTTGTTATTTCGTTTGCGGCTAAGTATTTTTGACGTTGAGTGAGTCGACCTCACTCAATGACATGGCTGTTTAGGCGTTGAGTGAGGTGGACTCACTCAATGCCGCAGCCAATCCTTTCGGTCAGCTGGCAATTTTAGCGTTGAGTGCACCAAGTCCACTCAACGCCAGCCTTCGGTGAGTAGCAGCCACGTGTCTGGCGTTGAGAGAGTGATGCTCACTCAACGCTAGATTCGGTCTGGCATTGACAGAGTCAAGCTCACTCAACGCCAGAATCTGTCTCGCATTGAGAGTGTGCTGCTCACTCAATGCCAGATTCTGTCTGGCATTGAGAGAGTGATGTGCACTCAACGCCAGATTCTGTCTGCATTGAGAGAGTGACGCCCACTCAATGCCAGAGTCTGTCTGGCGTTGAGAGAGTGATGCTCACTCAACGCCAGATCCTATCTGGAATGCCAGATCCTGTCTGGCATTGAGTGAGGGCTGCTCACTCAAAAAGTGTTGAGCCATCTCAACGCTTTCCCCATATCTTTATTTTCTCTCCCGAGTGAATTCCTTGGTTTTTGTTTTGAGGTTCCTTGTCGGCTATATTTTTCCGAAGGCCGAATCGTGGGTTGTTGTTAGTAGTGGTGGTTTGAAGCTCTTAATAGGGGTGGTGTTGTGTGATTTAGCCGTGACCACATTTTTATCTTGTTCCAGGTACGAGATGGGCAAGGGGGTGGGAAGTCCCTAGTGCTTTTACATGTAGACCCCTGAGCATTATTCTTGGAAATGGTTGTTGGGGAACTGAGTTTGCCTCCAACCCGGATCTGCGTTATTTTTTCTACTGCCATCTCTCACAATTTAGGATGTTAGATGTTTCTTCCTGGGTAGATTGCAACATTTCGGGGGCACATAGTAGTCGTGTAGCCTCTGCAGGATTTTAGCAGGGTTGTTGTTGTTTCCTCGCACTTGGTGCAATTTTTTTATTTCGTCTTACCTTGGACGGTGTTGTTTGTTACTATCATCTTTACTCATTTTTGCTTATCTTCTAAATTAACCCTTTCATACAGCTTTTGGTTGCTGAGGTATTCTTTCTTTTGAATACCTCAGGTTCTGGATAGTGGTCGGTCAAGTGGCTGAGTTGTTGTGTTGTTGCTGGTGATCTCTTGGACTTTAGAGATCCTTTTTGCCTTGACTAGTGATGTAGTTTTATTGTTTACCTTCTTACAGACATATATATTTGACAGAGGGTTCGTGTCAGGTTGTTGGCGCCCACTGGTAGTTTTTACCTTTTATACTAGATATGTTATCTTTTGCTGCTACCTTTTCTGGAGATAGTCTACTTGCTCTTGGGATGATTTATGCTAGGTTGCTAGTTACTTTAAAACCTATGAAAACACTACTATAAGTACATCTCATGATCAGCATGTTTATAAAACTCATATACTACTTTCCAAACAACGTAAAAAGATCGTTTTCATGAATATAGTATAAATTAAATGTAGTGTATGCATAGTATAAGTTGTCCTCTAGGGGACATTTATGCACTCTCATAGGATGTCAAATATAAATAAAGTACTTTCCGCTGCGTATAAGTATAATTTTTAAACTGTGGACTAGATGATCCACTGAGCCGAGGGATACGGCCTTTAAAATATAACTGATTTTCTAATCATTAAACTTATGAATTTTCATAGTCTAGTTAGATTGTGTTCGCCTAAGCGCCAACAGTTATCCCCTGCTCGACGTGGCATTACGATGCATGTTTTCTCATACTCTAATACTTCTTAAATTCGGAGAAAATATGGGTTATGACAGTTGGTATCAGAGCCAGGTTGCTTGGCAAATGGTCGGGCAACCTTCCTTGTAGAGTTAGAGGTTTAACATCATGTCATTCACACACTGATATGTCATCAGCACGTCTTGTCAAGAGCACGAACACTACACTCATAGCTTAACATGAAGTATACGGGGCATATTATGTAGTATGGGATGCATAATATATGTTCGTATATGGATCCACCATAGGGGAAACATGTGAGGGTTATGTAGTATGGGATGCATAACCTCACCACATGTCTACGACTAGCTCGTTTTCTTTTCTTTGCATTAGAATGTTATGTAGTATGGGATGCATAACATTTTCATGTGTACGCCGCTCATAACATGATTTAGTGCCCTTTTTTTAGAATGCATAGCATAACATTGCATAAGCACAACGTGTCAAACTAAAGATGGGCAGGATGACATATGTACACGCTTAAGTTTTTGAGTCAAAAGGAATATAAAGTCATGCATTCCCAATCTAGGCACAAGAGTTAGTATGGTGGTGGTAAACCATCCTAGGTTAGGCATAACATCACTTTTGTACAAACAAACTCCCAGAGCAAGTTTAGCAGCTTTAAGTTCATATTTAAATATGTATGGTCTGTACTTATAGTTTTGTTCTAGCTGTAGGTCGGGTTCTGACTAAAAGTTGATATGATTATAGGATGGTAAGACGTCCTTCGACGAGGTCGACTCCCCTATCTGAGGGTGAGTCATCTAGAGCGTAGAGTGATGCGGTGATCGAGAGCTTGCAACAGAGCAACGATTCCTTGACTAGGCAGTTTGTGGAGATGCGGGCCCCAATCCAGTCTCTAGTGGCAGTTGTGGCGGGATAGACTCAAGGAGTGCAATACCCTGCAGGGGGGTTAGCTGTTCCTCCCCCTTCTGCTCCCCTGAGACATCCAGTGGTGGTTCCAGCAGAGATGGCCTTTATCTCACAGTTTCAGAGACTTAGCCCTCCTACATACGATGGGAAGGCAGACTTCATGGTCATAGATGATTGGCTGATCTCCATAGAGGAGATGTTCATGTACACCGATATTGCAGATGATCAGAGAGTGATGATAGCCGCCTATCAGCTTAAGGGTTTGGCTAAGAGTTGGTGGCTTAGAGAAAAGGGGAGCATGGTAACTGGTTGTTCTTAGGGATTATTCAAGGAAATGCTGCTGAGGAAGTTCTTGCCTTCGGTTGAGCTTGACCGTCTTATAAATGACTTCCTCCACCTGAAATAGAGGCAACTCATGGTCAGTGAGTACGAGATAGAGTTCAGCAAGTTGAGCCGGTTTGCTCCTGGGTTGGTGAGTATTGAGGCTGATCGAGTCAAGCGGTTCCTTAGTGGCTTGAGGAGCCAGGTTCAGCAGTTGACCAGTGCATATGGATCAGAGACTTATGCAGGGGTAGTGGAGGCTGCTATGAAAGTGGAGGCAATTGAGACCGCAAAGAATAGAGGCCAGCAAATAAGGAAGGACAAGAGGAAGTCTGCTTAAGAGAAGAACCCCCAGGTACCCGGTGCTGCTTCGGGGAAGAAGAGCAAGGTAGTGTGTAGTTGTTGGGTACATTGGAATATATGTACCTGATTTGAAGAAGCCACACCCTACTCAATGATATACATCAAGATGTATTTGATGTGCTTTGACTTTATTTGTGAAGGTTAAGTAACTACAGGTTTGCAGGATAAGTTTCTAAGTCCATGTGTCGACACCTAGAAGAAAAGTGTCGACACTTAAGAAGGCTTGTGTCGACACCTAGAGAAGCTGTGTCGACACTTGGAGTAATTGTGTCGACACCAGGAAGGCAGAGTCGACACCAAAAGGAAAGTGTTGACACATACAGGAAGTGTCGACACACAATGAAGAATTGTCTACATAATCAGTGTCGACACTTAGAAGCAGTGTCGACACCCTGAGAAACTTTGTCGACAACAAAAGTGTCGACAGCAAAAGTGTCGACACTAGGAGGCTGTGTCGACACTCAGCAAACTTCAACAAAGTTCAAGTAGAAGTGTCGAAACTAGGAGGCTGTGTCGACACTCAGCAAACTTCAACAAAGTTCAAGTACAAGTGTCGATACTAGGAGGCTGTGTCGACACTCAGCAAACTTCAACAAAGTTCAAGTACAAGTGTCGACACTAGGAGGCTGTGTCGACTCTAGGAGGCTGTGTCGACACTCATTAACCTTCAACAAAGTTTAAGTACAAGTGTCGACACAAAGAAGATGTGTCGACACTCAGCAAAGTCTCAACACATGAAGTATGTGTCGACACAAAGGAGATGTGTCGACACTCAACAAAAGTTTCAACACAGAAGGTATGTGTTGACACAAATAAGATGTGTCGACACTTAGCAAGTTTCAACACAAGAAGATGTGTCGACACAAAGGAGTTGTGTCGACACTTAGCAGAAATCAACTAAGTATTGAAGAAGGACTTGTGTCGACACACAGGATTAGTGTCGACACATTCTGAAGAAGCAGTGTCGAGAAGCAGTTACAACAACACAAGGAGTTGTGTCGACACCATGAAGGCTAGTGTTGACACTTAGTCTACTTGTGTCGACACTTAGTCTATTTGTGTCGACACATAAAGACTATCTGTCTCGACACTTTCAGACAGTGACAGAGATTTCAAGAAGTGACTGGATGACTTGACAGCTGTCATTTCAACCGGTCAACTGCTACTGTCAGAGCTGTCAGAAGATCATTAGAAACCGGATCAGCCGGTCACCATGAAGAAAGCTTATATAAAGGCTTATTCCTTCAACATAAGGGAATCAATCAAGCAATCAATGAATTGAAAAACAACACAACAAGAAGAAGAACTTCAAGTGAAGATCTAAGAAGTTGGAGAGAGAGAGAGCTCTTTTTAAGAAGTGCAGTTGCTGAACCAGGCTGCTAAGTTAGATTCAGATTGAGATCTGAATCTCAAGACAGAAGTTGATCAAAGATCATCTTCAGGAATATTCAACCCTACTGTGTTCTAATTCAAGAAGCTTTGAAGAAACCCAAGGGAGGTTGATCTCAGTTAAGTACTTCCAAGAACTCATCAAGAAGCCAGTCAACTCATCTCTCTCTATCAGAGTTGTGGTCATATACTTTGTATTTTCTAATTTCTGTAGGATCTTGTATATATCTGAGTTGTAAGCCTAAATCTATAAAGGCTGAGGTAGGGCTTGTGAGCCTGAGTGTAGGAGAATCATTTCTCTGAGTGTAGGCCTTGTTGAAGGCTGAGGTAGGGTTGTTGTGCCTGAGTGTAGGTCTTGTTGAAGACTGAGTGGTAGGGCCTTTGTGCCTGAGTTGTAGGAGTGGGATCACTTTAAGTTGTAGGAACCTATTTGGGGTTCTGAGTTGTAAGATCTGAGGATCTGAGGAGAAGTGGAGAAGTTAGGCCGAATCTAGTACACTACTAGATAGGCGAAGGGGGAAAGTGGATGTACCCAGACCTTGTGGAACCACTATAAATCCTGTGTGCTCTCTGTGATTGTATGCTTGTATGGTTGTTGTGCTATGATACTTGTAGAATTGCAATTACTGTACTGTATTTCTGCCTTTAAAGTTAAAAAGATATAAGTCACCTATTCACCCACCCCCTCTAGGTGTTTAAGCACTATTTCTTTCAAGTGGTATCAGAGGGAGGTTACTCATATAAGGACATAACAGTCTGAGTAAAGATCTTGTAGGCAGAATCAAGAATCAAGAACATGGGTTCAACTAAGAATCACAAAGAGCTAGGATCCATGAAATTGCCAATCTGCAGAAAAGAGATTTTTGGCATATGGAAAGAGAGGGTTAGACTCTTTATAGAAGCATCTGACCCAAGAATATACATCACAGTCAAAGAAGGGCCATATATGCCAATGAAAATCTCCATTCTAGATGCAAATCAGAAAACTCCTAAGGATTATTCAGAAATGACCAAGGATGAAATAATCTTGGGTACTATGGATAAGAGGGCTCAGAACATCATAGTAAGTGCCATAGATGACTCTACCTTCCAGAATTTGATTCATTGCAAGACATCAAAAGAAATGTGGGATACTTTGATAGTCTATATGGAAGGGTCTGAAGAAGTTAGACAAGATAGGAAGTCCTTGTTAAATTAAGAGTATGAAAGCTTCAGACAAGGAAGGTCTGATAACATTACTGAGTGTTATAAGAAATTCTATAGGATTGTTAATGAGTTGATGTCCTATGGAAGAGAATTCAGCAATTATGAGCTGAATGATAAGTTTTTGAGATCCCTAACTAAGGACTGGGATACTTAGATTTGTGTCATAAGGGAAATGGCCAAACTAGCTGATATACCTCCTCCAACATTGTTTGGAAAACTGTTATCATATGAGATGCAACTAATGGTTAGGAAGGAGGAAGAGAAGACTACAAGAATGGAGTACAAGGAAAGAGCTGTGAACTTCAAAACTAAAGCCACTAAGAAATATAGAAGCAAGTCTCCATCTCCACCACAACTAGTTGCTGAGACAGTATCAGAAAATTCATATAGTAAAAATTCAGAAAGCAGTGAAAGTGATGTGGATTTTGCTGCCTTTACAAGGCAGTTTCAAAAGTTTCTGAAGAAGAAGCAGTGGAGGTCTAAGCCATCCACTTCACAGTCTAAAGATGACTACTATCAGAACAGGAAGTCCTCAAGGAATGACAAAAGAAAGTCCAAGCCTACTAAAAATACATCCTCAAGAATAGTATGCTATTGTTGCAATAAACAAGGACATATAGTAGCTGACTGTCAAGAAAAGAGGAAAGAGTCAACTAACAAGAAGAAGACTCAGTTCAAGGGAAAAAAAGGAAAGGTCCTTTGTTGCCAAGAAGGATAAGAGTTTGTCTGATCAGTCATCTTCAGAAACAGATTCAGAAGCTGAAGCCTATATTGTCTTGTTTGCTGAAGAGGAAGAATATGAGTTCTTACAGCTGATGAACTCAATTTATGAGCATGAGGACAATCAGTGCAATGGACTGATGGCCTTAACAAAAGGAGACAAGATCCAGGATCAGCCTAGACCATGTAAGGTACAATGTCTTTCAGATTATAGTACTGATTCAGAATCAGATACATCTACATCAAGTGATGTGGGTGGGTCTGAATCTGAAGGTGATATTCATCAGTTGATGGATGAATATAGAGATGTATTGCAGACACTTAAGAAGAGCAAAAATCTGGTCAAAACACTGACTAAGGAAATTGCTAATCTTAAGTTGACAGCTGCTGATTCAGATAAAGTATTAGATCAAAAACTAAATGAAATAGCCAGGCTGAAGAACATTACAGTTATTCAGATGGGAACTATTACATTTAAGAATGATCAAATCAGGAATCTGGAGGTTAGACTTCAAAAGGAGAGAGAGATTGTTGCAAGTTTTTCTAAACCAAAATCAGTTTTATCATTGATAGATGAGTTTATTTCTCAAAAGGGTAAGACTGTATTGTGGTTTGCAAAACCTGCCAGGACAGTTAGGTCCAAGTCTAAGGGCAAAGCCCCAGTACTCAACAAGAAGCCTGCTGTAGATAAAACAGCCAGGGTTGTACCTAAACAAAGGAACAATAGATTTGAGTGCTGGTGTTGTGGCAAGATAGGCCACTTTGCCATAGACTGTTGGCACAATTCAAGTGTCAAGGAGAGTAGCAAATTGCCTGCTAGAAGATCTAGAGGTAGTTTTGTTAAAAGTCAGACCAACCTGCACCAAGGACCGAAGAATTATTTGGGTTCTAAGGTTAAGTAATCTGTTTTGTAGGTCAGTCCAAGTGTCCATGCCCCTATATGGTACTTGGACAGTGGATGTTCCAGGCACATGACTGGAACTAGGGGATTGCTGAAGGACTATACACCAATCAAGGATGGCCCTAAAGTTACCTTTGGTGGTTCAGAAAAAAGAATAATCAAAGGCTATGGTAACATTTCTAGCAACCTTATTACAATTAGTCAAGTGGGTTATGTAAAGGGTTTGAAACATAACCTCATTAGCATAAGTCAGCTGAGTGATTTAGGATATGACATCTCATTTGTCAAGGATGGCTGTCATATCAGTAGGTCAAGTGATCAAAAGATCATTGTGATAGGATATAGGAAGAGAAATGTCTATTGTCTAGACATTATGTATGAGAACATTGTTTCTCCTATTTGTCTTGTCGCTGATGAGAAAGTCTCACATTGTGTTAAATGGCACAAGAGGCTGGCTCATCTTAACTATAAGACAATTGGCTAACTCTTTAGCAAAGAGTTAGTGAGGAATGGTCCTCAGGTTAAGTGTATAAAGGTTGGGATATGCTCAGCTTGTCAAAAGGGCAAGCAGACCAAATCCACCTTTCATAGCCTTGAGAACAAAGATGCTGTGAGGTGTTTATACCTCTTGCATATGGATCTTTTTGGTCCTATGCCAGTTCACTGCATAGGTAGGAAGGTCTATACATTTGTGGTAGTTGATGACTACTCAAGGTATTCCTGGGTGTTCTTCCTAAGGCAAAAATCTGAAGCACCAAGTATCTTGTATAGTTTTGTTAAACAAATTCAGAATGAATTGAACAGTATAGTGGTCAAAATCAGAAGTGACCATGGTACTGAATTTCAGTCTGAAAGTATGACAAAACTGTGTGAAGAGTTTGCAATCTTTCAGGAATTTTCTTCACCAAGAACACCTCAGCAAAATAGTATTGCTGAAAGGAAAAATAGAACCTTGATAGAGGCTGGTTCTATTGAGTGACAAATCTCTCCAAGAATATTTCTGGGCTGAGGCATTAAACACTGCTTGTCATGTGATCAATAGGGCTACTATCACCAAGAGCCACAAGAAGACCCCATATGAGATTGTGAAGGGCAGAAAACCAAATCTATCCTATTTCAGGATCTTTGGTTGCAAGTGTTATATCCTTAACAATGATAAGTCTTATCTAACCAAGTTTGCTGCCAAATCCCAAGAGGGAATCTTTGTTGGGTACAACAACAACAGTAAGGCTTATAGGGTCTACAACTTGATTACTCAGGTTGTAGAAGAGTCAGTTCATGTAGTTTTTGATGAAGCTAGACTCATTAACAATGAATTGCCTAGAAGTTTTGCAGCTCCACAGGTGTAACTGAGAAGATGGACAAGCTTACTATTGCAGAAGGTCCTACTGCAAGTCAGTAAGTAGAAGAAGGTGGATGTTATCCAGGGGGAGTATAAGATACTCCTGAAGCTGAAGGGGATCAAGAAGTGCAGCTGAATGAAGAAGCTGAAGGTGTACAACCAGAAGACAGGCTGCCTCTAGCAAATAGGCATTTAAAAGATCATCCAACCAATCAAATTATTGGAGATCTCAGATAAGGGGTATAAACAAGGAGCAGAAATCTAAGTTCAGTTCTCTACTCCAGCTTTCTATCCCAAGTAGAGCCAAAGAAATTTGAATAAGCAATCATAGACCCTCATTGGATTGAGGCCATGCAAGAGGAGCTAAAACAGTTCAAAAGATGCAAGGTCTGGAAACTTGTTCCTAAACCAAAGGGCCACAACATTATTGGAACTAAGTGGATCTTTAGGAGCAAGTTGGATGAGAATGGAATTATTATAAAGAATAAAGCTAGACTAGTTGCAAAAGGATATAGGCAGGAAGAAGGTATTGATTTTGATCAAACCTTTGCTCCAGTAGCAAGACTGGAAGCAATAAGGATGTTCCTTGCCTATGCAACATATCAAGGATTTAAGGTATATCAAATGGATGTTAAGTCAGCTTTTCTGAATGGAAACCTGAAGGAAGAAGTCTATGTAGAGCAGCCATCAGGTTTTGTAGATTCTCTTAAACCTGATTATGTATATAGACTTAGGAAGGCTTTGTATGGGTTAAAACAAGCCCCTAGGGCTTGGTATGAAACCCTGTCTAGTTTCCTCATTGAGAACAAATTCTCAAGGGGGAAAATAGACAAGACTCTATTTCTTAGGGAATCCAGAGGCAAGATTATCTTAGTCCAAATATATGTAGATGACATAATATTTGGGTCTACAGAAAATAGTCTTTGTAGAAAGTTTACAAAACTTATGCAATGACAATTTGAAATGAGTAGTATGGGGGAACTTAAGTTCTTCTTGGGTCTCCAAGTTAGACAGACTGAAGATGGATTATCCATATGCCAGTATAAGTTCACCCTAGAATTGATAAGGAAGTATGATATGGAATCATCCACTACCATGAAAAATCCTATGGGGTCAAGCATGTCTCTAAGCAAAGATGATGCAGGGAAACCTGTAGATGAAACTTTGTATAGAGGGATAGTTGGCTCCCTACTATATTTAACTGCTAGTAGACAGATATCATGTATGCTACATGTGTCTGTGCTAGGTACCAAGCTTGCCCTATAGAATCTCATTTGACAGCAGTCAAAAGAATTTTGAGATATCTTAAGGGCACTCCTTATCTAGGACTTTGGTACCCTAGGAATGAAGATTTTGAACTGACAGGTTATTCAGATGCAGACTTTGCAGGCTGCACGGAAGATAGAAAGAGTACCACAGGAACCTGTCAATTTCTAGGTGGAAGGCTGGTGTCTTGGAGTTGCAAGAAGCAGAACAGTGTGGCTATCTCCACAGCTGAGTCAGAGTATGTTGCTGCAGGAAGCTGCTGTGCACAACTACTATAGATACAATACCAGCTAGAAGATTATGGTATTCAAGTAAGTAGAACACCTTTATTTTGTGATTCTACTAGTGTCATTTCTATTGCAAATAATCCTGTCGCTCATAGTAGGACTAACCACATAGAAATAAAATACCATTTTCTAAGAGAACATGTGGAAGAAGAAGATATTTCCCTAGAGTATGTTAAGATAGAAAATCAGTTAGCTGATATGTATACTAAGCCCTTAGATGAAACCAAATTCAATAAATTTAAAATTGAATTAGGGATGATAAATTTAGAATAGTTTACAAAATTGGCTAAGTAAAATGGTGTCGACACATAAAGTTGTATGTGTCGACACATAGTAGTGGTGTCAACATTTCAGAGAAATGGTGTTGACACATCTAGAATGTCTGTGTCGATACTTCAGAGAATTAGTGTCGACACATGCAGTGTAGGTGTCGACACATCCAGGGTGGTGTCGACACTTAGGATTTACACAGAATTAGTCTAGTAGAGTCTCGACTAAGTGTCGAGCTGAGTGGTGTCGACACATAAATAAGTGTCGACACATTTATTCTATCGACTATACTTGTGTCGACATATAGTTGTCGAGACATTAGCAGTAAGTGTCGACACTTTTCAATAGTGTCGACACAATTTAAGTATTTTGACGCGCCTTTTCACCTTTGATTCTAGAAAGGTATAAATAGGTTTTCGCCATGTTTGTCGACACGCTCACCAAAGTTTTGAGACCAAACTTGTGTGTCGACATCTCTCTTCTCTAAATTCAAACTTTCATCAAACCCTAATGGCGCCCAAGCTAGAAGAGAACATTAATGAAGGATATGAGCTCGTGCGACACGCCTTTGATGACGCGGAACCCGAAATCAAAGGTGTGGTAACCCTAATTGCCGAGACTGGATTGGAATACCTTGTATCAGAACCAATCAAGATCTGGAAGAAGGAGGTCCTTGAATTTTTGAGTGTAGCTTCACTTGATGATACTGGACTCAAGATTAAGTCCAGAGTTCATGGGACCAAAGTCAAGGTCACACAGAAAAGTCTAAGGAAGGTACTTCAAATACCAAGAACAAAAGAGGAAGAAGATGTATCTGCTTTTAAGACTAGAGAGGCATTGAGATGGTGTGGACTGGATTCAAACCTGAAAATTAGATCAGTTTTCAATAGAAAAGGGATGAACATCCAAGGGAAGTTTCTGTCTGAAATAGTTGGCAAGGTCATCCTGAGTAAGCCTGGAGAACATGACAGAATTTCAGCTCATATGTTCAGTTTGATGGCAAGGATTATTTTCAAACTTAATATTGATTGGTCTGTAGTTATGTTTGATAAGATAAAAGAAAGTATGAAGAAACCCAATCTGGGTAGAATTCTGAGTCTATACTTAGCTGGTAGTATACCTGAAGTGATGAACCAGGCTGCAGGTTCCAAAATAAACCACATGAGGAGAATGGATTTGAGAATTTTCTCTAGGTGGGATAAAGTATTGACAAAAGAAATGCCTACTCCAGAAAAGTACACACCTCAGAAAAAGAAGAAGAAGACAGACATTATGGCTCAAGAATCCTCTAGCAGCTCTGAAGAGCAAGTGGCGTTTAGTTCTGATGATGAACAGGGAAGAAATGCTGGACAGTCCCCAGCAAGACAAGAAGATGCACAGAGGCAGGGGGAGCTACCCTCAGCTAGCCCAATTCACCTGGATCCACTCCAGGGGGAGCCTCTACATGTGGAAGAGCCAACTCCACTAGAGAGTGAAAGGGCTACTCAAACCATACTAGAGGTAATCACTGAAATTAATCAATTAGATTTCACTATTGAGGATGAAGTTTTGATTGATTCATTACCTGATATTCATCAGCAAACACAGATACAACCTCAACCACAAGATGTTGTCATGGAGGACACATCTGTTGCTGATAAAGTGGTTGATGAGATCAGAGATTCTCCAGCCCATTATCAACAGGAATTTACATTAGAAGAGTTGTTCCCTGATCTTCTACAAACTGATTTTGAGAAAGAGAAAGCTGTTGCTGAGGGGGAGAAGATCAATATTGAGGGGGAGCATGTGGAGATTGTAGAGGAAACTGCAAGCAAGGAGACTAAGGAGCCAAGAGATGCTGAAGGGCTACAAAGGACTGAGAAGGAGTTACCTCCTAATCCTAAGGATAGAGTAGACATAGTCAGTACTTCTGTATCAGAAGATGAAGAGGCTACTAGGGCCAAGAAGAGGAAGTTCCAGGTCTTCAAAAGAAGGAGCCAGAACTACAAGAAAGCACTACAGACCATTGCTCCACAGCCTGCCCCATCTACTGATTATAGATCACTGATGGTAGCATTGCAAATCAAGCTAGATGAGCAAAGGCAAGCTCTAGAAAAATATGTGGATGAAGGGCATAAATCCCTGCAATTTGATCTGGCACAAGAAATCAAATCAATCAGATTTGAAGTGATTCTCAACAAGAAAGAAATGGCTGATTGTTTCCATAAAGGAGGCAATGCAGTGGTCTATCTGGCTACACATCAAGAGAAAATAAAGACAAAATTTGATGACCTAGCAGTAAAGCAGGGATATGTTCTAGAAAATCAAATAAGAATGAATAAAAACTTGACTGCTTCTCATAATGCCATAGTCACTGAAATGAAGAATATAGCTACTGCCCAGACTGCACACAGTGCTGCTGCCAAAGCTGAGTATGATAAGCAACTCCAAGAAAGACTACTTGTAGTTCACACTACTATTGCAAATTCTCAAAAGGTTATTACTGACAGGCTACAAAAGTTAAAACCTTTCTATAAAGATGGAGTCAACTATTTGAATGCACAGATAAGATTCCAAAAGGATGATCTTAGAGATCACATAGAGAGAGAAGTCATAAAGGGGGAGAGGGTATTAGTCAAGGCAGGCTCTGATCATGCCAAATGGATTTCCAATTCCATCAGAGCCACCCTTGGATATCCACCTTTATGTGATGATGACAATGTGGCAGAGTCTGGAATAAATCCTGCATACTTTGGAGGAGAGCAAGCTGAAGTGGCTCAAGTGATATATCCTCCTGCAGATTTTGATATGATACATCAGGAGGTACAGTCTATGTATAGTCCTCCTGAGGGTAATCAGAATATAATTCTTGAGAAAGTTGTTCAGCCTATGTCAGAGGCAATATTAAAAGAACAAGAGGCTTTGTTAAAAGAACAAGAGGCCCAATTATCTAAGAAAAGATTCAGAGAGCAAGCAGAATTAAGGCCAGATTTTGAACAATGGAGCCCCACATCCAGGAATATCATCTTGACTGCTTGGAAGGCTGCTAAGGACAATGTCCTGGATAGAGGCAAGTGGTATTCTGACCTGGAGTGGAGAAAACATGAGAATAGGCAAGAGGCCATAGTATAATATAGAAGGAAGGCTAAACTGGGAAAGCTACCACCTAATGCACAGGAGCCTAGCAAGTATTTCCCTAAGCCTTATCACTATTTTGAAAGGCAGAAGATAAAGGCTGAAGAGCTGAAAAAGAAAGATCTCAAAGGGAAGAAGCCTGCTGCTGCTGATGATAACGAAGCTCCAGTTCAAGCAAAGATTCAATCTGGAAAGTGGATTGTAATCAAGGAACCAAAGCAGCCATAAGATAGCATTTTCTTAAGTTTACAAATTGTAATCATTTTCATTAAAACTCTATGTAAACTTTTGATTAATGAAAATGTTGGAATTTGTAAGAACATTGTGTCATGGTTCAAATCTATTACATTAATTGTTCTGAGATAATTGTTTATACATGTTCTGTTCATGCATGTTTAAGTATTTTCCCTATCATATAATATTGTTTTACATCATACTGAAAATTTGTTATGTATGGTGTATATCATTGACTAAGGGTTATGACTTCTCCAAATAGGGGGAGATTGTTGGGTACATTGGAATATATGCACCTGATTTGAAGAAGCCTCACCATACTCAATGATATACATCAAGATGTATTTGATGTGCTTTGAGTTTATTTGTGCAGGTTTGCAGGAAAAGTTTCTAAGTCCATGTGTCGACACCTAGAAGAAAAGTGTCGACACTTAAGAAGGCTTGTGTCGACACCTAGAGAAGCTGTGTCGACACTTGTAGTAATTGTGTCGACACCAGGAAGGCAGAGTCGACACCAGAAGGAAAGTGTCGACACATATAGGAAGTCTCGACACACAATGAAGAATTGTCTACATAATCAGTGTCGACACATACAAGCAGTGTCGACACCCAGAGAAACTTTGTCGACAGCAAAAGTGTTGACACTAGGAGGCTGTGTCGACACTCAGCAAACTTCAACAAAGTTCAAGTAAAAGTGTCGACACTAGGAGGCTGTGTCGACACTCAGCAAACTTCAACAAAGTTCAAGTATAAGTGTCGACACTAGGAGGCTGTGTCGACACTCAGCAAACTTTAATAAAGTTGAAGTACAAGTGTCGACACTAGGAGGCTGTGTCGACACTCAGTAAACTTCAACAAAGTTTAAGTACAAGTGTCGACACAAAGGAGATGTGTCGACACTCAGCAAAGTCTCAACACATGAAGTATGTGTCGACACAAAGGAGATGTGTCGACACTCAGCAAAAGTTTCAACACAGAAGGCATGTGTCGACACAAAGAAGATGTGTCGACACTTAGCAAGTTTCAACACAAGAAGATGTGTCGACACAAAGGAGTTGTGTCGACACTTAGCAGAAATCAACTAAGTATTGAAGAAGGACTTGTGTCGACACACAGGATCAGTGTCGACACATTCTGAAGAAGCAGTGTCGAGAAGCAGTTACAACAACACAAGGAGTTGTGTCGACACCATGAAGGCTAGTGTCGACACTTAGTCTACTTGTGTCGACAATTAGTCTATTTGTGTCGACACATAAAGACTATCTGTCTCGACACTTTCAGACAGTGACATAGATTTCAAGAAGTGACTGGATGACTTGACAGCTGCCATTTCAACCGGTCAACTGCTACTGTCAGAGCAGTCAGAAGATCGTTAGAAACCGGATCAGCCGGTCACCATGAAGAAAGCTTATATAATGGCTTATTCCTTCAACATAAGGGAATCAATCAAGCAATCAATGAAGTGAAAAACAACACAACAAGAAGAAGACCTTCAAGTGAAGATCTAAGAAGTTGGAGAGAGAGAGCTCCTTTTAAGAAGTGCAGTTGCTGAACAAGGCTGCTAAGTTAGATTCAGATTGAGATCTGAATCTCAAGATAGAAGTTGATCAAAGATCATATTCAGGAAGATTCAACCCTACTGTGTTCTAATTCAAGAAGCTTTGAAGAAAGCCAAGGGAGGTTGATCTTAATCAAGTTCTTCCAAGAACTCATCAAGAAGCCAGTCAACTCATCTCTCTCTATCAGAGTTGTGGTCATATACATTGTATTTTCTAATTTCTGTAGGATCTTGTATAGATCTGAGTTGTAAGGCTAAATCTATAAAGGCTGAGGTAGGGCTTGTGAGCCTGAGTGTAGGAGAATCATTTCTCTGAGTGTAGGCCTTATTGAAGGCTGAGGTAGGGGTGTTGTGCCTGAGTGTAGGTCTTGTTGAAGACTGAGTGGTAGGGCTTTTGTGCCTGAGTTGTAGGAGTGGGATCACTCTGAGTTGTAGGAACATATTTGGGGTTCTGAGTTGTAAGATCTGAGGATCTGAGGAGAAGTGGAGAAGTTAGGCCGAATCTAGTACACTACTAGATAGGCGAAGGGAGAAAGTGGATGTACCCAGACCTTGGGGAACCACTATAAATCCTGTGTGCTCTCTGTGATTGTATGCTTGTATGGTTGCTGTGCTGTGATACTTGTAGAATTGCAATTACTGTACTGTATTTCTGCCTTTAAAGTTAAAAAGATATAAGTCATCTATTCACCCCCCCCCCCTCTAGGTGTTTAGGTACTGTTTCTTTAAGTAGCTTCTGTGACCGGCCAGGACACCTTGTTGAGAGGTGTTTCAAGAAGGCGGGAGCTCAGAAGAAGGAGCAAGTTAATGATATTCAAGGTGCTCCTAGGAAAGATGTTTCATGTTCTGTTTGCAAGCAACCCGGGCATGATGCTGCCCAGTGTTGGTATAAGGATAAAGTCTGCTATTAGTGTGGACAAAAGGGCCATATCAAGACAAGGTGTCCTCAGGTCCATCCTGTTCTTCAAGCAGTTCCACTTCAGGAATTACCTCCGCCTCAGCGTGTGGACAAGGGCAAAGGAAAGCTAAACGTGATCTCTTCCGAGGAGGCTCAAACTTTGACTCAGGTCATCTCAGGTTAGTTGTTTTCCTAGCCTGAAAGTTTTATTTACTAGAATTGTTATAGTTTTTGTTTTGGTAGTTCCTTAGTTGCTTATATACTCCTATAGGGAATTTTAAGGTGAAGAACCACTAGGCGTGTGTTCTGTTCGACTCCGGTGCTACCCACTCATTTGTGGCTAGAGCCTTTGTGGAGCGATACTGGTTGATTCTAGATCAAGTTCGTGATACCTTCGGCGTCAAGTTCCCTTCTGGTGAATCTGTGTTATCAGATGTGGGCATTCTGGATTGCCCTATTTTGTTGGGGGACTTTCTTGCGAAGGCATACTTGAAGATGATTGATCTAGAGGACTTCGATGTTATTCTGGGCATGGACTGGTTGTCTAAGTACGATGCGGTTATTCAGTGCAAAGGGAAGCGCTTGGAATTCATCAAGGACAACAGTCAGCCTGGAAGTGTGTATGCTGATCTGTGCCAGGATTCTCCTGTCATTTCTGCGGTATGTGCTCAGAAGCTGTTTCATTCTGATTGTTTTGCTTGTTTAGTCTCGGTGGTTGGGAATGCTGTCAGTGTACTGCGCTTGGAGGAGATTCCTGTTGTATGTTGGTTCTCTGATGTTTTTCCTGATGACCTTCCTGGTCTTCCTCCCAATCGGGATGTTGAGTTTGTGAATCATTTGGAACCGGGAACGCGTCCTATTGCTAAGGCGCCGTATCGGATGTCCCCTCGTGAGTTGGAGGAGTTGCGAGTCCAGTTGGACGAGTTGTTGGCAAAAGGCTTTATCACGCATAGTTCGTCGCCTTGGGGTGCTCCTGCTCTATTTATGAAGAAGAAGGATGGGTCGATGAGGCTGTGCATCGATTATAGGGAGCTGAACAAAGTCACCTTTAAGAACAGGTACCCTCTGCCGAGGATCGATGACTTATTTGATCAGTTGCGTGGTAGCATGGTGTTTTCCAAGATCGATCTTCATTCTGGCTATCATCAGCTCAGGATCCGTGAGGCAGATATTCCACGGACTGTGTTTAGATCGAGGCATGGACACTTCGAGTTTCTAGTCATGTCGTTTGGTTTGACCAACGCACCATCAGCTTTCATGGATATGATGAACCGGGTGTTCAAGGATTTTCTAGACAAGTTCGTTGTGGTATTCATCGATGATGTGTTGATCTACTCTCGCAGTGCTAAGGAGCATGAGCAGCATCTGCGCTTGGTTCTATCGGTGTTGAGGGACCACAAGTTATTCTCCAAGCTGAGCAAGTGCAAATTTTGGTTTCCTCGGGTCTCGTTTCTGGGCCACATGGTGAATAAGGATGGTATCTCGGTTGACCCAGAAAAGATCACAACACTGATGGATTGGGGTAGGCCAGGCACACCTTAGGAGATTATAAGCTTCCTAGGGTTGGCCGGCTACTACCGAAGGTTTGTGGAGGGTTTCTCCACCCTGGCTGCACCTTTGACCAGGTTGACTCAGAAGAACACAGCCTTTGTTTGGAGCGAGAAGTGCGAAGAAGCCTTCCTGGAACTAAAGAACAGATTGTGCACTGCTCCCGTTCTGACCCTACCTACTCAGGGTGCAGAGTATGATGTGTACATGGATGCTTCGTATGTTTGTCTGGGTTGCGTGTTGATGCAGGCTGGAAAGGTGATTGCGTATGGGTCAAGACTATTAAAGACTCATGAGAGAAATTACCCTACGCATGACCTTGAATTTGCAGCGGTGATTTATGCGCTAAAGCTGTAGAGGCATCTACTTTATGGTGCCCAGTGCAAGATCTTCACAGATCACAAAAGTCTAAAGTACATGTTCACTCAGAAGGAGTTGAACCTGCGCCAGCGGCGGTGGCTAGAGTATGTGTCCGATTACGATGTGGAGATCCAGTATCATCCGGGCAAGGCCAATGTGGTGGCTGACGTGCTGAGCCGGAAGACAGGGAAGATCTTTAATCTCTCCGCCGATCATTTAGTGGAAGAGTTCCTCCTGATGGATATCTCCATGGGATGTTGTGTCATGCAGAGAAGTTTGGCAGTGGCAGAGCCATCTTGGATTTCACTTAACAGGTTGCACCAGAAGGATGATCCGGATCTTCTGCACTTATACCTCAGGACTGAGAGAGGGGAGTTGCCGGATTTTTCTATCGATGATGCAGGTACTTTGAAGTACCGCGGCAGGTTTTTCATCCCCGCTGTTGGAGACATCAGGGTTATGATATGCAGAGAGGCACATGGATCCAGTGTTGCCTACCATCCAGGATCTACAAAGATGTACCATGATTTGAAGCAAATCGCTTGGTGGTATGGGATGAAGGGGGACATAGCCCGATTTGTTGCTGAGTGCCACACTTGCAAGAGTGTGAAGGCCGATCACGGATGGCCCGGGGGTAAGTTGACTCCGTTGGAGATCCCGACTTGGATGTGAGAAAGTATTTCTATGGACTTCATTATGGGGTTACCGAGATCTCCAAGGGGATTTTATTCAGTTTGGGTGATCGTGCACCGATTGACGAAGTGTGCGCACTTAGTATACTATATGATAGATTACCCGACGAAAAAGATAGCAGAGCTGTACTTGGACGAGGTCATCAGATTGCACGGGGTACCAGTTAGCATCATTTCGGATCGAGACTCCCGGTTTACTTCTCGCTTTTGGCAGAGTTTGTAGGAGAGTTTGGGTACAGATTTGAGGTATTCTACTGCTTACCACCCACAGACCAATGGGAAGACAGAGCGGGTGAACCAGATAGTTGAGGATATGATCAGATGCTACATTTTGGACCATGGAGGAGCATGGGATGAGCGTCTGTGGCTTATGGAATTTGCATATAATAATAGTTATCGAGAGAGCTTGTAAATGCCTCCGTTCAAATCGCTGTATGGGAGACGCTGCAGAACTCCCCTATTTTGGACTGAGGTCGGTGAGAGGCCGTTGTTGTGTCCAGACACGCTGGAAGAAATGGAAGTTGCGGTGAAGCTGATTCGAGAAAAGCTTCGGATAGATCAGGAGCAGTATGAGAAGAACACCAACCGGCATAGATCTGACTTGGAATTTGTTGTAGGGGACCTGGTGTTTCTTAAGGTTTCCCTGATGGTTGGTGTTAAGAGGTTTGGTAAGAACCGAAAATTGGATCCGAGGAATGTGGGCTCGTTTAAGATTGTTGAACGGATTGGCGTGTCAGCATATAGGTTAGATTTGCCAGCAAAATTCCCAGGTGTTCATAATGTATTTCATGTCAGCCAATTACGGAAGTGTGTGCGAAACAGTGGCCAAGTCTTAGATGTTGTGCCCTAGTTGGAGCCTAATCTTTCATATGTTGAGGTGTCGGTACACATCTTGGGTACTCAAGATCGGGTGCTGCGGACAAAGTCTATCCCGATGGTGAAAGTTCTATGGAAGAATCAGGATTTGGAAAGCGCGACTTGGGAGCTAGAGTCGGCTATGAGGGAGGCTCGCCCTCAACTGTTCCCCTGATTTGATTGGTACGTTTTCTTTCTAGTATCTCCTGTTTGTTACTTTCCTTCTATAAGTAGAAGTAGTGTATGTAAAGTTTCGGGACGAAACTTTCTTGTAGGGGGAGTGACTGTAATGCTCCCGAATTTTCTCCGATTATTTAATTCTCGTTTGGCGTTACGTTGACATGTTTCCGGCTTGTGCCGTTTGTTAGAGCATGGTTTAGATCTTTAGGTTCTTGTGTGGTTGTTGGTAGCCTATTAGGCAAGATTCCATAGCAAGCCGGGTCTGTTTTTGTGACTCGGTGAGGCCTCTCGGGGGATGCTTGTGTTTTGGCTTCGGGTGGAGATAACCCGAGTTCTGTTCACCGAAATTTGATTTCAACTTCACTGTTGTGTTCGTAGCGTGGATGTTTAGCTACAGTGCGAATTTCGTCGAATTCCGAGGTCGTTCGGTTTTCGTGTTGTTTTGTATTTTATGTGAAACGATACTATTTATTGCGTATTATATTAATTATTATGTTAGAAAGGTGGCGGGTGCATGGCGGTTACGATATATATATATATATATATATATATATATATATATATTTATACTATAAGGGAAGACCTAATCTCTCATGGTGTAACATTTGGTGGACCAAAATGCCCTCATAAAATAGATTTTGGTGGGTTAATTGGATGGTATTTTGGTCATTTGGCCGGATCAACCTTAATTAAATATGCACCCGCACTGTTCAACCCACTCATTCTCCCGATACCCCTCTTCTTCTACGTAGTTAGGGCAAATGAATCTTTATTCGCCTCTACCTGCTCGGCCTCCGACGATTTCAGCGTTGATTCTCCGTTCCTCTCCATGGACATCTCCTACAGAGTCATCTCCTCCCCTTCCTGCCCGCGTCATCTCCTCCTCTTCCTGCCCGACGCAAGATTGTCTCCGTCTCAAGACAGTCGCCATCTCATGACAATCGTCGTCGCAAGCGGCCAAAGAGTCGGCCTTGACAGTAGCTTCCTCATATTCCTCAATTTTTCTACGATCTGCCGCTCCCTGCACTCCTGGCTGCAGAACGTGACTTCGCCCCTGCACAATATTTTGATCAAGAAGTTTGCTCCAGGTGAGATTTCCTTATAAGAAAATGACTTGCTTCCGATTTCAACATGTTTATACGCATTTGATTCTAATCAAAAATCAATAATACAGATTTCCTCGCCCACTATACTGTTCTCTCGACTCAAATTTGCGATACTGCTCTTCCTCTGCGCAACTAGGGCAGATCCTACAGCGCCCGTCCAACGCCGCAAGACCACCACCGTCACTCCAATTCCGCAAGCTTCTTCCACCTCTTCCTGACCGTCCCAAGCCCGTCGCAAGACCGTCGCCGTCGCACGCCTCAGCGCTTCCTCCTCTACGGCGAGTCTTCCTTGCTTGCTGAAGCTTCCATCAATTCCCCTTGAGAGAATCCGGCAAGCTCCCACACTGTTGTTGTTGTTGTTGTTGTAAGTTCTTGGCAAGCTTCCATCATACTCCTCTCTTCCTCGACTTGCCGAAGCTTCCATCTTTTTTCAGGTTTAGGTTGAGGATTTCTGCGATTACTGCAATTCCGACAAGCTTTACAGTCCCGAGCTTCCTTCATTTCTGCAATTTTGAATTCTTGGCTTTGTTCTGTGCAAGCTCCTCCTCCGCCAAAAGCAACTCCTCAACTGTTTCCTCCAGAAATCTCCTCATCCACCGTTGCTGCGAGCCTCCTTCAAGTAAATATTTTTTCCCGTAAATATTTTCTCCTCCTGCAGCTTCTCTACTCAGTTTACTAAATTGTTTTCCTTAACAAACCAGAGTTATGTCCAGCTTCTCTTGATTCTGTTCTTTCTATGCTGGACATAACAGTAGAATTTTTATTTAATTGTCTCTAGCTTATGTTCTTCCTACAACTTCTACTCTTGAATTTTGTGCTCCCGCTATTTTTTATCAGTTAGCTTCTGTTCTTTTACAGTTTGAGTTTAGTAATTATATATTCTTTGATATCGGATCCTATCTTAACTTCATAAATTAATTTAGAGGTAGATTCAATTGGTGGAAGCAATGTGTAGAAGTAGTGACTGTCTTTGTTTATTTGATCGGATGACGACAGGGTTTGCGTCAACATTGAGGGAGGGATGATGGGGCCCTTCTTGATTCTAAACTCATAGGGCTTCTATAATCGGCGTTTAGAATGCTTTAATTCTAAAAATTTTGAAGGTTGGTTGCTTACTTGATAAGGACTGCTAACAGGACATATAAGTTGATAAAATTCTTTTAAAGTTGGAATTTTTGGAATAGCAAGTTGCTTATAATCTGTGCTTATAATCTATGTTTTTTGGGATAGCAAGTTTTTTGAATAGTAGTGCTCTGACATGCTCCTCATGATTCTAAAGCTGTTATTTCATGTTTTCAATTGCTTTTTTGTTAAATTTATTATCTTTTTCATTGTTGACTAGGCTTCAAAGCTTATTGCTAATCTGATAATAATGGGATCTGGAATTGAAAACGAGTTGCTTATTACTATTTTCCCCAATGTTATTCAACTCTCTTCTGCTGTAAATAGAATTAGATATCAGATAGTGTTGTGCCCTGAGTTCTAGCAGCTCTGCTGATGTTTTAAATCCTTGAGAGGAAGTAATGTAGGTTTGATATTTCTTATATAATTTGATGATAATCTTAGCATAATTTGAAAAAAATTTACGGTTGGCTATTATGTGATTTTTATTTTTGGATCTTTATTTGTCTTAAACCCTAAATCCCAATTTATGATGAATGAGGAGATTTTTGTCACGGGTCAACCCACCCTCTTGATTTTGATTTTTGATGCACATTGATAATATAATAGCAAACCACAAGTAATGCTTGGTGGAAAATACAACCCGAGAGGAAGTAATTCAGGTTTTAACTTTTGTGTTATTGAAAGTTTGATGTTTCTTACATAATTAGAAGCATATCTAATATGAAAGTTTGATATTTATTGAAAGTTTTAATATTTTTGTGATTTCATAATTTTATACGATGCATTTCTGTGATTTCAAAACGCACAGATCTAATATTCATTTCTGAATTAATTTCAAAGTAATTTCTTCAACCTCATCGATGCAAATTAATTCAACGTCCTTTCTGAAGTAATTTATTGAACCTCATGGGTTTATTGTATACACTTCAAAAATAATAGTAGCTACATCAAAACAATGCATTTCTATAATAGTAGCTAATATGAAAGTTTGATATAAGCGGCATATCTAATAACTTTTTTTACTTCAAATATCACATCCAGCAGCTTCCTCCAGGGAGAAATAAATATCAGTTTATTTGCTAGCAAAAGAATATTTGCTAATCTTTGCCTCCAGCCCTGCATCAGATTAAGAAAAACAATTGCTCAGATTATTGATAAGATAAAACATAGAGATGTCAATGGTGTTCCTTTAAAGTTTTCATTTTACATGTCCAAATTTTCATTTGTGATTGTATCATCAACTGCATTTTTACTTCTATCAGGGCGAAGCTGGTCAACTCGGCATTTTACTCGCAGCCCTCTCTCAACATCCCCTCTTCCACTTAGGGCATTGTTGAAGGTGATTTGCATGCTCTCAGATTATTTCAAAATTTCTTATTACTATTTTGAACTTCAAATAACATGATGTTATTATTTTTCATAATTCTCTTTGGTGCTTTCCTACAAGATGACGTTGTTATTGTAAAGTACAGACTAAAATTAATGCATTATATTGTAGAATACTATAAAGTAGTGTATAAATCCTGGAATACAAAATTAATTGCTGATAGCCAAATATATTGATCTCTAACTAATAGCAATGTGCTCCTTAAGATCTGCTTCAACATGCCAAAAATTAACCGCAGATATTGCTCAAGCGTTATAATTGACCCACGCTCAAGCTATATAAAAGCAGAAATCTGCTTCATTCATACAATGTTTTTGTAGTATTTGTTTACTGATCAGTATGCTCATCCCCCGCTGAATGTCGCCCCCACGACGAATGTCACCCCCACGACGAATGTCGCCGCCACGATGAATGTCGCCCCCACGACGAATGTCACCCCCACGACGAATGTCGCCATCACGACAAATGGTATCCCCACGACAAATGTCGCCCCCACGACAAATGTCACCCCCACGATACATGTTGCCCCCACGAAGAATGTCGCCCCACGAGGAATGTCGCCCCCATGACGAATGTTGCCCCCTTGACACATGTCGTCACCACGACAAATGTCGCCCCCACGACAAATGTCGCACTCACGACAAATGTTGCCCTCACGGGGTCCCCCGTGCACGACTGCTTGTATATATATATATATATATATATATATATATATATATATATATATATATATATATATATATATATATATATATATATATATATATATATATATATATATATATATATATTATTACTTAATTGATAGTTAAGTTAGAGTTAAGAGGGTGCTATATACAAAGGATTAGAATATGAAATTAGATAACCGCGGCTCATCATCTTCCCGAAAACCCGACCTGCGCCTGTTCGCGAAAAGAAACGGAGAAACCGCCGGAACCGCAACCTTCGGACGCCGATTCTGGGAGTGTTAGTGGACGTTATTCGATTGTGAAAATGGATTTGGATTGCTCTCGCCTAGACCTTCATTCCTACTGTAAGAGATTCAATTTTCGTGGTGTTTCTAGGGGTCTCAGAATTTTTGGTTTGATCCTTTTCCGCCATTAAAACTCTAGAATTTTGGTTTAGGTGCTATTGCGGCTAGAGCCGAAAGAGAGAGAGGAAGGGTTGTGCAAGTTAAATTGCTGGAAATTGAGGCAAGTGGTATTCTTGCCCTTGCCATGTAGTTTTCCTGTCTTCTTAATTGCCCTGTTAGCCCTAGGATAGAAACCGAGTTTTTATTTCTCTGCTTTAATCTGTATTTAGCCATCATGTTATGAATTTCCTATTCAAGTCTTACTCATAGCAGCCCGGTCTCTTAATTATTTATTTCATCCAACTGTTAGTAGATGAGTCCTTACTTTAGGGCTGGGTGTATGTAGAGAATGAAGTGCGGGTTAGGATTCTCGCTAGATTTCCTGTATAGAATTTTTCGTTAATAGCCATGCTAGTCCCCCGCCATTTTTTCTCTCTTATTGTTGTAGCTTATTTGTTCTCGGGCTGAGGAAGGAAATAAGAGTTAGGTTAGCATTTTCCTGTGCCATAGCTATAGCCGGGTAGGAGTTAGAAGCTTTAACTCAAAAAATTTACTAAGTCCTCATTATAACCCTAGAAATGTGATTAGCTGTTAGAATAATATTACTACAGTAATAAACTTGCTGGAATCATGTCGGAGAAGAATTAAGGCTCAGCGTTGAGTGTGGTGCACACACTCAACACCTGGACTGTTCGGGTGTGGCATTGAGTATGGTGCACACACTCAAAGACATAACCTTTTTGTTATTTCGTTTGCGGCTAAGTATTTTTGGCATTGAGTGAGTCGACCTCACTCAATGCCAAGGCTGTTTAGGCATTGAGTGAGGTGGACTCACTCAATGCTGCAGCTAATCCTTTCGGTCAGCTGGCAATTTTAGCGTTGAGTGGAGCAAGTCCACTTAACGCCAGCCTTCGGTGAGTAGCGGCTATGTGTCTGGCGTTGAGAGAGTGATGCTCACTCAACGCCATATTCGGTCTGGCATTGACAGAGTCAAGCTCACTCAACGCCAGAGTCCTTCTGGTATTGAGAGAGTACTGCTCACTCAACGCCAAATTCTGTCTCGCGTTGAGAGAGTGATGCTCACTCAATGCCAGATTCTGTCTGGCGTTGAGAGAGTGATGCCCAATCAATGCCAGAGTCTGTCTGGCATTGAGTGAGTGATGTTCACTCAACGCCAGATCCTGTCTGGCGTTGAGTGAGGGCTGCTCACTCAATGCCGTGTTGAGCCATCTCAATGCTTTCCCCTTACCTTTATTTTCTCTCCCGAGTGAATTCCTTAATTTTTTTTGAGGTTCCTTGTCGGCTATATTTTTCTGAAGGCCGAATCGTGGGTTGTGGTTAGTAGTGGTGGTTTGAAGCTCTTAATAGGGGTCGTGTTGTGTGATTTAGCCGTGGCCACATTTTTTATCTTATTCCAGGTACAGGCTGGGTAAGGGGGTGGGAAATACCTAGTGCTTTCACATGTAGACCCTTGAGCATTGTTCTTGGAAATGGTGGTTGGGGGCCTGAGTTTGCCTCCAAACTGGATCCGCGTTGTTTTTGCTACTGCCATCTCTCACAATTTAGGATGTTAGATGTTTCTTCCTTGGTAGATTGCAATGTTTTTGGGGCACATAGTAGCCTTGTAGCCTCTGCAGGATTTTAGCAGGGTTGTTGATGTTTCCTCGCACTTGGTGCAATTTTTTCTTTCGTCTTACCTTGGACGATGTTGTTTGTTACTGTCATGTTTACTCTTTTTGCTTATCTTCTAAATTAACACTTTAATACAGCTTTTGTTTGCTGAGGTATTCTTTCTTTTGAATGCCTCAGGTTCTGGATAGTGGCCGGTCAAGTGGCTGAGTTGTTGTGGTGTTGTTGGTGATCTCTTGGACTTTAGAGATCCTTTTTACCTTGACTAGTGAGGTAGTTTTGTTGTTTACCTTCTTACATACATACATATTTGCTAGAGGGTTCATGTCAGGTTGTTGGCGCCCACTGGTAGTTTTTACCTTTTATACTAGATATGTTATCTTTTGGTGCTACCTTTTCTGGAGATAGTCTACTTGCTCTTGGGATGATTTATGCTAGGTTGCTAGTTACTTTAAAACTGATGAAAACACTATTATAAGTATATCTCATGATTTGCATGTTTATAAAACTCATATACTACTTTCCAAACAACGTAAAAAGATCATTTTCATATATATAGTATAAATTAAATGTGGGGTATGCATAGTATAAGTTGTCCTCTAGGGGACACTTATGCACTCTCAAATGATGTCAAAAATAAATAAAGTATTTTCCGCTGCGTATAAGTATAGTTTTTAAACTATGTACTAGATGATCCACTGAGCCGAGGGATACGGCCTTTAAAATATAACTGATTTTCTAATCATTAAACTTATGAATTTTCTTGTTCTAGTTAGTTGGTGTTCGCCTGAGCGTCGACAGTTATCCCCTGCTCGACGTGGCATCACGACGCGTGTTTTCTCATACTCTGATACTTCTTAAATTCTGAGAAAATGTGGGTTGTGACACCGACTCTCCCACCTGATCCATTGACTCATTTAGTGGGCCCTTTAGGACAGGAGTTTGGTATGTTTCATCTGTGTCGTTTTTTGTTGCCAACCGTGTTGGCCCCTCCTTTGGACATGACTTGTCATACAAGTTCTAGTGAGTTGTTATATTTTTTAGCCTATATTTTCACCCTGCCTCTTGGATTTAATTTCACATCACATTTGACTATTCATTTCTCTTCGTGTCCAGCTACGGGTCTATCCTCGTCTGTGTTTAATTCCTTGGCTATTGTGCCTCTGCATGTGGTGCCTCCTTTACATACTTATATGCCACACCCAATCGCACGTATTTACCCACCGCCATTTGATGACCCTTTTTCCCACACGTTAGTGACCAAGGTTAGGCCCCATGAGTTGTATCGCTCGCACCTCTTGTCACATCCGAGAGCGTCCAACTCTTTTAGTATTTATGATGAGCGGTTTACCTTGGCATATCTTCATGCCAAGCGTGAAAATATTAATTATAAAATTAGGACTGCGAATTTGAAGCCTATGAAAATCATCTTTGATTTTAAGTCTCCCGTACCCCCAAACTTAACCCCCTTATCCTTTGTATTTGGGGTAAGTCATGTAGCCCATGGTTTAACACCACATGATAGTAAGATACTTATGCGCACTTTTACAAAGTTATTCAATCAAGTTGCGTCTTATTATTATTTATATGCTTGTTGCCCGCCGAATGAGATCGTGCACAGATTTAAAGCACAAGTGCCTTTTGACTTGATTTTGTTACCACTGTCTTATAAGACAAGTTAACTCGCACTAGTTTATGCCTCTCATTCTCAAAAATTATATAAGCACATTAGTGAAGCGCTAACCATACCAATTACATTTTATCAACTTCATGCTAGCTTATATAAATGGGCGTCTCACTATATTGTTGGCGATTTACTTTTGGTGCATCTCGTCCCTGAACTGTTGCCTTCGGGAACTATAGAAAGTTGGCGAGTTTGCGAGCTGGACCTTTTTCGGATATTAAAGAAATTAGGTGAATATGCATATCATTTGAAGTTTTCCACTGATTGGGGTATTACCACTATTTTTAATGTTTCTAATTTAACGTTATATATTTCTCCACCACTTCAATTATCTGCCTGTCCGTTTGGGTCCACTTTGTTTTCTTATTTTTTGGGTAGTGAGTTTGTGCCTGGATCACTCTCTTCATCGGTTTTCACTGGAGTTACGTTGGTTGTTGATGTAGAAATTTGTTATCCTTTATTACCTAATGCTTTTTCGAGGTTCTCTAGGACCACCTTTTTGCATGACAGGATACTCCAGGTTGAAGTGCTCTCTTCTCCAAGTGGTGCTGCTTGCTGCTACATGGTTCTTTTGGATGATGCTCTCCTGCACTGGTACTTTCAGACCAACACATCATTGATGAGTAGTTTTGAGTGGGGGAGGATTGATGAAGACATTGCTGACACGACTGCCATTGATCCCCATCTGAGAGAGTTCATCGATTAGGATGATCACTGCCGCAAGCTTGAGGATGGGATCGACATCTGCCGCCATTATATAAAAATATATAATTATAAATTAAATAATTATAATTAAATATTTTTAATAATTTTATTATTTTAGCAATTTTATTTTAAGTATTTATTTCATGTTTTAATTTTCATTTCATATGTAATTATCGGTGCTTATAACCATCATGTTTAATTTTAATTATTTCATTTCATGTGCTATAATGGTTGCATATAACCATCATATTTTGAATTTTGAATTTTGAATGAAGGGTTGATTGAGTGGTGTAAGCCTATATATAGGCCATGATATTTGTCATATTGTTTTAGTGAATGAATAAGAAAAGTTAAACCCTAATATTTGAGTAAGATCCTCCTTCATATTCTCCTTGGCCGCCCCTCTCCCTGCTTGGCATATTTTGGCCACCACTCTCCTTCTCCCCTCTTTGGTCGTCGGCCAACTCCCCCTCCCCTCTCTATATAAGCCATCTCTCTCTCAACCCCTTCCTCTCTTTTTCTCTTTAACGTACAAACCCGAGCCTCCTCCATCCCCCTCCATAGTAACCGGCCACCACCTCCTCCTAGAAAACCCTACCACAATCTTCCCCCCCCCCCTAAATTTGAGCCACCATCTCCCTCCACAAAATGACCGACCACCCTCTCCATAATGTCAACCCGAACAGCCCACCTATTGTTTTCTTCTCCAACAACACCGCCTACCACCTTTTCTCTCTCTTTCCAAATATTTATATTATCATTCAAGAAGGTCTCATCTTGTGGATCAAACTCCAGCGTGATGCGAAGAAGGCGAACAAGTTTTTATCCAACCGACGTGACTCTGGCAGATCCGTTGAAGGGCGATCCAAGTAAAGAAATCGGAATCATCCATTCTGGTTGGGTAACGAAATTTTTTTACTCTCGTGTGTTTCTTTTCCTAGATATTCATGTGGTGGAAATTCTTGGCATTGCATCTTGAAGCGTTGAATAATCATGGTTTTCTTTTGATTGATTTGTGATTATGTTGACTGATTTAATTTCGAAAAGGTTTGGCGAACCTTCGTTTTCTTTTGTTGGGAGAGATCTACCTATTCTGAATTGTTATTTTTGGTAGATATCTTTTGGTACAACACCGATCGTTCGGATCGGGTTGGTCCTTTTAGCCGGAACGAATATTGGCCTATCATCTTTATTCGATCGTAATTGGTTTGGTTACCCGTACGCTAGCATATAATTGATAGAATTAATTAACGTGGTACTGCATAGAACGATTGTGCGAGTTTAGGATTTGGATCATTAGAGAGGCAAACGTGTTCGTCTGTAGATATATTCGGTTTCAACGTGCAAGCCTGCATCAAAATCCTTCCTGTCTACCATTGCAAGATGTGTCTCTGAGGAGGAATCTCCTACTATTCTACATGAAGTTTTTTCTGTTGAGTGTGGAGGTCACTCAGGAGCCAGAACTCTAGAAAGAAGGATCCCGCTGCAAGTTTATCTTTGGCCTACAATGAAGAAAGATTCTGAGGCTTATGCTTAGATATGTACTCAGTGCCAGAAGTTTGCTCCACTTCAACATCAATCAGCTCAGTCGTTCAGATCAATCACAACTCCTTGGCCCTTTGCAATTTGGGGAATGAATCTCATTGGTCCTTTTCCCATGGAAAGCGGGCAACGACGCTTTATCATAGTAATGATTGATTATTTTAGCAAGTGGATCGAGGCTAAAGCAATGGCAAAAACAACAACTCAGGTCTTAAAAAACTTCATTTGAGGCGAGATAGTCTGTCTTCATGGCATTCCAATGACAATAATCACTGACAACGGGCCACAGTTCAAAAATAGTGAGATGGTTGATTTTTGCAAGCAGATCAGAACAGATCTGCGCTTTGCATCAGTCCATCATCCCAGAAGAAATGGCCAGGTTGAAGCAGCTAACAAACAGATTCTCAGCTTGCTCAAAGAGAAAGTGCAAAATCTCAAAGGTAGTTGGGTTGATCAACTTCCTTCGGTCCTCTTGATCTTGAGGACAACACCTTCATCTGCAACTGGAGAAACTCTCTTTAAGCTTTCTCATGGTTCGGAAGCTCTTATTCCAGTTGAGTTTGAAGTCCCATCACCAAGAGTTATGTTTGCTAGACAAGGCCGGGAAGATTGGCTTGAGCTGAACAATGAAGAGTTAAAGTTCAGCTTGGATCACATTGAGGAAATCAGAGATAAAGCAGCAATAAGGCAAGAAGAGTTCAAGAGGAGGATGGCCCGGTAATTTGATAAGAACGTAAGGATCAAACACTATCAAGTGGGAGATCTAGTTCTTAAAAAAGTTGATGTTGCTGCAACAGCCTGCTCAGTACGGAAGCTTAATCCAAATTGGGCTGGCTCATTCATTACCAAAGAGGTGCTCAAGAACGGGGCTTACTGCCTGCAAACATATAAAGGAGAAGCTATATCACACACATGGAGCGGAGATGATCTAAAGCGGTTCTATTCCTGAACCTCCTCCTTTCATTTCCTTCCTATGTATACTTTTCAAGAATTATTATTGATAAAAGATCCTTGCTAACACTTCTTCAAGTGCTTTTTTATCTCTTGTACAGTAACAGTTAGTACATTGAGCAAGAATGATTTCAAACGGTTCTATTCTTGAGCCTTCTCATTTCTCTCTTATGTAAAGTTTTCAAATGCTATTATTGATCAAAGACTTCATACTGATACTTTTTCAACTCTCTTTTGTCTCCTGAACAACTCCAACGGTGGACTGATAATAGGAGATATCGCCGAGTTCAGCTGGGACCTCGCCTTGAAACGTTGTCATTAGCATAACAACACAAATACCACGCGTTGTGGGGAGATTTTGCACCATATAGTGGGAGCTTGCAGGTTCAAGCGCGGCAGGCTACTGAATTTCTGATCCCGACCGGTATCTAGCCCCACCTCTGCATTATGGAGGGTTAGGGTGGGTGCTAGCTCTACCTTGCCTTAGAGGGATATCGTTACAACTATGATGATCGTGTGAGGAAAGTAATGCCGCTTCGGTCACACCTGTCCACAGATCATCTCAGCTTGTGACCCTCAAATACTCTTTGGTACCCTCAAGCAGTGCCTGCAGAAGGCCCATAGTGAAAGTGAGGGTTAGACCTGATATACTCTAGAGGGGGGGTGAATAGAGTATTTGAAGACTATTTACAATTTACAAAAATATTAGAGTAAAGAAACTAATATTCACTGTAAGAAAAAAATTAAAATCTAATATAAACTATCCTAACACTGCCACAGTAAAATAAAACTAATATACTATAGGAACAGCAAAACTAAAACTAACAAAGGCACAACAAGAGCAGAAGAAAAGGGCAACCAGACGACACAAGAACTTTATAGTGGCTCCCCAACCTGGGTACATCCACTCTTAAAACCACCCTAGTAGGAATCCACTAACAAGTTTTGATCAGGTGACTGCCACCAATGATCTTTTGATCAGGTGCTCAAAAACAACCCAAGTCTTTTGATCAGGAGACTTGCGACCAAGGAATAACTTTTGAATGGAGTTAAAGAACCCTTTGTATAGTGAGGGGGTGAGAGAGTTATGGTGTCTTCTCTTTCTCAAATCAACTGAGAAGACTAGTGGATCTTTGATATTGACAAAACTTCCCCTGAGATATTGAACTCAAGAATACTTGATCTTTGCTTCAGGGTGTAGGTATTCTATCTTTAGCATTGACTAGAAGAGATCCAGGAACTTCTTGACTATTAGAGATTTTGTTATCCTTGAAGAATCCTGGAGTGAAGGTTGAATAAGTCTCTTGATTTGGTATGAATGTTCTTCTTCTTCTTCACCACTGTCAAGAAGAAAACTGGTTTGTTTTCTGTACAGAGAAGGATTAGAATCAGATTGCTATTGATCTTCTCTATAAGCCTGTATTCTCTTTTTGGTCTGAACTTGCTGCTCTATGTTCTTGTCGAAAAGAGAGAAATTCTCTTTTATATGTTCAGTCAACAATCTCCTCTGATTTTTTGAATTCCTTTCTGCATTGAGTGCTGACGTCCTGGAGAATGTAATATGGCTGGATAGAATATCTGCATTAATTGGATTTCCCCAACTATCCTATTGAAAAACGACAAGTAATAATCCTGATGAATACCATAATCAATGTTGATTCCAACTGTAACATTCAGAGAATATTAAGCATTAATTACTTAGGAATTACTATAATAGAATAAGGACAAAAGAAAGAAAAATCCAAGTCTGGATCTGCACAGAATTTGTCGAGCAAAGAACAGATTCCGTCGACCTGAGTCCAGAGTTTGTCAAACTGAGAAATCATGTTCGTCGATAAGATAATTGTTGTTCGTCGACCTTAGATCCAAGATCATCGAGCTAAGAACTGCTAACTGCTTTCTGATAAAATTTGCTAATTCTGTGTTCTATGTTCGTCGAGCTAATAACAAAACTTCGTCAACTAGAGTTCAGAGAAAGGATTCAGGACTTAGAATGTTGAAGTTGAACAGCCAGAAATCGTCGAACTAAGCTCGAATGTCGTTGAGCTCAACTTAGAGAATTATCTCTAAGTTCATCGAGCTGAGCACAACTTTTGTCGAGCTGACTTCGACGAACGTCGAACTCACTTTACTGAACTGATTTTTCTCTAAGTCTTGAGTGTAACATCCCACTTGCAATTAGACCAATCTACTTAGGTTGTGTTAGGACATATGGTGCGGACATGGGTTTAGACTAGGTTAAACCATGGCATTTGGGTCTAACTACATGGGACCCACAACAGGGCCCCAGGTGATTTAGGTCAAACCAGCCCAAATTGGGGTCCTAGCCACATATTGACTCCAACACTGCATCCCTAGCCTGAACCCCAACCTAAAGGAACACTAGGACATATCACAAGGTCAACAATTGACTAGAGTTGACCCAAGTCAACCCTAATCTTAATTTGGTCAAACTAACACCTAAAGGCCCAAATAGTCCAAGTTGGACACCACCATGGCCCAACCTAAGTTGGGTGGTGTCATAGGGTCCATGACCATCAGGTGGGGTCAGCCCACTCACCAAGTTGACCAAGTCAACTCTAAAAAGTCAACTTGGTCAAACATGTGGCCTAAAGAGGAAAATAAGGGCTAAGCCCATTTCCCTTGGGTTAAGCCCACCAACCTTGCCCCATGACCAGCTCAAGTGGTCAAAGTCAGCCCCTAACCACCAAAATCAGGAGAAAGATTACATGCAAAGGGGTAGAAAAGGAATTTGGGGAAAAGAGGAGAGAGAGAAGAGGAATGAAGAGGAAGGATGGCCACATGACCACTTATTCAGCTGCCTAAGCTTGCTGGCCGGCCTCCTTAGGAAATTCTAGAGGATTTTGGAGCATGGTGGCCACCTGGCACCATGTGTGGAGCAACCAAAGCTCAACCCGAGCTCCCCCTTGGACATATCTCCCCATACACCAACTCTCTGCCCAATCTAACCACACCAATAACTTCAGGGAGGGGAAACGACTAGAGAACGAGTCCTGGATCAATGGAATCGCTGGAGAATAGAGGAAATGGGGAGGAGTTGCCAGAGCAAGCTCGACCATGGCTCACCGCCGCCAAACTCGCCGCCAAGCCGCCCTAAGAGTTTGTTTCACCTCACATCTACCCGTACTAGGATTTTAGATCGTTTAGGGGAGATATCGGGCTCAATTGAGCCCGATGCCATGTGAGAATGGAGTCAATTTCTCGAGTTTTTCTTCTTGCTCGGGATCGCAGGAGGAGCCGCCTCCGACCTCCTCACCGCCGGGAAACGCTAGCCCCCACTTCAACAAAGGTGGTCGCAATAATCGCCGGCGGTGGCGCCGGCCCAGGTGGCCGTAAATGCGAAATCAGAATGACCCAGCCATGCTAAATCTCAGCTGTTGCTGATCGGGGATGATGAACGGATGTCGTCCACTTTATTCAAATCAAACTATAGGTTGTATAAAATTTATTCAATTTCTGCCACATATTTACAGTAATCTTGCATTGTTAATTTAGCCTACTTAGATACATTTTCAGAGATGGTAGTTAAAATCAAAATTGTAGGCCTTACTCTTAACTTTCATTTGACATGCTAAAGTTTAAATTTGGATAAATAGAACTCCCTGTAGGGATGTTCTATTAGGAATGATCCTAGGCAAGGGTAGAAATTCAAATGCATGCCCATGCCAAACCAGAAGTCCACATGACCCAAAATTTTGGACATGTGCTTGACTTGGGTAAACATAAACTTTTTCCAAAAATTGAATTTTTTGGGAAAGAGTTTTCTATAGTATTTGTGAAAAAACACAAAAGTAAATTAATGAAATATTTGGAGTAATATGACTCCAAATGGCCCCAAATTTTGGTGTCATGTCCTTGGGTTCATTATAGGCCCATGATAAAAATTTCAGTCACTGTTGACTTCTCCATGATGGGTATTCCCTCTTGCATGTGAAGGGTTAACATAGGCTTGCGGTGCATATAGCCATATTTACCAAAATGTGAATTTACCCATTATTAAACATGGTATGACTACAAAACTCTGGACATGGGTTCATAGGGATGGATTTTACCCCTCATAGAAATATTTGGATTTTTGGAAACAAAAATCAAATTATTTGGAATTTGTGAAAATTAGGCCATTTATTTGCAAAACTTTTAAAATTGGGATATTTATGATTTTAAAACCCTAGATTTTGTCACAAGCTCAAGGGAGTCATATTTAATCCCTGGAAAATTTATGGCCCTGATTAGTTGACTTTATGATGATTTTATGTAGTTTTGACCATTTTGCCCTTTTGGGAAAATTATTTATCTATGGTGGAAATTACAATACAAATATTCTGGAAAAATTCATAGTGATTAATTTATGAGATATTGACATGGTATAATTATCTTAGAATTTTTGGATACTTTATTAAATTTAAAACTCAAGGAATGGCATTTTAGTGATTATTTTCATATGGGATAATAAAGGATCTAATTAATGTTTTAAGTTATGAATTTTGTCACTTAGTATTATTTTAGTAATTTACATTTGCAGTAATGTTTATAGAAGTTTCAGGAACATATTTCTTGTACTAGATTAGGAAAGTGGCCGATTAATGGATTTAACAATAAATAGAATTAAATAGAAATATATATGGGAAAATCACAATTCTTGATATCCAGCCATAATTGACCTAGATGATCCTCAAGAAAAATTATTAGACCAATAGAACCATTTGTCATTGTATCTCATGCATAAAGTGACATAGACCCCTTAATTAAAGAATTTAATTTACGGTTTTAATGGCATGGGAAAATAGTAAAATTTCATATGGTCAATAGTACCTATCATACTACCCTATGATAAATATTTAGGGTCATGGTGACCAAAGGATTGGAAGTCCGAGTATACGGGTGGTATTGGGTCATGGGTAGTGACTAGCACAGTTAGCCTAAACTACTAGGAACACAGGGGGATAGATTAACTATTGAGGTGAGAATTGCATTAGAGGAATAAGACCTGATTGGTCTCCTATAGGTCACTATTGGATCACGAGGGGTGTAATGTAAACCATAAGGACAGTGGTGAAAACGGAGATCGACGGAAGACCGCCGATTTCCCGGTAATTTCTTAAGTCATTAGGTTTGTTCCAGAGCAACAACGAGAGCTGGGGGTGAATTATGGGTAGTCATCAACTAAAGTAAATATCCTTGAGAAAGAGAGCTTTGGGCATAATACCATCGTAGTTCCTAGTGACCCCGAGAACCCTTCACCGGGTATACCCTGGGCAGTCCTAGGATTAACCTTAAATCACTAAGTATAATAACCCGTAGATAAGAGTAGTCTAATAAGTTAAGCAGCGTATCATCATTCTCACCCGTATAGGGTTGGATGGCTTGTGGTAACATTCTCACCCATGTAAGGTTGGAGGGATTGTGTTAACATTCTCACCCGTGTAGGGTTGGAGGGATTATGGTAACATTCTCACCCATATAGGGTTGGAGGGATTCAGGACGGGTTGGTCCTGCGAGCTGGAGGCTTGGGTTGGAAAATCTTGCATGTGCATAAACTTGTGGCGGGTCATACAATACTGGGCAAATCGTCATAGCGATGGCAGTACAGTGGCTCTAGCGAGGTATGATGGTTTGATGGGCCAGTGGGTTGTTTTACACTGCGGTCTAGAGGACGATCCCCGAAAATGCACACTTGACCAAAAAGACTAGTGGTTAGCCAATAATTAGTATGTAGAGACTCTAGAGTGCACCTAGGATGTGTACAGAGGCGTATGGGAGGTCTAGGCTTGGTAGTGTGATACCTGCCTAGGAGTGGAGATGCCCGCTCCACTGCTGTCGTAGCCACAATGGTGGTACCAGAGAGTGATGTTACCTCCGAAAAGTGAGAAATAAAGGTCTGTGATCACAGAGTCATTGTGTGTGAGTTGCACTTGCATGACTCATAAATTACTGCATGCATTCATTCATATTAGGACATACGCTTCATGGATCCTTATCATATAAATTAGTATGGGCTCTTTTATATGAAAAGTTAATTTTGAAAACTCTAACTTATATGTTTGTATGGGCAATCATGTAAGTTAGGGTACTTCTGTGATGTATATTAGTAGTAGATGTTTATATTTTATTTACTGCACTTACTTAGTTCCAGTTTACTTACTTTCGTACTGTACTTGCTTATATATTTGGACTATATACATAGAATAGCTAGTATAGATTTACTGTTTACATTCATACTTGGTAGCATAGATTCCTTATCACCTGCTTCCCTTTTGTTACCCCTTATTGTCCTCCGCTTCATCCTCCCGCACGGTGCCTAGGTGTTGCGGGGCGAGGTGCTGAGGAAACGACTTAGTCTTTTGACTAATTGTCGGTGACCAAACTATTTTTAGGAGCTCGAGGAGATGGAGCACCAGCACGACCGACAGGACGAGGTGACAGGACGTGAGGATTTGATACCACCACCACAACCTACTATGTCTACTGCAGCCCGACGTCAGGTGGGACGAGTTCTCTGAGGATAGTTTTGCTTCCGCATTTTATTGTGCGAGGAGAGTTGATATTCATGTACAAGGCATACACTCTTTTACTCTTCTTATTATTGCTACTCATTGTGGACTGGATGTACTTTCATTTTATTATTTGATATGTATTGTGACTAGGGACTGGTTATAGTTCATTTCTACATTACTGTTATACTACTTACTCTCTTTTGGCCAATAGTTTATGTGGTCATTCTAGCAGGCAGAGTCGGCGTGTTGCGATGTTGACTAACCCGTGTGTTAGTGCCACCGTAAGACAGCAGTTCTGGGCATAAGACCGGGAGCCTCCTTGGTAAGGGGAGGGGTCTTACAAACTGTATCACCTTAACAAATGATCATAAGAGAAGAAGTCCACAGCACTGGGCAACCCCGCTCGAGCATTAGTTTGCGGACAAACTATGTAGCGGAAGCAATGGTGTGCCCATGTGTAAAAAGTCACATAAAACAGTCCACATAAGCAATGATTTAGGCCAATTCTAATATAAACCTTACCTTCGTGCAGCCTCCCAGGGTCGCCGTACCGCAGAGTGTTGCCCCTTCCCCTCCGGATCCCACCCCTTTTCTACAGACAGAGATGGGCCAGACCTTGACGACCATCCTTGAGGCCTTCAGGGCCCAGCAGGTTCTGGGACCGCTGCCGAATCCGGGATCAAATTGGCTGTGTGCGTTCAAGAGTTTATCCCCACCCATGTACCACGGGATGGAGAACGGCATAAAAACGGAGGAATGGCTCGAGGCTATACATGAAATGCTGGCAGGCATCAGCTGCCCTGTCAGCGAGGCAGTTCATTTGGCGACTACTGCACTGGATGCCCATGCGAAGAGGTGGTGGAAGTCCATGATGGACTCCACCTATGCAGATAGAGATCTGTCAGAAATATCTTGGGAGGAGTTCGGCGAAGTATACTTGGACAACTTTGTGTCCACCATGGATCGAGATGAGTTAGATGAGAGGTTCTTGAACCTCAAGCAGGGGACCAGATCGGTGATTGAGTACCAGAGGGAGTTTGCCCACCTTGCCAGATTCGAGGGGGTACAGGATACAGACGACAGGTGGTATGCCAAGAGATTCTACCAGTGCCTCAGAGACGATTTGAGGCATGCCCTACTAGTCATCTCTCACGACACGTCAACTCAGATCATCGATATGGCCAAAAAGCTGGAGGCGGACCAGCTGATGGTTCAGAATAGAGGAAAGAGACCACAGGATGGGTCATTCTTTGGGGAGAATACCGGAGAGGTGGGGGACGTCATCGTCCCAACTACAGACAGGAGCAGGGACCCCCTGCAATGCCAGCTCCTCCATAACCACAGATGCATGGCCAGATGAGGCAGGATGATCGTGTTCAGCGACCGATAGTTTGCTTTGCGTGCCATCAGCCGGGTCATATTAGATCAGAGTGCCCGCTTTAATTTCGTCCACTACCTCCTCCACCTCCTCCGCCTTCGGTGGCCCCTCCAGTACAACAGGGTCGAGGTCGAGGACGAGGTCGAGGCCGAGGCCGAGGCCCAGGACCATTTGGCTGAGGCAGGGGACAGGAGCAGATGTATGCATTGGACCTCTCTGAACCGAGGAACCCGGAGGAAGTCATCATAGGTATATAATTTATGTTATAAAATTAAGACATTTTCCCTATTATTACTATTTTACATAATCTTGACCATGAAGAATGACTACCCATTTGAAACCCAATCCACCTCAGGCATAGTCTTCATCAGCGGCAAGCCCGCTTATACTCTATTCGATACGGGTGTTTCACACTCATTCGTGTTAGAAGCCTTTGTTGAAGAATTGGATGGCGTCGAACATTTCACGGGCACGATGATAACAATGAGGCTACCTGATGGATCAATACTACTATCATCTGCCAAGTGCAATATGGAGGCAGAAATCGGCGAGAAGACTTTTGAAGCACCTGCGACGATTCTAAAGATGCCAGATTTCGACTTGATCTTGGGCACGACTTGGTTATATTGGAACCATGCCCAGATCGATTGCCCATCGAGGAGGATCACCCTGAGGCATGGAGACTCCCATGTCATCATCGAAGGTATCAGACCTATCTCCCATATATTATTATCATCTATACATGCTGTCAAGGCCCACCATTAGGGAGAGGAGGTGTACATTATATGCTTCGAGATGTTGGGGGCAGAAGATTCCCTTGCTGACATTCCGGTGGTTCGGGATTTCCCAGACATATTCCCAGAGAAATTGCCCGGATTACTGCCAGCTAGGGATGTGGACTTCCAGATACAGCTAGTGCCAAGAGCGAGGCCCGTATCTCGAGCACCATATAGGATGGCTCCAAAGGAGCTAGCAGATTTCAGGACCCAGCTATAGGAGTTAGTAGAGTCGGGGTTCGTTCGACCCAGCTCATCGTCGTGGGGAGCACAAGTATTCTTTGTCAAGAAGAAGGATGGCTCATTGCGTCTTTGCATCGACTACCGGGAGCTGAATCGGTTGACAGTCCGGAACACTTACCCATTGCCCAAATCGATGAGCTATTTAATCAGCTTTAGGGAGCCTTCTGGTTCTCCAAGCTGGACTTATGATCAGGGTATTATCAGCTTCAGATTTAGGAGAAAGACATTCTGAAGATAGATTCAGTTCCCGCTATAGACTATACGAGTTCACGGTGATGCCTTTCGGGCTCACGAATGCACCTTTCGCATTCATGAGTTTGATGAACCGTGTTTTAGCGCCTTACCTGGATAGATGTGTCATAGTATTTATTGATGATATCCTGATATATTCTCAGAATAAGGAGGAGCATATGCAGCATTTGGCATAGGTACTAGAGAGATTGAGGGAGCACCAGTTGTATGCGAAGTTTTCCAAGTGCTAGTTTTGGCTGCAAGAGGTGGCATTTCTGGGACATGTTGTCAGTGGAGTCGGGTTGGCCGTAGATCCGGCGAAAGTACAGGTTGTGCGTGATTGGCCGCGGCAAAAGTTAACATCGGACATATGCAGTTTCCTGGGGCTCGCAGGATATTATCGCAAGTTCATGGAGGGGTTCTCGAGGATAGCACTCCCCCTCATGTCCTTGAGGAAGAAGGAAGCAGCTTTTATATGGACAGAGAAGTGCGAGGCGGCGTTTCAGGAGTTAAAGGACAGGCTCACCTCTTCCACCATCTATGCACTTCCATCTGGGAAGGAAGGATTACATATATACACTGATGCCTCATACCAGGGGATGGGTGCCGTCTTGATGCAGCACGACCACGTTATTGCCTATGCCTCCAGGCAATTGAAGAAACATGAACAGAATTACCCGGTGCATGACTTGGAGCTCGGGGCGGTCATATTCGCACTAAAGATATGGAGACACTACTTGTATGGGGTTCATTATGATATCTACTTGGATCATAAGAATTTCAAATACGTCGACTCGCATAAAGATCTGAACCTTCGACAGAGGAGATGGCTGTAATTTTTCTGCGATTATGATTACAAATTGCACTATCACCCGGGGAAAGCGAACACTGTGGCAGATACGTTGAGAAGGAGAGCCGGCACTACTAGACCGGAGCCCCGGGTGATGTCTATGGAGCTGTTGCAGATGTTGGAAGATATGCACATTTCAGTCATTTCCGAGTCCCAGCCAGAGTTCTACCACGAGTATTTGAACTCCCAAATCGTGGAATATGATATGCTAGAGTGCATTAGGGTACATCAGGGGTTAGATGCAGCTTTGCAGCAGGTATTCAGGGCCCTGGAAGGGGGCAGGCCAGGTGATTATTCATTGCTTGATGGCCTCGTTCATTTCTGTGGTCGTGTTTATATACCCGCGGGAGGTGGTATACGGGATGATATACTTAGGGAGGCGCACAACACTTAGTACTCAGTGCACCCCGGTATCACAAAGATGACAGCGGATTTGGGGAGGTGCATGTACTGGCCAGGGATGAAGAGGGATATCATCTTTTATTTGACACACTGTAAGACATGCTAGAGAGTAAAAGCTGAATGCAAGAGCCCCGGGGGTTGCTACAGTCACTGTCGGTTCCTGAGTGGAAGTTTGAGGATATTGTTATGGATTTTGTGCACGGATTTCCTCGCTCCCACTCGAGACATGATTCTATTTGGGTCATCGTTGACAGACTGACCAAGGTGGCCCGGTTTATACCTATCAGGAAGGACACCAAGTTACTATTTTGGTGACGTTATTTGTGGAGTAGTTCGTCTGGTACTACGGGGTCCCAAGGACGATTGTCTCTGACCGTGACGGTCGATTAACTTCCAGGGAGTGGAGAGCGGTGCAGGCATACTTGGGTTCTCAGCTTGCTTTTAGCACCACTTTCCATCCACAGACTGACGGTCAGACAGAGCAGACCTTCAGGACCTTGGAGGATCTACTGCGATTATGTATACTGGATATGGGGAGGCCCTGGGAGAGAATGTTGCCTCTAGTCAAGTTCTCCTACAACAACAGTCACCAGGTGAGCATTGGGATGACACCTTATGAGGCTCTTTATGGGAGGAAATGCAGGACACCGCTATCTTTGGTTCAGGATGAGGACCCTAGGGCACTTGGATAAGACTACAATGAGGATACAGACGCACAGATACGATTGATCAGGGACCGGATGCTAGAGGCCCAGAGTAGGCAGGCGAAGTAGTACGATGCACGACATTGGAAGCTAGAGTTCCAGGTGGGGGACAGAGTATTCTTGAAGATACGTCCAGTGCATGGTATCTCTCGGGTGCGGAGGCACAAGAAGCTCAACCCTCGATATATGGGGCCGTATTTGATTTTGGAGCGGATCGGCCCCTTGGCCGACAGGCTAGAGCTGGCACAAGAGCTGGGTTCCTTGCACGACATTTTTCACGTCTCCTCGCTATGGAGAGCTCTCCTTTGGCCAGAGCAACATATCACCACTACAGTAGGCCCACTAGCGTCCGACAGATCAGTTCGTTTGGAGCCGCTCTGGATCGATGATACTGCTGTCCGAGTGCTGCGGAAGAAAAGGGTTCCCCTAGTGAAGGTGTTGTGGTCCAACCATGGACGGGAGGAGTACACCTGGGAGCCAAGGGATCTGATGCTAGAGCGGCACCCAGAGCTTTTTACATCAGGTAAGTTTTCAATTATTAGCTAAAATACTTAAATTTTCATGCTTAAAAACCCCGTAGACCCGAACATAAATTTTGGGGACGAAATTATTTCTTTGTTTATTGGAATTTGTAACATCCCACTTGCAATTAGACCCCTCTACTTAGGTTGGGTTAGGACATATGGTGGGGACATGGGTTTAGACAATGTTAAACAATGGAATTTGGGTCTAACTACATGGGACCCACAATAGGGCCAAAGTGGATTTAGGTCAAACCAGCCCAAATTGGGGTCCTAGCCACACATTGACTCCACCACTGCATCCCTAGCCCAAAACCCAACCTAAAGGAACCATGAGAGATATCACAAGGACACCAATTGACTAGAATTGACCCAAGTCAACCGTAATCTTAATTTGATCAAACCCACACCTAAAGGCCCAAATAGTCCAAGTGGGACACCACCATGGCCCAACCCAAGTCGGGTGGTGTCATAGGGTCCATGACCATCAGGTGGGGTCAGCCCACTCACCAAGTTGACCAAGTCAACTCTAAAAAGTCAACTTGGTCAAACATGTGGCCTAAAGAGGAAAATAAGGGCTAAGCCCATTTCCCTTGGGTTAAGCCCACCAACCTTGTCCCATGACCAGCTCAGGTGGTCAAAGTCAGCCCCTAACCCCCAAAATCAGGAGAGAGATTACATGCAAAGGGGTAGAAAAGGAATTTGGAGAAAAGAGGAGAGAGAGAAGAGGAATGAAGAGGAAGGATGGCCACATGGCCACTTATTCAGCTGCCTAAGCTTGCTGGCCAGCCTCCTCAGGCAATTCCAGAGGATTTTGGAGCATGGTGGCCACTTGGCACCATGGGTGGAGCAACCAAAGCTCAACCCGAGCTCCCCCCTTGGACATATATCCCCATACACCCACTCTCAGCCCAATCTAACCACACCAATAGATTCAGAGAGGGGAAACAACTTGAGAAAGAGTCCTGGAGCAAGGGAATTGCCAGAGAATCGAGGAAACGAGGAGGAGTTGCCGGAGCAAGCTCGGCCATGGCTCACCGCCGCCAAACTCGCCGTCAAGCCACCCTAAGAGTTCGTTTCACCTAACCTCTACCCGTACTAGGATTCTAGATCATTTAGGGGAGATATCGGATTCAATTGAGCCCGATGCCATATGAGAATGGAGTCAATTTCTCGAGTTTTTCTTCTTGCTCGGGATCGCCGGAGGAGCCGCCTCCGACCTCCTCACCGTCGGGAAACGCTAGTGCCCACCTCAACGGAGGTGGTGGCAATAATCGCCGGCGCTCGCACCGGCCCATGTGGCCGTAAATGCGAAATCAGAATGACCCAGCCTTAGCTGTTGCTGATCGGGGACGATGAACGGATGTCGTCCACTTTATACAAATCAAACAATAGGTTGTATAAAATTTATTCAATTTCTGTCATATATTGACAGTAATCATGCATGATTAATTTAGCCTACTTAGAGGCATTTTCAGAGATGGCAGTTAAAATCAAAATTGTAGGCCTTACTCTTAAATTTCATTTGACATGCTAAAGTTTAAATTTGGATCAATAGAACTCCCTGTAGGGCTGTTCTACTAGGATTGATCCTAGGCATGGGCAAAAATTCAAATGCATGCCCAAGCCAAACAAGAAGTCCACATGACCCAAAATTTTGGACATGTGCTTGACTAGGGTAAACTTAAACTCTGTCCAAAAATTGGATTTTTTGGGAAAGAGTTTTCTATAGTATTTGTGAAAAAACCCAAAAGTAAATTAATGAAATATTTGGAGTAATATTACTCCAAATGGCCCCAAATTTTGGTGGCATGTCCTTGGATTCATTATAGGCCCATGATAAAAATTTCAGTCACTGTTGACTTCTGCATGATGGGTATTCCCTCTTGCATGTGAAGGGTTAACATAGGCTTGGGGTGCATATAGCCATATTTACCAAAATGTGAATTTACCCCTTATTAAACCTGTTATGACTACAAAACTCTGGACATGCGTTCCTAGGGATGGATTTTACCCCTCATAGAAATATTGGGATTTTTGGAAACAAAAATCCCATTATTTGGAATTTTTGAAAATTAGGCCATTTATATGCAAAAAATTGAAAATAAGGATATTGATGATTTTAAAACCCTACATTTTGTCACAAGCTCAAGGAAGTCATAGTTAATCCCTGTAAAATTTATCGCCCTGATTAGTTGATTTTAAGATGATTTTATGTAGTTTTGACCGTTTTGCCCTTCTGGGGAAATTATTTATCTACGGTGGAAATAACAATACAAATATTCTGGAAAAATTCATAGTGATGTATTTATGAGATATTGACATGGTATAATTATCTTAGAAGTTTTGGATACTTTATTAAATTTAAAACTCAAGGAATGACATTTTAGTGATTATTTTCATATGGGATAATAAAGGATTTAATAACTGTTTTAAGTTATGAATTTTGGCACTTAGTATTATTTTAATAATTTACATTTGCAGTAATTTTTATGGAATTGTCAGTAACATATTTCTTGTACTTCATTTGTAAAGTGGTCGATTAATGGATTTAACAATAAATAGAATTAAATAGAAATATATATGGGAAAATCACAATTCTTGATATCCAGCCATAATTAACCTAGACGATCCTCAAGAAAAATTATTAGACCCATAGAACCATTTGTCATAGTATCTCATGCATAAAGTGACATAGACCACTTAATTAAAGAATTTAATTTAGGGTTTTAATGACATGGGAAAATAGTAAAATTTCATATGGTCAATAGTACATATCATACTACCCTATGATAAATATATAGGGTCATGGTGACAAAAGGATTGGAAGTCCGACTATACGGGTGGTATTGTGTCATGGGTAGTGACTATCACAGTTAGCCTAAACTACTAGGACCACAGGGGGATATGATTAACTATTGAGGTGAGAATTGCATTAGAGGAATAAGCCTTGATTGGTCTCCTATAGGTCACTACTGGATCACGAGGGGTGGAGTGCAAACCATAAGGACAGTGGTGAAAACGGAGATCGATGGAAGACCGCCGATTTCCCAGTAATTTCTTAAGTCATTAGGTTTGTTCCAGAGCAACAACGAGAGCTAGGGGTGAATTATGGGTAGTCATCAACTAAAGTAAATATCCTTGAGAAAGGGAGCTTTGGGCATAATCTCATCGTAGTACCTAGTGCCCCCGAGAACCCTTCACCGGGTATACCCTGGGCAGTCCTGGGATTAACCTTAAATCACTAAGTATAATAACCCGTAGACAAGAGTAGTCTAATAAGTTAAGCAACGTATCATCATTCTCACCCATATACGGTTGGAGGGCCTGTGCTAAAATTCTCGCCCGTGTAGGGTTGGAGGGATTGTGTTAACATTCTCACCCGTGTAGGGTTGGAGGGATTGTGATAACATTCTCACACATATAGGGTTGGTGGGATTTAGGACGGGTTGGTCCTGCAAGCTGGAGGCTCGGGTTGGAATACCTTGCATGTGCATAAACTTGTGGCGGGTCATGCGGTATTGGGCCAATCGTCACACCGATGTCAGCACAGTGGCTCTAGCGAGGTGTGATGGTTTGAGGGGCCAGTGGGTTGTTTTACACTTCGGTCTGGAGGACGATCCCCGAAAATGCACACTCGACCAAAAAGACTGGTGGGTAGCCTGCAATTAGTACGTAGAGACTCTAGAGTACACCTAGGACGTGTACAGAGGCATGTGGGAGGTCTAGTCTTGGTAGTGTGATACTCACCTAGGAGTGAAGACGCCTGCTCCACTGCTGCCATAACCACAACGGTGGTACTAGAGAGTGATGCCATCTCCGAAAAGTGGGAACTAAAGGTCTGTGATCAAAGAGTCATTGTGTGTGAGTTGTACTTGCATGAATCATAAATAACTACATGCATTCATTCATATTAGGACATACACTTCATGGATCCTTATCAAATAAATTAGTATGGGTTCTTTTATATAATAAGTTAATTTTGAAAACTCTAACTTATATGTTTGTATGGGCAATCATGTAAGTTAGGGTACTTCTGTGATGTATATTAGTAGTAGATGTTTATATTTTATTTACTGCACTTACTTAGTTCCAGTTTACTTACTTTCGTACTGTACTTGCTTATATATTTGGACTATATACATAGAACAACTAGTATAGATTTACTGTTTACATTCATACTTGGTAGCATAGATTCCTTGTCACATGCTTCCCTTTTATTACCCCTTGTTGTCCTCCGCTTCGTCCTCCCGCACGGTGCCTAGGAGTTGCAGGGGAGGTGCAGAGGAAACGACTTAGTCTTTTGACTAATGGTCAGTGACCAAACTATTTTTAGGAGCTCGAGGAGATGGAGCACCAGCACGACCAACAGGACAAGGTGACATGATGTGAGGTGTTGATACTACCAGCACCTACTACGTCTACTACAACCCGACGTCAGGTGGGACAAGTTCTCTAAGGATAGTTTTGCTTCAGCATTTTATTGTATGAGGAGAGTTAATATTCATGTACAGGGCATAAGCTCTTTTACTCTTCTTATTATTGACACTCATTGTGGACTGGATGTACTTTCATTTTATTATTTGATATGTACTGTGACTGTGGACTGGTTGTATTTCGTTTCTACATTACTGCTATACTTCTTACTCTCTTTTGGCCAACAGGTTATGTGAACATTCTAGCCGGCAGAGTCGGCGTGTTGCGGTGTCGACTAACCCGTGTGTTAGTGCCACAGTAAGACGACGGTTCTGGGCATAAGACCGGGAGCCTCCTTGGTAAGGGTAGGGGTCTTACATTGAGTATTCTGCTATCTTCTATTGGCTGGTCCATGCAATATTGACTCTAAGGACATAGCCTAGACTCTAGGACACAAACATGACCCTGCTATACATGTTGCGTCAAATATCCTAGTTTAATGAACCTAGCCCAAATCAAACTAGGGATCCAACAGTCTCCCCCTCTTTGGGTGAGGTCACTAATTACACACACAAAATATTTACAAAGCAAGAGAAAAAATATATCTAGCAGAAAACTTTAAAACATGCAACAGATATACATATATAATGAGCTTTGTATCAGGAAATAAATAAACAGTTTTAGGACATACAGAAAGACTAAATAGTATAAACTCATTTCTTCTTCTTTGAATCCTTTTGCTTATCCTCCTTTGCTTTATCACTAGGCTGAGTGAACTTGATTTCCCTGTTTGGATCAGCTGCTTGACTCTTTGTCATGGTCATATCAGCAGCTCCAATAATGTTGAGGGAAGTAGCCCTTAACACAACAACCTCTTGATGCAATTTCATATAATTATCTACATTAAAGAATTTATTAGCTTTTGCAAACTTGTTTAGTTCCTCCTTCCTGTATTTGGACATAGTTGAGTATTGAGAGACATCCTTTTGTTCAGCTTTTGCCTTGTTTATCATAGATAGGCCAATCAGTTCTTGGAACCTGACCATCCTTGCAGTAGTAGCTGTTTTTGGGTCCTCAAATGGAACAGGAGGAGTTGTAGTTCTCTTTGGACTTTCAGCTTTATAAGATTCTGGTGCTTGCTGTGGATATTGTTGTTGTTGTTCATATTATTGATATTGGTGGTGCTTGCCTGAGGTGTACCTGTGTTGGATGCTTCCAGAAGATGAAGAGGATCAACCCTGATTACTTTGATAAGTTTGAAATTGGGTAGATTTCTGAGAGGAACTTCCTGAAGCACCAGCAACAGGTGGAGGAGGTGGAGGGGGATCTTTCCTGTATCTCTGTGGAGGAGGAGAATACTTTCTACTTTTCTTCCCGTCCTTCTGCTGATTTTTGGACATCCACATCCAAGCTGGCATGCCCTTATAAGGAGTGATATTCTGAAGAATATATTATGGAGTATCATAAGTTGGGTTTGGTTTTGGATCAGTAGCAGGAGGGGCTTTCCTTTTCTTAGAGATTTTCTTTTTGGACTTGGGCTCATCATCAGAATCCTCTTCCTCATCTTCATCATCAGAAGGTCCTTGAGAAGTATCATATAATGCATTAATTTCTTTTAAGGCTTCTGCAGATATCAACAATTTTTCTACCTGGGGAGGAGCAGGAGGAAGAGCTAGAGTTGGAGTTGGAGAACTATATACATCAGTGCTTTCAGCAACTGATTTACTTTCTTCTTCAATATCTCTCATCATCAACTCATCTAGATCAGGCATGGGACTATCATCCATAATATAAGTTGGAGCTAGGATAGCTTTGGGAGGGGATGGAACAATGAAAGGATCTTCTATTGGTGGAGATGGAATAGCTGAAGCCTCTATACTTACAAAACTAGCCTTGAGTTGCATGGCAACTTTGGGGCTTATTGGGGAGGTATAGGGAACTATAGCCATATATGGATTAGTGTTGTCTTCTGGAAGAATGTTTAAATAAGCTGTATCAAAAATATTCAATAAACAAAATAAATCTACTATGGGATTGATAATGTAATCACCAACACTGTTTTTTGCAACTGTATCTGTCTCATCCATATCTACATCAAATTCAATGAATTCAAGTAGCTCAGCAAGAATGGCTTAGTCTGCTGCTGCTTCTATTGCTGCTACTGATGCTGCTGCTGGAGCTACTTCTTCATAGAGTATCTCCCCGTGCATGGTTTCAGCAGGCACTGGAGCCAAGCCCCTGACTGAAGAAGGAGGTACAAAGAGAGCAGAATTTTGAGCAGCAAGTGAGGAGATGGAGATAGCAAGAGGGGAAATAGCCTCTGCTATGAGGTTCTTGAGGAGGGGAGTGAGAATTGCCAGAAAAGGTGGAATGAAGGAGGTGTCCAGTTGTAGGAATTCAGGGGGTGTCTCAGTGGAGACAGAAGGGTGAATGGAGGATAATGGTGGAGGAGGGGGTGGAGAATCTAGCATGTGCTCATCTAGGGAAGATGGGGTTTGAAGGGGGGATGGCAATAGATTGAATGATGGTAGGGAGGACAGATTGGAAAGGGGAATGTTAGCTAAATATGGTGGTAGAGTAGATGAGGGTGGTGATGGAGTTGGTGTATGAGAGTGAATATGAGTTTGTGATGGAGTTGGTGTACCATGTTGTGATGGAGTTGGTGTACCATGTTGCGATGGAGTTGGTGTACCATGGGGTGAAGGAGGTGGTGTATGAGATTGAATATGAGTTTGAGGATGGTGCACTGGAGATGATGGAGGTATAAGAGTATGGGCTGGGGTATGGACTAGGGAAGAAAGATGAATTGGGGAGACTAGAGGGGGTGGAGGTGGAGCATCTTCAGCAGGGTGGGGAGTGGCTAGAGCAGCCCTTGTACTCTCAGAAGGCCTGGAGGAAGAGGAAGAAGCCTTGTATGGCTTGGTGATGTTCTTCTCCCACCTGTCAAAGAGGGCACAAGTTATCCTCTAGGAGGCATTAATGAATATGGGCGGTGTGACCAGGGATTAAGCAGCCTTTGCCTGAAGGAAGATGCCCAAAATCCTTCCAAAACACACCTCTTTCTTGGTGTTTTTCTTCCTGATCAGCTCAAACAGAATCTTGGCCCAGTTCACAGTCTTCTTATTCACAACAGCACACATCACTAGGAATTGATGCCTAGTGATGTTGTCATGGGCTGTGTGTTTTCCCAGCAGTACCTTACCTACAACATCTGCTAGAAACTTGTATTCAGTAGATAAATGTTTCTTCAATAGTTTGTTGGGAGTGTCTCCAGAGTAGCCCATCTTATTCAATATCTCATTAAATTCATCAGTATCAATCTCCAGTTCTTCTTCACCATTAGCTAATCCTAAAATTTCGGTCACGATGGAGGGGCTAAGAGATATTGCATTACCCGATATGGTTCCCATCATGGTGTTCTCATTTGGGGAGGAGGAGGTGTAAACCAATTCTCTTATCTCTGCATCGACTATCTTGATTCTCGTGGTCATCAGGTACTTTAACTGCTGATCTTCAATCAGCTTTAGAATTTCCAGGAAGATAGGATCTGAGTGTTGGAATGATTCAAAGTCGATGTCAAAGCCTGTATCAAACTTCATTGCTCCAAGACTGCCTACTGTAATCTCCATGAGATTGCCTGAACCAAAAATAAAAGGATCAAGTGCAAGAGAACTGAAAGGGTGGGACGGAGGTCGAAGAAAAACCTAGATATAAGATTTTTTAGAATATGAATCGACAAACTCCGTTCAGCAAAAAATAAGAAATTCTTTGAGCTGTGGTCGACGAAATATTTTATGGTCAAAAGAATTCGTCGATCTCTACTAGAAGATGTGAAAACATTTCGTCGAGCTCCGTTCGACGAACGTTTTCTGAAGCAGATTCGTCAAACTCCAGTCGACGAATGTAACTTCACGTACAGAGAGTTTGTTGAGCTCCGTTCGACGATTATCTCTAGAGCCTTTCATAGTTCGTCAATCTCCGTTCGACGAACTTTAAAAAACTCATCAACCATAGACAAAAATCAAACTAAGTCTTCTCCATTTATCATACCAAGCTAATTTATGAAGAACAAATGATTCCTCTTATCCAAAGGTTTGGTGAAGATATCTGCCCTTTGTAAATCAGTGTAGATATAGACAAGATTAATTTTATTTTTATCTACACACTCTCTAATGAAATGATGCTTAATGTCTATATGCTTGGTCCTATTATGATGGACTGGATTTTGTGCTATGGATATAGTACTCATGTTATCACATAACAGAGTTGAATTATTTAAGTTGAACCCATAGTCCAGGAGTTAGTTTTGAATACACAGCATTTGGGAACAGCAACTGACAACAGCTATATATTCTGCATTAGCAGTTGAGGTAGACATAGATGACTGCTTCTTGCTAAACTATGAGACTTATCTCATACCAATGAACTGGCATGTTCTAGAGGTAATTTTTCTGTCTACTGTGCATCCAGCAAAGTCAGCATCTGAATATTCAGTTAACTCAAATTCTGACTCATTGGGATACCAAAGTCCTAGACAAGGACAACTCTTTATATATCTCAAAATTCTTTTTAAGAAAATTAGATTAGATTCTTTAGGGTTCACTTGGAACCTAGCACAAAGACATGTGGCAAACATTATGTCAGCTCTACTTGCTGTAAGGTACAGTAGGGACCCAACAATGCCCCTATATAATTTCTAATCAACATGTTTCCCATGTTCATCAGAGTCTATTACAGCATTAGTGGCCATGGGTGTTTTCTTTGCTAAGGCATCAGCCATCCCAAACTTTTTGAGAAGCTCCTTAGCATACTTAGCCTGGAATATGAAGATGTCATCAAGTAGCTGCTTCACTTGGAGACCAATGAAGTAGGAGAGCTCACCCATGCCACTCATTTCAAACTTTGAATGCATGAGGTTAGACAACCTCTTGCATAGTTTGGAATCTGTAAACCCAAATATGATGTCATCTACATAAATTTATACTAACAAGATTTGATCCTTATGGTGCCTAGTGAATAATTTCCTATCTACAATGCCTCTAGTAAATTTATGCTCTATCAAGAAGCTAGCTTATGTCTCATACCGAGCTCTTGGAGCTTTCTTTAAACCATAAAGAGCTTTATGCAATCTAAAGACATATGAAAGATAAGATGGAGAGATAAAACCTGGAGGTTGTTTAACATAAACCTCTTCTTTGAGTACTCAATTAAGAAAGGCACTCTTGACATCCATTTGATAGACTTTAAAATTCTTCTATGCAGCATAAGTAAGGAAATCCTGATTGCTTCCAGCCTTGCAACTGTTGCAAAAGTTTGGTCATAGTTAATCTCTTCCTCTTGCCTATAACCTTGAGCAACCAGCCTTGCCTTATTTCTGACTATAATACTTTGGGCATCAAGTTTGTTTCTGAATACCCACTTGGTTCCAATGACTGGGTAGTCTTTGGGTCTAGGAACCAAGTCCCAAACTCTGCATCTCTCAATTTGATTGAGCTCCTCTTGCATTGCAATGATCTAGTGGGGATCTTGTTCTGTATCTTTGATGGATTGAGGCTCAACTTGAGAGATGAAACATGCATACATCATATCTTGGTTGAGTTGATGTCTTGTCTGTACACCTACTGACATGTCTCCAATCACTTGAGATCTAGGGTGATCCCTTAGTGTGACAAAGTCAGTGGGTTGAGTTGGTTCAGGAACAACATTTGGAGTTAATTCCTCTTGTAGAATAATGTCTGCTGTTGGAGTAGGTTCAACCACTTCCAAAAATTCATCTTCATTGTCTTCATCAGCTTGTGGAGGAGAATGAGATATGACCTTTTGAGTAAGGTTTAATTTTTCCAATTTCTCACACAAGTGAGGTACCTGCAAAAAATCTGAGGTAGAAGAGTCCTTCTCCTTGTAATACATGTTAGATTCATCAAAGGAAATGTGTACAGACTCTTCCATTTTTAATAATGATTTATTGAAGACCCTATAAGTCTTGCTAACTTGGGAATATCCTAGAAAAATTCCCTCTATATCTTTGGCTTCAAATTTTCTAATGTGTTTCTTATTATTGTTGTGAATGAAACATCTACATCCAAAGATTCTAAAATAATCAATTTTAGGTTTCTTCCCTTTGAGTAATTCATAGGGGGTCTTACCCTTAAGCTTGTGTATCAGACTTCATTTCACAACATAGTTTGTTGTGCTCATAGCCTCTGCCCAAAAGGATAGGGGCATGTGTGCATCTTCAAACAATGTTCCTGCAGATTCAATGAGGGTTCTGTTTTTCATTTCTGCCACCACATTTTGTTGAGGAGTTCTAGGAGCAGAGAAACAATGCCTGATACCTTCCTCCTCACAGAATCTTTGCATGGGAGGAGATTCAAACTCAGTACCATGATCACTTCAGATCAATGCAACTGGAGTAGAATACTCAATCCGTATGCCCTTAAGAAACTCTGTAGGGACTTGAAGTTATCTGACTTGTGTCTCAAGAAGAACACCCAAGAGAATATAGAGAATTCATCTACATTGACTAGAGCGTAAGACTTCCCTCCTAAGCTTTGTACAGCAATGGGTCCAAAGAGATCCATATGTAGCAAGTACAGAATTTTAGGTGAATCACTCTTATTAATTGACTTAAAACTGTTTTTAGTTTGCTTGCCTTCTTGACAAGTCTTGCATAGGCTTTCCTTCTTGTAGGGACCAGAAGGCAATCCTCTGACAAGGTTGTCCCTAGAGAGCTTAGATATATTCTTAAGGTTAACATTACATAGTCTTTTATGCCAAACAATATTATTATTACTAACTTTATTGAATAAGCATAGTTCTGAATTAGCAGAATTAAAGTTTACTAGGTATATATTTTCCTGTCTACAGCCAGTTAAAACAGTTTTATTATTTGAAGAAATAATACATTTTGAATTAGTAAAGAAAACCTGATAACTTGCATTACATAACTGACTAATGGACATTAGTTTATGTTTGAGACCATTCATATATGCCACTTTTCTGAATTTGATAGCCCCACTGTTGAAGTCTCCATAGCCTTCAGTTTGTCCAAAGATGGAATCTCCAAAGATCACTTTTGGACCCAGCTTTGCCTTGAAATTGATCAGGTTGTCGTTGCATCCAGTCATGTGCTTTGAGCACCCACTATCCATATACCACTTATTTTGAGTGGTAGGATAGTTCTTTACCTGCAAGGAAACAAATTAGAGGTTCTTGACCCAGGTCACCTTGGGTCCTTGTCTCTTTTCATAAGAAAAGCTGGAAATGTATGAACATTCAGGTTGGCTTTTATATCCTAAGGGGTGAAATCTTCTAGGTGGAATAATCCAATCAGAAAGTGGATTGAAAGGTTTTCTAGGTTGATTTAAGTTTTTGTTAAAATTATGATTTTTATTGAGTCTGACTGGGTTCGACGAAAAGTTGTGAGTTCGTCGACAGAAGTTCGACGAAAAGGGATGAGATCGTCTATCTCTGCTTAGAGAATGAAGATATTCACTTTATGTGCCCAGGGTTCGTTGATCTCTGCTGGACGAACCATATACAGTTCGTCGATCGTAGTAAGACGAATTATTATAGCTAATATTTGCGTTCATTTATCGTCCATCGGAGTTCGACGAACTAGGCACATTTCGTCGACCTGCGTTCGACGAAATCTATTGAACTTTGTTTTTACTTGGAGTTTTCTGGATTCTGTTCTTTTGTTTTTTAGAGTTAGGTAATTCATCTGTCGGTTGTTTATTGTTTATTACCTCTTTATCCTTACCTGAAACAAATTTTATAGGGGTTGTTAATATGTTCTTCTTAAGTATGGGGGGCAAGCTTGATGATGCACCCAAGCCCAGTCTGGCATTAACTGTACTTGTGATGTCCATCAGCTTAAGGCTTCTCCCATTGAGAGATTCCTCTAGTTACTTTGCCTCACATAACTTTGTTTTTAAATAAATAATTTGTTCATTAACTAGGATTAGTTCATTTTTTAATTTAGTATTTTCAGAAATCACATTTTCTTGATTAGTGAGTCTTTCCCTAAGTATTTTGATTTCTTTTTCAGAGTTAATTAAATCAATACACATGGTTTTAAATTCAGTTTTGAAACTATCAGAATTATAATCAAATAAGGATAATACCTTATCAGCTTCTGATTCTGAAGCCACTTCATTATCAGATACTTCTTCATCGTCTGATGGACTACCAGAGGCATTGATGGCCATGAGGAAGACTTCCCTGGCATTTGCCTCTTCTTCCTCTTCACTGGAACTGGAAGATGTGGATTCATCTTCTGTGTCACTCCAAGTATCAGCAACAAAGCCCTTCTCCTTCCTTTTCTGTTTGCTGGAGGAAGGCCTACTATGCTATTGTAACAACCTCATCCGTTCATATAATATATACTAGAAGGTCCGGCCGGGGCCCCACAACATATACCACAAAACAGACAATGAAGCTACAGAGTGATACCAGAGTAGCGCAGCGCACCTAACACATTGCATTTTATTGGAAGCCTATAACACTACACTTGAACTCCTCACTTGAATGTCCAACATATAAAAACTCCACATTTTATACATCATAGGAATGTCTTACAAAAACATAAAGAGTTGGCCTTATGGCCTTACAGAGCTTTCAAACAGTGGCCCAAACATTGGGACGCAGGCCGGCCATATCAAAAGAAAACATAACATTTATATCCACATTAGCCTTCGAGGGCTAACAACAGCAGCAGCAGCTAAAGCAGTAGGAACGTCAGCCCTTATGCGTCCCGCTCGGTTCTCCAGCACCTGCATAGGGACATTCCACCAAAGGGTGTAAAATAGAGGCAACGGTCAGCATTCAGCTGACCAAATTATAACTACCCTACCCCTTTCTCGGGACAGCGGTATTCTTCCCTGCAGGCATAGCATATCACAAGCATGGATATATATATATATCTTATATAATGTGCTTTCAAGCACACATGCCATCACGACCGTTAGCCACCCGACCCAACAGTCCGTGCACTCAGGGCACATTCTTGGTGTACTGGAAAATCAGTTGCCCACCACCGTTTCAGGGTCACAGCCCAACGACAACTCACTTGAGCATTGACTCCATGGCGTGCAACAAGAGTTTTATAGTCATAGTGAACCGGGATTGGCCCGCAGCCCCCCATTGTATCACGACATGTAGGCCTAAGAGTCTTGCTATGCGCTACAACAGACCGCACCTTCTGGTCTCACGTCGGACGGATATAATGCAGTTCAGATCCTCCACCCCCCGTTGGTCAAATCGCATTGCCATCACCGAGTACGATGTACTTGCGGCTACATAAAGTCGCGGGTAGGTCTCACAGATCCTGTTCTGGCATTCAAGCCTGGGTATTTCTCTTACACCCATTCATCTCACAATATTAGCGGGTCTTTCCTGGGCACACCAGTACTTCCTGCTACTCTCTTCACAGGTGGACACCGCAAATAACACAAATGTTAGGAGTCTTTCCTGGCTACCATGCCAGTACTTCCTGTTACTCTATTTACAGGTGGACTCCCTATGAACATTAAGCATAACAAGGGTATTTCCTGGAATTCCAATCCAGTACTTCCTGTTACTTCCTTTCATAGGTAGAACCCAACAACACAAGCAGCACAAACATTATACAGGTATTTTCCTGGACTACCACTCCAGTACTTCCTGCTACTTCCTTTCACAGGTCCAACCCGTCGACTCCTAAACTATGCGTTTATCACAGAGTCTTCTCCGATTCGTATGCAACATCACCAATCCATACAAACTTCTCCAGATGGGCTTCACACAGCAAGCCTATTCTGTACTCCAATTCCGGATCTATATGCCAACAAGAGGGGATTCCATGAATCAACCCAAAGAATCCCACAACAAGCCACCCAGTGGTGGGGGAATCACATACATATGCTAAAAAGGAAGCCTTCACATGGCTAGGAAGAAAGGTCGTTACCCTCGAAGAACGCTTCGGTGACATGAGTTGTTAACTGGCTAGGAAGATCCGCAACAGCTTTTCCTCCGCAACGCCGACCTCGGATTTCTCATCAGAAAACCGCAACAGCAGTGGTGACCAGCCCCTTTCCTCCTCCTCCTCCTTCCTCTCCCTTTCTCTCACTAGGAATGTAGAAAGAGAAGTCCAAATGCAAAATGAGATTTCCTTTCTCATCCACGGCCTTAAGTAAGCAGGGAGGCAGCTCTGCCATAGGATCCCAGCTGAAGGAACGGACGGCCACGATTTCACTCAAAATCATAATTTCTGCCTGACACGGCCTATAACACGCCCATGTCACATGTCATGTGCCTCAAGCGGTGCTCAACCGACTTATCCAATCCAGTGATATGCCCATGTGACACGCCCATGTCACGGGCCGTGTCACCCGACACGCCTTCAGACATGCCCGTGTTTGTGGCCATGTTCATCATGCTTCAAAATCTCAAAATCACCCGTGACTCACATGGCCTGTGACACGCCCGTGTCTCAGGCCGTGTGACCATACACGGCACTAGACATGCCCCATCTCAAATTCGTCAGGCTGAGTTCGTCGATCGCACTGACATGCCCTGTGACACGCCCGTGTCACGGGCTGTGTCCTAAGCGCTCGATGATCGTCGATCAAATTTTGTCGATCACTTACGATGCTCCGAGGAACACTGTAGAGCCGTACAATCTGTTCCACGTATAGCTTTGCCAAACTTTCTATCGAGTCATCTCGCTTGTTCGGTAGGAAATGTGCCAGTTTTTTTAGCCGATCAACAATTACCCAGATGGAATCATTTTTGCGCTGCGATCTGGGCAACCCGTGCACGAAATCCATGGAAATATCATCTAACTTCCATTCTGGAATCGGCAATGACTTCAAATAACCGTCCGGTTTCTGGCATTCCGCATTCACCATAACACAGGTTTGGCATTTGGCCACATAAAGAGAAACATCTTTCTTCAGCCCTGGCCAACAAAATAGCTTTTTCATATCTCTGAACAATTTCGTGCTCCCTGGGTGGATTGAGTACTTTGTATAATGCGCTTCATACATAAGTTCTTCCCTCAATTTACCAACATTTGGGACCCACAAACGGCCTTCTTTCCATAAAAGATCGTCATCGCAGGAGAACTTTCCTTCTGCCCCAGCTTTTGCATAGCGTAGGAGATCTTCAACCAACTCCGTTGCCCGTCGAACTCGGTCTGCAAGGTCACATTGCACCTCCGTCCAGTTCAAACATGCATTGGCTGTGGCATTCTTATCAACACAAGAAATCTCTAACTCTTCCAGCTCCTGGATGAGACATTCATCATGACTCTGCAACCAAGCTGCTCTTTCCGGAGTTCGCTGACTCAAGGCATCCGCGACAACATTCCCCTTCCCAGGAGTATAGTGAATCTCAAAGGTATAGTCCCCGAGGAACTCCAACCACCTTCGTTGTCGCATATTCAAGTCCTTCTGCTCCAATACGTACTTCAGGCTCTTTTGATCTGTATAAATCTCCACCTTCACACCATAAAGATAGTGTCGCCACAACTTTAGTGCAAAGATCACCGCCGCCAACTCAAGATCTTGGACGGGATAGTTCCGCTCGTGCACTTTCAGCTGGCGTGAGCTATAAGCAATCACATTTCCATTTTGCAAAAGCACGCAGCCTAAGCCGCTCCCTGAGGAATCACTATAGATTACAAATCCATCAGTACCACATGACGATGACAACACAGGCACCGTGGTCAACTGAATCTTCAGCTCTTCAAAAGCTCGCGCGCACTCTGGTGACCAAACGAACTTATGTTCTTTTCACGTCAACGTGGTTAACGAAAAAGCAATCCGTGAGAAGTTTGCAACAAATCTTCGATAGTAGCCCGCTAGTCCAAGGAAACTCCGGACCTCGGCCACTGAAGACAACACAGGCCACTCCTCTATGGCCCTTATCTTCGCTGGATCCACAGCTATGCCCACTCCACTCACCACATGGCCCAGAAAAGCCACCGACGATAGCCAAAACTCGCACTTCGAGAACTTGGTATAGAGCTGATTCTGCCTCAATGAATTCAACACCAACCACAAATGTTTCTCATGGTCGGCTTCCGATCTCGATTACACCTAGATATCATCAATGAACACTATCACGAACAAATCCAGGTACTCGCGGAATATTCGTTGCATCAAGTCCATAAATACCGAGGGCGCATTGCATAGCCCAAATGACATGTCCGTGAACTCGTAGTGCCCGTACCTTGCTCCAAATGCGGTTTTAGGAATGTCTTCTTCCCGGATTCTCAATTGGTAATAACCAGATTTGAAGTCCAACTTTGAGTAGACGGACGATCCCACTAGCTGATCAAACAGCTCATCAATCCGCAGAATCAGATATTTATTCTTCTCGGTCAGCTTATTCAGTTCACGGTAATCAATACATAACCGCAAGCCACCGTCTTTCTTCTTCAAAAAAAGCACAGGGGCGCTCCAAGGAGACATGCTTGGGCGTATATAACCCTGCTCCAGCAATTCTTGCAGTTGGACTTTCAGCTCCGCCATTTACTTTGGCGCGATGTGATATGGCAAGCAGGCCATAGGTTTCGTGCCTGGCTCCAACTCGATTGTGAAGTCAATCTCATGCTGGGGTGGTAGCCCAGGTAGATCCTTGGGAAACACATCTGCAAATTCCGACACAATCAGAACATCACCCACACTGGCCTTAGGCTCAACAGCGTGAATCAGGGCGAAGTAGCACTTCGCACCCTTCCGAACAGCCTTCAAGACTTGGAATGCGGACAACAACATCCCGCCCACTACTCGCATACCCGCGAACTTTGTCTCCTGTTCGTTATTCTGTCCCAACATGATCTCTTTGGACTGGCAATCAATCAAGGCATGCTGCTCCGCAAGCCAATCCATACCAAATATCACGTCGAATTCTGATATCAGCAATACAGATGCAGTCAAACTGAAATCCTGACTTCCTTTTTGGACTGCCACATCGCAAGCTTGATCCGCAAGCATCCAACAGCCATTCGGCAACACCACTCTGACGTTATCTGTCTACGCACGACTAGGTATCCCAAGCCGCGCTAGAAACTCACTGGACAGAAAAGAATGTGATGCACCTGTATCAGATAGTGCTAGTGCCAGCGTGTCCCGAATCATCACAAAGCCTGTGACAATCATGTCACACACACAATCCGCATACACATATGCATTAAGCAAAACATACAAGCAATATCCTACGCAAAAACTTACCTCATACTTGTGATGTCGTCACTCTGCTTGATGGCCTCCTATAGGCCAAGATTGTAGACCCGGGGCTGCGCCTGAGAGGCAGAGGATTCCACCACCGCCTTTCCTTTTTCTGTATATGACGCTGCCGCCTTCTTTTCACTCTTTGGCGGCACTCGACAATCCCGAGCTATATGCCCCACCCGTCCACAATTAAAGCATGTACCCATATCCGGCTTTGAGGTGGCCCCCGACGTTGCTCCCAATGCAATGAAAGAAGGAGCTTATCCCGTCATCTTGGGCCTCTTGCCCCATTTCTTCTTATAAAATGACTTTTCGGTCGGGGCACTTTAAACTCCGGCTATGACACAGCCAATGCCCTCATCCCCTGTACCCTCTTCATGTATTTTTTCCAGCGCGCTTGCAGTGTCGACCAACGCCTGCAAGCCTTGGTTCACAGAACTAGAGAGCAGGAACCTCAGCTCGTCCCGCAGTCCTTCGTAGAACCTATTTGTCTTCCTTTGCTCATCAGCAAAAATCGAACCCGCATACCGCCCCAAGCGTGTAAACTCATACAGGTACGCGTCAGCACTGCTATCTCCTTGCGCCACCCTTTGGAATTCATTATCCATGGCAATCCGTTGCGCAGTAGGAAGGTGCTTTGCTAGGAAGAGTCGAGAGAATTCTTCCATCGATACTTGTGTTAAGGGACGACCCGCCAAGTGATGCAGATCCATCTCGTCCCACCACAATCTAGCCTCTTCTTCAAGAAGGAAGGTAGCTAAGGTGACTTTTTGAAGCTCCTCCGTTCCCATCGCCGTCATGATCCGCTTGACGCGCGATAACCAATCCTCAGCCTGTGCAGGAGCTCCCACTGCCGAGAACGTCGGCAGGTGAAAACTCATAAACCGCGTTAACTGCTTCTCAGCCGCTCGAGAATTCACAGCCACAACATGTTCTGGCCTCGCCTCCACCTGTTCTGGCCTCACGGCCGGCTGCTCCTGCCCTTGCGCCTACCCAATCGGCTGTCCTTGAACCATAAAAAACAAAGCCTCAGCAATTTGTCGCACAGTTGCTGTAGACGGCAGAGGTGTAGGCACCTCAGCTGGTGCCGTACTTTCATCCGAACGCTGGGGCTCCGATTGCCCCACACCACTCTGAGTCGCCTAAAGGGGATAAGGCACACACATTAGCGGCCTTACACAAGCAAACAACACAAAATAAGAACCCACAGGTTCCTCAAACACAAGAATTTGCATTCCTATCATGGACATTTAGGAGTTCAAACGTGTTAACTTGGTTTGCACAGACACGTGCTCACCACCCCACAGAAGAAGTCGACAATGACTTTGAGAGGGAAAGACCAAGACAGCTGATACCAAAATGTAACAACCTCATCTGTTCATATAATATATACTAGAACGGCCGGCCGGGGCCCTATAGCATATACCCTAAAACAGACGATGAAGCTACGGAGTGATACTAGAGTAGCGCAACGCACCAAACACATTGCATTCTAGCGGAAGCCTATAACACTACACTTGAACTCCTCACTTGAATGTCCAACATATAAAAACTCCACATTTTATACAACATAGGAATGTCTTATAAAACACATAAAGAGTTGGCCTTATGGACTAACAGAGCTTTCAAATAGTGGCCCAAACATTGGTACGCAGGCCGACCACATCAAAAGAAAACATAACATTTATATCCACATAAGCCTTCGATGGATAACAGCAGCAACAACAGCTAAAGTAGTAGGGACATCAGCCTGTATGTGTCCCGCTCGGTTCTCTAGCTCCTGCACAGGGACATTCCACCGAAGGGTGGCAAACAAAGGCAACGGTCAGCATTCAGCTGACCAAATTATAACGACCCTACCACTTTATCGGGGCAGCGGTATTCTTCCCTGCAGGCATATCATATCACAAGCATGGATATATATCTTATATAATGTGCTTTCACGCACACATGCCATCACAACCATCAGCCACCCGGCCCAACGATCCGTGCACTCATGGCACATTCTTGGTGTACTGGCAAATCAGTTGCCCACCACCTTATTAGGGTCACAGCCCAACGACAACTCACTTGAGCATTTACTCTATGGCGTGCTGCCAGATTTTTATAGTCTTAGTGAACTGGGATTTGCCCATAGCCCCCCTTTATATCACAGTGTGTAGGCCTAAGACTCTTGCTATGCGCTCCAACAGACCGCACCTTCTAGTCTCACGTCGGATGGACATAACGCAGGTCGGATCCTCCACCCCCCGTTGCTCAAATCGCATTGCCTTCACCGAGTACGGCGTACTTGCGACTTTATAAAGGCGCGGGTAGTTCTCACCGATCCTGTTCTAGCATTAAAGCCTGGGTATTTCTGATGAGTCCATTTTATATACCTATTTCGGTCTCATCTGGGCTTGTTTTCCTTCGCTTGCACTTCAATTTTAGTTCGTTATCATATATATTTTATCTTATCTTTATTTCCATAGAAAGTGCACACTTAGGCCCGTGGTTGTGTATTTTTTATACTTTTAATGTTTGTACTCCCTTTTTATGATTGTATGGAATGTCTGCACATATCAGTGTTGGGTTTAGGGGTTGTGTGCGTGTTTCGGGGACGTTTAGTAGCAGGAATACTGCGCATGATCATCGGATATAGTGCGCACGACCAATGGTCGTGCGACGATGATCGTGCGCAATGTACCCTGATTTCCAAAATCTGCCTGGGGTAATCGCGCGACCACTGGACATAGTGCACACGACCATCGGTCGTGTGCCACTGATCGTGTGCATTGATTCCTCTTTTCCCGGAGTCCTGCCTGGGGTAATCGCACGACCATTGAACTTAGTGCGCACGACCAACGGTCGTGTGCCACTGCTCGTGCATGTTATCCCAGTTCTTCTTCCTAATCTGCCATGCCAGTGCGCATGATCACTGGACATAGTGTGCGCGACGACTGGTCGTGCGCCCGTGATCGTGCGCATTGTTCAATTTTGCTTTGTATAAATATCGCAGGTCTCGCCCTAATTTGGAATCGGGGGGGGGGGGATCGCTCAACATTTCTCCATCGTTTTCGTCTCCGAGGAAGGGTTCCGCCGTTCCCCTTCATCTTCCAACGTAGGGAGGTGCTCCGGGCAAGCTTTCACTGCCAAATCCAAGCCGGAGCTTCCCCTCGGCCTCCTCCATCATCTCCTGGGCTCATTTCAAGCTTCAACGCCATAGCCATCATGCAAAGGGAAGCTTGCAACTTTCGTCTGCTATCGTGACATGAAGAAGACGGGAGATTGGAAGGTGGTGACAGCCCATCTCTACCCCGGACGCAGTTGAGGACCGAGCTTGGACGCGGATTGACAACCCGATGATTCCAACCGTGAATCCTCAGGAAGACTTCGGATTCGGTCGATCTCGTTACTTGTTCTTCCTTTACTTTTGTATATGTGTGTTAAAACTTCATTTATATTGATGTTGTTGCACATTAAATGTAAACTTTATTAGATTCAAGTCAATGTGATTCTGTATTGTTTTACGCTTTAGTTGCTTGAGGTGCGCCATATTTCATCCACCACCATCCACCCTTACCGCACTAGCAATTGTTAGTGGCGTGCATAGCGAAGAGGTGGTCACGACCCTCATTCCGCCGTTCTAACCACCTCATCCACAAACCTACTCGCCCATCTACCTAGTGATTCGGTGCATAGCGGCCCGACTAGTCTTCCATCCCTCCTAGTGAAGCATCACATAGCGGCGTTGCATAGGAGTAGTTGATAGTGTTTTATTTTCTTTATCCGCAATATCAAAACTCCCCTTAGTTAACTCCGACCTAAGGACTTCAATCTCAAGTCCTCCTCGAAATTAACTCCACCATACTGTGTTCCTTGAGAGATCAATACTTGGGAAAACTCGCCCATTTTATATTACTTGTGCGACCGGTTCACTGCCGTGATCTTTAGCATCAAGTTTTTGGCGCCGTTGCCGGGGAACACAGTCGTGTGAGTTTCTGGAGAGGGAGACGTGAGATTGCTTTCCTTTACCTTTGTAAATCGCTTTTGATTTGTTCTATTTCTGTTTTGCCTGCCTTTTCTTGTTTGTTTAGGCAATTGTAGTAATATATTGTTGGATTTAGTAATTTGCACAATTTATTTTGAATCTGTTGTTTCGACACCATGTGGGGATATTCATATGACCAATGTCATTGGTGTGGAAAGCCTTCCCACACTAGTCATGAATGCCCTACGAGAGATATTGAGCATAAGCCTCAACATACAATGCCTGAGATGTTGTATTCATACAGCCCTTCAAACATTGTGCCCCTAGCTTATGATCAATTGTCCTCACCACATACACCGTTCTCTTATTCCTCTCTGGCCCCACAAGGACCGCAGAGTAATGGGAGAAAGTATTTGAATTGTCGTAGAACAGATCATGTCCTGAAGGATTGTGCCGAGTACCTCCGTGTTATTGAAGAGGATGATGAGCTGGACATCCGGATCATCCCGACTCCTACCCTTGGTGGCACACCTTCATCATCTCGCTATGTATCCCTGTTACCTTCATTTGTTGAAGGGAATGATGTGGACACAACCGCAACATGTGTGACTGATCTAGGCTTCGACGTGGCTAACCCATCTCTCCTGTGCATACATCTCAAAGCATGGATCCGATTCTTTGTGAGGAACCTGCGCTTGACTTTTGTCCAAGCAAAGTTCTTCCGCCTTTTGTGCATTCTACTTCAGACATCTCTGACGACATTTTCGACGATGCAACACAAGTTGAGGCTTGTGATACATGGGTTGTTTCCACTCTCATGGAGGAGGACAACATTCCTGGTGTTGAGGATTCTCCCTCGATACCAAAGGAGGACGTCCAAGTCATGGTGGAGGCCTCTATGGATCCGACCGAGCCTTGTAGCATTGTCGACATTGCAGATGATATTTTTCTACCTCAGCCTTTGGGCAGTGAAACCGGGATCACTCCCCCGATTATTTCTTTATGTTCTTCGTCTCCTTTATTTCTTGACCCCCTTCCTTATCTGAGCCTGTGCAGGTTGAATCTCCACAGGTAAGGTGGGTTGACGTTGAACCTTACGCTCAGGCTATCGACGAGTGCATCCTCTTGTGTGAGGGTGTTCCTACCTCCTTCACAGTGGAAGCCCCTGCCGTCACCTTCGCCCCCAAAGAACTTGTGGTGGACGAAACCTTGCTAGGCAAGGATTTGTTTTGTGGTGAGATAAGTGAGGACCAGGACTCCTCCTCATCCTACTTCCTATTTCCTCTGCATGTGAGGAGCAGGTATGATTATTTAGGCAGAGGGGTAACTGTTCTATCGCCGTATCGGTACTCATTACCGAAACGAATTTTGGGATAGTTACCTGTGCATTTTTCTTTTTATAGGCCCACTAGCTAGAACCTTTTCGTAGCCGAATAAGTCGTGCTGGGATGAAAATAACCCCAGTACTTATCTTTCATTTTCTGCATTTTGTTTTTCATGTCTAGTTAGTTTTAGTATTTCTTTGTAGTATGTATATTTTTGTTTTGTTTTTGCGGAGATCACCCCTGCAGGTATTCATGGTATATCGCATTGGTGGGGTTGTGATTCTTCGTATGGCGGGCCTGCTTCAGGTTTCCATGCGTCTTCTGGTATGCTCACTAGTTGAGCATTGGTTAACCTGTTCCCTTAGCTATTTATGATTTTAATTTCTCTACCATATGCTGTGTAGTTTAGTATAAGTCTGGGGGAGAGCCAATTTTGTTACCTATTGCACACGCACATTTCATGTGCATACTAGAACTTTTATAGTTTTATTTTGATTAGTTCATTGCAATGCACACCACTGCACCCACTTGAGCGTGTGCTTAGTTGTTAGTGTGCCACGAGTTAAACTCATTTCTTCGTTAGATTTGGGAAAATTATGGAGCTGGCTTAGGATTGTGCGACAGAGTAAAATGTTGACCTTGTTGTGTTTCTAGTCAACTGCTCTCGTCTAATGTAGAAATTCGAGTAGATTTAATTTTTTTGTATGCTTTTAGTTTTATATTTTTCTAATTGCGTAAATACTTTTTATTCTACTCAAAAATTGAAGAATCCGGTGTGAATCCGACGGTAGCTTAGGGATGTGTGTAAACGCCAGATAGTTTCGTATTGCTCGAGTCGGGAGGATGGATAGTCTTTCTCGTTGGATAAGTACTTGCCCCAAGATATTCTTAAAGCATGGGTATAGGTTAGTTCACTCGCATGAGCGTGATGTAGGCCATCATTTTGGCTAGGTTGAGCTTTGTACTGTTCCTAACGTCTTGTCCTCGCTAGCCCCGTTGTGCCTACCCATTCTTTTGATTCAGCTCCCCCTTTATTTCACCAAAGCCTCAAAGCCGATCCTAGTCACACTCCCAAGTTGAGCTTTAGAGTTTTACATTTTTCATGTTGCGGTGTTGATGTGGTGCTTTTACATGTGAATATGTAGATGTGCTCCAAAGCTTATATTTACTGAAGTTGTTAAAAGAGAAGTAATTTGAAATAAAAAAGAAAAGTTAAAAAAATGATGTTAATTGTGAAAAAGTGAAAAGTAAAAGTAAAATTGAAAATCCTATTTGAGATGTGAGTATTTTTGGAGTTGGCAGTGCACACACCCATATGTTAAAAGTTAAGTCTGGGGGTGTGGTGTACCCATATATATTTTGGTTTGCTGTTGGATTCTTTCTTTGATAGCTTATTTGGGTTAGGTGCATAGCCTTCCTGTTTATGTTTGTTTACCTCACTGAAACCCAAGCCCTATCTCTTCACCTAAAGTCCTACTGATTCGTATGTGAACCAAACCAGTGCCGTGGAGAGAATGCGAAAGGGAAAGCATATGGTCAACGACATTGGTGGATCCCTTTGGAGGTTATCCCAAGCCCCGATCTTTGGCAATGCTCTCCTAGCGATTAGCCTACTTTCTCACTACGCATGACCGGATGATTCACCGTGATTCCATTTTTGAGTAATAATAAAATGTTGATACTCATTGTGAAAAGTATAAACTATTTTGTATACTTATAAATTTCTTCTATTATATTTTTACGCGTACGAGCATGCGACTTCGCATGGTACTCCGTATCGCAATTTCCTTGTTAGCTAAATCATTTTTCCCTATTTGCTTAGATTTTGTTTGCTCGGGACGTGCAAACAGTTAAGTCTGGGGGTGTGATGAGTCCATTTTATATACCTATTTTCGGACTCATCTGGGCTTGTTTTCCTTCGCTTACACTTCACTTTTAGTTCGTTATTGTATATATTTTATCTTATATTTATTTCCATAGGAAGTGCACACTTAGGCCCGTGGTTGTGTATTTTTTGTACTTTTAATGTTTGTACTCCCTTTTTGTGATCGTCTGGAATGTTTGCACATATCAGTGTTGGGTTTAGGAGTCGTGTGTGTGTTCCAAGGATGTTTAGAAGCAGGAATACTGCGCACGATCATTGGATATAGTGCGCACGACCACTGGTCGTGCGACGATGATCGTGCGAAATGTACCCTGATTTCCAAAATCTGCAGGGGTAATTGCACGACCACTGGACATAGTGCGCACGACCACCGGTCGTGCGCCACTAATCATGTGCATTGATTCCTCTTTTCCTGGAGTCCTGTCTGGGGTAATCGCACGACCATTGAACTTAGTGTGCATGACCAGCGGTCGTGTGCCACTGCTCGTGCGCATTATCCCAGTTCTTCTTCCTAATCTTCCATGCCAGTGTGCACGATCACTGGACATAGTGCGCACGACCACTGGTCGTGCGCCCGTGATCGTGCGCATTGTTCAATTCTACTTTATATAAATATCGCAGGTCTCTCCCTAATTCGAAATAGGGGGGATCGCTCGACACGTCTCCGCCGTTTTGGTCTCCGAGGAAGGGTTCCACCATTCCCCTTCATCTTCCATCGTAGGGAGGTGCTCCGGGCAAGCTTTCATCGCCAAATGCAAGCCGGAGCTTCCTCTCGTCCTCCTCCATCTCTTGGGCTCATTTTAAGCTTCAACGCCATAGCCATCAAGCAAAGGGAAGCTTGCAACTTTCGTCCGCTATCGTGACACAAAGAAGACGGGCCATTGGAAGGTGGTGACAGCCCTTCACTACCCCGGACGCGGTTGAGCACCGAGCTTGGACGCGGATTGACAACCTGACGATTCCAACCATGAATCCTCAGCAATACTTCGGATTCGATCGATCTCTTGACTTGTTCTTCCTTTATTGTTGTATATGTGTGTTAAAACTTCATTTATATTGATGTTGTTGCACTTTAGATGTAAACTTTATTAGATTCATGTCTATGTGATTCTGTATTATTTTACGCTTTAGTTGCTTGAGGTGCGGCATATTTCATCCACCACCATCCACCCTTGCCGCACTAGCAATTGCTAGTGGCGTGCATAGCGAAGAGGTGCTTACGACCCTCATTCCTACATTCAACAACCTCATCCGCAAGCCTACTCGCCTATCCGCCTAGTGATTTGATGCATAGTGGCCCGACTAGTCTTCCATCCCTCCTAGCGAAGCATCGCATAGCGGCGTTGCATAGGAGTAGTTGATAGTGTTTTATTTTCTTTGTCCGCAATATCAAAACCCCCCTTAGTTAACTCCGACCTAAGGACTTCAATCTCAAGTGCTCGAAATTAACTCCACCTTACTATTTTCCTTAAGAGATCGATAGTTGGGAAAACTCGCACATTTTATATTACTTGTGTTCACTGCCTTGATCTTTAGCATCAATTTCTCTTACACCCATTCATCTCACAACATTAGCGGGTCTTTCCTGTGCACACCAGTACTTCCTGCCACTCTCTTCGCAGGTGGACACCGCAAATAGCACAAATGTCGGGGGTCTTTCCTTTCTACCATGCCAGTACTTCTTGTTACTCTCTTCACAGGTGGACTCCCTATGAACATTAAGCATAACAAGGGTATTTCCTGGAATTCCAATCAAGTACTTCCTGCTACTTCCTTTCACAGGTAGAACCCAACAACATAAGCAGCACAAACATTATACGGGTATTTTCCTGGACTACCACTCCAGTACTTCCTGCTACTTCCTTTCACAGGTCCAACCCGTCGACTCCTAAATAATGCGTTTATCACGGAGTCTTCTCCGGTTCGTATGCAACATCACCAATCCAGACCAACCTGTCTAGATGGGCTTCACACAACATGCCTATTCCGTACTCCAATTCTGGATCTATATGCCAACAAGAGGGGATTCCACGAATCAACCCAAAGACTCCCACAACAAGACACCCTCTGGTGGGGGAATCACATACATACGCCAAAAAGGAAGCCTTCACATGGCTAGGAAGAAAGGTCGTTACCCTCGAAGACCGCTTCGGTGCCATGAGCTCTTAACTGGCTAGGAAGATCCGCAACAGCTTTTCCTCCGCAACGCCGGCCTCGGATTTCTCGTCGGAAAACCGCAGCAGCACCGGTGACCAGCCCCTTTCCTCCTCCTCCTTCTTCCTCTACCTTCCTCTCACTAGGAATGTAGAAAGAGAAGGCCAAATGAAAAATGAGATTTCCTTTCTCATCCACGGCCTTAAGGAAGCAGAGAGGCAGCTCAGCCATTGTATCCCAGCTGAAGGAACAGACGACCACGATTTCCCTCAAAATCATAATTTCTGCTTCACACGGCCTGTGACACGCCCGTGTCCCAGGCCGTATGCTTCAAGAAGTGCTCAACCGACTTATCCAATCCAACGACACACCCATGTGACACGCCCGTGTCATGGGCCGTGTCACCCGACACGCCTTCAGACACGACCGTGTCTGTGGCCGTGTTCATCAGGCTGCAAAATCTCAAAATCACCCGAGACTCACACGGCCTGTGACACGCCTGTATCTCAGGTTGTATGCCCATACATGTCACTAGACACGCCCCAGCTCAAATTCATCGGGCTGAGTTCGTCGATTGCGCTGACACGACCTGTGACACGCCCGTGTCACAGGCCGTGTCCTCTGTACTCGACGATCGTCGACCAAATTTTGTCGATCACTCGTCGACTGTTCACCCGGGAAGGACATGCATTCTTACACGCCCGTGTCAGATGGAACACACCCGTGACACCAGGCGTGTTCCTCCCGAACACTTCGTCGAACGCAGGACACGCCATAGGACACGCCCGTGTCCCAGGCTGTGTCACCCCAAAAACTTTGCCTGCTGAAAAATGGGCTGTTGAGTGATACCAGAGTAGCGCAGCGCACCTAACACATTGCATTCTAGCGGAAACCTATAACACTATAGTTGAATTCCTCACTTGAATGTCCAACATATAAAAACTCCACATTTTATACATCATAGGAATGTCTTACAAAACACATAAAGAGTTGGCCTTATGACCTTACAGTGCTTTCAAACAGTGGCCCAAACATTTGCACGCAGGCCGGCCACATCAAAAGAAAACAGAACATTTATATCCACATTAGCCTTCGAGGGATAGCAGCAGCAACAACAGCTAAAGCAGTAGGGACGTCAGCCCATATGCGTCCCGCTCGGTTCTCCAGCACCTGCAGAGGGACATTCCACTGAAGGGTGGCAAACAGAGGAAACGTTCAGCATTCAGCTGACCAAATTATAATGACCCTACACCTTTCTCGGGGCAGCGATATTCTTCCCTGCAGGCATATCATATCACAAGCATGGATATATATCTTATATAAAGTGCTTTCACGCACACATGCTATCACAACCGTCAGCCACCCGACCTAATGGTCCGTGCACTCAGGGCACATTCTTGGTTTACTGGCAAATCAGTTGCCCACCACCGTATCAGGGTCACGGCCCAACGACAACTCACTTGAGCATTTACTCCATGGCATGCAGCCGGATTTTTATAGTCTTAGTGAATCAGGATTGGCCCATAGCCCCCCATTGTATAACGACACGTAGGACTAAGAATCTTGCTATGCGCTCCAACAGAACGCACCTTCTGGTCTCACGTCGGACGGACATAACGCAGGTCAGATCCCCCACCCCTCGTTGCTCAAATCGCCTTGCCATCACCGAGTACGGCGTACTCGCAGCTACATAAAGGCGCGGGTACGTCTCACCGATCCTGTTCTGGCATTCAAGCGTGGGTATTTCTCTTACACCCATTCATCTCACAACATTAGCGGGTTGTTCTTGGGCACACCAGTACTTCCTGCTACTCTCATCGCAGGTGGACACCTCAAATAGCACAAATGTCAGGGGTCTTTCCTGGATACCATGCCAGTACTTCCTGTTACTCTCTTCACAGGTCGACTCCCTATGAACATTAAGCATAACAAGGGTATTTACTGGAATTCCAATCCAGTACGTCTTGCTACTTCCTTTCACAGGCAAAACCTAACAACACAAGCAACACAAACATTATACGGGTATTTTCCTGGACTACCACTCCAGTACTTCCTTCTACTTCCTTTCACAGGTCCAACCCATCGACTCCTAAACTATGCGTTTATCACGGAGTCTTCTCTGGTTCGTATGCAACATCACCAATCCAGACCAACCTGTCCAGATGGGTTTCACACAACATGCCTATTCCGTACTCTAATTCTGGATCTATATGCCAACAAGAGGGGATTCCATGAATCAACCCAAAGACTCCCACAACAAGCCACCCTCTGGTGGGGGAATCACATACATATGCCAAAAAGGAAGCCTTCACATGGCTAGGAAGAAAGGTCGTTACCCTCGAAGACTGCTTCAGTGCCATGAGTTCTTAACTGGCTAGGAAGATCCGCAATATCTTTTCCTCTGCAATGCCGGCCTCGGATTTCTCGTCGGAATATCGCAGCAGTACGGGTGACCAGCCCCTTTCCTCCTCCTCCTTCTTCCTCCCCCCTTTCGCTCAATAGGAATGTAGAAATAGAAGCCTAAATGCAAAATGAGATTTCCTTTCTCATCCACGGCCTTAAGGAAACAGGGAGGCAGCTCAGCAATTGGATCCTAGTTGAAGGAACGGACGGCCACGATTTCCCTCAAAATCATATTTTTTGCCTAACACGGCCTGTGACACGCCCGTGTCCCAGGCCATGTGCCTCAAGCGGTGCTCAACCAACTTATCCAATCCAGTGACACGCCCATGTGACACGCCCGTGTCACGGGCCATGTCACCCGACACGCCTTCAGACACGCCCGTGTATGTGGCCGTGTTCATCAGGCTGCAAAATCTCAAAATCACCCGAGACTCACACGGCCTTTGACATGCCCGTGTCTCAGGCCGTGTGCCCATACACTGCACTACACACTCCCCAACTCAAATTTGTCGGGCTGACTTCGTTGATCGTGCTGACACGCCCTGTGATACGCCCGTGTCACAGGCCGTGTCCTAAGCACTCGATGATCGTCGACCAAATTTTGTCGATCACTCGTCGATTGTTCACCAAGAAAGGACACGCCCTCCGACACGCCCGTGTCGGCTATGATACTCCCATGACACCAGGCGTGTTCCTCCCGAACACTTCATCGAATTAAGGCCACGCCCTGGTACATGCCCGTGTCCCAGGCCGTGTCACCCCAAAAACTTTGCCTGCTGAAAAATGGGATGTTGAGTGATACCAGAGTAGCACAGCGCACCTAACATATTGTATTCTCGCAGAATCCTATAACACTATACTTGAACTCCTCACTTGAATGTCCAACATATAAAAACTCCACATTTTATACATCATAGGAATGCCTTAAAAACGCATAAAGAGTTGGCCTTATGGCCTTACAGAGCTTTTAAACAGTGGCCCAAACATTGGCACGCAGGCCGGCCACATCAAAATAAAACATAACATTTATATCCACATTAGCCTTCGAGGGCTAACAACAGCAACAACAGCTAAAGCACTAGGGACGTCAGCCCTTATGCGTCCCGCTCAGTTCTCCAGCACCTGCACAGGGACATTCCACCGAAGGGTGGCAAACCGAGGCAACGGTCAACATTCAGCTGACCAAATTATAACGACCCTACCGCTCTCCCGGGGCAGCGGTATTCTTCCCTACAGGCATAACATATCACAAGCATGGATATATATCTTATATAATGTGCTTTCACGAACACATGCCATCACAACTGTCAGCCACTCGGCCCAACGGTCCGTGCACTCAGGGCACATTCTTGGTGCACTGGCAAATCAGTTGCCCACCACCTTATCAGGGTCACAGCAAAACGGCAACTCACTTGAGCATTTACTCCATGGCGTGCAGCCGGAGTTTTATAGTCTTAGTGAAACAGGATTAGCCTGTAGCACCCCATTGTATCACGGCGCGTAGGCCTAAGACTCTTGCTATGCGCTCCAACAGACCGCACCTTCTGGTCTCACGTAAGACGGACATAACGCAGGTCAGATCCTCCACCCCCCATGGCTCAAATCGCATTGCCATCACCGAGTACGACGCACTCGCGGCTACATAAAGGCGTGGGTAGGTCTCACTGATCCTGTTTTGGCATTCAAGCCTGGGTATTTCTCTTACACCCATTCATCTCACAACATTAGCAGATCTTTCCTGGGCACACCAGTACTTCCTACTACTCTCTTCGCAGGTGGACACCGCAAATAACACAAATGTCAGGGGTCTTTTCGGGCCACCATGCGAGTACTTCCTATTACTCTCTTCACAGGTGGACTCCCTATGAACATTAAGCATAACAAGGGTATTTACTGGAATTCCAATCCAGTACTTCCTGTTACTTCCTTTCACAGGTAGAACCCAACAACACAAGGAGCACAAACATTATACAGGTATTTTCCCGGACTACCACTCCAGTACTTCTTGCTACTTCCTTTCACAGGTCTAACCCGTCGACTCCTAAACTATGTGTTTATCACGGAGTCTTCTCGGGTTCGTATGCAACATCACCAATCCAGACCAACCTGCCCAGATGGGCTTCACACAACATGCCTATTTCGTACTCCAATTCCGGATCTATATGCCAACAAGAGGGGATTCCATGAATAACCCCAAAGACTCCCACAACAAGCCACCCTCTGGTGGGGGAATCACATACATATGATAAAAAGGAAGCCTTCACATGGCTAGAAAGAAATGTCATTACCCTCGAAGACAGCTTCGGTGCTATGAGCTCTTAACTGGCTAGAAATATCTGCAACAGCTTTTCCTCTGCAACGCCGACCTCGGATTTCTCGTCGGAAAACCGCAGCAACACCGGTGACTAGCCCCTTTCCTCCTCCTCCTTCTCCCTCTCACTTTCTCTCACTACGAATGTAGAAAGAGAAGGCCAAATGCAAAATGAGATTTCCTTTCTCATCCATGGCCTTAAGGAAGCAGGGAGGCAGCTCAGCCATTGGATCCCAGCTGAAGGAACGGACGGCCACGATTTCCATCAAAATCATAATTTCTGCCTGACACGTCCTGTGACACGCCTGTGTCCTAGGCCGTGTGCCTCAAGCTGTGCTCAACCGGCTTATTCAATCCAGTGACACGCCCATGTGATATGCATGTGTTATGGGCCGTGTCATCCGACACGCCTCAAGAGACGCCCGTGTCTGTGGCCGTGTTCATCAGGCTGCAAAATCTCAAAATCACCCGAGACTCACACGACCAATTACACGCCTGTGTCTCAGGCCGTGTGCCCATACACGGCACTAGACATGCCCAAGCTCAAATTCATCGGGATGAGTTCGTCGATAGCGCTGACACGCCCTGTGACACGCCCGTATCACAGGCCGTGTCCTATGCACTCGACGATCGTCGACCAAATTTTGTCGATAACTCGTCGAATGTTCACCCAGGAAGGACACGACCTCCAACTCGCAGGTGTCGGATGGGACACGCCCGTGACACCAGGAGTGTACCTCCTGAACACTTCGTCGAACGAAGGACACGCCCTGGGACACGCCCGTGTCCCAGGACGTGTCACCCCAAAAACTTTGCCTGCTGAAAAATGGGCTGTTGAGTGATACCAGTGTAGAGTAGCGCACCTAACACATTGCATTCTAGCGGAAGCCTATAACACTACACTTGAACTCCTCACTTGAATGTCCAACATATAAAAACTCCACATCTTATACATCATAGGAATGTCTTACAAAACACATAAAGAGTTGGCCTTATGGCCTTACAGAGCTATCAAACAGTGGCCCAAACATTGACACACAAGCCGGCCACATCAAAAGAAAACATAACATTTATATCCACATTACCCTTCAAGGGCTAACAACAGCAACAGCAGCTAAAGCGGTAGGGATGTCAGCCCTTATGCGTCCCGCTCGGTTCTCCAGCACCTGCATAGGGACATTCCACCGAAGGGTGGAAAACAGAGGCAACGGTCAGCATTCAGTTAACCAAATTATAACGACCCTAACCCTTTCTTGGGGCAGCGGTATTCTTCCCTGCAGGCATAACATATCACAAGAATGGATATATATCTTATATAATGTGCTTTCATGTACACATGCCATCACAACCGTCAGCCACCCAGCCCAACGGTCCGTGCAATCAGGGTACATTCTTGGTGTACTGGCAAATCAGTTACCCACCAACGTATTAGGGTCACAGCCCAACGACAACTCACTTGAGCATTTACTCCATGGCGTGCAGCCAGAGTTTTATAGTCTTAGTGAACCGGGATTGGCTCGTAGCCCCCCATTGTATCACGGCGCGTAGGCCTAAGACTCTTGCTATGTGCTCCAATAGACCGCACCTTCTGGTCTCACGTCAGACAGACATAATGCAGGTCGGATCCTCCACCCCCCCCCATTGCTCAAATCGCCTTGCCATCATCGAGTACGGCGTACTCGCGGCTACATAAAGGCTCGGGTAGGTATCACTGATCCTGTTCAGGCATTAAAGCCTGGGTATTTCTCCTACACCCATTCATCTCACAATATTAGTGGGTCTTTCCTGGGCACACCAGTACTTCCTGCTACTCTCTACGCAGGTGGACACCGCAAATAACACAAATGTCAGGGGTCTTTCCTGGCTACCATGCTTGTACTTCTTGTTACTCTCTACATAGGTGGACTCCCTATGAACATTAAGCATAACAAGGGTATTTCTTGGAATTCCAATCCAGTACTTCCTGCTACTTCCTTTCACAGGTAGAACCCAACAACAAAAGCAACACAAACATTATACGGGTATTTTCCTGGACTACCACTCCAGTACTTCCTGCTACTTCCTTTCACAGGTCCAACCCCTCGACTCCTAAACTATGCATTTATCACAGAGTCTTTCTCCGGTTCGAATGCAACATCACCAATCCAGACCAACCTATCCAGATGGGTTTCACACAGTATGCCTATTCCGTAGTCCAATTCCAGATCTATATGCCAACAAGAGGGGATTCCATGAAATAACACAAAGACTCCCACAACAAGCCACCCTCTGGTGGGGGAATCACATAAATATTCCAAAAAGGAAGCCTTCACTTGGATAGGAATAAATGTCGTTACACTCGAAGACCGCTTCGGTGTCATGAGCTCTTAACTGGCTAGGAAGATCCGCAACAACTTTTCCTCCGCAACGCCGGCCTCGGATTTCTCGTCAGAAAACCACATCAGCACCGGTGACCAGCCCCTTTCCTCCTCCTCCTCCTCCTTCCTCTCTCCTTTCTCTCACTACGAATGTATAAAGAGAAGGCCACATGCAAAATGAGATTTCCATTCTCATCCACGGTCTTAAGGAAGCAGGGAGGCAGCTCAGCCATTGGATCCCAGCTGAAAGAACGGACGACCACGATTTCCCTCAAAATCATAATTTCTTCCTGACACGGCCTGTGACATGCCAGTGTCCCATGCCGTGTGCCTCAAGCGGTGCTCAACCGACTTATCCAATCCAGTGACACGCCCATTTGACATGCCCGTGTGATGGGTCATGTCACCCGACACGCCTTCAGACACGCCCGTGTCTGTGGTCGTGTTCATCAGGCTGCAAAATCTCAAAATCACCCTAGACTCACACGGCCTGTAATAAGCCCGTGTCTCAGGCTGTGTACTCATACACGGCACTAGTCACGCCCCATCTCAAATTCGTTGGGCTGAGTTCGTCGATCGTGCTGACACACCCTGTGACACGCCCATCTCACAGGCCGTGTCCTAAGCACTCGACGATCGTCGACCATGTTTTGTCGATCACTCGTCGACTGTTCACCCAGGAAGGACACACCCTCCGACTCGCCCATGTCGTATGGGACATGACCGTGACACCAGGCATGTTCCTCACGAACACTTCATCGAATGCAGGACACGCCCTGGGACACGCCCGTGTCCCAGGCCGTGTCACCCCAAAAACTTTGCCTGCTGAAAAATGGGCTGTTACAGCTGTTGTCTTCTGGAGTCCTTGTCTCTTCTTCTTTCTTTATGATTCTCTGGCCACTCTGAGATGAAGTGTCTAGGTTTCCTGCACCCAAAATATACTACTTCTTTAGTAGGAGTTTTATTATACATGTGCTTATGATCCTGCCTGGATGATTTTCTCCTGAAGTCTTTTCTTGCCATTTTGTAAAATCTCTTGGCAAACAGACTTATTAGTTCCTCATTAACAGTTGAAGCTTCAGTCTCTTCAGTAGCCTTGACTGCTATGTTGTGCTCATTTTTTGTTGGTGGAGGAGACTTTTGTTCTACATCTTCTCTAGACTTTATCAGCTGCTCATAAGACTTGAGCTTTCCCAATAGAGATTATGTGGAAATCTCATTTAAACTTCTGGCCTCCTTGATTGGCCAGATCCTAGAATCCCATGAGATTGGGAAGCACATGAGGATTTTATCATTTACTTCATTAAGGGTGATGTCCTTGTCTAGGATCTTTAGCTCATTGATTATTGAGCTCAATATGTTGTACATGTCAGCAACAGATTCTGACTCATCCTTCTTGAAGTTCTCATACTAGGATATGAGAGTTGATCTTCTGCCTTTCCTCTCATCATCAGAACCAGCCACTATCTGGTTAAGAGAGTCCCAAATAGCCTTGGCTGATATACATTCAGCCACCTTTCTGGAAGATGTCATCAGACATTGTCTGAGCTAGAATATTCATGGCCTTTGCATCAGTAATCTTTAACTTCTTCTGAGCATCTATCCACTCAGGTGGTGGAACAACATGTGTGCTTAATGTTGAGGTAGATGCAGTTTGTTGAGGAGGACCTGTCAAAATAGAATTGTAGATGTACTCATCAATAGAATTCATATGAAGTTTAATTCTTGTCTTCCAAATGTCAAACCTATTTAAGTTGCACACTAGAGGTCTGGTGCTTGCATAATCCTTGTTATGTGTCATGCTGTGAAAATAATCCTAAAGAAAATAGAATATTAGGTCTAACACTGGATCTTTTGGTTCAAGGGTTAGCTTATACAACCAAAGAAACAATGCTCTAATACCAATTGAAAGTGAGGGTTAGACTTGATATACTCTAGAGAGGGGGGGGGGGGGTGAATAGAGTATTTGAAGACTATTTACAATTTACAAAATTATTAGAGTAAAGCAACTAATATTCACTGTAAGCAAAAAATGACAATCTAATATAAACTATCCTAACACAACCACAGCAAAATAAAACTAATCTACCACAGGAACAACAAAACTAAAACTAATACAGGCACATCAAGAGCAAGAAGAAAAGGGCAACCAGACAACACAAGAACTTTATAGTGGTTCCCCAACCTAGGTACATCCACTCTTCTACTACCCTAGTAGGAATCCACTAATAGGTTTTGATCAGGTGACTGTTACCAATGAGCTTTTGAACAGGTGCTCAAAAACTAACCCAAGTCTTTTGATCAGGAGACTTGCAACCAAGGAATAACTTTTAAAGGGAGTTAAAGAACCCTTTGTACAATGAGGGGGTGAGAGAGTTATGGTGTCTTCTCTTTCTCAAATCAACTGAGAAGACTAGTGGATCTTTGATATTGACAAAGCTCCCCCTGAGATATTGAACTCAGGAAGACTTGAGCTTTGCTTCAAGGTGTAGGTCTTTTATCTTTATCCTTCACTAGAAGAGATCCAAGAACTTCTTGACTGATAGAGATTTTGTTGTCCTTGAAGAATCCTGGAGTGAAGGTTGAAGAAGACTCTTGATTTGGTATGAATGGTCTTCTTCTTCTTCACCACTATCAAGAAGAAAACTGGTTTGTTTTCTGTACAGAGAAGGATTAGAATCAGATTGCTGTTGATCTTCTCTGTAAGACTGTATTCTCTTTTTGGTCTGAACTTGCTGCTGTATGTTCTTGTCGAAAAGAGAGAAAATCTCTTTTATATGATCAGTCAACAATCTCCATTGAATTTTTGAATTCCTTTCTGCAGTGATTGCTGACGGACTGGAGAATGTAATATGACTGGATAGAATATCTGCATTAATTGGATTTCCCCAACTGTCCTATTGAAAAACGGCAAGTAATAATCCTGATGAATACCATAATCAATGTTGTTTCTAACGGTAACGTTCAGAGAATATTAAGCATTGATTACTCAGGAATTACTGCAATAGAATAAGGACAAAAGAACGAAAAATCCAAGTCTGTATCTGCACAGAATTCGTCGAGCAAAAACCAGATTTCGTAGACCTGAGTCCAGAGTTCATCGAACTGAGAAATCATGTTCGTAGACCAGATAATTGTTATTCGTCGACTTGAGATCCAAGATCGTCGACCTGAGAACTGCTAACTGCTTTCTAATAAAACTTACCAATTTTGTGCTCTAAGTTCGTCGAGTTGATAACATAACTTCGTCGACTAGAGTTCAGAGAAAGGATTTTGGACTTAGAATGTTGAAGTTGACCTATAAGAAATTGTCGACCTGAGCTCGAATATCATCGAGCTCAACTCAGAGAATTATCTCTGAGTTCGTCGAGCTGAGCACGACTTTCGTCGAGCTGAGTTTGACGAACGTCGAACTCACTCTCCTAAACTATTTTTTCTCTAAGTCTTGAGTCTTTTGCTATCTTCAGTTGGCTAGTCCATGCAATGTTGACTCTATGGAGATAGCCTAGACTCTAGGATACAGAAATGAACATAGCTATACATGTTGGGTCAAATAACCTATTTTAGTTAACCTAGCCCAAATTAAACAAGGGATCCAACACACAGTGTTATTGATCTCAGAGGAAAGCAATGCCTCTCCGGCCGCACCTGCCCAAAAGATCAACTTGGAATGTACTCCAGGCAAGAGGGTAGTAAACCCTTTCATTGAGTGTACATCTTTTGAGACCCTATGAGGAAAGCAATGCCGCTCTGATCGCACCTGCCCACTTTGTCACAGTAGTCTATAGCTCATTCTTCACAGGAAAAAGACAAGGCGTGGACTGCTTCATTGTATCCACGCAGTTCGCCGACATTGATTGTGTTGATTTTATAGTTTTTGTGACCCTGCAAGGAAAGCAATGCCGCTCCGGCCGCACCTGCCTGTACGGTCACTTGAACTATGAATCATTTCAATTCAATTATGTGCGGATGGTGAATTTCGCCCAGTCCGCCAAATTCTCTTGATTTTAGCTTCTGTGACCTTGCGAGGAAAGCAATGCCGCTCCGGCCGCACCTGCCCGCTTGGTCACTTGAGCTATGATTCATTTCTATTAAATTAAGTGCGGACTGCGCATTGGTATTCGCCCAGTCCGCCTGCTTGATCACTAACAGAGAATCATTTTTAAGTCGGACTCAATTCTGGTAGTGTTCTCACTCCACAGTGTTTGATCAGGCAGTCCGCCAAAGCTATTTTGGTGATGTGACTCACAGTTTTTGTGACCCTATGAGGAAAGCAATGGGGTACATGCGCACCTGCCCACTTGGTCACTTAAGTCTGTAACCTATCTTTCTCTGGCCACAGGCTTATCTATAATTCTCTCTGAGTCTGCAACACTTATTATCAATGTTCTCTTAAGATTGCAAAGGTTTATTCAGTTTTGATCAACGGTATTGTGGACTACAAATGGAACTCGCCAGAGTCCGCGTTAATGTTTTGTTATTTTGGCAAGCAACTTTAATCTTGTTCATGTTGCGGTGAGCTGCAATTGAATTATTTTACAAGGTTATCTTTTGATAGGTAAGCTCAAAAATTAAATGGCGCGGATAATTTCTACAATGCGCGGACTGGTACACGGAGTTCACACATTAACTACATACTAGATTGCTGATGCAGGTTAAAACTCCAAAATTATTTACGGTCACGCGGCGACCTGGCGGTTTTATTTGAGAAAAAGGCGGATTTGATTTTATTTAAGAAAACGGGGCGCGCGTATTTATTTATTTATTTTGGATATAAAAAAGGTTTAGAAATCGAGTTTTAACGAAAGGAGGCAAGTGCACCTATCGTGAGTAGTACAGGATATTCCGGGTGGAATATCGAGGTCGTATTGTTCTCGGGTCTGGTTCGATTATTTCTACTCTTCCCTGGAGGGGACTATTATTTTACCGATAATTATCTTGTCGGGATATTTTATATATAATAAAAAGCAGAAAATGACAGAAAGAAAATGAAAGCAATAAAAAGAAAGCTTGAAGGTGGTGCCGATGAAGAGCTTAGCTCGATGGCACCGAGAAAACAATTGAACTAAAATAGACTTTAAATAAAAAGAGCTCCTAAATTTCTAATTAATTAAGGCGGAGACTTGGCCGTGGAGGTTCCACTAAAATGAGCTCACCTATCTCTAGGACTATCGCTCACCTGAACGCTAAGACTATTCGACCGAACGTTAGTCCGACGAAGGATTCCTCTTAATGCCCGCATTACGCTAAGAACCCCGCTATTGGGTGGGGAACCCAATCCGGTAGAGTTGGCGCGCCTCCTCTCTCGAGGGTTAGTGCGGAACTCTCTTTGCCAAGGGGTGATCTGTCCATACGCACGACCTCTCGGCGAGCGTATGGAAAACGGAAATAGGGCCCACACATCGATATGTGGTCCTATGCGTCGTTAACCCCGGGCAAACCTTAAGTACTTTTAATTAACTAGAAAAATTAGACCTTTAATTATTTTAAGCTATTTTATCTGTCCCAATGCTCTTCGATGCCGAGGGCTAAGAACGGTTAGCCACTCATCGGAATGGGGACGGCTTGCGGAAAAAGCGAAAAATAAAGCGATAAAGAAAGCAGTAAATGAAAGCAGGAAATGAAAGCAGTAAAATAAAGCAGTAAGGAAAGCAGAAAATTGCAAGTCCTACTCAAACGAGTAGGACTGAAGAAAGCTGTAAATTGCGAGTCCCGGCGCAAATGCGTGGGCGGGAGAAATGAAAGCAGTAAAACGCACACACGCAAGTCCTACTCAAATGAGTAGGAGAAAATAAATACGGGTCCTACTCAACCGAGTTGGACAAAATAAATGCAACGCACGCACACTCTCTCTCGACATAAATGAAAAACACACACACCCTACCGAAATGAAATAAAAGCATTGCGCCATTTAACTCTTAACGAGTAGGCGGAAATAAATGCGCACAAGTACAAAAAATGTAAAAAAAACTAAGTTAACGAAAAATGAAAACAACTGCATTTCTACCGCTAGAATGCGGTAGAAATGCATAAAAAGTGAAGATAAAAATTAAATGAGCGAAAAGTTTGCAAATAAAAATGAAAATGCAAGTGCTCGAAAAATAAAAATGAATGCATTTCTACCGCTAGAATGCGGTAGAAATGCATAAAAAGAGAACGAAAAAAAAAAAAAAAAAGAGCAAAAGATTAAAATGAAAAACTAAGTGCGCGAAAAATTAAAACGACTATATTATCATTCCTATAACTCCGTAAAAATGCTAAAAAAGTGCGAATAAAGGGAAAAGAACGAAAAAGTTTTACGAAATAAAAAGCTAAGTTAAAAAAAGGAAAAACACTTTGAAAACGTTTTTACGGATCTATAGGGATGAATTAGAAACTATAAAAATCTAAGTTAAACGAAAACAAAGTAAAAATAACTAATCATAAAAAAAAACAAGAAAACTAATCTCATACACACACACACGCATATAAAAAAGAACGAAAGAAAACTAAGTTAAGACAAGGAAAAAAGATAAGATTGCATAGAGGTAGTCGTTTAGACTCATTCCAAAGCCAAATAAAGGGATGAAAAACACATTTTAATAAGCTAATAATAACGGGTTACACAGGAATGAAAATAAAAACTAAGGAGAGGGGGAGAAAATATCCCTTACATAGCATTTGGACTTCATCCGAGCAGCATAACTCTATACAAAATGGAACCAAAAAAAGGAACAGGAATCCTAAGCAGCAGCTCTGAATTTATAGAAAAAATTTACATGGGTCACGCCCTTGGTCACGGGCGTGACAGGGGGCGTGACAGTACTATTTGCGAAGGCGGCCGGCGATTTGACGGGAAAGTTGACTTTGGCTGGACACGTGTCGGTCTCGCAGTGGTCACGCCCTTGGTCACGGGCGTGACAGGAGGCGTGACAGGCAGGTGGATCTGGGCGCGGTGCGCGCCGAAAGTCTTCGGGCAGGTCTTGTCGGGCTAGCTGGAAAGGTCACGCCCCAGGTTACGGGCGTGACTCTGGGCGTGTCGGCTGGTGTCGACACTCGACGATCGTCGAGATGAAATCGTTGAGTGGAGTGAACACGGGCTTGGGTCACGCCCCGTGTCGGGTGACACGGGCGTGACCCCGGGCGTGTCAGGCTATTCTTCCCGAAAATTGCAGATTTCACGGTTTTTGACGTGTCACGCCCAGGTCACGGGCGTGACCAATATGTCACGGGCGTGACATGTCAAATTTTGGCAGATTTTTGATTTTTTCTGAAAAATAAAATAAACAAAGTTAGTATAATATTTACAAAAATAGGAGCATTTTATTGAATAAAAATAAGTAAAAACGACAAAAATAAATGAAAACAACTAAATTAATGTACATAATAATAGGTATATTTACAACTTATCAAATACCCCCATACTTAAGTTTTTGCTATTCCAGAGCAAAAGTTGGAGATGAACTTATAAGGAATAAAAGAAATCCTAAGTTTAGCTACCGCTTGAATTAATTAAAAGGAAGATCAAAATAAACATCCGGGGTTAAAGAATTAAATCATAATTTATGAAATGTTATGAATAGAGGAAGAGTTTCAAAAAGACTTCTAGAAAAAATAAAATAGAAAGCAAAAATTTATTTTTGTTAGTTTAACAAAGATGGATTGGATTTATATAAAAAACTTTATCTTAAAAGAAGTTAAAGGAAATAATGCAATTTAAAAATTATGCTCTCAAAAAAATTTTAAATTAAGTCTAGAATCATTGAAATGAGATAAGTGGTTTGGTGGTTTATGAAGAAGGCTTGAATATTGAGGCGAGGTAATTTTTTCTCGAACCTCCAATTTTTTTCTTTTGGATAGTTAGGAAAACGAAATCTTATTTTCCTAACACATAATAATTTTTTTTCTTTCTTCATAAGAATAAAATTAACTCAATGTATATTTGTAGGAGTAATGAATTTTATCCTCTTACTCCCTATATAATCTTTTTAAAATTATTGGGTGCCTATGTTTACGGAACGAAATCTTATTCCCATTGACATATGATCTTTTAAGGGATAGGGGGTAATCATGTCAATTAAGACACGAAAAAAAAATGGAAGTGGGTTTATTTTTTTTCAAAAAGAAAACTAGATTTTAATAAAAAGTTTTGAGAGCAACCTTTTTAAAATGAACGTTCCGATATTTCTAAAAGCATGAAGTAGAAATAATTGAAATCCATAGATGTTATTTTCTAACATAAAAAACGAGCATCTATTTATAAAATTAGAAGTAGTGGTGAAAAACAAGTTCCCTATTATAAGGAAAAGACATAAAAAAATTTTTAAGACTTAACCCCAGACATTTAAATCTATCGAACTTTAATTAATAAACGAATAGTAAGCAAAGAATAACTAAAATTCGCATATAAATTAACTCGAAACTAGATTTTTGGAAAGCAAAAAGAGTTAAAAATGGTGTATTCGAATTATTTTGTTACATAATTTAACAAAACATTTTTTTTTTGGAATTTTTAGAGTTTTTATCATTTTTTTTGTGTTTTAATTATTATCTTTTTAGGATTTTTTTTTTAGATTTTTTATCTTTTTGGGGTTTTTGGATTTTTCTAATTTTTTTTTTTTTTTAGTTTTTGTAGATAAGTAATTTACAAGAACGAGTAGAGAAAGAAAAGTTATTTACAAAGAAGATAGGGGGGAAAGAGAGATTTTTACAAAAAAGCAAAGTAAAAACTCGATTGCGGCCCCGCGAACAGACTCTTATTTGAATGGTTGGTTCGATGAGTCGACCGTCGCGGGCAGGCAAGACGCAAGTTTTTACAAAAAAGAAGATAGGGGGGAAGAGTGAATTTTTTTTTTTTGTTGAATTTTTATTTTATGAATTTTTTTTTGAACTTTTATGATTTTTTTTTTTGAAAAATTTTTTTTTTGTTGTTTTTTTTTTAATTACTTATTATTAAAATAAAAAAAAAATTTTTTTTAAGTTTTTTGATTTTTGCATTTTTTTTGTATTTTTTTTGTGAAGTACTGAATATAAAAAGTGCAGAATAGGAAAACACCCCCATACTTAAACCCAACATTGTCCCCAATGTTGCAACCTAAGTATGCGGAACAGATAATATACAAATTAAAAGATGTACAAAAAACAAAAAAAGAGAGGGTAAAAGCTTCCCTAAGACGAGTCCGGGAGGCCCAAGTTGAAACCCTGCATTATTTAGAAAAGAAAAAGCAAAAAGATAACAGAAAAAACAAAAAAGATAAACTCGGCCTAAAGATCGCGGGCGGTAGGGGGGAATGTGCGTGGGGGAGTCGGAGGTAGCTAAGGCCTTAGCGACCACTGTGTGATAAAAATGTGATCCCCTAGCGCGCACAAGAATGGAAACGCGCCGAAGCAAAATGAAACGAAAATAAATTAAAATAAAAGAAGTTAAATAAAACAGATATACATTTATTAATAGCAAATTATATATATATATTTTTTGGTGTTTTTAAGTAGATTTTTTTTATTATTTTTTTTTAGTTGGTTTTTAGGTTTTCGTTTTTTTTTGTTGAGTATTTTTTTTTAAGTTTTAAGTTCCCCTTTTTTTTTGTAGTTTTGTAGTTTTTTTGTTTTTGTTGTTTTTTTGTTTTGTTTTTTTTTGTTTTTAGTTTTATAGTTTTTTTTTTTAAGTTTTTAAGGTTTTGCAAAAAAAATTTTTTTTGTTTAGTTTTATAAGTTTTTCAATTTTTTTTTTTGTTTTATAATTTTGTAATATAGTTTTTTTATAGTTTTTATTATTATTATTATCATTACTATATTTTTGTTGGCCATTTTTAATTTTTGATAGATATAGATATAGGTAAAATTAATAGATTTCCAGGGTTTAAAATAACGAACCTAAAATTTCCCCGGCAACGGTGCCAAAAAACTTGATGCAGGTTAAAACTCCAAAATTATTTACGGTCACGCGGCGACCCGGCGGTTTTATTTGAGAAAAAGGCGGATTTGATTTTATTTAAGAAAACGGGGCGCGCGTATTTATTTATTTATTTTGGATATAAAAAAGGTTTAGAAATCGAGTTTTAGCGAAAGGAGGCAAGTGCACCTATCGTGAGTAGTACAGGATATTCCGGGTGGAATATCGAGGTCGTATTGTTCTCGAGTCTGGTTCGATTATTTCTACTCTTCCCTGGAGGGGACTATTATTTTACCGATAATTATCTTGTCGGGATATTTTATATATAATAAAAAGCAGAAAATGACAGAAAGAAAATGAAAGCAATAAAAAGAAAGCTTGAAGGTGGTGCCGATGAAGAGCTTAGCTCGATGGCACCGAGAAAACAATTGAACTAAAATAGAGTTTAAATAAAAAGAGCTCCTAAATTTCTAATTAATTAAGGCGGAGACTTGGCCGTGGAGGTTCCACTAAAATGAGCTCACCTATCTCTAGGACTATCGCTCACCTGAACGCTAAGACTATTCGACCGAACGTTAGTCCGACGAAGGATTCCTCTTAACGCCCGCATTACGCTAAGAACCCCGCTATTGGGTGGGGAACCCAATCCGGTAGAGTTGGCGCGCCTCCTCTCTCGAGGGTTAGTGCGGAACTCTCTTTGCCAAGGGGTGATCTGTCCATACGCACGGCCTCTCGGCGAGCGTATGGAAAACGGAAATAGGGCCCACACATCGATATGTGGTCCTATGCGTCGTTAACCCCAGGAAAACCTTAAGTACTTTTAATTAATTAGAAAAATTAGACCTTTAATTATTTTAAGCTATTTTATCTGTCCCAATGCTCTTCGATGCCGAGGGCTAAGAACGGTTAGCCACTCATCGGAATGGGGACGGCTTGCGGAAAAAGCGAAAAATAAAGCGATAAAGAAAGCAGTAAATGAAAGCAGTAAAATAAAGCAGTAAGGAAAGCAGAAAATTGCAAGTCCTACTCAACCGAGTAGGACTGAAGAAAGCTGTAAATTGCGAGTCCCGGCGCAAATGCGTGGGCGGGAGAAATGAAAGCAGTAAAACGCACACACGCAAGTCCTACTCAAATGAGTAGGAGAAAATAAATACGGGTCCTACTCAACCGAGTTGGACAAAATAAATGCAACGCACGCACACTCTCTCTCGACATAAATGAAAACACACACACTCTACCGAAATGAAATAAAAGCATTGCGCCATTTAACTCTTAACGAGTAGGCGGAAATAAATGCGCACAAGTACAAAAAAATGTAAAAAAAACTAAGTTAACGAAAAATGAAAACAACTGCATTTCTACCGCTAGAATGCGGTAGAAATGCATAAAAGTGAAAATAAAAATTAAATGAGCGAAAAAGTTTGCAAATAAAAATGAAAATGCAAGTGCTCGAAAAATAAAAACGAATGCATTTCTACCGCTAGAATGCGGTAGAAATGCATAAAAAGAGAACGAAAAAAAATAAAATAAAAGAGCAAAAGATTAAAATGAAAAACTAAGTGCGCGAAAAATTAAAACGACTATATTATCATTCCTATAACTCCGTAAAGATGCTAAAAAAGTGCGAATAAAGGGAAAAGAACGAAAAAGTTTTACGAAATAAAAAGCTAAGTTAAAAAAAGGAAAAACACTTTGAAAACGTTTTTACGGATCTATAGGGATGAATTAGAAACTATAAAAATCTAAGTTAAACGAAAACAAAGTAAAAATAACTAATCATAAAAAAAAACAAGAAAACTAATCTCATACACACACACACGCATATAAAAAAGAACGAAAGAAAACTAAGTTAAGACAAGGAAAAAAGATAAGATTGCATAGAGGTAGTCGTTTAGACTCATTCCAAAGCCAAATAAAGGGATGAAAAACACATTTTATTAAGCTAATAAAAACGGGTTACACAGGAATGAAAATAAAAACTAAGGAGAGGGGGAGAAAATATCCCTTACATAGCATTTGGACTTCATCCGAGCAGCATAACTCTATACAAAATGGAACCAAAAAAAGGAACAGGAATCCTAAGCAGCAGCTCTGAATTTATAGAAAAAATTTACATGGGTCACGCCCTTGGTCACGGGCGTGACAGGGGGCGTGACAGTACTATTTGCGAAGGCGGCCGGCGATTTGACGGGAAAGTTGACTTTGGCTGGACACGTGTCGGTCTCGCAGTGGTCACGCCCTTGGTCACGGGCGTGACAGGAGGCGTGACAGGCAGGTGGATCTGGGCGCGGTGCGCGCCGAAAGTCTTCGGGCAGGTCTTGTCGGGCTAGCTGGAAAGGTCACGCCCCAGGTCACGGGCGTGACTCTGGGCGTGTCGGCTGGTGTCGACACTCGACGATCGTCGAGATGAAATCGTCGAGTGGAGTGAACACGGGCTTGGGTCACGCCCCGTGTCGGGTGACACGGGCGTGACCCCGGGCGTGTCAGGCTATTCTTCCCGAAAATTGCAGATTTCACGGTTTTTGACGTGTCACGCCCAGGTCACGGGCGTGACCAATATGTCACGGGCGTGACATGTCAAATTTTGGCAGATTTTTGATTTTTTCTGAAAAATAAAATAAACAAAGTTAGTATAATATTTACAAAAATAGGAGCATTTTATTGAATAAAAATAAGTAAAAACGACAAAATAAATGAAAACAACTAAATTAATGTACATAAAAATAGGTATATTTACAACTTATCAATTGCATTCAAACAAGAAATAAGCAAAGAATATTGCAGAAGACGCGAATTGATCAAAGAATATCCTTTTATATTTCATCGATATCAAATTACAATTTTAATGAGTTTGGCGGACTCCAAATTTGAGTCCGCTATATCCTTTACAAAAAACAATAAAAGGAAAAATACATCATTCTATTTCACTCCTCTTCCGCTTCTTCTCTGCAAGAGCATCAGTGCTTGAACCTTCAATGTCAACTTCAAGAGAGTAGCCCTCTGAGCCGTTTCCCCTGCAGTTATCTGAACATTTGCTGACTGCGGACTCGCTAGGTGAGCTCTCGTTAGCAGAGCTAGACGAAGACGTGTTAGACTCGGCGGACTAATCTCCACCTCGTTGACTTGAACCAACATCATCGGCAACAACCTCGGCTTCACTGCCACCTTCTTTCTCTTCTTCTTCTTCTAATTCTTCAACCTCATCAATGACTTCCTTTCCATTGGCAGTCTGCCACATGGCTACGACATGCTCCTCTAACTCGATGAAAAGTTGGAGAAATGGAACACCATCCACAGCATCCTTTGTGAAGCCGCCATCAACAAACCGCTCAATGACGATCTCGACGCTCTCCTTCACAATAGGGAGTGCGGCGGCCTTGAAATTTTTGTTCCCCAGGTCATATGGGACCTGCAGAAAGATAAAAAGCTTAAGAGTCAGGTCGCCGCGGACTTCAAAGGGAGACCGTCGCGGATACAAAACTTACCGCCAACTCTTCCGTCAGTCTGCATTTCTTTTGCTCGACAGTATGGAAGGCGAGCGCATCATCAGTTCTGGCGGACACCATCAAAAATAAAACATCGCGGACACAAACTTGAGTCTGTTCAGTTCGCTGTGTCTAGTTTCCTAGGCACCTGCCAAGCATATTTCAAGGCATAAAATAAGTGGACTCAACTTCATTTTGCCCAGCTCGCAACATTTTCACCCTGCAATTGTGTAGTTCAAATCAAGGAAGCGGAAGCCACATTAGTCTGCATAGTTCGTCACAATCCTACACAAAACTCAAATTATGGAGAGCGCAACATAGTGTAAACAAGTGCAATTTCACATTTCAAATCAGAAAATGTGGATATCACACCAGTCCGCATTGAAGAGCAAGGTATTGTTCAGATCGCAGCAGAAAACAAAGAATTGTTCAGGCATACAAATTATACACCAAATAGTTTACACTTTTGCGACTTCAGCGGTCTCTAATTTTAGATCGCGTTGGGCGCTCCGTCTTGTCTCTACACAGATGCGCCGCCTGGTCGCTCATTTGAAGAACTTCGCCATACAGATGGTAGATATGACGATGCATGGAATTGATAGTTCGATGCATGTGCGCGGCCTCCCGATCCACCCGGCTCAAAGGGACCACGACCTCCGTTACCGTCCTCGGAATCTCGTCCGCAACGGGCTGGCTACCTTCAGGCGAAGCCGTAACCTCCGATGGAGCAGTGCGATCTGGCAGTCGCGAACTTTCCACTGGCAGCTCGGCAGCCCGCTTGCCCTTGTCCTCCCGCGCCAACGCCAAGTATTTTATTTGTAGAATCGGGCATCATCGACAAACCGCTTCTTCTCCTTATCGGACCTCTCTAGCGACCTTGAGATGTTGGCGACCTGGTCCTTCAGAGCCTTCTCGTGCTCTGGCCCTCTCTTTAGCTCCGCTCAAATTTCATTAATTTCGTTTTGAAATTTCTTCTCTAACATGGCAATTTTGTCCAGGTCGGACTGCCCACCTTTTGCGGACTCATCAAGTGAGATCGCGTCGGATGAAGCATCTGGCGTAGGCACAATCTCGCCAGTCTTAATGGAGACTGGTGGCGATCTCCTTCCTGCAACAAAGAAAATCAATAGCATATTCAAATCCAGGCCGCAACGGACTCAAAATACAGAGATAAAAGATCACTTTTAGCAAAGGCCATGACGAGCTGGCGACTATCAAACACAGCTCGCCTTATCTGCTCCGGGTCAAAGTCACTTAGCCGTTTCCTCCATTTGTGGTGGACTTATGTCTCCCTTATCAGCCGCCGAGCTCGTCGACACAATAATATATTCAGTTTCAGGGATAATCTTTATTGGCCTTGACTTCCGCTGTGGAGACCTGTAAAGCCACTGACGCTTAAAGTATTTGGGCGTCGGTTGGATTTTACCTGTCTGCAGCAGCTCGCAGATCCTCCGCATGCTTGTCCACGACGATCTGATTAGAGGCCGCCTCCCCTGATTCCACATGAGCGGCGATCTTCTCCTGCTGCTCGGCAATCTTCATCTTCAGCTTCTCCTGCTCTTCTTCTTCAGCGGCAGATGTATAGGGGTTGTTGGCAGTCTTAACCCACGTGATTTCAACATCGGGCTGCAACACCTCCAGTAAAGATTGGTTTATGAGATCAAGTTGCTCGACATCTATAGAATTCAGAACTTTGTCAGTTGACAGACTAACCGTGGAGATGGAATTATTTCCCTGATATCGGCCTCCGGTGTAACAAGTCCGCCTTCAGAGACTTCCTTCTCTCGCGGCCTATGCTGCAATCTCGCAGCCCCAGTCCGCAAGGAGATGTTCTTCTCCTTCATTTCCCGCAATTACTTCTCAACCCGCTCAGCAACAGTGGATTTGATCCTCTTCCTCTTCTTCTTCTCAGAAGGGGCTTCTTTCTCAGTGGAGTCCACAGCAACCTGCCCTAAGTTCAGCAGCCTGTCGCGGACTGTCTCCTGGTTCAAAACAGCCTGTTGGATCCCTACTTTGATTTGGGTTAGGTTCGCTAAGTTAGGATCATCTGACCCAACATGTATAGCCAGGGTCATAATTATGTCTTAGAGTATAGGTTAAGTCCTTAGGGTTAACACTACATGGACCAGCTATCAACAGACTGCATAAAGACTCAAGACTTAGAGAAATATCAAAGACTCAGAAAATGTGTTTGACGTTCATGGAACTCAGGTCGACGAAAGCCGTGCTCAGCTCGACGATCTCAGAGACAATTCTCTGAGCTGAGATTGACGAACTTGGGACTAAGGTAGACAATTTATGGACACTACTTCAACATTTCAAGTCCAAAATTTCTCTGAACTCCACTCGATGAACTTGGTATTCAGGGCGACGATCTATGGGTATTCTACTTCAACATCTTATTCCAGAAACAAGTAAATATTCTAAGTCCAGGATCATACTCCAGTCGGCGAATTCACCTTCTCAGCTCGACGAACTTAGACCACATTCCTGGCAAGACTTATCTAGCAGTTATAAGTTCTCAGGTCGACGAATCTGGTTCTTAGGTCGATGATTTCTGGCTACTCCACTTCAACACTTCATTCTAGAGACATCTAGAATATTCTAAGTCCAGAAACACTTTGTTGAACTCCAGTTGACGAACTTAGATTACCAGCTCGACGAACTTCATGCGCAGAATTGGCAAGGTTCTGGAGAAAGCAGTCGTCTGTTCTAAGGTCCATGATCTTGGATCTCAGCTCGACGAATAACTATTATCAGATCGACGAACTTAAATTCTCAGCTCGACGAACTGTGGTCTCAGCTCGACGAATTCTGTTCTTTGTTCGACGATTCCAGACTTAGTTATTTCCATGCATCTGTCCTTAATCTATTGAAATAATTCCAGAGTAATTAATGCTAAAATATTCTCTAAATATTACCGTTAGACGGGACACTGATTATGGTCTTCTTTAGGATTATTGTTTGTCGTTTTTCAATGGGAGAGTTGAGGAAATAATTCAATGCAAAATATTCTCCAGGCCGTCAACAATGAATGTAGAAGAAATTCAAATTTCAAAAGGAAGATAATCTGGAAAATATAAAAGGGGTTTTCTTCCTTATCTCAAAAAGAGAACAAGTCTGAGAAATAATATACAGACAGAGAAGACAATACACTGGCTCTACAACATAACATCAATCTTACAGAATACAGTGACATAGAGAAACAAGCTCTAGATTAGAGACGCCATCAATCTGAAGAAGAAGAAGAACAGCTAATCAAAATCAAGAGTCTTCTTCTGTCTTCTTCCAGGATTCTTCAAAGGACAAAACTACAATATCTGTCAAGAAGTTCCTGGAGCTCATCTAGTCAAAGCAACAGTTTGAAGGCCTATCAACCTGCAACAAAGCTCTAATTTCCTGAATCATTCTACATCTCAGGGGGATACTTTGCTAACATCAAATCCACAAAAGTCTTCTTAGTTGTACTTTGAGAAAGAGAAGACAAAATCAATCTCTCATCCCCCACTGTATAAAGGGTTCTTCACTCCCTTCAAAAGTTATCCCTGGTTGCACGTGTCACAACCCGCATTTTTCACCACATATAATAACTTATCAAAGTAAGAGAAAAGTGTGCGTCATGATACCACATCAGCAGGGGATAACTACAGACGTTCAGGTAGACACCTACTAAAACATGAAGAAAGATTCTTTCAGTTATTTTAAGGAAAATCAACTAAGTGCAATAGTTAGCAGTATCCCTCGGCTTAATGGCTCACTTAGTCCACGAATCAAAATATAGTTATACGTTGCGGAAAAAATACTTACTTAGATTGACTCAAACATCCTAGATGAGTATAAATATCCTCACATGACAACTCATGGTATGCAAGACTCTAAATTTATAATAGTATAAAGGATAGCTTTTACGGTCGTCAAATATAACAAGCTAGAGTTTTTAAATTATGCAGTGCATGAAGTAGTAGTAATAGATTTTATAGTTGAAAATACCTAACGTGCATTCCTAGCATAAATCATCCCAGAGAGCAAGTAGTACACATCCACATATAGAAAAACTAAGCAGCTAGCAAGTATCTAAAAGTAACAATATTGTGGGCGTCAACAAACTGACACGAACCCACATACAGAAAAGTATGTCTGAACCAGTAACTAAATAAACAACAAACTACCTCGTTGAGATTAGGTAACAACCACATCCAACACTACCGCCCAGAAACTCCAAAACTAGCCCTGTTATCTGCTGCTGCTCTGAACCTGTGGCATTCTAAAGACAGAACACCTCAGCAAGAAGAAACAAATGGTGGCAGAAATTAATAAGCCCAAATAAACAAAGGTCAAAGTGGTACCAACCCAAGACAAATAATACTGAAATAAAGTACAAAAGAGGAATAAGTCATCATCATGAAAAAGAACTCTTGCGTGATTCATCACGTACAACAAAAGTACACTAGACGCATGAGGCTATAAGGTGACAACATGAATAATTTGTAAGGAAGAAATACAAATCCTTTATTAGGCACCTATGGTCGACTTTACCCAAAAGCACGGGCGAGGTTGTCACTTATGGACACACCACCCAAAAATACGGGCGAGGTGGTCACTATTGGACACACCACCTAAAAACACGAATATAAAATCCGTCTAACTGCGAGGGAGTCTCGTACTCTCCACGATACACCACAGACATCCAAAAGCCATGTAGAATTCCACAGGGCACTAATGAAGGAAACAACGACTGCGGAGGTGGAATCGTCCACTAACTCCCGCAATCAAGATATCCCAAGAAAACCATAACCCAAAATTCTCAAGATTTGGCTCGACAGATTCTACTTGACATTACCAGACTCAAGATGCGGTTGATTAACCCCTAGGAGCAATTTACAATCCTATATAAACTCTAACGTGCTTAATAACGAAAGCTAAGGCATTTATAGTCAGCATTAAGACACATCAGGAATGATTAAACATAACCAGACAAGATCGGGTTTTCCATGACAAAACCTTACAACATAATGTGATCATTGAAACGATTAATCATAGCAATAATTTGGATGAATAAGCGCAGAAAATTTTAAGGAGCATGAAAGTATAGCCATTACCATCAAATCGGTTAAAGAGAAATGAGGGGAAACCACCACTTGCCTTGGTTTAACCAGAAAAGTCCTCTGAATCACTCCACGTTGTAGATTGGGGAAAAAGGATGAGGGAGGAATCAAAATCTGAACAAGAACCGCCGAAAAAGTGGTTAGAGCCGAAAAACCCTAAGGAGAAAACTCAAGAAACGGGGAAGATATTACCACGATGGCGTAGCTCTCGGCGAGAGCTTTCCAGATCTATGCTCGGATGAAGATTTCGAGAACCGGAGCACCGTCGGCGGCCACCAGAAGGTTCACGAAATATATTCTCTCACGCTCACGCCTCTCTGGTTCGGGAGACAAGAATCGGAGAAGAAGAAGGAATTCTCTTTCTTAATATAACTATCAGAGTATATATATATATATATATATATATATATATATATATATATATATATATATATATATATATATATATATATATATATATATATATATATATATATATATATATAACTCATCTAGGACACGGGCTTCGCTCGTGCTATATATATAGGACATCTAAATGTTTATATTTTTTACTAAATACGTTTTCACATATAAATTTGATTATATCCTGGAGGGTGTCCAAATACAATGCTCTTTTGCTCTTTGCTTATAGGATATAAGGACTCTATAAGGACTTTATATATAAATATATATATTTATAAAATCGTCTAAAATGGACTTCTTTACGCGTTGGTGCGCAGAAGACGAAACTAAAGATTTAGGATGACTTCAAATCGTAAAGTGCCCAACATGAAAGTTGTATATCTCGTCGAGACGAACAAATTTAATGTTAACTATTTTTCCAAACGACATCATTTTGACCCTTAAAAAGGCTCCCAAATGAAAACTGCAGCGGAATACACGAGAACAAGCTTACGGGTACTCGAGAGGTCGAAAACAGCTACTCGAGTAGATCAAAATGACTACTCGAGTAGTTCAAAAAGGCTACTCGAGTAGTTCAAAAAGGCTACTCGAGTAGTTCAAATGATACTCGAGTAGTTAAAAAAGGCTACTCGAGTAGTTCAAATGACTACTCGAGTAGTTCAGAAAGGCTACTCGAGTAGTTCAGAATGACTACTCGAGTAGTTCAAAAAGGCTACTCGAGTAGTTCAAATGACTACTCGAGTAGTTCAAAAAGCGTACTCGAGTTGTTCAGAATGACTACTCGAGTCGTTCAAAACTACTCGAGTAGGACCAGAAACTTCACTCGTGTAGGAAAAATAATCACTCGAGTAGGTAAGTAAACACTCGAGTAAAAGGGAAGGATCACTCGTGTAGGCTTAAGACGACACTCGAGTAGGTGAAAAAGGATTACTCGAGTAATTAAAAAAATATCGCACGTGTAATAAACAGGCACTCGAGTATACAAGAAATCAGAACTCGAGTACACAAAAGGCAGTACTCGAGAGAAGATTTTAAAATTTGCATAATAGTAAAAATCTTTACAGATATATCCAAAGAAATTAAACTATACGAATGAATATTATTTTTTTCATTTTTGAATAATACTTTAATATTAAAATATTCATATTTTATATATTTTGTATAAGGAAACTATGAGATCAAAACGGAGGCCCGAACGCGCGACGAATCAAACGAAAATCGCACCGTAGGCGAAAACTGACGCTACGAACACAACGATGAAGTCAAAACCAAAATACGACGAGCCATTGCTGAGATATTAATGCTCAAAGTATACGGCGAACATAAACAAATCCAAAACTTCGATCGCGCGCCGAGACTCCAAAAATGCTCGGGTTGCGACGAAACTCGACGAGCATGTCCAAAATTGCTTAACTTAATTTCCAAGCACAAAAATTTTTTATTACCACAAGAATTCGGCCGACTCAACTGCACAGACGCGAAAATGCCTTAACGGCACTGCGTCGTCAACTCGACGTTAAAAGTAATGCCACAATGTCATAAATCAAACGTTGCCCAATCAAATAAAATCATCGAAAAATCTGGGGCGTTACAGTCATTCCCCCTAAAAAGAAGTTTCGTCCCGAAACTTAACACAACTCCAAAACCAAATTTAAATGATAAAATCAAACATAACTGAAAACATAACGACATACCCGAAAATAAGAGAAGAGGTGCGGGTGAGATTCCCACATCGCCGATTCCAATTCCACGTCGCGCTCTCAACGTCTTGATTTCTCCAAAGAATCTTGACCATAGGGATGGTCTTTCTCCGCAACACACGCCCTTGAGAATCCAGAATATGAATAGGTTCTTCCACATACGTAAGGTTGGGCTGAATCTGGGGCATCGAGTCGAGGACTAGACAATCATTACGAACACACTTCCTCAACTAGCTCACATGGAACACATTATGGACACCAAGGAAGGTCGCAGGCAAATCCAGCCTATAAGCTGACACTCCGATGCGCTCAAGAATCTGGAAAGGTCCCACGTACCGGGGGTCTAACTTGTGATTCCTTCCAAACCTTTTAACGCCAGACATCGGAGAAACCTTCAGAAAAAACCAAGTCTCCAACGGCGAACTCCAAATTGATTCTTCGTTGATTGGCATACTTCTCATAGCGCTCTTGAGCCACACAGAGCTTTTCTCGAATATGAGTCACGAAATAATTCATCTCCTCAAGGGCTTCTGGACCTAACAACGGTTTCTCACTGATTTCAGCCCAAAACAAAGGAGTTCTACATCGCCTCCCATATAAGACCTCAAACGGGGCCATCTGCAGACTCTCTTGATAACTATTATTGTAAGCAAACTCCATAAGTCTGAGAAGCTCATCCCAAGCACCACCATGATCCAAAATATAACACATGGTCATATCTTCTACGATCTGATTTACTCTTTCTGTCTGACAATTCGTCTGCGGATGATAGGCGGTGGAATACCTTAAATCGTTACCCAACCTGTCCTGTAAACTCTTCCAAAAGCGAGACGTAAATCTGGAGTCCCGATCTGATATAATGCTAACAGGCACTCCATGTAACCCGATGACCTCTTCAAGATATAACTCAGCTATCTTCTTCATCGAGTACCCAATCTTAAACGGAACAAAGTGAGCACACTTTGTCAATCTGTCGACTATCACCCAAATAGAGTCATGCCAACGGGGAGATTTTTGTAGACCGGTGATGAAATCCATTGAAATACACTCCCATTTCCAACTTGGAATATCAAGCAGTGTCAATTTACCACCAGGCCTTCTATGATCAGCATTAACACGCTGACACATATAACATTCTGATACAAACTTCGCGATATCATTCTTCATCCCTGACCACCAAACAATTTGCTTTAGATCCTTATACATCTTAGTGGAACCAGGGTGGTAGGCTACACTGGAACCACGAGCTTTAGCACACATCTTAGCCCGAATATCGCCAAAGGAGGGGACGCAAAATCTACCCCGATACTTCAAGGTATCAAACTCATCAAAAGAGAAGTCAGGTAGCTCTCCCTTCACGGTTCTATTCTTGAGGTGCAACAAATCAGGATCATCCTTCTGATGTGCTCGAGTATGGGAAATCTAAGAGGGATCTTTCGCTTCCAAACTAGCAGGCACAGTACGACTCCCAACCTCAATATCCATCAACAAGAATTCTTCTACCAAGGACTGTACCGATAGATTAAAAATTTTAGCAGTCTTTCTACTCAAAGCATCGGCTACTACATTAGCCTTTCCTGGATGATAAAGAATTTCCACTTCATAATCAGCCACATAGTCTAACCACCGACGCTGGCGCAGATTAGGTCTTTCTTAGTGAAGACATATTTCAAACTCTTATGGTCTGTATAGATCTTTCACAACACACCATACAATAAGTGTCGCCATAGCTTCAGCGCATAGATTACGGCAACAAACTCCAAATCGTGCGTAGGATAGTCTCTCGTGAATCTTTAGTTGCCTCGATCCATACGCGATCACTTTAACATCTTGCATTAAAACACAACCAAGTCTGATGTGTGATGCCTCAACATACACAGTATACTCAACTCCTTCAATAGGTAAGGTTAAAATTGGAGCAGTACATAATCTCTTATTCAGTTCTTGGAAAACCTCTTCACACTTATCACTCCAAATGAATGTAGTATTCTTCTGAGTAAGTCTAGTTAGAGGAGCAGACAACACCGAAAACCCTTCCACGAATCTTCTATAATAGCCAGCCAGGCCTAAGAAGCTCCTAATCTCCTTAGGTGTAGAAGGTCTCTCCCATTCCATCACATCATAAATCTTGGCCGGGTCTACAAAAATACCATCCTTGCTTACAACAAGACCCAGAAAGGACACCTAAGGTAGCCAGAACTCAAACTTGCTCAACTTTGCATATAACTTATGCTCCCTCAGGGTCGACAAACCCAAACACAAATGCTGAGTATGCACCTCAACATTGCGGGAATACACCAAGACATCATCTATGAACACAATAACAAATCGGTCCAAGAAATCCTTAAACACCCTTTTCATCAAATCCATGAAATCAGAGGGTGCATTGGTCAAACCAAAAGACATCACCAAAAACTCATAATGTCCATGCCGCGAACGGAAAGCGGTTCGAGGAATATCTGTCTCACGAATCCTCAAATGGTGGTAGCCTAAGCGAAGATCGATCTTTGAAAATACCGAGCTACCACACAACTGATAGAACAGATCATCAATCCTTGGCAGGGGATATCTATTCTTAATGGTTACCTTGTTCAACTCCCTATAATCGATGCAAAGCCTCATCGATCCATCTTTCTTCTTGACGAACAAAACAGGAGCACCCCAAAGAAAAGAACTTGGTCTAATAAAACCACACCTCAGCAACTCATCGAGCTGAGTATGCAACTCGTCTAACTCATGCGGAGCCATACAGTACGGTGCTTTGGCGATTGGACGAGTACCTGGCTCGAGGTCTATCACAAACTCTATCTCCCTTTCAGGAGGAAGTCCTAGAAGGCTATCAGGAAAGACATCTTGAAACTCTCGCACCACCGAGATATCCTCAAGACGTGGCGTAACAAAAGCTATTTCCAGAGCAGAAATAGAAACTAAAAAGGCCTCGCATCGAGACTATATAGCACGACAAGCACGTACCGTAGAAATGATAGGGGAAACACTGTCCTGAAATCCATAGATGCTCATAGGTTGTCCGTCGTCCATCTTGAAATCCAGTCGCTTAGCCTTGCACTAGATGACCACATCATACCTAGACAGCCAGTCCATGCCCAAAATCACGTCGAAGTGAGCCAGATCTAAAATCATCAAATCCGCAAAGGCCAGAAAATTGCCAAGATAAATAGGGCATCTTAGAACTCCTTGATTAGATATCACCGAATCACCTGAAGGGAGCTTGATATTGAAGGAATCTCCTAATTGATCCACACCCAGGCGATGTTTATCAACAAACCTCCGGGCCACGAAGGAATGGGTGGCAACCGAATCGAAAAGAACGCGCGCCCACCCATTCTGCACCTTAAAATCCCCTAAAACCATAACATACATAAGTAAACGAACGACAAGTAGGGCAACAATGACAAATAATAAAGATAAATTAAATTTGGGTTAACCTGATATCACTTGCATAGAGATTTGAGCTTCCTCTTTGGTCATCACGTTCAACTTTCCTTTTCCTTTATCTAGGATCTGTGGCGGCGGCAGAGCTCGATGTGGGGCAGGCCGCAGTGGGAGCTGAGCCTGGGGGCACGAAGACTTCTAGTGTCCCTTCTGCCCGTATTGGAAGTAAATCTTTTCTTTCATCCAGCACTGACTCATATCATGACCTTTCCTTGCACAGAACGAGCACACTAGCTCTCCCTTAGGTGCACCTTGGATGGCGTGAACCTGCTGCTGCTTTGTGGTGGCAGCCCTCTTGAAACACATTTCGTAAGGCTGGTCAGGACGACCACAGAAACTACACACTTCCTAACTTTTATTCTTGGACGAAGGGCCTGATGCCCTGGAGCTACCATTCTCAATACCCTTCCTTTTATCTTTCCTCGCCGCAGTAGTGGGGTTCTTAGCATTTTCAATCGCCTACACTTTCAAAGCGGCTTCCACTACTTTAGCATAACTTTCAACCCGGTAAGCGCATGCCAAGTGCTGGACATCGCTTCTTAATCTTCCCAAGAAACGTTTCACCCTACCCTCCTCAGAAGCTATCACATCAGGTGCAAACCTACTAAGTTTGCTAAACTCAATCTCGAACTCACTCACGGTGATATGTCTCTGCTTCAGACACAGGAAGTTATTCATCAGGCGGTCTTGCTCGACCGAGGGTAGAAACTTCTTCAGCAATATCTTATTAAAAGATTCCCAGGAACAGTCTTCCTTCATGTAAAAAGTAGCGAACATGCAAGAACAAACAGATAGAATTTTGAATAATTGAAATTTTATTATCCAAAAAAGATATTATTTACAAAGGTATGACCTTCCTTTTATAGAATGGAGGAGATATGGGAGAGTACAAACAAACAATGTGGGACTAAACATGTACAGTACTGAGCGGCTAGAAATAAAGGAGACCGCATAGGCCGCACGGTTAGACAAATTAGTTAACCGCTCGGCAACCCCAGCAGGATAAGAACAGGCCGCAATGGGAGACCGATAGACCGCCCGGTCTCCAGTACTGAGCGAGACCGCCAGACAGCTCGGTCAACAAACCGCTGGACAAGACCGCAAGGCCGCCCGGTCTAATACTTCAACACTCCCCCTCAAGCTGGAGCATAGATATCAATCATGCCAGCTTGTCACAAATGTGGAAGAAGGAAGTAGAGACCGGCTTTGTGAAGATATCTGCCAATTCTTTGTCAGAGGTGACAAACGGTGTACAGATCTGTTTCTTCAAAATCTCTTCCCGAATGAATTGGCTGTCAACCTCTATATACTTTGTTCTCTCATGGAAGACCGAATTTCTGGATATGTATATGACAGCCTTTTTGTCACAGAATATAGGAAGAGGATAGTCATAGACCTCCCCTAGGTCAAGCATGAGAGCCCACAACCACTTTAACTCACACGTGGTTGACGCCATACTCCGGTATTCGGCTTCTGCACTGGATCTGGAGATAACAGACTGTTTCTTGCTCTTCCAACTCACAAGATTTCCTCCAACAAAGGTACAAAAACCTGATGTTGATTTACGATCACCTTTGTCATCCGCGTAACTTGAATCTGAGTAGGCCTAAACCCTCAAATGACCGTTCTTCTGAAATATTAGCCCTTTGCCTGGTGCTGCTTTGATATACTCTAAAATCTTCAGGGCAGACTGAAGATGGCAATCCCTGGGAGCTTGCATAAACTGACTGACCTTACCTACAACATAGGCGATGTCGGGTCTAGTCACCGTGAGATAGATGAGTTTGCCTACCAAACGTTTGTACCTTGTGACATTAGATAGAAGAGGCGAGTCATCCATCCACATTTTGTCTTCTCCAATAGCCATGGGAAACCGAGCCGGTTTGGCACCTGTCAATCCTGCTTCTTGTAGAAGATCAAGGGCATACTTCTGTTGGGAGAGAACCAACGAGTCAAGTTTCCGAGAGATTTCTATCCCCAAAAAGTATTTCGGGGAGCCCATATCCTTCGTGACCAAGTGTTGACAGAGGTGCTTCTTCGTCAAGTCCACCTCATCTCGGTCATCGCTAGTAAGAAGAATATCATCCACATATACTGCCAAAACCACCAGTCACGAGGCCGTTTTGCGAATGAATAAGGAGTGATCGGCCGAACTCCTTGTAAAGCCGATGGTAGCCACAATGCCACTGAATTTGTCGAACCACGCCCGAGGGCTCTGCTTTAGGCCATAAATGGCCTTCTTCAAATGGCATACGCTTGTCTCCCCCTGAGCAACATACTCAGGAGGTTGCTCCATGTAGACGTCCTCCTGAAGATCGCCATAGAGAAAGGCATTCTTCACATCAAGCTGGGAAATAGCCCAATCCCGGTTAACAGCCACAGAGAGAAGAACCCGGATGGTGCTGAGGCGAGCAACCGGAGAAAAAGTGTCAAAGTAATCAATGCCGTACGTCTGAGTGAAGCCTTTGGCCACCAGCCGGGCCTTGTAGCGATCCACAGTGCCGTCGGGGCGAAATTTCACAACGAAGACCCATCGACAGCCAACCACATCAGTGCCCACGGGAGGAGGAACAAGGGTCCAAGTACCCCTTTCAGTAAGAGTAGCCATCTCTTCATCCATGGCAGACTTCCAATGAGGGAGAGCAAGAGCCTCCTGGTAGGTGCGGGGAGTAGAAGTAGCGGAGATAGCTAAGGCAAAACACCTGCGAGAAGGAAAAAGCAGTTCATAGGAAACAACTACCGCAAGTGGGTGTTGAGTACACGCCCGCACCCCTTTGCGAAGAGCAATGGGAAGATCCAGGTCGACGGGTGCGTCAGCGACCGGAGCGTTTGTGGCGGAGAAGGCTGGCCCAGGACTAGAGAGACGGCGTCGGAGAGGAGGTAGGTTGGGTGGGTGGGGAGACGGACAGGGAAGGAGACGGTGGATGAGGAGACGGAGGTGGGGAGACGTCGAGAGGCGTGGAGGGAACAGAGAGATCAGAAGGAAGAGAGGAGGTAGGAGAGAAGTAGGAAGCATTCTCGAAAAATGTCACATCCGCGGAGACAAATTGCTTGCGGAGAAGGGGGTCAAAACAACAATAGCCCTTTTATGTGGTAGAGTACACCAAAAAGACACACTTGGTGGAACGGGGGGAAAGCTTGTCGCGGGTAGCGGAGGGAGCGTGAACATAGGCCGTACAGCCGAAGACACGGAAAGGGAGAGGAAAAGGTTCCTTGTGGGGGTAGAGAATGGAGAAGGGGGTCTGGCCATGGAGAACTGTGGAGGGAAGGCGATTGATGAGATAGCAGGCGAGGAGTACAGCGTAGCCCCAGTAGGAGCGAGGTACGTGCATCTGCGTCATGAGAGTACGAGCAACATCATGCAGGTGATGGTTTTTACGCTCCGCCACCCCATTCTGCTGGGAGGTGTAAACACAAGTAGTTTGATGAAGAAGACCATGTTGGTGAAAGAAAGAGGAGAACTCATGATTAAGGTATTCCTTGGCATTATCAGAACGTAAAACTTTAATAGAAATGTCAAACTGATTCTGAATCATAAAATAAAATGATTGCCAAACAGAAAAGAGTTCAGAGCGATCTTTTAATAGATACACCCAGGTACATCGTGAAAAATCATCTATAAAAGTGACAAAATAGGAACTACCCCGACGAAAAGTGAGGGTAGGAGCCGGACCCCAGACATCAGAATGAATAAGATCAAACGGGCGAGAGGAGCCACGACCTTGCTTCGGTGGGAAGGAGGAGCGATGATGTTTGCCAAGCTGACACGCATCGCAGTTGAGCGGATAACTGGTAGGAGGTAAGTGGGGCAGAAGCTGTCGAAGAATCTGAGGAGGAGGATGTCCAAGGCGAAGATGCCATTGGGGGAGATCTGTAGAGGAGGAGTAGGCGGACAGAGCGGAAACATCGTCGAGGAAGTAGAGGCCGCCGCTCTCAGTCCCAGTAGCAATCGTCTGCTGGGTCCTCGGGTCCTGAAAAGAACAAGTAGTTGGAGTGAATAAGACGGAGCACTGAAGTTGCCGGCATAAAGTAGTAACAGATAATAAATTGCGCGGGAACTTCGGGACATAGAGAGTGTCCTCCAAGCAAAGCGATGGGGTGAGTTGAACCATGCCTGTCCCATGAACCGGGGACGGTGAACCATCCGCCACATTAATCGGGGGTAAGCGGTCATGTGTCTCAAGACGGGAGAAGCAATGAGGGTTGCCAGTCATATGATTTGTAGCACTGGTGTCAATCAGCCATTTACCTTGGGTAACGACGTGGGCACTACCTGACGTCGTGGCCACAGAGGCAGATGGCCGAGAAGAGGTGGAGGCCGAAGAAGGAGCATCACCGGAAGGGCGAAGATGAGGATGTTTCTGCCAGCAACGGTCAATAGAATGGCCGGTACAACCACAGTAAGAGCAGAGGAACCGGGATGAACCCCGTCCACCGGAGTGGCCGCGGCCATTAGGTCCCCCCTTCTGAGCTTGGTGAGCAAAGGAGTCCTGGGAAGGGGGGAGGCCAACAGATGCCGCTGGAGCAGGGAAGTAACAGCGGCAATGCGAGCCGCGTTGGCATCCAAAGTAGGAGATTCCGCCTCACCCAGGATCTGCTGGCGGATCATATCATATGAATCGGGAAGACGGAGAAGATAACAAACAACCAGGAGTTCCTGGAAGTGTTTGTACTGTTCGGCCAAGTCCGCGGAGAAGGGGCGATTCTGGAGGATTTCAGCACCAAGAGCCTGAACCTGCTGATAAGCCGCAGCAGGAGACATGGAAGGGCGGGCGAAGAGGTCCGCATAGAGAGTATAAATGCGGGACGTCTGTCCCCCCTTCGAATAGAGAGCAGCGAGGTGAAGCCAGGCGGCCTTGACCGTCTCATCATGGCGAATGACGGGATGGCACTCATCAGAGAGGTTGTTGGCCAGCTAAGTGCGGACAAGAGCATCACTCGCATCCCAGTCATCAAACTCAGGAGAGTTACGAGGAGGAGGGTCATCGGTGAGGTGAAGACGCTTGCGCTGAGAGCGAAGAAGAAAGGTGAAAGAAACGCTCCAATCGGGATAGTTGGAGCCAACAAGCTTAGAAAGTGTGCCAAGGTTGCCCGAAGGAGGAGGTGGAGAAGGAGCTGCAGGAGTGGTGGAGATAACGGGGGTGGTGAGACCAGAAGTAGTCATAGAACATAGCAAGAAACCACGCAAGAAGAAGCGAAGCCGCGGGGAGAGGAAAAAAGAGAGCAACCAGCGTGAAACCGGAGCGGTTTAAAAGGAAGAAGCCGCGCGAACACAAGCGGCCAGGAAGAAGACAAAGGCACAGCGGGGAAGAGGTCGCGCGGACTGAAAAGGCCGAGCGAACAGAAGAGAAGAGGATGCAAGAAGCATCGACTACAACAAGTCCCAAGCCGGGCGAACAGAAGCAGGCCACAACGACTAGGAAGCCGAAGAGGCAAGAAGGAACCAGGGTGCGGCGACAACAAAACAAGTCGCGGCGACGAATAGCAGCAGGAGAAGAGAAGCAAGGAGAAACAAGCCGCGTGAACAGGGCAGCGGACAGAAGAGAAGGCAAGCCGCGAAGACAGGTCGCGTAAAGCAGAAAACAAGCCGCGAGAATCAGAGAGCGCACATAATCAGGAGGAAAATACCGTGTCCTCTGATACCATGTAAAAAGTAGCGAACATGCAAGAACAAACGGATAAAATTTTGAATAATTGAAATTTTATTATCCAAAAAAGATATTATTTACAAAGGTATGACCTCCTTTTTATAGAATGGAGGACATATGGGAGAGAACAAACAAACAATGTGGGACTAAACATGTACAGTACTGAGCGGCTAGAAATAAAGGAGACCGCATAGGACGCGCGGTTAGACAAATGAGTTAACCGCTCGGCAACCCCAGCAGGATAAGAACAGGCCGCAATGGGAGACCGATAGATCGCCCGATCTGCAGTACTGAGCGAGACCGCCAGACCGCTCGGTCAACAAACCGATGGACAAGGCCGCAAGGCTGCCCGGTCTAATACTTCAACACTTCAGTCCCTCTCTTTCCCGAATCCACGAACTCTTTGACAGGCCTTTTAACTGATAGGCTGCAAGCATCACCTTTTGGGCTTCTAAAATTCCGGAATATGAAAAAATCTCCTCGATGGAGATGATCCAATCGTTTATAATCAGAAAGTCAGCACTCCCGTCATAGGTGGGAGGTCCCAACCGCTGGAAGTGCGATATGAAATTGATTTTTGGTGGTATCATCATCGGGGGAACTAGAGGAGCAGGGGTATCAGACACGGCTTGGCCCAAGGCAGGTTCTTTAACTAAAGGTTGCTATGCGGGAGCGGTAGACAACAAAGAGTCAATTTGCGATTGCATCACAACTAATTGCCTTGATAGAGCCTCGTTGCTCTAACGCAGACTCTCGATAATCGCATCATTTTGCGCACCTGATGACTCACCCTCTGACTGGCTGATATCCTCGCATCATTTTGCGCACCTGATGACTCACTCAATTTGCGATTGCATCGCAGGACGCTTTGGTGGCATTTCTAAAAAGTAAATGGACCACTCATCAAAATCCTAGCTTACAACAAAGCCACACGACTAGTTCAGACCATACTTAAAAGACACTTGCTTTTGCTGCAACTTGCTCTGGGATTTTATAATGATGCTATGTCCTACTTAGGATGATATCCTCTCATCCTATTGACTCTGTTCCTATGACATGAATGCGTGAATTCTTTGTTCTTATTGAAAATCATGTGTGTACATGTGTCATCATGTAAACCTTAACTTAGCACATGTGCTTATGAGATGATATGCAATGTATGTAGTGCTATGCATTCTATAAAGGCCCTAATGCATGTTATGGGCGGCGTACACATGAAATCTTATGCATCCCATACTACATAACATCTCATGCAACGAGAAAAGAAAATGTGCTAATGGGCACCCATGTAATGGTGGTTATGCATCCCATACTACATAACCGTCATATGTTGCCACCTATGGTGGATCCATATACAAACACATATTATGCATCCCATACTACATAATATGACTCGTATACTTCTTATCATGTTATGAGTGTAGTGACTATGCTTTCGCTAAGGCGTACTTATGACACATCGGTGTGTGTATGAAATGTCACTAAACAACCTACACTAACAAGGAAAGGTTACCCGACCAATTGTCAAGCAACCTCCCTCTTCACCGTATATAATAACTTATCAGAGTAAGGGAAAAATGAGTGTCATGATGCCACGTCAGTAGGGGATAACTGCAGACGCTCAGGCAAACACCTACTAAAACATGAAGAAAGATTCTTTCAGTTATTTTAAGGAAAATCAGCTAAGTGCAATAGTTAGTCGTATCCCTCGGCTTATGGCTCACTTATTACACGAATCAAAATATAGTAATATGCTGCGGAAAAATACTTGCTTAGATTGACTCAAACATCCTACATGAGTATAAAGGTCATCACAGGACAACTCATGTTATGCAAGACTCTAAATTTTTAATAGTAGAAAGGATAGCTTTTACGGTCGCCAAATATAACAAGCTAGAGTTTTTAAATTATGCAGTGCATAAAGTATTAGTAATAAATTTTATAGTTGAAAATACCTAACGTGCATTCCTAGCATAAATAATCCCAGAGAGCAAGTAGTACACATCCACATATAGAAAAACTATGCAGCTAGCAAGTATCTCAAAGTAACAATATTGTGGGCGTCAACAAACTGACACGAACCCACATACAGAAAAGTATGTCTGAACCAGTAACTAAATAAACAACAAACTACCTCGTTGAGACGAGGTAACAACCACGACCAACAATGCCGCCCAGAAACTCCAAAACTGTCCCTGCTATCTGCTACTGCTCTGAACCTGAGGCATTCCAAAGACATAACACCTCAACAAGAAGGAACAAATGGTGGCAGAAATTAATAAGCCCAAATAAACAAAAGTCAAAGTGGTACCAACCCAAGACCAACAGTACTGAAATAAAGTACAAAAGAGGAATAAGTCATCATCATGAAAAAGAACTCTTATGTGATTCGTCACGTACAATAATAGTACAACAGACATATGAGGCTATAAGGTGACAACATGAATAATTCCTAAGGAAGAAATAAAAATCATTTATTAGGCACCTGTGGTCGACTTTAACCAAAAACACGGGGGAGGTGGTCACGCGTGGACACACCATCCAAAAACACGAGCGAGGTGGTCACTCTTGGACACACCACCCAAAAACACGAATATAAAATCCGTCTAACTGCGAGGGAGTCTCATACTCTCCACCATACACCGCAGACATCCAATAGCCGGGTAGACATCCACAGGGCACTAATGAAGGAAACAACCACTGCGGAGGTGGAATCGTCCACTAACTCCCGCAATCAAGAAACCTAAAGAAAACCATAACGTAAATATCTCGAGATTTGGCTCGACAGATTCTACTTGACATTACCAGACTCAAGACACGGTTGATTAACCCCTAGAAGCAATTTAAAACCCTAGATAAACTCTAACGCGTTTAATAACGAAATCTAAGGCATTTATAGTCAGCATTAAGACACATCAGGAATGATTAAACATAACCAGACAAGATCGGATTTTCCATGACAAAACCTTACAACATCATGATATCATTGATACGATTAATCATAGCAATAATTTGGATGAATAAGCGCAAAAAATTTTAAGGAGCATGAAAGTATAGCCGTTACCATCAAATCGGTCAAAGAGAAATGAGGGGAAACCACCACTTGCCTTGGTTTAATCGAAAAAGTCCTCTGAATCACTCCACGTTGTAGATCGGGGCAAAAGGATGTGGGAGGAATCGAAATCTAAACAAGAACGGCCGGAAAAGAGGTTAGGGCCGAAAAACCCTAACGAGAAAACTCAAGAAACGGGGAAGATATTACCACGATGGCGTAGCTCTCGGCAAGAGCTTTCCAGATCTATGCTCAGATGAAGATTTCGAGAACCAGAGCACCGTCGGCGGCCATCGGAAGGTTCACGAAATATATCCTCTCACGCTCACGCCGCTCTGGTTCGGTAGACAAGAATCAGAGAAGAAGAAAGAATTCTCTTTCTTAATATAACTATCAGAGTATATAAATATATATATATATATATATATATATATATATATATATATCTTTATTATATAAATGAATATAGCAATCTTGGAGCACACCATTCTTTTTGTTTGGACCGTTTGATCAAAAAGCTACCATGAATTGCCACCGTCAGATTTATGCTTACTCTCTATTTCAAAATTTTCGGGGCTTTTGCTCGCAACTCGCAAGTAGCAGCATTGATTTGTATTCATGTTGAGTTGTCACAATCTTGTTTTTTTTGACTTTATTCACAGCAAGGATTTCACAATTTTCGGATTTTGTGGCTTTATTCACAACATTGATTTTTATTCAGCTTTATTCACAGAGTTGTCACATCTCCCTTCCACAGAGTTCACGCTTGTTCAGCTTCCACGGAGTTATTCACATCAAGTCAGTGTGCATCTTTTTATTTGATAAATTGTTTCACAGAGTTAATGCCTCTCATGCCCGAAGCTATCCCCACCAGCACAGCAAAGGATAGCCAAAGCTATTCCGTCAGCACGTACCATCGCCTCTTGCCTCCACTGTCACCTCCTGCTTTCTCCACCCTGCACGCTACCATCTCATCCTTCTTCGACTGCCGCCCACCGAATGATGCGTGTATAACCCTACCTCCATTACACAGAGGTCCGCCTCAACTCCTCCTCCACCATCGACAGAGCTTCTCCTCCACAGAGCCTCACCGCAATAGGTTCTCCTTCTTGACAGCTCCTCCTATCGGCAAACTCCTCTTCCAGCAAGCTCCTCGAGGTAAATCACTACTTCAGCGGTTTCTACTTGGTCCTTCTATTCCTCATTTTTCCCCATCCTCTTAATGTTTTCCCCAGCTGAAACATTTCTACTCTCAGCGCTGCATCAGCTCTTTCCTGTCTAAAGCTTATTTAGCTTCAACACCTGTCAATGCATGCCTCCTGGTAGATCTAAGAATCACATTACCTCATAGGTGAGTCTCATAACTGCTAAGCAACACATATCTAATGGGTCCTTCTATTCTTCATATCTGCCTGATCCTTCTATTTTTTTCATAGTCAGGAAAAGAGGGAGGGAAAGTGAAAGAAGAGAGAGAATGCGGTTGTTGATATTTTCTTCTTGGTTCTTTTTTGGTTCCTTCTTCCATAACTCAAGCTTGAAGAATTTATGAGAATTAAAAATAAATAATCAAGATAATGCCGAAAAACGTTTAACAACCGCTGACATTTGTAGCAACCCCATATATTTTCCCTGTAATGTTTATTACTGCAACTTGCTTTATAAGAAAATAATTGTAAGTACTATGTTATTTTTTATAAAATGAAACACAAACACATGTGGATACTTAAGATTATTTAATCATGTCATTAGCAATAAGTTGGATGAGAAAAAACTCTTTGTTGCCCACTAAGTTTGCTAAGTTTTTTCTGCTTGAATTTTTAATTTTGGGCTTATTTTTCATACATTTATCAATTTCTGTTGTTCACAGAGAAATATCCTCTTTAGGAATAGATGTTGCCCACTAAATTTGCTCAATTTTTTCTGCTTGAATTTTTAATTTTGGGCTTATTTTTCATACATTTATCAATTTCTGTTGTTCACAGAGAAATGTCCTCTTTAGGAATAGATGTTGCCTACTAAGTTTGCTCAATTATTTTTCTGCTTGAATTTTTAAATGCGATATGTGCATGAAGAGTTGTATTTTTTCTGGGCTTGGCTTGGTCATATATTTTTAGCCATACAAAATTATTTCGTGCTCGGCATTATCATACATTTCTCATACGTTGCAACTCATTATGGTTCGGTAATCTGTGCATAATACACTCCATCTACTTGGTTCATTTGTCATCCCGTTTGTAGGAATTTATATAAATAAAGATATACGTGTGTTTGTCTTAGGTTGTTTGCTGTAAATAGAGAGGATCTTGCGTACCGGAATAACGAAGAAAGTAAATATGCAGTATGTTGTGATAGAGATGTAATTTTAAACATTTATATGTAATAATAATCATCGATTTCTAATTTTATTCATAATGCCACCGTAATACATGTGATTGTTCATAGGTTTGGTCAATCATTCATTGGATTCTATATGTTTTCATCATTTATTTATGTTTGTCATCCTATTTCCCAATGGTTTAATTTGCATAACTATTTGGGATTGAAAATCAGTTTTTTAAAAATTTAAACATAAAACCCTTCTTAGATCTTTGTTGGGAAATCCCATAAAGATAATGCCCACGAATAATATCGTCGTCCACGACCAATGTCGCCACCCACGACAAATATCACAATCACAACCAATATCACAGTCCACGACACAAGTTTCCGCCCACGACCCATGTCGTTTCCAAGCGGGCGAAGCCCGCTTGGTTGCGGGTGAAACCCGCTTGGTTGCGGGTGAAGCCCGCAACGACGCATTGAGAACGGGCGGAGCCCGTTCGAAGATGCTATATATATATACATATATAAATAAGTACATCTATAAGGACATATAAATGTATATATAAATATATATATTAATAAAATCCTTTGTCTAAAACGGACTTCTTTATGCGCTGGTGCGCAGAAGATGAAAATAGAGGTTTAGGATAGCTTCAAATCGAAACGTACTCAAAATGAAAGTTGTAGATCTCGTCGAGACGAACAAAATTCATGTTAACCATTTTTTCATACGACATAGTTTTGACCCTTACAAAGGCTCCCGAATGAAAACTGCAGCGGACTACACGAGAACAAGCTTACGTGTACCCGAGAGGTAGAAAACGGCTACTGGAGTAGTTCAAAATGACTACTCGAGTAGTTCAGAAAGGCTACTTGAGTAGTTCAAAAAGTCTATTCGAGTAGTTCAAAAAGGCTACTCGAGTAGTTCAAATGACTACTCGAGTAGTTCAAAAAGGCTACTCGAGTAGTTCAAATGACTACTCGAGTAGTTCAAAAAGCCAACTCGAGTAGTTCAGAATAATTACTCGAGTAGTTCAAAAAGGCTACTCGAGTAGTTCAAATGACTGCTCGAGTAGTTCAGAAAGCCCACTCGAGTAGTTCAGAATGACTACTTGAGTAGTTCAAAATGACAACTCGAATAGTTCAAAACTACTCGAGTAGGACCAGAAACTTCACTTGTGTAAGAAAAATAATCACTCGAGTAGGTAAGTAATCACTCGAGTAAAAGGGAAGGATCATTCGTGTATGCTTAAGACGGCACTCGAGTAGGTGAAAAAGGATTACTCGAGTATTAAAAAAAATATCGCACGAGTAATAAACAGGCACTCGAGTATACAAGAAATCGGAACCCGGGTACACAAAAGGCAGTACTCGAGAGAAGAATTTAAAATTTGCACAATAGTAAAAATCTTTACAGATATATCCAAAGAAATTAAACTATACGAATGAATAGTGTTTTTTCATTTTTGAATAGTACTTTAATATTAAAATATTCATATTTTATATATTTTGTATAAGGAAACTATGAGATAAAAACGGAGGCACGAACGCGTGCCGAATCAAACGAAATTCCCATCATAAGTGAAACTGACGCTACAAACACAACGACGAAGTCAAAATCAAAATTCGACGAGCCTTTCCCGAGATATTAATCTTCAAAGTATACGGCGAACATAAACAAATCCAAAACTTTGATCACGCGCCGAGACTCCAAAAATGCTCGGGTTGCGACGAAACTTGACGAGCAAGTCCAAAATTGCTTAACTTAAATTCCAAGCACAAAAATTTCCTATTACCATAAGAATTCGGCGAACTCGACCGCACAGACGCGAAAATGTCTTAACGGCATTACGTCGTCAACTCGACGTTAAAAGTAACGCCACGACGTCATAAATCTGACGTCGCTCAATCAAATAAAATCATCAAAAAATTGGTGCGTTATAGTAAGTCACCTGATCAAAAAACTTGAGGTTTGGTTTTTGAGCACCTGATCAAAAGCTCATTGGTGCCAGACACCTGGTTAAAAATCTGAGTGGGTTCCTACCAGGGTGGTAGAAGAGTGGATGTACCCAAGTTGAGGAACCACTATAAATTTCATGTGTTGTCTGGTTGCTCTTTTCTTTTGTTTCTTGCTGTGGCTGTGCTAGTTAGGATAGCTTTATTAGTGTTTAATTAGTTTATATTCTGCAGCACCTGTGGTAGAATAACTTAACTTAGGATTGTTTAATTCATAAGTTTTATTTGTAGCAAAAAGTTGTAAAGTTTTGTAAAGATACTCTATTCACCCCCCTAGAGTATTCCTGATCTTACCCATCACTTTCAATTGGTATTAGAACCTGGATTCCTTTGGTTGTACAAGCTAACCCTTGAACCAAAGATCTTGTGTTAGATCTGTCTTTTCATTTCTATTAGATATTCACACACAGCATGACACAAAACAAAGACTCTGCAAGCACCAGACATACAGTTTGCAACCTAAATAGGTTTGCCATCTGGAAAGGAAAGAATCAAGTTATATATGAACTCTATTGATGAGGATATTTTCAATGCCATTTCGACATGTCCTCCTCAAGCATCTACCTCTACAACAACCTCAAGCACAAATGCAGTTCCACCACCTGAGTGGACCGAGGCTGAGAAGAAGGCAAAAATTGTTGATGCCAAGGCCATGAATATTCTGCCCCAAACAATGTCAGATGACATTTTTTTCAAAAAGTGGTTGAATGCAGATCAGCCAAACCCATCTGGGATTCCTTCAATCAAATGGTGGCTGGATCTGCTGATGAAAGAAATGATAAGAGATCCAATCTCATTTCCCAATATGAGAATTTCAAAAGGGAGGAAGCAAAATCAATAGCTGACATGTATAATAGGTTGAGCTCAATCATCAATGAGCTAAAGACCTTGGATAAGGACATCACACTCACAGAGGTGAATGACAAAATCCTTATGTGCTTCCCAAGCTCATGGGATTCAAGGATTTGGCCCATCAAGGAGGCTCGGAGCCTAATTGAGATTTCCACTGAATCTCTTTTGGGAAAGCTAAAGTCCTATGAGCAGCTCATCAAATCCAGAGAGGCAGCTGAGCAAAGCAGCATGCCTTCCTCCAGCAAATACAAGAAGAAGGAGAAATGCTTTGTAGCTGAATCCTGGAGTGCAACTGAGGATGAATCAACATCCTCCAGCTCCAGTGAAGAAGAAGAAGAGGCAAGGGCCAAAGAAGTTTGCCTCATGGCAATTGATGCTTCCAGAAACCAGTCAGATGAAGATTCGTCTGACAATGAAGAAGCTTCAGAATCTAAAGCTGACCAGGTATTTTATTCTTTTGATTATAGTTCTGATTCATTCAAATCTGAATTTAAAACCACGTGCATTGATTTGATAAATTCAGAAAAAGAAATTAAGATACTTAGGGAAAAACTAGGAATCCAAGAAAATGTTATCTCTGAAAATAATAGGCTAAAGGCTGAACTAACTGAAGCTAATGAACTAATCAATTCCTTGAAGACACAACTATGTGAGGCCGAACAACTTGAGGAATCTCTCAATGGGAGAAGCCTCAAGTTGATGGACATTACAAGCACTGTAAATGCCAGATTGAATGGCAAGTTAGGCTTGGGTGCTTCATCAAGTTTGCCCCTCATTCTTAAGAAAAATATTTTGTCAACCCCCATTAAGTTTGTTTCTGTTAAAGGCAAAGAGATAATAACTAATAAACAAATCACAGAAGAAATGCCCAACCTTAAAAATCAAAATAATAGAGACCAGAAATCAAGTAAAAACAAAGTTCAACAGATTTCGTCGAACTCAGATCGACGAAATGTGGCCAGTTCATCGAACTCTAGTTGATGAACTCTGAACGCAAACTTGAGCTATAATTATTCATCTAACTGTGTTCGGCGAACTCTATATGGTTCGTCGAGCAGAGATCGAGGAACATGGGGCACAGAAAATGACTATGTTCATTCTCTGGGCAGATATCGACGATCTCATCCCAATTCGTCGAACTCTAGTCGACGAACTCACAACATTTCGTCGAACCCAGAAAGACTTAACAAAAATTATAACCATAACAACCACTCTATTAAATCTAGAAAACCATTTAATCCATTAGCTGACTGGATAATTCCACCAAGAAGATATCATCCTTTAGGATACAAATCTGAACCAGAATTCTCTGTGATATCTAGTTTTTCATATCAACAATATAAAGGTAACCTGGGTCAAGAATAACTTACTGTTTTTACTGCAGGAAAAGTGCTGTCCAGTGATTAATCAAACCTGCTACCTGGACAGTGGATGCTACAAACATATGAATGACAGCAAGGATAATTTAATCAACTATAAGTCCAAGATGGGACCAAAGGTAATCTTTGGTGATTCAAAATATGGCCAGTCAGAAGGCTATGGAGAAGTGAAAATTGGAGCAGTCACCTTCAAGAATGTGACTTATGAAAGGGGACTCAAACATAACCTCATCTTCATAAGTCAATTATGTGATGAAGGTTATCAGGTACATTTCAACACAACTTCTTGCACTATTTCTGATAAAAAAAAACAAATTGTTTTAATTGGAAATAGACAAGAAAACATTTACTTAGTTGATTTTCAGTCTGCCAAGTCAGATATTTGCTTACTTAATATAGTTAGTACTCAGAATGAACTATGACATAAAAGGCTAGGTCATGTTAACATGAGAAATATTGCTAGGCTTTCAAAAGAAAACCTTGTGAGAGGTTTACGTTCTGGTCCCTACAAGAAGGAAGGTCTCCGCAGGGCTTGTCCACTAGGCAATCAAACTAAATCTGGCTTTAAGTCAGTAAATAAAAGTGATTCAACTAGGATTTTGTATTTGCTACATATGGATCTCTTTGGACCCATTGCTGTACAAAGCCTAGGTGGGAAATCCTATACCTTGGTTATTGTAGATGACTTCTCAAGGTTCACTTGAGTGTTCTTTCTGAGATCTAAGTCAGATACCTTTAAAGTTCTTACAGATTTTCTCAGGACCATACATATTGAGTACTCTACTCATGTTGTATTAATCAGAAGTGATCATGACACAGAGTTTGAGTCTCTTCTTATACATGTGTTCTGTGAGAAGGAAGGTATCAGACACTGCTTCTCAGCTCCTAGAACTCCCCAACAAAATGGGGTAGTTGAAAGGAAAAATAGGACCCTAATTGAAGCTACAGGTACATTACTTGCAGATGCTTACATGCCCCTATCCTTTTGGGCATAGGCTGTAAGCACATCAAATTATGTCTTGAATAAAAGTTTAATACATAAACTAAAGAATAGGACTCCCTATGAATTATTTAAAGGGAAGAAACCTAAAATCACCTATTTTAAAGTATTTGGTTGTATATGCTATATACATAATTACAACAAAAAATATATTAGAAAGTTTGAAGCTAAGGCTGAAGAGGAAATTTTTCTAGGATATTCCCAAGTAAGCAAAGCTTATAGGGTATTTAACAAATTCTCCTTGAAAATTGAAGAGTCTATACATGTAACATTTGATGAGGCTAACATGTCTTGTAAGGAGAAAGAGATTTCTACCAATAACACTTTGCAGGTACCTCACTTGTGTGAGAATTTGGATGGACTAAGCCTCACCCAAGAGGTTCCAACACATCCTTCTCCGTAGGTTGATGAAGACAGTGAAGAAGAACAGCTGGAAGAAATTCAACCTCATCCAATAGCAAATATAATTCCACTAAAGGAATTAATTCAAAATGCTGCTGCTGAACCAACTCCACCACATGATCTTGTCACACTAAGGGATCACCCTAGATCTCAAGTGATTGGAGACATGTCAGCAGGTGTACAGACAAGACATCAACTCAACCAAGATTTAATGCATGCCTGTTTTCTCTCTCAGGTTGAACCTCAATCTATACATGATGCTGAGCAGGATCCCCACTGGATCATTGCTATGCAAGAGGAAATAAATCAATTTGAGAGATGTAGAGTTTGAGATTTGGTTCCGACCCCAAGACTACCCAGTCATTGGAACCAAATGGGTATACAAAAATAAACTAGATGCCCAAGGTACAATTGTGAGGAACAAGGCTATGCTTGTTGCTCAAGGATAGAGGTAAGAAGAAGGCATATATTATGATCAAACCTTTTCACCAGTTGCAAGGTTAGAGGCGATCAGAATTTTTCTGGCCTATGCTGCCTACAAGAAATTCAGTGTGTATCAGATGGATGTGAAGTGTGCATTTCTGAATGGAGTAGTTAAAGAAGAGGTTTATGTTGAACAACCTTCAGGTTTTGTCTCTCCAACTAATCCTTATCATGTATTTAAATTGCATAAAAATCTTTATGGTCTAAAGAAAGCTCCAAGAGCTTGGTATGAGACCCTAGCTAGTTTTTTGATAGAGCATAAATTCATTAGAGACATAGTAGATAAACCTTATTCACTAGACATCATAAGGATCAAACCTTGTTAGTATAAATTTATGTGGATGACATCATATTTGGGTCTACTGACTCCAAATTATGCAAGAGGTTTTCTGACCTCATGTATTCTAAATTTTAAATGTGTAGCATGGGTGAGCTCTCCTACTTCGTTGGTCTCCAAGTTAAGTAGCTCCCTGATGGCATTGTCATCTCCCAAGCTAAATATGCGAAAGAGCTTATAAAGAAGTTTGGGATGGCTGATGCCTCAGCAAATAAAACACCCATGACTACAAATACTATAATAGACTCTGATTCACATGGGAAACCCGTGGATCAGTAACTATATAGGGCCATTGTTGGGTCCCTACTATACCTTACAACAAGCAGACCTGATATTATGTTTGTCACATGCCTTTGTGCTAGGTTCCAGGTGAACCCTAAAGAATCTCACCTAATTTTCTTAAAAAGAATTTTGAGATATATAAAGAGTTGTCCTAGTGTAGGCCTATGGTATCCTACTAATTAAGAATTTCAGTTAACTGGATACTCAGATACTAACTTTGCAGGATGCAGGATGGACAGAAAAGCACCTCAGGAACTTGTTAGTTCCTTAGGATGAGATTAGTGTCTTGGTTCTGTAAGAAACAATCATCTGTGTCCACTTCAACTGCTGAAGCAGAGTACATTGCAGCTGGCAGCTGCTGTTCACAGATGTTGTGGATTCAGAATCAACTACTGGACTATGGCTTCAACTTAAATAATTCAACTCTCTTATGTCATAACACAAGTGCTATAGACATAACACAAAATCCAGTCCATCACAGTAGGACTAAACATATAGACATTAGACATCATTTCATTAGAGATTGTGTAGACAAAAACAAAATTAAACTTGTCTGTATATACACTGATTTATAAAGAGATGATATATTCACCAAACCTTTGGATGAGAGAAATCACTTGTTCTTTACAAATCAGCTTGGAATGATCAATGGAGAAGTCTTAGTTTAGTTTCTGTCTATACTCGGCGAATTTAGCAAAGTTCGTCGAATGGAGTTCGACGAACTAGGGAAAGTTCTTGAGATATTCATCGAATGAAGTTCGACGAACTCTCTGTGAGTGAAGTCATTTTCGTCGAACAGAGATCGATGAATCTACTTCAGAAAAATTTCGTCGAACGGAGCTCGACGAAATGTCTTCAAATCTTCAGACTGAACTCCACGAATTACTTAACTGAAAATTATTTCGTCGACCTCAGATCAAAGAATTATTTTATTTTCGTGGAATAGAGTTTGTCGATTCATATTCTAAAAAACCTTATATCTAGGTTTTCTTCGACCTCCATCCCGCGCTTTCAGTTCCTTTACACTTGATCGTCATTTTTCTCTTGCAGGTACTCTCATGGCGATTCCAGCAGGAACTCTTGCAGCAATGAAATTCGACACGGGCTTTGATGTCGGTTTCGATTCCTTTCAACATTCAGACCCAATATTCCTGACAATCCTGGAACTCCTCGAAGACCAGCAACTGAAAAATCTGCTATCCATAAGGATCAAGATATCTAGAACAGAAATTAGGGAGTGGGTCTATACTTCCTCCACCATAGAAGAGAATACAATGACAGGAACAATATCTGGTAATGCCGTCTCCCTCACCCCTACAGTGTAAACTGAAATCTTTGGATTAAACAATGGAACAGAAGAATTGGAGATTGAGAATGAAACATGGGTTATTCTGGAGGATACCCTAACAAGCTATTGAAGAAACACTTGTCTGCTGAGTTCAAATTCCTAGCAGATATAGTGGGAAAAGTGTTGCTCGGCAAGCACACAGCTCATGACTAAATCACCAGGCACCAATTCCTGGTTATGTGTGATGTGGTCAATAAGAAGAAAGTAAACTGGGCTCAGATCCTGTTTGATCTGATAAAGAAAAATAATAATAAAAAGGAAGTCTGTTTTGGAAGAATATTAGGGATCTTCTTAAAAGAAAAAGCTGTTGAATCCCTGGTCTCCTTGACCATATTCATAAATGCCAGCAAGAGGCTCACATGTGCCGTTTTTGGCAAGTGGGAGACGACCATCACAAAGCCCTCCAAGGTTTCCTCTTCCACCAGGGCTTCTGAAAGTATAAGGGCTGATCCATGCACTTCCCACCCTACTGAAGAAATCCCCCCTACACCTCCATCCTCTTCCACCATTCCTCCTCTCCAACAAACACAACAACAACCACAACAACCTATTTATGTTCCTACTCTAGCTACATCTCCTGCAACTTCTCCACCAATAGATCTTACTGACATCCCCTCTTCCCCTATTTAGGAATATCATCAACCCTCCCCTTCTCCTTCACCTCAACAAACCCCACCTCAGTCCCCCCATGGTACACACATTCCCACACCACCTTCATCCCATTACCCCCTCATTTGGACACCATCCCATTCTTTACTCTGCGTACTTCCCCTCCTCATACTTCCTCTCTTCCAGATGTCCACATGCAAGATGATATCCCTCCTACTCCACTATCAACTTCCATTCCTCCTACTATTTCCACACAACCACCTTCCATTCCACCATCTGCAACTCTACCCTTGGAACCCTCCACCATTTCATCTCTTATTACACTGCTTACTCCTCTCCTCAAAAATCTTATAACAGAGGATATCACACCTCTTGTTGTTTCTATTTCCTCCTTAGCTGCCCAAATCACTGCCCTCTCTGCTGCCCCCTCTTCAGTTAGGGGCCTGGCTTCAGTTTCCACTGAAACCAGTCAGGGGGAGATAATTGATGAAGATGCAGCAGCAATAGTATCCCTAGCAGTAATAATAGCAACAACAACAGTACCAGCAGCAGCAACAGCAGTACCAACAGCAGCAACATCAGAATTAGCACCAAAAATAGCATCAACAGTAGCATCAGAAGAATCAGCAGCAGATGCTGACGATTAATTATATGATTTGATTCATTTCATTAATACTAACATGGATGTGAATGAGACTGCTACAAAAAAAATAACCACTGTTGGTGATTATATTATTAATCCCATAGTAGATTTGTTAGATTTATTGATGGTCTTTGATACAGCTTACTTCAATATACTTCCAGAAGACATCATTAAGCCATCAATGGCTATAGTACCATACACCTCCCCCATAAGCCCCAAGGTTGCCAAGCAACTTAATTCTACCTTTGTGGTTCCTGAAGTTCCAGCCATTCCATCTCGTCCAAGAGCTGTTTCTCCAATTATTTCATCCTCTTCTGCTCCAGTGTTTGTTATGGATGACTCACTTATGCATGATCTAGATGCCTTGATCATGGCTGATATTGAGGAGGAAAATAAGACAGTTGCTGAAAGTACTGTTATGTATAGCTCTCCAGCTCCAGCTCCAGCTCCAGTTGCAGCTCCTCCTCCAGCTCCCTCCCAGCAAGAGAAACCTGAAATATCTGCTGAGGCCCTAAAAGTATTAAATACATTATTTGATAAACCTCAGGACTCCACTGATGATGATGAGGATGCAGATGAGAACTCAGATGAAGAACCCAAGAAAAAGAAAGTTTCTAAGAATAGGAAAGCTCCACCACCTCCTGCTCCAAAGCCCAACCCAGCAAATGACACACCTTATTACATACTCCAGAAGATTACTCCCTATAAGGGCATGCCAGCTTGGATGTGGCTGTCCAAAAATGAACAGAAAGAAAGGAAAAGAAGTAGAAGATATTCTCCTCCTCCACAAAGATTTAGGAAGGATCCTCCTCTACCTCCTCCTCGAGCTGCTGGTGCTTCAGGCACAACATCTCAAAGGTCTACCCGGTTTCAAATATACCAAAGACATCAGGGTAGATCTTCATCTTCAGGAAGCAGCCAGCAGAGACATTATTCATCTGACAAGCAACACCAACAATAATAGCAGTATCATCAACAAAAAAACCAATAACAACTCCCTGAACATCAAAAAGCTGAAAGCTCTAATATACCTGCTTCTCCTGTACCATTTGAAGATCCTGAAATAGCTACAACAGCAAGGATGGCCTGGTTCCAGGAACTGGTTGGCCGTTCCATGATCAATAAAGCTAGAGCTAAAGGGAAGGATACATCTGAATACACAATAATGTCCAAGTACAGGAAGGAAGAGTTGAACAGGTTTGCTAAAGCTAATAAATTTTTCAATGTTGATGACAATATGAAACTGCATCCAGAAGTAGTAGTGCCCGAGGTTAAATCTCTAAAAATTATAGGCGTTGCTGACATGACTATGAGAAAGGTGCAAGCTATAGATCCCAACAGGGAAATCATATTCACTCAGTCTGGAGAAAAAGGCAAAGAGGAGAAGCATAAGGAGAAAAAAACAAAAGAAATGATACTGGAACTATCTTCAATATTTCTGAGCTAGTTTGAAAACTGCTTTTTTATATTTCCTGATACAAATCTTATTATATATATATATATCTGCTGCATATACTAATTTTTCATGCCAGATATATGTTTTCTTGTTTTGTAAATTTTTGTTTCATTATGAGTCTGTAATTAGTGACCTCACCCAAATAGGGGGAGATTGTTGGATCCATAGTTTGATTTGTGCTAGGTTCACTAAGTTAGGATCATCTGACCCAACATGTATAGCGAGGGTCATGATAATGTTTTAGAGTATAGGACAAGTCCTTAGATTTAACACTACATGGACCAGCTATCAACAGACTGCATAAAGACTCGAGACTTAGAGAAATATCAAAGACTCAGAAAATGAGTTCAACGTTCGTCAAACTCAGGTCGACGAAAGTCATGTTCAGATCGACGATCTCAGAGACAATTCTCTGAGTTGAGCTTGACGAACTTGGGACCCAGGTCGACGATTTATGGACACTACTTCAACATTTCAAGTCCAAAATTTCTCTGAACTCCACTCAACGAACTTGGTATTCAGGTCGACGATCTACGGGTATTATACTTCAACATCTTATTCCAAAAACAAGTAAGTATTCTAAGTCTAGGATCATACTCCAGTCGACGAATTCACCTTCTCAGCTTGACAAACTTAGACCACATTCCTGGCAAGACTTATCTAGCAGTTAGAAGTTCTCAGGTCGACGAATCTAGTTCTCAGGTCGACGGTTTATGTCAACTCCACTTCAACACTTCATTACAGAGATATTTAGAATATTATAAGTCCAGAAACACTTTGCTGAACTCCAGTCGATGAACTTAGATTATCAGCTCGATGAACTTCATGCACAGAATTAGCAAGGTTCTGGAGAAAGCAGTCGTCTATTCTTAGGTCGACGATCTTGGATCTCAGCTCGACGAACAGCTATTATCAGATTGACAAACGTAACTTCTTAGCTCGATGAACTGTGGACTAAGCTCGACGAATTCTGTTCTCTATTCGACGATTACAGACTTAGTTATTTTCATCCATCTATACTTATTCTATTACAATAATTCCTGAATAATAAATGCTAAAAAATTCTCTGAATATTACCATTAGACGGGGCATTGATTATGGTCTTCTTCAGGATTATTGTTTGTCGTTTTTCAATGGGACAGTTGGGTAAATCATTCAATGCAAAATATTCTCCAGGCCGTCAGCAATGAATGCAGAAGAAATTCAAATTTCAAAAGGAAGATAATCTGAAAAATATAAAAGGGATTTTCTTTCTTATCTCAAAAGAGAACAAGTCTGGGAAATAATATACAGACAGAGAAGACAATACACTGGCTCCGCAACATAATAACAATCATATAGAATAAAGTGACATAGAGAAACAAGCTCTAGACCAGAGACACCAACAATCTGAAGAAGAAGAGAACAAGTAATCAAAATCAGGAGACTTCTTCTGTCTTCTTCTAGGATTCTTCAAAGGACAACAACTACAAAATCTGTCAAGAAGTTCCTGGAGCTCATCTAGTCAAAGTAACAGTTTGAAGGCCTATCACCCTGCAGCAAAGCTCCAATTTCCTAAATCATTCTACATCTCAGGGGGAGCCTTTACTAACATCAAATCCACAAAATTCTTCTTAGTTGTACTTTGAGAAAGAGAAGACAAAATCAATCTCTCATCCCCCACTGTATACAGGATTCTTAACTCCCTTCAAACGTTATCCCTGGTTACAAGTCACCTGATCAAAAGACTTGAGGTTTGGTTTTTGAGCACCTGATCAAAAGCTCATTGGTGTTAGGCACCTGATCAAAGATCTGGGTGGATTCCTACCATGATGGTAGAAGAGTGGATGTATCCAGGTTGGGGAACCACTATAAATTTATTGTGTTTTCTGGTTGATCTTTTCTTTTGTTTCTTGTCGTGGTTGTGCTAGTTAGGATATCTGTTTTAGTGTTTAATTAGTTTATATTCTGCAGCACCTGTGGTAGATGAACTTAACTTAGGATTGTTTAATTCATAAGTTTTATTTGTAGGAAAAAGTTATAAGTTTTGTAAAGATACTCTGTTCAACCCCCCCCCCCCCCCCCCCTACCACCACCCTCTAGAGTATTCCTTATCTAACCCCTCACTTTCACAACCAGTTCTTGTGAAGGCTCCTCTTCCCCAACTTCTTCTCCAGCACGCCTCCTATCTTGATCCAAATCAATGATGGGCTGCTGGCCCAGTGAAGAAACTTCGGCTTCGTTCGCAGCTTTCTGATTATCTGCAGTCTTAGGCAGACTCGGCATCTTGTCCGCACTTTGGTGGTTTGCAGAATGAGATGTAATGGCATCCCCAGGTTTCTCGCGCGCAGGCTCATCAGCCTGGCGGACTGCTTCTAAAGCAGGTTTCTTACTCCGAGAGCTTTCTCCAGTAGAGTGGACAGGCTCTCCTCTTCTCACCACCTTTTTGGTTTTCATCGGCGGCATTGGTTTCTCATCTTTGGAAGTGAGGCTGCTCAAAAATGCGCCAAGTCTCGCCATGCCAGACTATAAAGTCGAGAACGCAAGAGGTGAGAAACGACTCGTGGTTTTGGAAACTTTTGGCAAATGTAGGCCTTCCGACAATATTTATAGCGCTAACAACATTAAAGAGGCTTGCAGACTCGACAGTTAAGCAAACATTTTTGAAGTTTCCATAAACTTAAAAATGTGCGGTATTATGTTAACCCCAAAGTCCGCAACACGTCTAAGGTCCCAGCGGCGGACTCGGTTGGGCAGTCCGCCCAGGTCGGCAAAGCATCGACGTATTCTCAATATTGACACCTTCGGAGGTGGACTCGGTGGTCAGTACTCCTAGCTCGGCATGCCCCATAGATTAGGTCCCAGGATTGTTCCTCTTCAGGCGGACTCATAGATCAATCCGCCCAGGCCGCGGCCCTCCGGCAGGATCGCACCATGCAGCACCATGTGGAAGCATCATCCCAAGAGCCCAGTCCGCGGACTGGCGTTTTTTTTCTTTTTGCTTCCCGTCACCGCTGCCCGGTTCTCCTGTACCCCAGGCGGCCGGTTATTTTAGCCATACCTATTTGGGCAGGCCCACTAATCTATAAATATGGGGAAGCGGTGCACCCAAAGCAAGCTAATTGTGCCCTGGAGCCTACCTGTTAAAGGCTGTAGACTCGAATCTCAGGCTTTAGGGTCTCCAGCTTGCTCTGCACTTGCTCTTTTCCATCAATCATCCCTATATTCAAACCCATTTACAATCAAAGGAAAGTCCATCGTAAGAAAGGCATTTAGGCCACGACGGGCGAAGTCTGTTGTTGTCATGGCTCACGGCCCCGCTGCTCTTTTTCTCTAGTCTGCTCAGTAGATTTTTACTTGCATTTGCCTTTCTCCTTCCATTCCCTGCTGCTCGAACCATTAGATGGTGGTGCTCGACTCCCTTTCCGATTTTGTGCATCAACACCAGTTTTAGAAAACTATTGCGCGTAGCCGTGATGTATTAATATTTGGATGATTTCCTTATTATCTGAATTGATTACTCATGAGATTGGTCAGTAAATAGTTGATGATAATGTGATCACCCCTTATATGATTTATAAGTTTTGGAAATAGTACTTATTGTAAGTACTTGGAGGTTTGTGAAACGAAGTTTGGTAGAGATGATTAAATAATTATGATGCATTTGCATGTGATAAATGTTATAAAGAGTTGGATGAGGTATACCCCATGGCCATATGATAAGTATAACCTCGATCCCAAGTTTTGAAGGAATGACTGGTATAACCCACTGTTTAGAGTACGATAACTCCCCACTGGTAGTAGTGAGTGATTGGAGTAGTAATTAGAATGGATTGTCATCCTGTGTTAAATGTGGAACCTTTTGTGCTTTGGAGCACTGTGTTGCTAATCATATGAAGGGACTCGGTTGGAGCCCTTGAATACATGATGGTATAGTTAATGTGAATTGTATGGGTTGGATGTGTGTTGACCCACATTAAATGATCCAGCATTGATGATTTGGTGGCAGGTCTACGGGCTCGCCAGTCATCACATCGACGGGAGCTGGCAGTCAGACCATGGGCGGTTAGGCTTGGTCCTTTTGTGTTCACTCCCTAAGGCTCCTTTCGTGCCGGTGGGTGGTTGGGCCTGGTTCTTTGGTGATTCACTCCTGAAGACTCCTTTCGTGCCATTTATAGGCCCGTTGGGCAGGGCACTTGGTGCAAATCTACCCAAGATCCCTTCTGAGTCGTAGTTCATCGTAGCTCCGCTATTGTGTTCTTAGAGTTGATGCGTATGGAGGCCTAGGCTTGGTAGGGTGTATGACTGCCTAGTAGTGGGGATGCCCGCTCTACTTTCACCGCTTTGCCATGACGGTTGATTCCTGAGAGGTTAGCTACCTATACGAAAAGTAGGAATTAAAGGTCTATGTCGACATAACATGTGTGTGTGTGTGTGTGTTCATGGTTAAGTCATCATTCTGCATTCATTTCATATCATTGCATTGCACAGCATAAGATCCTCATCATATAAATTTGTATGGGTCTTCTATATGATGAGTTACTCTAATGTACCTGATCCTTAACTTATAAATCTGTATGTGCATTTTTATAAGTTAAGTTAAATTCTATACTTATTATTGATATTTTATTAGATTAGATATACCATTTTATATATTGATTATTATTGCTCTTACCTTCTTAGCATTTATGTGTTATTTATTCATGTACTATTGGATACATAATGCTCTCCTTACATTTGATTTGATATATATAATAGTACTATATAGATCTCCTCCTTCTTTTCTGTCGTCCAGTGCCTAAGAGTCGTCAGGGTGAGCGGATATGATTGCCAATTAGTCATTACGATTAATCATTTCTACGTATACTATTTTTGGAGGATACCCCAAGTGGGGTAGCAACAGTGCCTTGTGTCGTTGGACAGCTTGTCTAGGGGACAAGTCCTAATACTACTATACCCTCACTTCCGTTTGTGACCGATGTGAGTTTGAGAGTTATGATGTATCCTTCGGGCAGTTTGTATACTCTGATATTAAAGAAGCTGATATATCTTCTTATAATGATATACTATTTTGGACATTTTACTTTATGTGAATCATAACTTCTGTGTTCTTCTACTTATGGGGTTGATATTTGAGATATCAGAAATTAGTTGACAGAATTGGCGACTTGTGGTGTATATTAGCTCGTGTGTTGATGCTACCACAAGGCGACTGTTCCGGGCATAAAATTAGCTCGTGTTTTTGATCAGGTGCTTTGTCACCATAAGATCTATTTTCTAAGGGAGATCTAGCAACCCTTTGAGCTTTTGATCAGGTGCCCAAAAACCAAAACCAAGTCTTTTGCTAAGGTGACTTATGAAACAAAGAGTTTAACTTTTGAAGGAAGTTATAACCTTGTACACAGTGATAGAAAATAAAAGATGTTGTCTTCTCTGTCTCAAATCTTTGAGAAGACTAGTGAATTTGTTGATGTTGTCAAAGCTCCCCCTGAGTTATAGAAATCTGATCAGGTGTGGAAGTTTTGCTTCAGGGTGTAAGCCTTTAAAGATAAAAACTTCTTCTTCTAGTAAATGATTCTGAGAGATTGAGATTTTGGTCTTAGATTGAATATCTGTTGCTGGAAGAAAAGCTTGAAGAAGATGATGATGAATAAGATGTTTCTTTTTCGCTGTCTCTTGTTCTCTGATTGCAGATTTTTCTTTCTTCTTATCCTTGTTGATTATTGCTTGTTCTCAATTCATTTCTTTTGGCAATCTTCTAAAAATATTCTTTTTATATTGATTGATGATTCAAACACATTTGAATTTCAAATTCCTTGAAATCTTCTACATCATTTCTGGAAGTTGGAACGGCTGATTTTTGTCTTCAATGTATTTCCCCAACTGTCCTAGTAAATATGGTAGAATAATAACTCTGGGAAATTCATAATTAATGTTGCCAGAAAATGGTTATATTCTTGAGAATATTGAGCATTAATTAACAGAGTATTACTATCTTAATATTTGAAATCAAATAGCTTTAGTAGATCTGAGAAACTGCAGAGAAGTTAAGTCAAACAGAACATAAAAGGAGTTAGTCGAACTAAGTAAAGATTTCGTCGAGCTGAGCTCCAAGTTCGTCGAACTGATAATTATCCTTCATTGAGCTGAGCTCCAACATCGTCGAACAGAAAATATACTTGCCAAACTGAGCTCCAAGTTCATCGAACTAAGAAGGCACATTAGTGAGCTGAGATTCTAAGGAAGGATCAGAGTTCGTTGACCTCAGCTAGACTTTCGTCGAGCTCAACTCAGAGAACGAACTTTCAGTTCGTCGATCTGAGATCGGCGATTGTCGACCTGAGTTTAGCTATCGTCGAACACCTTTTCTGTAATCTTTAAAACTGTCTTGTCGTTAAAATCTCCTATCTCTGAATTCTTCTGAAGGTAGGTTTTCAACAGTCTAACCTAATGTGACTGACCTTAATCCTTGGACTAACTTATGACCCTAGATTATACATGTTGGGTCATCAATCCTAATAGCGAACCAAACCAAAATCATAAGTATGGTTCCAACAATCTCCCCTATTTGGTGAGGTCACTATAAAAATGAAAAAAAAATCACAAAGCAATAAAAATATCTGACCAAATTATAAAACTTCAGCAGATATAAAAAAATGTGCCTTGTTAGTATACATATAGTAAAAATAAAATTCAAAATGCATAATCATAAAATTATGAGTTTTTCTTCGAAGCATCTGAAGGAGTAGGTTTTGAGAAGACCATTATTCTTTTGGGATCGTCTGTTTCTCTTTGATCATCTTCATGTCTTCAGCACCCAGAATCTTGACGGAATGCAGCTCTAGACACTACATCCTCTAGATGAAGACTCATATAAGTATCAACATTAAAGAGATTTTCTTTTCATACTTTTTTATCTCTTTCTTCCTGTATGAAGACATGGTTAAAATTGAGAAGTATCTTTTCCATCTTCCCTATCTTTCCTTATATGTGATAAGTACAATAACCTCCTTGAATCTGGCCATTCTAAAATTAGGATTCATTTCTGGATCATAGACTAGAGATATTGGCCTTTAGGTACTTTATTTTTCTTGTTGATTTCCTTCAGATATCTGTTGTTGACTGCTTTGCCTTCTTTTTGTTGTTTTCTGCCCTGGGAACTATGTTGTTGCCTGCTGCTGCTTTGATATGGTCTGGAATGATAAGAAGATGTAGGTCTTTGAACTTGTTAAACATTTCCTGCTGATCCTACTACAGGAGGAGGAGGAGGACATATCCTAAATTTTGGTGGTGGAGAGTATCTCCTACTCTTCTTCCTTGCTTTCATCTCCTTCTTTGAATGCCTCATCCAGTGAGGAGTGTCTGGAGAGAGAGTAACGTTGTGTAGACTATAGTAAGGAGTGTCTGCATTAGGAGAGGGTTTAGGAGCAGCCCTGGATGGAAGCTTCTTCTTAAGTTTTCTCTTTTTAAAATCAAAGTCTTCTGAATCATCTGACTCATCATCATCATCATCCTCAGATTCATTGGCAGGATTATCATAGAGGGCATTAATCTATTTAAGCATTTCAGCAGAGACTACTAGGTGAGCCTGTGGCTGTATACTTGTATCTATTATCTCAGTATATGGCTGTTCAGCTATATTTTCTTCTTCGGCCTGAGGCTGTGCTTGAACTTCTAGCTCTATAATTTATGTATCTATGTCCTCAAACATGAAATCATCAAGATTGGGCATGGGGGATTCAGCCCAGCCAAAAGTTGGAGGTGAGAAAGCCTTTGGCTCCATATAACACAGGACTTATTCTCATTAACTGCAAGACTTATCCTTAGTTGTTCCAAAACTACAGGACTTATTGGTGTTGTGTAGCAGACTATAGCTTTAGAATAAGTATCAAAAACTGGTAAGGTAGTGCTATTGGAAACTGTATCAAAATAATAAAGTAGAGAAAAAAGAACAACTGTGGGATTAATGACAAAATCACCAACAGTGATGATTTCTAGAATGGAGAAGTCTGCTTCTAGTTCTGCTATACAAAACATTTCAGTATCATCAAAACTTGTAACTATTGCTACTATTGGAATTGCTGCTACTGGAGTTATTGCTGGAGCTTCTTTATGAAATGATGGAGCTTCTTCATTGGACATCTCCCCCTTCCTGGATTCAGAGAGTCCTGAACCCAGGCCCCCAGAAGATGGGACAGTGGAGAAGGCATCTAGCTGTGAAGAAAGAATATTGATGGAAGCAACAAGTGGGGCAATGGCCTCATCTATGAGTTTCTTGAGTGTAGGGGTAATAAACTCAAGAATGTTTGCTGATATAGAAGAAAAATCAACATACATGTAATTATTTGGATTAGTACATGTTGAAGGTTGGTTGGCAATAGAAAAGGATGGCATGGAGCAGGTTGCAAAGATGGTGAATGCCTGTGGAATGGAGGGTGTTGGAATGTCAGTTGGAATGTTGGTGTTTGAGACATTAGGGAGGATAATATCTTCCTGAATATGGGAATGAGGTGGAGATGTATGAATTTGAGGTGAAATATGTGGAGTGTGTTGTGGAGATGGAGATGAAAGTATTTAAAAAGTTGGAGATGACAGTAGTGGAACTGTGTCATCAATATGTGATGGTAGATGTAATTGAGGAGGTGGAGATGTTGTATCCTCAGGAATGTGGATTGGTGAGGGTGGATATGGTGGTCTGGATGGCATGACAAGACAGATGGAAGTAGAAGGTGTGTCTATAATGAAAGTGGAAGGTTGTTGAATAGTAGAAACATCAAAAATGGAGTTGAAGAAGCAAATATAGAGTGATGTGGAGATGGAGGAGGAGCAGGAGACTGTGTCAAGGGTTGAGAGAGTGGCTTTTTCAGCCCTTGTGTCCTCTAAAGCTATCCTGGAAGTGGAAGACCTGGAGGGCTTTGGGATAACCCTCTCCCATCTGCCAAAGATGACAGAGGTATTCCTCTTAGAGGTATTGATGAAAATGGTCTGGGAGACCAAAAGTTCTGTCAACCTTTGCTTGTAAGAAGATTCCCAGAACTATAATATCCTTCTTACTAATCTCTTCTTAATCAAATCAAACAAAATTTCACACCAGTTCACTGATTTTTGACAAACCAGGGCACACATCAGAAGGAATTGGTGCCCAGTTATGTATTCATGGGTAGAGTGCTTGCCCAAGATTACCTTGCCAACAACATTTGCCAAGAACTTGTATTCAACTGAGAAGTTCTTCTTCAACAATTTGTTAGGGTTTACCTGGGAGTGACCCATTATAAATAACATATCATCAAACTCAGTGCTAGATTGTTCAATATCATCTTCCCCATTGATAAACCAAAAAATTTCAGTTAGAATAGCAGGAGAAAGTGAAACCATCTGTCCAGAAATTGAACTAGAAACAGAGGTTTGATCTGGAAAGGTTGTTGTGAATACCCATTCCTTGATTTCCTGCACTACAAGTTTGATCCTTAAGGCCATGAACTTTCTCAACTGTGGAGCCTCAAACATCTGAAGGATGTTCTTGAAGATTTGATCAGAATGGCTGAATGAATCAATGTCAATGTCAAACCCTGCATCAAATTTCATTCCAGAGAGGGACGCCGTCGAAATCGCCATGCCTGTAAAAATATAAGATCAAGTGCAAAAGAACTTGAAAGCACTGGATGGAGTTCGATGAAAACACTATTATAAGTTTTCAGAAGATGTAAAGACAAAATCCGTCTGACGAAAAATTAAAACTTCGAAACTCAGTTCGACGAAAAATCTTATAAAGAAATAAAAGCGTTGATCTAATTCTGAAGAGGGGGAAAACAATTCGTCATTCTACATTCGACGAAAAAATTTTTAAAATAAACTTCGTCAATCTCCGTTCAACGAAAAAATTTTTGAATCAAATTCGTCGAGCTCCGTTTGACGAACACTCCACGAAGAGTTCATAGTTTGTTAATCTCTGTTCGACGAAAAATGGACAGTTCGCCGACCCCAGACAAAATCAAATTAAAGCTTCTCCATTGATCATACCTAGTTGATTTAGGAAGAACAGATGTTTCTTTTCATCTAATGGTTTGGTGAAAATTTATGCTCTTTGTAAATCAGTAGAGATAAAGACAAGTTTAATTTTTTTTTGTCCACACAATCTCTAATGAAATGATGTCTAATATCTATATGCTGTGTCCTACTATGATTCACTGGATTTTGTGAAATAGAAATTGCACTGGAATTATCATAATATATAGTTGAATTATTTAAGTTGAAACCATAATCCAAGAGCTGATTTTGAATCCACAAAATTTGTGAACAGCAACTACCTGCTGCTATATATTCAACTTTAGCAGTTGATGTGGACATAGAAGTTTGCGTTTTGCAAAACTAGGACACCAGCCTATCACCAAGGAATAAATAAATTCCTGATGTGCTTTTCCTGTCAACTCTACATCGAGCAAAGTCAACATCTGAGAATTGAGATATTCAAATTTTGGCTCAGTAGGATATGTGCGAACAGAAAAGAGCAGACCGAAAAATTGGTGTAACGTAAACTTTATTATCCAAATAGGTATCTATTACAATGGTATAGCCTAACTTTTATAGAATGGAGGAGATGAGAGAGATTATAATTAAGCAATGTGGGAGTAAAAATTTACAAGTATATACGGCTTTACAAAAGGCAAACCGGACAGGACGGATGGTTAGACAAGCCAGCTAACCTCCTGGAAAACAACAAGATGAGAGAACAAGCGCACAAAGATCAAGCCGCCACAGGAGACCGCTAGACCGCCCGGTCTGCAAGTCGATTGAGACAAACCACCAGACTGCTGGGAAACCAAACAACAACAGCCTGCTAGACAGACCGGCCAGAATAACCGACAGACCGCCCTGTCTCCGAACAGCAACAGACCACCCGGTCTCCATATTGCAACACTCCATCTCAAGCTGGAGCATAGATTTCAATCATGGCCAGCTTTTCACAAATGTGGAAAAAGGAAGCGGACACTGGCTTGGTGAAGATGTCTGCCAACTCGTTGTCTGAAGTGACGAACAGAGTACAAATCTGTTTCTTCAAGATCTCCTCCCGAATGAAATGACAGTCGACTTCTTTGTGCTTCGTTCTCTCATGAAAGACTGAATTTTTGGAGATGTATATCGCGACCATATTGCCATAGAATATTGGAAGAGGATATTGTACACCTCTCCTAAATCAAGAATGAGTGCCCGTAACCATTTCAACTCACATTTGGTCGATGCCATACTGCGATATTCTACCTCTACATGGACCTGGAGACCACAGACTATTTCTTGCTCTTCCAACTCACAAGATTTCCTCCAACAAACGTGCAGAAAACCGTTGTCAACTTGCAATCTCCTTTGTCATCAGCATAGCTCGAATCAGAGTACGGTTCAACCCATAGGTGACCATTCTTCTAAAAAAGGAGTCCTTTCCCTGGTGCTGCTTTAATATAATCCAATATCCTCAGGGTAGATTGCAGATGACACTCTCTAGGAGCTTGCATGAACTGGCTCACCTTGCCAACAACATACGAGATGTCGGGTCGGGTTACCGTGAGATAAATGAGTTTGCCCACAAGACGTCGGTACCTCGTAAGATCGGATAGAAGAGGCGAGTCATCTGTCCAAGTTTTGCCTTCCCCAATAGCCATGGGAGAACTGGCAGGTTTAACACCAGTTAATCCTGCTCCTTTAGAAGATCAAGAGCATACTTCCGTTGGGAAAGGAACATGGAATTAGGCTTCTTAGATATTTCAATTCACAGAAAGTATTTCGGGGAGCACATATCCTTCGTGACCAGGTGCTGACGAAGGTGTTTCTTTGTTAACGTTACCCCATTCTGGTCATCGCCAGTAAGTGCAATGTCATCAACATAAACCGCAAGAACTACCATACCAGAGGCAGTTTTCTGAACGAACAAGGAGTGATCAGCTGAGCTTCTTGTAAAACCAATGGCTGCAACAATGCCGCTAAATTTGTCAAACCAGGTACGAGGACTTTGCTTGAGCCCATAGATAGCCTTCTTAGTCGGCATACTCGTGTCTCCCCTGAGAAAAATACCCAGGAGGTTGCTCCATGTAAACATCTTCCTGAAGATACCCATAAAGAAAAGCATTCTTGACATCCAGGTGTGAAATGGGCCAATCCCTGTTGACAGCCATAGAGAGAAGGACCATAATAGTACTGAGACGAGCAACTGGAGAGAAAGTGTCAAAGTAATCAACCCCATAAGTTTGGGTAAAACCTTGGCAACAAGCTGAGAATTGTAACGATCCACACTGCCATCGGGAAGGAACTTCACCACAAAGACCCAGCGACATCCAAGAACATCTGTGCCAAAAGGAGGAGGAACTAGGGTCCAGGTACCCCATTTAGTGAGAGTAGCAATCTCCTCCTCCATGGCAGCTTTCCAATGAGGAATAGTAATGGCCTCCTAGTAGGAACGGGGGGTGGCAGTGGCCAAGATAGCCAGTGCAAAAGCTATGCGAGAAGGGTAAGATGATCATAGGAAACAACTGCAGCAAGCGGTGTTGGGTACATGCCCGAACCCCTTTCCATAGGGTAATGACGAGATCCAGGGTAGCTGGTTCCTCAGTATCCGGAGCGTCCGTGGTGGAGAGAGCTGGCCGAGAGTAGAGAGAGACGGCTGCGGAGAGGAGGGAGTAATCGAGGGTGGAGATGGTAGAGATGGTGGAGATGGTGGAGATAGTGGAGATGGCAGAATGTCAGTAGGAGCAGAGGGAATAGATGGGTTGGTTTGATAAGTAGGATCAGCAGGATTAGAGGAGGAAGCGGGAGAGAAGTAAGATGCATTTTCAAAGAACATAACATACGCAGAGACAAACTGCTTGCGGGTAACGGGGTAAAAGCAACAATAGCCTTTCTGAGTGGTAGAGTACCCCAGAAAGAGATATTTAGTGGCCCGTAGTGAGAGTTTATCACGGGTGGTAGCGGGAGAGTGCACAAAGGTGGTGCACCCAAAGATGCGTAGAGTTAGAGGAAAGGATTCTTGTTTGGATAAAGAATGGAGAATGGGGTGGCACCGCGGAGAACTGTGGATGGAATACGATTGATGAGATAACAGGAGAGGAGGACAACATAGCCCCAATAGGAGCGAGGAACATGCATTTGGGTCAGTAGAGTGCGAGCGACATCAAGGAGGTGACGGTTTTTGCGTTTCGGCCCCCATTTTGTTGTGAGGTGTAGACACAGCTAGTTTGACGAATAACACCGTGATGCATACAGAAGAAGAGAAATCATGGCTAAGATACTCCTTAGCATTGTCAGAACGAAGGATTTTAATAGACGTATCAAACTAAGTCTTGATCATAGAATAAAATGATGTCAAGATAGAGAACAGTTCAGAGAGATCCTTGAGAAGATACACCCACGTACACCTAGATAAATCATCAATAAATGTGACAAAAGATGAAATACCCCTTCCGATGGTGAGGGTAGGAGCAGGACCCCACACGTCAGAGTGAATGAAGTCGAACGAACGGGAAGAGCCACGACTTTGCGTTGGTGGGAAGGATGAATGATGATGTTTGCCGAGCTGATATGCATCACAGTTTAGAGGAGGATGATGAGGAGGGAGGTGGGGCAACAGCTGGCGCACAAGCCTGGGGGAGCATGTCCAAGGTGAAGATACCATTGGAGAAGATCTTTAGAGGAGGAGGAGAATGCAGATAGAGCGGAAACATTGTCGAGGAAGTAGAGGCTGTCGCTCTCAGTACCAATAGCAATGGTCCGTTGGGAGTCCGGATCCTGAAAAGAACAAGAAGTAGGAGTGAATGTGACGAAACCCCATAGTTACTTGCATAGAGAAGTAACCGATAATAAATTACAAGGGAACATGGGCACATAGAGGGTATCTGCCAGACGAAGTGTAACACCCCCTATCCGTCGCATAGCATATAGCAGTAGGTCCGGCCGGGGCCCGACGCCATATAGCACAGATAGACCGGGTGGTTTACTTATGGAAACATCCAACCAATCTCAACGTCCTACACAGAGCATACTAGCGGAAGCAGTTTATAAAAGTTGTAACAAAGAACCCAGCATTAGAGCATGAATGTCCACTAGTACAGAATAGGAATGTTATACAAAATACTCAAAATAAGCCTCAAGGACTTATAAAATGTTCCACTTTAAATTACATGTTTTACAAACCACGGCACGCAGGCCGGTCATACATGAATAAAGCAGTAAACACTTCCACTTGGGCCTTCGAGGGCCGGCTTCGCAAAAAGGGCTTTAGCCCGCTATTGACCGCTTGGTCCAGCTGCACACTGCAAGCAACAAACCACCGCACGGTGGCAAAACAAGGCAACGGTCAGCAATGCTGACCAAATTATAACGATCCCACCCCCAACTCGGGCGGCGATGCTCCTTCCCTGCATTTCATTAGCATAAGCGAGCAACTTATAACAATAGCCATTTCATCACAGACGTTGGCTCGCTCGGCCACACGCCCCGTGCACTCAGGGAACATTCTCGGTGAACCAATCGATGTCACGTCAATTAAAGTTCATTAACATTCCGGACTCACCACCGCCACTTAGACGGCCAAACCTATGAGCAATTTGTCTTCCTGGCCTGGGTCACGACAATTTAAGCCATTGACCGCCGATGACCCTAATCTATGCCAACGGTAAGTGCCACGTGCCTTTAGGTCTCTTTAACCGAACGACATAGAACGGGTACGGTTCCATCTAACCTGTGCTCACATCGCCACGGCAATTTAAGCCATTTGCGCGGGTCAAACTTCCACCGAGTCCATTTCCATCAGAAGTCACATAACCCCATTATGTTCAAGTTGGATCTCAAGCCACCAAGTTGGCAAGATCTCGTATCCGCCCAGTTTTCCGGGTGCACCTTTGGGTTAGTCCCCAAGGCTCCCTGCTGCAATCTACCGCGTAGAAAACCCGAAAAACAACCAATAGCACGGAGTATTCTCCGGCATTATGCAATGCAACATCACCGATCCAGACCAACATGTCCGGGTAGGCTTCACACATCATGCCTATGTCCGTTCTCGCATACGGACTCTAAACAATGGGGACTTCACATATCTACCCGAAGGAACGCCTCCAACTCTCCGCAAACTCGCGAGAGCGGGCTTCCTATGCTAAGAAAGAGAGCTATTCACGCTCAAGATGAGGATTGTTACCCTTGCGTTCCTCTTTGGCGCCATTGAAAAGTAATCGGATGAAAACAACCGCACTAGCATTGCCTCTGTGGATCCGGAGTCGGCTCGCGATTCGGAGCTCCGAAGCTCCTCCAATGGCGGATCTAGCTCCTTCTTCTTCCCTTAGCTCTCCTCTCTTTCCAAGAATTTAGAAAGAGAACACTTAAGAAAAGTGAGGGTTTTCTAAGTCCATCCACGGGTATATCCCTTCAGGAACATCCCCCAGCCGTAGGATCTCAAAACAAGGAAACGAACCTCTTTGATTCGGGGCTGAAATGCCCAATCTGGACCGAACACGGCCTGCCACACGCCGTGTCCAGGGCCGTGTGGCTCATTCGCCGTCAAAATCGAATCACCTGGAACCTCACACGGGTATCGAACACGCCCGTGATTCGAGCTGACACGCCCGTGTTCCACCTGACACGGCCGTGTGACCGGCCGTGTACCCCATGATTTTTCCCCAAAATCAACCCGAGCACTGCACGGGTTCTAGGACACGCCCGTGTCCCTACCCGTGTCACCTTGACACGCCTGGGCTCCAAGCCGTGTACACGGTCTCGACACTTCGTCGAGCGAAGATCGTCGATCTGATGACACGGCCTTGGACATGCCCGTGTCCTAGGCCGTGTGCCTTCTCTCGACACCGTGTCGAGACCAAAGTGTCGACTTCGCGGCTAAGTATCGACACGGGTCGACATGCCCTGCGAAACGCCCGTGTCGCAGGCCGTGTGCTATGTCTCGACACATTGTCAAAGCACAGTGTCGACTTCGCGGCTAAGTGTCGACACGGGTCGACACGCCCTGCGACACGCCCGTGTCGCAGGCCGTATGCCCAGTCTCGACACAATGTCGAGACCAAAGTGTCGACTTCCCGCCTTAGTGTTGACACAGGCTTGACACGCCCTGGGACACGCCCGTGTCCCAGGCCGTGTGCCTGCAGCTAGAACTCAAACTGGCCCAAAACATCCCCCTTTTCACCTTTGAGTTTCGGGGCGTTACAACTCTACCCCTCTTAAAAGAATTTCGTCCACGAAATTACATAAGGAAAGACATGTACAAACCAAATTTTGTACCTGAGCGGAACAACTCCGGATACTCATCAAGCATAGTCTGCTCTCGCTCCCAAGAGAGCTCCTCACGACCGCAATTGTCCCACCGTACCTTGACCATCCTGATCTCTTTATTGCGTACCCGCTTGACCTCCGAGTCCTCAATCCACACGGGCTTGACCTTTGTCGTTAGCCCACTATTCACCGGCACTTGATCAACCGCGATCACTTGCGTAGGCTCTTGCACCTCCTTCCGAAGCACCGAAATATGGAATACATCATGTAAACCACTTAGCTCCACTGAAGCTTCAACCTATAGGCCGCTTCACCAACTCGCTCCAGAACCTCAAACGGTCCAAGGTACCTCGGGCTTAGCTTTTTCAATCGTCGCACCCGCGAGACACCCTTGAACGGCTTGATCTTTAAGTATACATAATCGCCCACAGCGAACTCCACGTTCCTGTGCTTGGCATTATAGTACTTTGCTTGCCGGTACTGAGCGATAAGCAACCTCTCCCGAATTGTTCTCACCAAAGAAGTAGCATCCTCCACTTCCGATCGCTTATACAACTTTGACTCACCCATTTTTAACCAAGACAACGGCGTGCGACATCTTTCTACCATATAGGGCCTCGAAGGGCACCATCTGAATACTCGCTTGGTAGCTGTTGTTGTATGCGAACTCCACCAAATAAAGGTGGTCTTCCCATTGCTTTCCAAAATCCAAGACACACGTGCGAAGCATGTCTTCCATGGTTCTATTGACCCTCTTGGTCTGCCCATCCGTTTGTGGATGGAAGGCTGTGCTGAATTTCAGCTTTGTTCCCAACATTTGCTGCACCAGCCTCCAATCATTGGACGTGACCCGCCCATCTCGGTCACTCACGATGCTGCGGGGCACACCATGAAGCCGTACTATGTTATCCACATAAAGCTTTGCCAGCTTCTCCACCGGATCATCCTTCCTATGCGGAATAAAATGCGACACCTCCGTTAATCGATCAACAACCACCCAAATGGCGTCGTTTCCCTTTTGCGACCTTGGCAAACCGTGCACAAAGTCCATAGAGATGTCGTCGAATTTCCACTCCGGAATAGGCAAGGACTTAAGAAATCCTCCCGGCTTTTGGCACTCCGCCTTTACCAAGGCGCAAGTTTGGCACTTCGCTACGTATAGCGCCACATCCTTCTTTAAACTCGGCCAGCAAAACAGTTTCTTTACATCGCGGTACATCTTCGTGCTCCCCGGGTGAATCGAGTACTTGGTATGGTGTGCCTCGTTGTAACGCCCCCGATTTTTCTAGTGATTTATGTAATTTCTTATTTGACGTACTTTGACGTCAGGGCGTTATGTTAGCGTGTTTTGGTCGTGTGACGTTGTTAGAGCGTGCTCTTAGCTCTTTAGGTTCCCTATGTGGCTTGGTGATGCCTGGTAGCAAGATTCCCTAGCGAGCCGAAGTTCTGTTTGTTGACTCGGTGGAGCCTCTGGGGAATGCTTGTGTTTTGGCCTTGGGAGATATTTGCCCGAGTTTTGTTCGTCGGATTGTGTTACCGACTTTGTCGTAGGCGTTTGCGTTCGTTAGGTTTGACCGGCCCAAATTTTGGGATTTGCGTCGGGAGTGGAAAAGATTTATATTAGGAATTTAGATCGCTATTTTTAGACTTGCTCGTCAAGTTTCGTCGCGTTCCGAGCATTTTTGGAGCCTCGGCGCGCGATTGAGTTTTTATGTTTTCGCGTACGCCGTTAACTTTAGAAATTATTATCTCGAAAACGTGCGTCGGAATTCGATTTCGACTTCGCCGTTGGATTCGTAGCGTCGTCATTCGCCTACGGTGCGAATTTCGTTCGATTCGGCGCGCGTTTGACCCTCCGTAACCATATAAGGTTCTTATTATAATAATTATATATATTATTATATATATTTTATATTATGAAATAATTTATATATATAAAAAAAATAGTTTTAGTAGAGAATCGGTGAGAATGAATCTCACCGATTCTCACCGAATCGGTGAGCTTCATTCTCACCGATCGTCCGGACCCTCCCCCCCCCTTTGTTTTTATTTGTTTTTATTATATAATAAATATATTATTATTATTATTAATTATATTTAGTTCAAATAGCCCCTTCTTCTTCTTCCCCCGATCGACCCCCCCCCCCTTCCTGTGCGAATTTTTTTGCGGAGTGCGGACCCTTCCGTTCGCAAATCTTCCGGCGGCCGCCACCGCCGATCCGGTGGACGGAATTTCGATCCGATCGCGGCGTTGGAAAGCTCTCGGCGAGAGCTTCGAGATCGCGGTAAGTTTTTTCCCCGTTTCGGTGATCGTTTCGCCATAGATTTTTTCGGCCCTAACCCCGTTGTCCATTTTTTTCGTAGATCTCGTCTCCGCGTGTCCCCTCTTGGACGGATCTACGTGGTGGAGTATTTTGGGTGACGTTTTCAAGTCTATTTGAGGAAGTGGATTTCTCCGCTCTTGCGTGCCTCCATGAGTTGCATTTTTGTTGTTATTCTTTCCTCCTTGTCGTAGAATAGGTAATATTGGAATTTCCTAGTTAGGGCTTGTAGTCGGCCCAAACTAGGAAGTTATCGATTTTATTTTAGTTTGTACTCGGCGGGTGGGGGAAATAACTCGGCGGGTAGGGGGAAATAACTCGGCGGTAGGGGAAAATAATCGGCGGGTAGGGGGAAATAATTCGCGGTTTTTGGTGTAGAACTTGGTAGTTTTAAGTGGTGTTGTCGGCTAGTTTTTGTGCCGAATCGTGGATCCTTAGCATGTGGTAGCTGGGTTTCTGAAGGAGTATGGTACCAGGGGAGTTTGAGCCGTGGCCACCACCATTCCCTCCTTTGGACATTTTGGGTTCCTGTAAGAGTTTGGAACTCTATGTGTGTGGACCCTGTGGCGGCCCCTTTAGTACTCTTGAGACATCTAGACCTTGTTGTTCGGTTGTGACTGTTCTTAGTCTCCGACACAGGTTTGGGATTTGTGCCAGTGCTAATGATTACAAGTTAGGACTGTTAGTTCCTTCTTACTGTTCATTTGATGCATATGGTTTCCTTCTGTCTCTGCAGGCTTGAGCGGAGTTTGGTACGTTTCTGTACTTGTTGCATTTCTCTACTTTACTGATTATTTCACACTGCATTTTGTCCTCTTTGATTCTTTAGCTGAGTTTTTCGGCATTTACTCTTGCAGGGTTGGTAACCTTTTTTTCTTTCTGTTCTTTTTATTCATTATTATCTGATGCTTCTTTGCCACATGTTTCATTATTTCTTGCTGAGGTGTTCTCTTTTGAATGCCTCAGGTTCAGGTCTAAGCCGGCTGTGCGGCTAGTTTCAGGAGTTTCTCTGTGGACTGCGCTTTGGCAGTGTTTTCCTCGCTTGTCGAGGTAGTTCCTTAGCCCTGTAGTAGTACAGACATACATGCTCACCAGCGAGTTCGTGTCAGGTTGTGACGCTCGTTGGTGGTTTTCCTTTGTGATAGTAAGTATTTGCTTAGCTGCTAGTTTACCTGTTTTGTGGTAGTTTCACTTGCTCTCTGGAATGTTTTATGCTAGGTTGCTAGTTACTTTAAACCCTATATAGAACTACTATATGTATTGCATGATGAACATGTTTTATAAAACTCAAACTCTATTTTCCAATGCGTAAAAAATGGTGTTTTCTTATAATATTATAAATTGAAATCTATGGTCTTGCGCATGTAAGTTGTCCTCTTAGGACGCTTATGCGCTATTTAGGATGTTAGCATAAATGAAGTATTTTTCCGCTACGTATAAATAGTTTTCAAACCGTGGACTATCTGATCCACTGAGCCGAGGGATACGGCCAATTAATTAAAAATCAGTTTTTTATTCATTTTAACTTATGATTGAAGGATTAAAGTGTTGCCTGAGCGTCAGCAGTTATCCCCTGCTTGACGTGGCATCACAGCTCGTAGTTTTCTCTCGTGCTCTGATTCATTTATAAATGATAAAAAATGCGGGATGTGACAGTTGGTATCAGAGGGAGGTTGCTTGACAAATTGTCGGGCAACCTGTCCCTGTAAGTGTTAGGTGTTTAGAGTCATATCATACACACACCGATATGTCATCAGCACGTCTTGGCTGAAGCACGGACACTACACTCATAGCATGACATGAAGTATACGAGGCATATTATGTAGTATGAGATGCATACTATGTGTTTGTATATGGATCCACCATAGGAGGCAACATGTGAGGGTTATGTAGTATGGGATGCATAACCTCACCACATGAATGCGGCTAGCACGTTTTCTTTTTCGTTGCATGGAAATGTTATGTAGTATGGGATGCATAACATTTTCATGTGTACGCCGCTCATAACATGCATTAGGGCTTTTTAGAATGCATAGCACAATCATGCATAGCATAACATTGCATAAGCACAACGTTCCAAGCTAAAGATTTTCAGGATGACATGTGTACACACATAATTTTGAGTCAAAAGAATATAAATTCATGCATTCCCGATCTAGGCACAAGAGTTTAGTGTGATGATAGTGAATCATCGTAGGATAAGCATATCATCATTACAAAAAAATCCCAGAGCAAGTTAGCAGCATGAGCAAGTACTTAAGTATGTATTGTTTGTACTATGTTGTTTGGTTTCTAGTGGGTGGGCTAGGTGTCTAATTAGTGTTTTGTTGTTCCATTAGAATGTCGAGGCGTCCTTCGACAAGGTTGACTCCCCAGTCGGAGGAGAATCTTCAGGTGCGCAGAGCAGCGCAGTGATAGAAGGTCTGAGACAAAGCAATGAAGCCTTGTCAAAGCAAGTAGGGGATTTGCAGTCTCAGGTCCAGTCCTTGTTAGCAGTCGTGGCAGGGCAGATTCCGAGAGTTCAGGACCCTGTTTTGGGTCAAGCTGTCCCTGTTCCCACCGCTCCTCTGGTGCCTCCGGTCGTGGTGCCACCAGAGATGACCTTTATTTCTCATTTTCAGCGACTTAGGCCCCGACGTATGATGGCAAGGCAGATTCATGGTCTTAGACGATTGGATGATTATCGAGGAGATGTTCTCATACTCCGGGATCACTGATGATCAGAAAGTGATGTAGCCGCGTATCAGCTCAAAGGGTTGGCAAAGGGCTGGTCGCTGAGGGAGAAAGAAGGTCTGAAGGACGGGTGTTCCTGGGAGTCCTTTAAGGAGCTACTTCGAGCAAGTTTCTGCCATCGGTCGAGAGGGACCGTCTGATGAATGATTTCCTGCACTTAAAGCAGAGGCAGCTCACGGTTAGCGAGTACGAAATCGAGTTTAGTAAACTAAGCCGATTTTCCCCAGACTTGGTGAGTTCCGATGAAATAGAAGCAAGCGATTTCTGGCTGGGCTAAGGATGACGTCCAGCAATTAGCAGTGCCTATGCGACCTCAATTATGCTGGTATGGTGGAAGCTGCCTTAAAGGTAGAGGCAATTGATAATGCCAAGAATCGAGGTCAACAACTGAGGAAGGATAAAAGAAAATCTGATGAGGGTAAGAGTGCTCAGGTCCCTGACGCTGCTCCGAGGAAGAGAAACAAGGAGGTATGTAGTTTTTTCTGTGGCCGACCGGGCCATCCATTGGAAAGATGTTATCAAAGGTTAGGAGCTCAAAAGAAAGAGCAGATTCATGCGATCCAAGGTGTCCAAAAGAAAGATTTGCTTTGTTCGGTATGCAAGAAGCCGGGGCACGATGATGCCCATTGCTGGAAGAAGACTAGAAGTTGTTTCTTGTGCGGTCAAGTGGGTCATCTCAAGTATTAGTGCCCGGAAGCTCATCTTACTCTGCAGCCAGTTCCTCTTCAGGCCTTGCCGCCGCCGCAGCGAGTGGACAAGGGGAAAGGAAAGTTGAACGTGGTCTCTATGGATGAAGCTCAGACGTCCACGCAAGTGATATCAGGTTAGATTCTTCCCTAGTTCTAATGTTTAGCTCATAGTTATAGTTTTGAGCGTTCGCTTCCTTAGTCGCGTGTGCAATTTTATAGGACGATTTAAGGTAAAGAACTGCTGGGCGCGTGTTCTGTTCGATTCCGGTGCTACCCACTCATTTGTGGCTAGGGCCTTGGTAGAGCGTTACCGTTTGGATCTCGATCGTGTTGGTGATGCGTTCTGTGTCAAGTTTCCTTCAGGCAAATCTGTAGTTTCGGATCAGGGTATCCAGAGTTGTCCAATTTTGTTAGGCGATTTCCTCGCGTTTGCTGATTTGAAGCTGTTAGATCTGGAAGACTTCGATGTGATCCTAGGGATGGACTGGTTGTCCAGATATGATGCTGTGATCCAATGCAAGGGTAAACGCTTGAACTTCAGGATGGACAACGGTCAGCCCGAGAGTGTTTACGGTTTATCCGCGCCAGGATTCTCCGACTATATCGCGGTATGTGCTCGGAAGCTTGTAGATTCCGGATGTTTTGCTTGTTTGGTTTCGGTTTTAGAAACCAATGTTAGTTTGCCGTGTTTGGAGGAGATCACGGTGGTTCGTGATTATCCTGATGTCTTCCCAGCTAATCTTCCTGGTCTCCCGCCTGATCGAGACGTGGAGTTTTGTTATAGATTTGGAGCCGGGTACGCGTCCTATTGCCAAGGCGCCTTACCGGATGGCCCCACGCGAACTGGAGGAGTTGCGTATCCAGTTAGACGAGTTGCTTGAGAACGGATTTATAAGGCCGAGTTCTTCGCCTTGGGGTGCTCCCGTTTTGTTCGTCAAGAAAAAGGATGGATCGATGAGGTTGTGCATCGATTATAGAGAGCTAAATAAGGTAACGATCAAAATAGGTATCCGTTGCCGAGGATAGACGATTTGTTTGATCAACTGCGAGGCAACGCCGTGTTCTCTAAGATTGACCATCGTTCGGGCTACCACTAGTTAAGGATCGTGAATCAGATATACCGCGGACTGCCTTTCGTTCCCGACATGGACATTTTGAATTTTTGGTGATGTCGTTCGGTTTGACCAACGCACCTTCTGCTTTCATGGACATGATGAACATGGTCTTCAAGGACTTTCTGGACAAGTTTGTGGTCGTATTTATAGACGATGTGTTGGTGTATTCACGCAATGTTGAGGAGCATGACCAACATTTGCGTCTATTTTATCTGCCTTGAGGGACCATAGGTTGTTCGCCAAGCTAAGTAAATGCGAGTTCTGGTTGCCTCAGGTTTCTTTCCTGGGTCATGTGGTTAACAAGGACGGAATCTCTGTCGACCCAGAAAAGATAGCCGCAGTTATGGAATGGACGAGGCCTGCCACACCCAAAGAAATAAGAAGCTTCCTAGGGTTGGCTGGCTACTATAGAAGATTTGTAGAGGGTTTCTCTACGTTATCTGCGCCATTGACCAAATTGACGCAGAAGAATGCAGCATTTGTGTGGAGCGATAAGTGCGAAGAAGCGTTCCAAGAGCTAAAGAATAGACTGTGCACTGCTCCGATATTGACATTGCCTACGGAAGGATTAGACTATGCCGTTTACGTGGACGCATCCCACGTGGGTCTTGGTTGTGTGCTGATGCAAGAAGGAAAAGTGATTGCGTATGGGTCAAGACAACTTAAGATTCATGAAAGGAACTACCCTACGCATGACTTAGAATTCGCAGCAGTTATTTATGCATTGAAATTATGGAGACACTTATTGTATGGCGCGCAGTGCAAGATTTATACAGATCATAAGAGTTTGAAGTACGTTTTCACTCAAAAGGAGTTGAACTTGCGCCAGCGCAGATGGTTAGAGTATGTGGCTGATTATGAAGTGGAGATCTTATACCATCCGGGTAAGGCTAACGTGGTAGCCGACGCCTTAAGCAGGAAGACAGGGAAAATTTTCAATCTCTCCACTGAGTTGTTAGTAGAAGAGTTCCTTTTAATGGATATTTCAGTTGGTAGATGTGACTCGCCAAGCAGTTTGGAAGTGTCTGAGCCTTCATGGATTTCTCTTACGAGGCTTCATCAAAAGGACGATCCTGATCTACTGCACCTTCATAATAGAACTGAGAAGGGGGAGCTGCCTGACTTTTCGATCGATGACGCGGGTACTCTAAAGTACCGCGGTAGATTTTGCGTCCCCAATTTTCGAGATATTCGAGATAAGTTGTGCAAGTGAGGCACACGGTTCAAGTGTGGCCTACCATCCAGGGTCTACAAAAATGTATAAGGACTTGAAATAGATTGCCTGGTGGATTGGGATGAAGGGTGACATTGCAAGGTTTGTGTCAGAATGCTTTACGTGCAAAAGAGTTAAGGCTGATCATGGAAGGCCTGGTGGAAAGTTAGCGCCTTTAGAGATTCCAACTTGGAAGTGGGAGAGTATCTCAATGGATTTCATTACTGGTTTGCCGAGATCTCCCCGAGGGCATGACTCTGTTTGGGTGATTGTTGATAGATTAAACAAAGTGTGCACACTTCGTACCCTTTCAGATTGGTTACTCGATGAAGAAGATAGCGGAGCTATATTTGAATGAAGTTATCAGGTTACATGGAGTACCCGTAAGTATAGTATCAGATCGAGACTCCAGGTTTACGTCTCGTTTCTGGAAGAGCCTTCAAGAAGGATTGGGAACTGACTTGAGATATTCTACCGCATATCATCCACAGACCAATGGTCAAACGGAGCGTGTTAATCAGATTGTGGAAGATATGATCCGTTGTTATATATTAGACAACGGAGGAGCGTGGGATGAACGCTTGAGGTTGATGGAGTTCGCATACAATAACAGTTATCAAGAGAGTCTGCAAATGGCTCCTTTCGAAGCGCTATATGGAAGACGATGTAGAACTCCTCTATTTTGGGCTGAGGTTGGTGAGAGGCCGATGTTAGGTCCAGATGCCTTAGAAGAAATGGAAGTCTCTGTAAAGTTTATTCGAGAGAAGCTTCGGATAGCGCAAGAGCGGTACGAGAAGAACGCCAATCGGCGTAGGTCCGTTTTGGAATTTTCTGTGGGGGACATGGTATTCCTTAAGGTTTCCCCGATGGTTGGAGTGAAGAGGTTCGGTAAGAACCATAATTTGGACCCGAGGTATGTGGGACCATTTGAACATTGTGGAGTGGATTGGTGTGTCAGCCTACAAGTTGAAATTGCCCGCAAATTTTCCTGGCGTGCACAATGTTTTTCACGTGAGCCAACTGCGGAGGTGTGTGCTAAGTGACAGACAAGTGCTGGATGCAGTGCCCCAGTTGGAGCCTAACCTTTCCTACGTGGAAGTTCCTATCCGTGTTTTGGATGTGCAAGATCGAGTGTTGCGGAAAAAAGACAATACCGATGGTAAAGATTCTGTGGAGAAACCAAGACGTGGAGAGCGCGACTTGGGAGCTGGAGTCAGCTATGAGGGAGGCGCATCCTCATTTGTTCTCCTAGTTGTGCTCGGTAAGCATTCGATAACCCTTGGTTTATTTTCTTTTCCTTCTATGGTAGAAGTGTTTTGTGCGTAAAGTTTCGGGACGAAACTTTTTTCTTTTAGGGGGAGTGACTGTAACGCCCCCGATTTTTTCCAGTGATTTATTTAATTTCTTATTTGACGTACTTTGACGTCAGGGCGTTATGTTAGCGTGTTTTGGTCGTGTGACGTTGTTAGAGCGTGCTCTTAGCTCTTTAGGTTCCCTATGTGGCTTGGTGATGCCTGGTAGCAAGATTCCCTAGCGAGCCGAAGTCTGTTTGTTGACTCGGTGGAGCTTCTTGGGGAATGCTTGTGTTTTGGCTTGGGAGATATTTGCCCGAGTTTTGTTCGTCGGATTGTGTTACCGACTTTGTCGTATCGCGTTTGCGTTCGTTAGGTTTGACGGCCAAATTTTGGTATTTGCGTCGGGAGTGGAAAATTTTATATTAGGAATTTAGATCGGCTAATTTTAGACTTGCTCGTCAAGTTTCGTCGCGTTCCGAGCATTTTTGGAGCCTCGGCGCGCGATTGAAGTTTGTATGTTTTCGCGTACGCCGTTAACTTTAGAAATTATTATCTCGAAAACGGTGCGTCGGAATTCGATTTCGACTTCGCCGTTGGATTCGTAGCGTCGTCATTCGCCTACGGTGCGAATTTCGTTCGATTCGGCGCGCGTTTGGCCCTCCGTAACCATATAAGGTTATCTTATTATAATAATTATATATATTATTATATATATTTATATTTATATAAATAATTTATATATATATAAAAAATATAGTTTTAGTAGAGAATCGGTGAGAATGAATCTCACCGATTCTCACCGAATCGGTGAGATTCATTCTCACCGATCGGACCCTCCCCCCCCCCCGTTGTTTTTAATTTTGTTTTATTATATAATAAAATATATTATTATTATTATAATTATATTTAGTTTCAAGATAAGCCCCTCTTCTTCTTCTTCCCCCGATCGACCCCCCCCCTTCCTGTGCGAATTTTTTTGCGGAGTGCGGAACCTTCCGTTCGCAATCTTCCGGCGGCCGCCACCGCCGATCCGGTGGACGGAATTTCGATCCGATCGCGGCGTTGGAAAGCTCTCGGCGAGAGCTTCGAGATCGCGGTAAGTTTTTCGTTTTTCCCGTTTCGGTGATCGTTTCGCCATAGATTTTTTCGGCCCTAACCCGGTTGTCCGTTTTTTTTTTTCGTAGATCTCGTCTCCGCGTGTCCCCTCTTGGACGGATCTACGTGGTGGAGTATTTTGGGTGACGTTTTCAAGGTCGATTTGAGGCAAGTGGATTTCTCCCCCTCTTGCGTGCCTCCATGAGTTGCATTTTTTGTTGTATTATTCTTTCTCCTTGTCGTAGAATAGGTAATATGGAATGTTCCTACTTTAGGGCTTGTAGTCGGCCCAAACTAGGAATGTTATCGGTTTTATTTTAGTTGTACTCGGCGGGTAGGGGGAAATAACTCGGCGGGTAGGGGGAAATAACTCGGCGGGTAGGGGGAAATAACTCGGCGGGTAGGGGAAAATAAATCGGCGGGTAGGGGGAAATAATTCGGCGGGTTTTTGGTTGTAGAACTTGGTAGTTTTAAGTGGTGTTGTCGGCTAGTTTTGGTGCCGAATCGTGGATCCTTAGCATGTGGTAGCTGGGTTTCTGAAGGAGTATGGTACCAGGGGAGTTTGAGCCGTGGCCACCACCATTCCCTCCTTTGGACATTTTGGGTTCCTGTAAGAGGTTGGAACTCTATGTGTGTGGACCCTGTGGCGGCCCCTTTAGTACTCTTGAGACACCTGGACCTGGTTGTTCGGTTGTGACTGTTCTTAGTCTCCGACACAGGTTTGGGATTTGTGCCAGTGCTAATGATTTACAAGTTTAGGACTGTTAGTTCCTTCTTACTGTTCATTTGATGCATTTGGTTTCCTTCTGTCTCTGCAGGCTTGAGCGGAGTTTGGTACGTTTCTGTACTTGTTGCATTTCTCTCACTTTACTGATTATTTCACCTGCATTTTGTCCTCTTTTGGATTCTTTAGCTGAGTTTTTCGGCATTTACTCTTGCAGGGTTGGTAACCTTTTTTTTTCTTTCTATTCTTTTTATTCAATTATTATCTGATGCTTCTTTGCCACTTGTTTCATTATTTCTTGCTGAGGTGTTCTTCTTTTGAATGCCTCAGGTTCAGGTCTGTAGCGGCTGTGCGGCTAGTTTCAGGAGTTTCTCTGTGGACTGCGCTTTGGCAGTGTTTTCCTCGCTTGTCGAGGTAGTTCCTTAGCCTTGTAGTAGTACAGACATACATGCTCACCAGCGAGTTCGTGTCAGGTTGTTGACGCTCGTTGGTGGTTTTCCTTTGTGATATTAAGTATTTGCTTAGCTGCTAGTTTACCTGCTTTGTGGTAGTTTCACTTGCTCTCTGGGAATGTTTTATGCTAGGTTGCTAGTTACTTTAAACCCTATAATAGAACTATTATATGTATTGCATGATCAGCATGTTTTATAAAAGCTCAAACTCTATTTTCCAATGCGTAAAAAGATGGTTTTCCTTATAAATATTATAAATTGAAATCTAGGATCTTGCACAGTGTAAGTTGTCCTCTTAGGACGCTTATGCGCTCTTTTAGGATGTTAAGCATAAATGAAGTATTTTTCCGCTACGTATAAAAATAGTTTTCAAACCGTGCACTATCTGATCCACTGAGCCGAGGGATACGGCCAATTAATTTAAAAATCAGTTTTCTATTCATTTTAACTTATGATTTGAAGGATTAAAGTGTTGCCTGAGCGTCAGCAGTTATCACCTGCTTGACGTGGCATCACAGCTCGTAGTTTTCTCGTGCTCTGATTCATTATATAAATGAGAAAATGCGGGATGTGACACTCGTACAACAATTCCACCCGTAAGTTGCCCACACATGGGACGCATAGACGACCGTCTTTCCACAGTAATCCGTCCTCCACGACGAATGGGAATTTGACCCATCCAGAGCCTCTACCATGAACTGCTTCATATGAGCATCCATATCCAAAGAATGCCGAATACGATCAGCCAGGTCATATTGGACCTCAGTCCATTCAGAAACTGCTTCAGCACTAGATTGTCTATCCACACAAACAATCTCCACTCCACGCCTCCAACTCCCGCACCAACCGCTCATCATGCACTGATAGCCAATTAGCTTTAGCTGGGCTCGGCGACTCAACGCGTCCGCAACCGTTTCCCTTTGCCATAGGCACTAGTGGGATCTTGAAATGTATAGTCCCCCAGGAACTCAATCCATCTACGATGCGCCTATTCAGATCCTTCTGATCTATCAATATTTCAGGCTTCTTATGATCGGTGTAGGATATCAATCTTCACACCGAACCGTATAATAGTGTCTCCACAGCTTCAGGCGAAAATCACGGCCGCTAACTCCAAGTCATGGACCAGATATTTCTCTCTTCGACTTTAAGCTGTCTCGAGCCATAAGCTATCACGCTTCTGTGCTGCAGTAGCACGCCAACCAAACCGCTGCCCGAAGCATCGCTATATATCTCAAAGCCTTCGGTCCACAACCGCGAACTCAGCACAGGCGCCGTGGTCAACCGACACTTCAATTCCTCAAAAGCTCGCGCGCACTTCGGCTCCAAACGAACTTATGCTCCTTCCTCGTCAAAGTAGTGAGAGTAACGCTATCCGCGAGAAGTTCTCTACGAAGTCTATAATAGCCGGCAAGCCCCCAAAAGCTCCGGACTTCTGCTACCGTAGCAAGCTCAGGCCACTCCCGTATCGCAACAATCTTCGCCGGATCCACCGCAATACCCTCTCCACTCACTATATTCCGAGGAACGCCACTGAGGATAGCCAAAACTCGCACTTCGAGAACTTGGCATACAACTGATTTCTCCTGAGTGTCTCCAACACAAATGAAGATGCTTGAAGTGATCTTCCTCACTTTGCGAGTACACCAAAATATCGTCGATGAACGATCACAAAATGGTCCAAGTACCCTGAAAGTCCTGTTCATCAAATCCATGAACACTGACGGCGCATTAGTCAGCCCAAACGGCATGACCGTAAACTCATAATGCCCGTACTCGTACTAAACGCTGTCTTCGGGATATCACTCTCCCTTATCCGCAGCTGATAGTACCCAGCCTGAGATCAACTTCGAGTACACCGTCGACCCGACTAACTGATCGAAGAGATCATCAATCCGAGGGATCGGGTACTTGTTCTTCTCAGTTAGCTTGTTTAGCTCCCGATAATCAATACATAGCCTCAAGCTTCCGTCCTTCTTCTTAACAAAGAGGACCGGTGCGCTCAAGGCGAAGAACTCGGGCGCACATACCCTTGCTCCAACAACTCTTGCAGTTGAACTTTCAGCTCGCCATTTCCTTAGGCGCTAGCCGATACGGAGATCGTGACACGGGCTTTGCACCTGGCACTAGCTCGATCGTAAAATCTATCTCCCGTTGGAGGGCTCCAGGAAGATCTGCGGGGAACACATCAGGGTATTCCGATACCACTGAAATACAATCCAACGCGGGCTTCGGCTTTGCAACCTCCACTAGTGTAAAGAACAGTCTGCTCCGCACACGAACCGCCTTCACCACCTGAAGAGCAGACATCAACGTCTTGCTCGACCCTTTAAGCCCGTAAAAGTCGTCTCACGACTTGCTCCCAGCTTGACTTCCTTGCTACCGCAATCTATATGGGCCTGCTGCTCCGAGAGCCAGTCCATGCAAATATTGACGTCGAACTCCACCAACGGAAGTAAGGACGCCCGCAGGTCAAACTCCTGCTCCCCAATACGAATCTTAACATCGCAGATCCTATCCGCTCGCATCGAACACCCATTGGGCAACAACACATCCAACTTATCCTTCGCCATCGAAGAAGGGACTCCGATGCGTGATATAAATCCTTCGGACAAGAAGGAGTGTGAAGCTCCCGTATCGAAGAGTGCTCGTGCCGGATTTTCACAAATCAATACAAATCCTAAACAAGTAATGGTAAGGTAACATGTGCATAACAGTATTTAAAGAAATTGACTTGCTATAAATTAAATCATACCTGTCACCACATCAGCTTGTTTAATGGCCTCCTGTTGGCCAAGATTGTAGACCCTTGGTTGGGCGGAGATAATGGGATGCGGTCGACTCCACCGCCTTTCCTTTCTTCATAAGTAGCTCCGGCCTTCTTTCGGACTTAGGACGTCCGCTCCAACAATCACGGGCGAAATGCCCCGTCTTTCCACAAGTAAAACACGCGCCCGGGGTCCGACCCGTAGTCGCCCCAGAAGCGCAGAGGAGCTGGACCCGAAGTCCTATGCTTCTTGAAAGACCTCCGATAGCCGGACTTTGAAGTAGTCGGCACTCTGAACTCAGATTTCTTCTCACCCAAGCTTTTCTTCGCTTGCACGCTCTTCATGTCCTTCTCAAGGACCGGGCAGTATTGACCAAGGTTAAGAAACCCTGCGTCATCGGCCCGAGAGTAGTAATCTCAACTCATCCCTCAAGGCCTTCATAGAAGCGATTAGTCTTGCGCTCCTCATCCATGATGGTGGAGCTAGCATAACGACTCAACGAGTAAACTCGGGAGATATTCATCCACGCTCCTCTCACCCTGTACCAACTTCAGGAACTCATTCTCCAACGCTATCTCTGCGTCGAAGGGAGGTATCTTGCTAAGAACAATCCCGAGAACTCTTCCATCGGAACGTCTATCAGTTGTCTACCTCTCAAATGATGCAGCTCCAACCTTCCCACCACATCCTCGCTTCACCGTCCAGCAGGAACGTAGCGATGGTGGTCATTTGCCACCTCCGTCTCCGTCGCTGTCATGACTCTCTTCACCCTGGAGAGCCAGTCTTCAGCCTGAGATGGGGTTCCCAACCCCGAGAATAACGGAGGGTTAAACTCATTACATGCTTCAGCTGCCTCTCAGTTGCCCTCCTTGGCACCACCGGTTCCACAACCACTTGCTCCACCTCCTCGGCTCAGCTCTTGAAGAGGTACTTGCTCCATCACAGGAGCGGGCTGCTGCGCTTGCCTTCCAGGCTGCGCATTATCACGGCCAACACCGCTTCAGCCACCAATCGTATATTTTCAGCCGACAGAGGTGTTGCAGGAGCAACATCCGGTGCACTACTAGCCTCAGAAACTCGGCGTTCTGACGGCCCAACACCACTTCTGGTCACCTATAGTGGTACAAAACACCGTTAAGCGACCAAATAAATTGCAAACAGCAATTATAGGAACACGCAGTTCCTCAAACACGAGTATTTTCATTCCTAAGTGGACATTCATGGGTTTTTTTACTGTTTAACGATGACGCACACAATGTTGCTCACCACCCTTAAAAAGAATTCGCCCACGAATTCACTTAAGCCCGACCAAAACCAGTAGTCTGATACCAAATTGTAACACCCCCTATCCGTCGCATAGCATATAGCAGTAGGTCCGGCCGGGGCCCGACGCCATATACCACAGACAGACGGGGTGGTTACTTATGGAAACCATCCAACCAATCTCAACGTCCTACACAGAGCATTCTAGCGGAAGCAGTTTATAAAAGTTGTTAACAAAGAACCAGCATTAGAGCATGAATGTCCACTAGTACAGAATAGGAATGTTATACAAAATACTCAAAATAAGCCTTAAGGCCTTACAAAAATGTTCCACTTTAAATTACATGTTTTACAAACCACGGCACGCAGGCCGGTCATACATGAATAAAGCATAAGTAAACACTTCCACTTGGGCCTTCGAGGGCCGGCTTCGCAAAAAGGGCTTTAGCCCGCTATTGACCGCTTGGTCCAGCTGCACCTGCAAGCAACAAACCACCGCACGGTGGCAAACAAGGCAACGGTCAGCAATGCTGACCAAATTATAACGATCCCGCCCCCAACTCGGGGCGGCGATGCCCTTCCCTGCATTTCATTAGCATAAGCGAGCAATTTATAACAATAGCCATTTCATCACAGACGTTGGCTCGCTCGGCCACACACCCCGTGCACTCAGGGCACATTCTCGGTGAACCGGTCGATGTCACGTCAATTAAAGCCATTAACATTCGGACTCACCACCGCCACTTAGGACGGCCAAACTATGAGCAATTTGTCTTCCTGGCCTGGGTCACGACATTTAAGCCATTGACCGCCGAAGACCCTAATCTATGCCAACGGTAAGTGCCACGTGCCTTTAGGTCTCTTTAACGAACGACATAGAACGGGTACGGTTCCATCTAACACGTGCTCACATCGCAACGACAATTTAAGCCATTTGCGCGGGTCAAACTTCCCCGAGTCCCATTTTCATCACAAGTCACATAACCCCGTTATGTTCAAGTTGGCTCTCAAGCCACCAAGTTGCAAGATCTCATATCCGCCCAGTTTTCTGGGTGCACCTTTGGGTTAGTCCCCAAGTCTCCCTGCTGCAATCTACCGCGTAGAAAACCCGAAAAAACAACCAATAGCACGGAGTCTTCTCCGCATTATGCAATGCAACATCACCGATCTAGACCAACATGTCCGG